>OX374618.1:22985000-23620000 GCA_947347705.1 Nymphula nitidulata
TCATTTTTATTTACATACAAAATTTTATTATCTTTATTTATATCTCCGTTGTCTAGTATACATAACACAAGCTGGTAATTTGTCAAGCCGAGTAAGACTCCTCGGAGTCTTATAATAATTAAAAACCAATTGTGTCTGGAATGCGATGCTTTACGGGTTAATATTAGTTAATTAATTCTAATTATTCAGATTTTAAAATTATTTCCAGCATATATGGGTTTATAGAGGCGTGCAGCAACAGCCTAAGAGCTTCGACAATTTTGTTGCGTCGATTTCTGTGTGAAGGTGGCAACACCTGGGATAGAGTTATTTCCCAATTGTTTTTAACTGAAAATTATGCCAATCTAAACGAACTAAGTAACAACAATGCTAACTGTACATCTAAAAAAAAACCTGATTCTCAGCATCAGAGTTATCTAAGCTTACAGAGTGTTCAAAAATAATCGTATATAATCTTGTTATACATTTAACCCGTCAAACATCAGTAGGTAGGTACCCCTAGCACGAAAATTTTTAAATTTCGAATCGCAATCGTTAACGCACGCTTAAAATTTCAAGCAAAAGCCAGACAAAAGCTAACGTAACTACCTACTCGATACGATGGCGATTCGAAATTTAAAAGTGTTCGTGCTAGGAGTACAGGGGCCTTACCACCATCTTTATAAAAGCGATTCATACTCCGCTCGGGTCAGTATTGGTTCCTAAACTGCGTCGCTGTCATAGTCGTAGATAGCGTCGTAGTACGAATTAACAATTCTACTCAGTTTAGGTCCTAAACTGGATCGCGATAAAAGATGGTGGTACTGGTGCAGATTCCAGACACAATAGATTTTTCAATTGTCATCGCCCTCCGAAGTGAGGGAAGATGACGCTTGACAGATTAAGTGTTGCTACAAGCAATATAAGGTTCTATAATTGCAGCGTTAGATTTGAGTTTTTTCATAAACAATGCAGATATGTATTTAAAATCACCTATCACCGATCTGACCGATCCGACGCAATGGTTTATACAGGGTGGTGCCGTCAATACGACAATAAATCAAAACATGGGCTATATTAATTCATAGAAAAGGGTTGCCACTTTCTAAAACACCATATTCATTTGATCATTTCATGACATTTATATGAAATAATGCAGCCAATGTTATATTATTTCATACAAATATCATGAAATTATCAAATCAATAAGCTAGTAAAACATTTCTACGAACTAATATAGCCCATGTTTCAATTTATTGACGTATTGACGGCACCACCCTGTATAGGCAATCGGTATTTTTCTGTCAACGGCGGCATTTACGCAAGACAGACGGCCCTGTCAAAATACTAGAGTGCCCTGCTTCTTTAATAGCTGGAGAGATCAAAAGAAAAGTTAGCAATTACTGAAATCATTACCTTTTTCTCATAACAAATTACGTCATAAATCTACCAGGGTCGGACTCGGGAAATCTTCAATCTCGCGGGACCGGACAATCATCGCGGGCTGCTGCATCTATTATTCACAATACTGATTGCGTCCGAGACGCACGTGGATGCTCTTGAATTATAAATGCGTGGCGATTCTGACCGTCCTGGGGCGGAATTAGGGCTCGCGGAAAATTCTGTTGACAGTCACAGACGGAAAAAATACAGAAGCGTTTATTGGCAAAGGCATTCATTCCGTGCAAGTTTTGTAACAAACCACAATAGTGAAAATTTACGTTTTTAGGAATAATTGTGTCCGGAAAAAGAAAGAAAGAAAAATAATTATGTATTCATAATTTCATGTTGGTGTAATGTTTTCTTTTTTTAACATATTGTAATGAATGTTTATATAGATATCGGTGTAATTTTAATAGTAAGTATTTTTTGTGTGTTTTTTTTATTGTATTTAAACTGTACCCCTGTGTTTAAAAACTACCACTAGTTACCAAGCTACCTAATAAAGTATGTGCTTTGTGCTTTATCTGCGGGAGGGAGTAATCTATTTCAGGAACTAGTTTTTTAACAAATGTACCTAATAGCGCTACCTAAAAAAAGAAACTAAGAAAATAATTATTTAGAAAGATGTCTAGACTGCGATCTTTTATAATCCGGGTGACTGTTAACTACTGAGCTACCTAACAGTATTTTGTGGCAAACAAGCCTATGACCCGACCTGTTGCTATGGTTATTGGTTACCGCAGCGTAATAGACGCTCGTAGTACCCTTGGTACTTACGCGTTGTCTACCCTGTATGAATCAAGAGATAGCATTATATTGATAGCATAGGAGGCAAACCCCCCTTACCTGACTGAAATACTCACAGTAGGAACACTACATCATTAAAAATGTCATTTAGCCAGGGACGTGTCGGGTATCATTATTGACGGTATTCAGTGACACATAAAGATATCGAAAATTTACGGCAGCGGCTACACGCGACCGATATATCAAAACTCTTATTTTACCTTAAAAATTAGGGTATCTGCATTTTATCAGGTACCGATCGCACAAGCTGGCAACGTTACCTATAAAAACCGTTCCAAAATACGGGTATCCGACCAAAATTAAGGTATCGTTATAACGGGGCTCCTTTAAATTATGGTATCCTTTAAATGATGGATTAGTTGATATCTAAATTTTCGTGTACCGTTATTATTGGTATTTAAAAGCGCAGAAAGCGGTCGAGTACCGTAAAAATAAACGTTCAAAAATTCCTTGGGTACCATTTCAGTCGCTGCATTCAGGTGCAATCTTCTTTAAGATGGAGGAACTACCGGTCCTCCATGTTACAGATCACCGGTCGGAAGATAAAAATTCGAGTGGTAGGTAAAAATACCTCTATGCACAGCCTCTCTTACCACATACTCATTATTTCTTCTCACATTATTGCTGATGAATTAATGATTGAATGTACAAAATTACAAATATTGGCCGTAGCAGTGGTAGCGTATGAAAACTAAGAAGGTGTTTTTGATTTTAATTTTTTATTTGGTATTCCTAGTATTCTACTCCTCTGGTTATTTCGGATCAAATAAAAGTTTAAATAAGCAAAATCAGATTTAAAATTGAAGAATTCATTTATTCATAGAGGTATTGTTAAAGACTTTTTTAAAAAAAAGGTTCCACCGAGATTTGAACTCGGATCGCTGGATTCAAAGTCCAGAGTGCTAACCATTACACCATGGAAGCGATGTTTAAGCGAGATGAAATGTCAATAGGTACTTATAGAATTCTTTAAACTAGCATGAAGTTAAATATTTAAGCAGGTGTACTCAATGATTAAATACACTATTAATTAATTACTTTCGCTGTCTTCTCATAATTTTGAACTATGAATCGAACAAAGGAAATGTCAGATCTATTTATATTGATTACAATTTATAGCTTTAGATAGGTGTGATCTGATATTTTAAACGTGACAATGGGCCTAATACTGCAGAACACGCTAAATCTAAATTGAAGAAAGGTCAGTACCTACATGCATCTCGTTCTCTCAATAAGAATACATAAAGAACAGCTGTCATATAATTTGACATTTAAAAAAACATTTAGAAAGGTATGTTCAATTTTCGACCTTAATGAACGTGATAAAATGCAGGTTTTAGCAAATATGATCTTTATAGTGTGTCTTCAGAACTAGGCCCAATAATAGCGTATCAACAAATTTTAATAAGGGTCATCCCTAAGTGCTTTCTTGCCAGTTGCCATCCTTTAAAGTTACACTGTAGTTACTAGGACTATTTCAAGTACATCCCTGTGTGCAAACAATAATGGGTACTTGAATGCGGCCCTGTAGTGCGTGCTAACAGGCGTTTAGCGTCTATCCCGGTCCCTCGAGGCAAGGCTCCTTACTGCTTCGCTTCTAAATCTAACAATGTTTTTTCGTCCTACTCTAATCAAATAGAACAAAGGTTCGTGATACTGAATGTTTAATGTGGACTTCTTTACGACGGACCCTAGATTTTGTTAAAATAATTATATTTCATATAAAAAATCAAAATTAAAAACAGATGAAGCTTTCCACGCTGATCTCTGATGCTCTCGTAATAGGAGTGAATTTGTGATTACAGCGTGTTGTGTCTCTAATCTTGATTGAAGAATAAATGACGCCCAACGAAAATTGTTGACTGTCATTTATATCCAAATCAATTAGGCCTCAGGATGACAACGCACCTGCAATATCAAGTGATTTTCCCTTGTTATTGCAGGTGTTTATAGGCGGTGGTAACCGCTTACCATCAGGTGGGCCGTCAGCTTGTTTGTCATCAGGTTGTATAAAAAAAATCACGCCACGATGACGCCATCTATAATTATCAAACATATCACACTATTGATTGTGCTTTTTCAGTTCTTTAATCCTGAAGGAGGTTAGAATCAAGAGAGTTCACTTTTCAAGACATTGCTTTACCTACCCTACATCTAGTGTGGTAAGCTAGGTGCTTCAGACTACCAAGTCAACCAGGACGCCATTAGTTTTGGACGGGTACTAACGCTGAGGAGCTGGGTGGCGTAGTGGTTTGAGCGATCTGGTTTCCCTTACAAATGGATCCTGGGATGGATCTCTTAAAATTTGCTATCTCGAGCTTCTCTGTGCTTCGGAAGGCATTTGTTGCTGCAACCGCTTCAATCCACCAACCCGCATATGGCCAGCGTGGTGGTTTTGTGGCCCAAACTCCTCATTTGTTTCTCCCATGTAGGAAGGCCTGTGCCCAGCAGTGGGACGTATATAGGCTGGTGATGATGATGACGAGCAACGCTAGAGAGGACTACGAGGCGTTGATCAGTCAAACGTGGCTCATCTGCATCTGCGGTCTTGTAATAAAAATTTTCTTGCCACTTGTCGTTGAGCACCTAGTAACGACATTGCCCAACCTAGTGGTAGGTAGGTAATTGTAAGACATAAAATTTTACAATATTTCGGGCTATACTAAATATATGGTATAATATATTCCCATTTCCAACACATCGTCGTTTGCACTTTACTCGATCTTTTGTTAATATTATTTTTTAATTCACTTAAAATCAACCGAATAAACGATTTGAACAATTACAATAAATAAAGCGATTATTGAAGATTCCTGACCTGATTTTAAGAAGCTAATACGAAACCCTGAGCTCGAAACATGGTAGGTATATTTTCTAGAATTGGGACAAGGTGGTTCGTTTTAAGGTGTGAGTGAAAAGTATTATCTACACAAGGACAATAAAATATCTTCGATGCTTCGTAAAACAGGTGTTTCGCAAGATATATATTCGCATCGGTTCCATGGTGTAATGGTGAGCACTCTGGACTCTGAATCCAGCGATCCGAGTTCAAGTCTCGGTGGAACCTACACTTTTGTCAGTTTATTAATGACATTTTTTTCTTATTGATCACTGTTTTTAACCCCGATTCTGTCTGTATTAGCCCCCGATGAAAAGAGAGTGGTGTTGTAAGTTTGACGTGTCTGTCTGGGTATCTGTCTGTCTGCCTATAGCATCGTAGCTCCTAAGCAAATGGACCGAGTTTTATTCGGTTTCTTTTTGTTTGAAAGCTGACGTGATCAGGATGGTTCTTAGCTACAATTTATGAAGATCAGTTCAGGCGTTTGATAACTATCAGCTCATTTCCTACTTGCCAAAAACGTTTCACTTACTTTCACAGAACCGATTGATTTGAAATTTGGTTTACTGTTACTTCGGTGGCGTCTCCATATGCTAACCTTGAGCTTTTCCTGTATATGTATGTATGTATGTATCTATGTATGTATAGCTATATTTAAAATTAACATCATAGAAAAATTACGTAGGAATTCAATTAAACAACTTACCATTTTCAGTGCCTTATTATTTTCATGTAAAAGGAATTTAAAGATTTATTTTATTTTTAAATACCCATTTCACGGAATTCATCCCTATTATACTAATGTAAGCTACCTTTTGCGGCTGTAAAAAATGTTTAATTTTATATTAAACTTCTTTAACATTTGGTCTGTAGGTAACAAGCTCGGTTAGCGTCTCCCCAACAATATAAAACGAAACAAACACAAATTATATTTGGCTAATGTCTTGCCTTATTACTCTCAGCTGGCGAAATTAAGTAATTTTGCGACTAAAATATATCTAAACTAGAAAAAATTCACGTCCTGAGACATTAAAAATATAATAATAAATTAATTACCTCCTTTTTGTAAAAAATATTTCTTTTTAAGTGAATTGTAAAATTCTTAAAGAAATAAATATCTTTAAACCTAATAAATTAATTCATATGTCTCAAAATGCACTTTATTAGAACTTGAACTGAACTTCTCTAGACCCTTCAACTTACAGACGATAAGACTTTCTATTTTGTCTGTGGTAGAGTTCCTGTGGTAATAAATCAACTGGGGACTTCCCCCAAACTTCCCAACCCAGTTTAAAACTGCATAACCACAATATGACAAAGACTAGAAGGTGTCAAACAAGACAGGATTAACGATAATAGTCCTTATTATCCACCCTTTCATTTATTTTTTACAACAGAAGGTTTTGTCATTTAATATTTTTGTCCTATTTATATCACAATTAACTGATTAACCTTGATTGAGGGTAGTTGTTTGTCTGCCTATCACAACTGCGCCAATGTTTGAAGTGTCATGATCGATCGATGATTAAGCTAATGGCTCTATTTCAATCATGATATTGGTAAACAAAGAAACTAGTTCACATTCTATAATATCATTAACAATTTTAAAGAAACTTACGTAATGCCCTTGATTTGCAGTTGGGTATCAATATCATATCATGCAAGAAACAAAAAAGCGAATTTAAAAACTGTTGTTTTTCTGAACGAAAACAAACATTGTATTGGCAGTTAAGTTTATCACTTGGCTATAGATCTTGAACCAGAACATTTGGAGGCTAAATTATCGTGGTAGAGTTCTCTTTTCCAAAACCATTAATAGAAATGTCAACTTGATAAAATAACCTGTCCAGAAAATGTCTGTGGATTTTTTTGCATGAGTTTTCTCAGTTAGGTATATTTATAACATAATGATTGTAAGATATTTCGAAAAAAATATAAAAACGTGATTCTTTTTTGTTTGATGCGGAATAGTTGCCATTTGGTCCCATAAAATGTATTTAAAATCGATTGGGTAGTTTGGTTTTAAATAAAAATAACTGGAATGAGTAAGTTTCCTATGACTTTTTAGTGAAATTATACAATAATAGGCAACAATATATGCTGACGGTCACCCATCTAGCTTTGACCGTAGAAAGTTATTACACAAAATTTAGAAAAAAAAAATTAACAAAAGTTACAACCGACTACAAAATACTAAAAAGGATAAAATAGTAATATTTAAGTAGGTACTGCGCTAAGTTGTTTCCAGAAACAATAGAAAGTGAAGCATCGACTCTATTACGACGACTATATTATTATTATTATTATATTATTTTATCCTTTTTAGTATTTTGAAGTCGGTTTTTTATGTGTATTTTTGCTATAACTTCTGATTAAATAAGACAATCCTAGCGTAGTCAGAAAAAGAGATACGCGATAGACATAGAGGCTACTTCCTTCCTTAGTACCTAATTAGCGCTGTGCAATCTGAATTGAACTTTATTGTGTTGTACCAAGAACCGCTATTTACTTAAATGATTTTACGGAGTGAATCATCTGTACCTGTATACCTATCCTATTATGAATTCTGTGCTATGACCTATCTCTATTCAAGTTATTATTGTATTTTGAACAATCCCTAAACCCCAGTCTCGTAACGAGCATGAAACCAAAAACCGCGAGCATCTTAAAGCGTTCCTCACTCCCAGCTGGTAATGGATAAATTGAATTAAGACCGCCTTTTCATTTCGGTAGCATTAGCATAGTGTTGATTTTCGTCGGCTTTCCGTATCAGTTTTCAAATTATCTACGAAGTGTTATTTGTGTAATATGACACTGGGATTAAAATCGACGCTGATGTCTTTTATATTGTAATAAATACATAAAACGAAAAATATATATTTTTTAAAGAATTGTTTAGACATGTGTTACTTATAAATACAATCAAATAATTTTGAATTTTATTCTAGCATTAAAAAGGTTCAGATTCTATGACGTCACAAAATGTCTAGACTAGAAAAATTCAGTCTAGACATCTTGTGACGTCATATAATGAAACTATATAACTACTTTAGTGGTATCGGGTATGGTTTACAAAATAAATATAACAAAATGGTCAACTGCTCGTCGGCATGAGTGGGGAATGGACTCGCGGCCTTTCACAATCCAGGTGACTGCTTTAACCACTGAGCTACCGAGGACTTGGGACGATGCCATAAATTTCTTCTAGTCTTTCTGCTTAAATTGTGGCGATAATTTCTTATATTTAAGCACCCAAAGGATTTTTCAGCTGCTTTTTAACATTTTCGAAAGTTCCCAAACGACAATCTGATATAAGTGTGTAAGTTTCAGTTGAATAGAAACGTCTTTATCTCGTTTATGTACGTTTAGCTGTCTAATCAACATTAAAATGTCGTTTTCATACTTCACAATAGAGGCGATTGTATCGTTGTGATGCTTGTAGTGCTAATATAATCTGTAAGCTGATGTTACAATTGTACAGTCGACAGCACATCAAACGTAACAGTTTGACCTTGAGATCGCCCTTATCACGTTTGTAATAGAGGCGGCTTTCGTAGTGCAACTATTACACTTGATGTGTTGTCGTGTGTACATTACTAATAACGGATTATGTAGCCAAACTTAAGAATCTTAAAGAGTTTATGATACGGATTCAAGACATAGAATAAATATCATCATCACTAGGCTATATGCGTGTCACTGCTGGGCACAGGCCTTCCTACACAGAAGAAGCATATGAGGAGTTTGGGCCATAGCACCACCACGCTGGCCCAATGCGGGTTGGAGGATTAAAGCGGTTCCAGTAACAGCCGGGACTGCTGAAGGTGCCTTCCTCACGGAGGAGCTCGAGATAACAAATTTTGATTTACCCATCCCGGGATCGACCATAGCGAAAGCTGCTTTGTTTCCGTAATCGAAACCAGAGCGGTCAGACCATTACGCCATCAAGTTTCTCGAATAGAATAAAAATACTCAAATCAAACCTGAACACAGTTAACCATTAATTGTTGTAGCAAAAGAGATGGAGAGCTCAAGTAATAGTTCGTGCAATTACTGGGCATGGAAGGAATTTTATCTTAGGGTTCAGGATGACAACGCACCTGCAATACCAAGTGATTTTTCCCTTGTTATTGCAGGTTCTATAGGCGGCGGTAACCACTTACCACCAGGTGGGCCTTCAGCTTGTTTGTCATCTAGTTGTATAAAAAAAAAGTCATTGTGCGGTTTATTGCTCCACCCCCACTCGACCATGATATTATGGCTCGACCAGCCGGTCGCCAATATTAATGTCTGCGCCTGCACATACTTTTGCAGCAACGTGGACAGATACTACTTTTACTCTTCTAATTTACCATCAAGTATGGACATAATGATGAGTAGAATTGAAACAAAAGATTTAAAAGTAGTAACTGTTAAGGACGTTGGCTATTGGTGGATAACTTAAGGAATTTTAATTATAAATAAAATTTCAAATTAATGAAATCTATCACTTTACTCGTAATTCGAATAAATTCCCGGCTTTCATTCAGATATCTCATTCATCAACTTGTTAATAATTTATCTCTATATAAATTTTATCATGGTTTGATACATATTAATCCTATAAGTCCGGTATTATGGAGGGCAACTACGGAATCGTACAACATCGCGCGTGGTCTAACGATTCAATTACGAGTAGGTAGGTACTTTTTGCTTTAGTAGGGATGTTGAGTGTAGTGATGTTTAATAAATTTCTATCCAATTGAAACGAAAACGTTCGTCGTCGTGACAAGTGCCAAATCGTATGAAAACGACAGCAGCGTTTCGATACGTTTGAAACATAACACTACGCGGCTCATGCTCGTAGTTGCCTGTAGCACGGTTGCACGCGTTCTGGACTTGTTTTCATAGTTTTTTTTAGCAGCAGTTACTAACCGCCGCCTTTAAAAATACCAACACCTGCAATAATAAGGAAACACTACTTGGTATTGCAGGTGTGTTGTCATCTCGAGGCTATAGTCATCATAGTTGCCCGTAGCAGCACATTCACACGAATTTTTCAGGACTCGTGTCACCCAAAAAAAAAACTATTCAATTTTTTCAATTTTTTGTGTCAGCAAAAATCACAAAATTTCCGGGGCTCATGTTCGTATCGTAGCTGCCCATAGTAGCGCTTTCACACGAAATTTTTAGGGCTTGTGTTCGTAGCTGCCAGTAGCAGCGCTTGCACACGAAATTTTCAGGGCTCGAGTCACCCGTAGCAGCGCTTTCGCTCGAAATTTCTGGGGCTTGTTTTCGTAGCTACCAGTAGCAGCGCTTGCACACGAAATTTTCAGGGCTCGAGTCAGCCGTAGCAGCGCTTTCGCTCGAAATTTCTGGGGCTCGTGTTCGTAGGTGCCTGTAGCAGCGCTTGCACACGAAAATTTCAGGGCTGGTGTCACCCGTAGCAGCGCTTTCACACGAAATTTTCTGCTAATGGTTCAAGCGTCATAACGGCGTCCCCGGTAGTACGAAAGCCCAGTCTGTATCCGGACAGAAAGAACAATCACTCGCTCACACATACACTTTGGAACGGCTATTTCAAATCAAAAGAAAGGATTAGTTTATGATGATTCGAGATCGCCTGTCTTTTTGTCTGTCCGCTGTTCTGTTTTTTGTGATTTACAGACATAAATAAAGTTTTGTTAAATAAAACAAAGTCACTAATACATCATCATTTATTGAAGTGACATGGTGCTTCATAAAAATGACATAACTCGTAAATAGAGACATAGGATTGCACATTGTCTTTGGAACTGTTCATACGACTAATAATTTTATACAATATTTACACCAATAAACACATAGAATTGAAATAATTAAGACAACACTAAGACAAGTAATATTACCCTTATTAATAATATGAAACATTTTGTACACGTTTTTCGTTATACATTGTTTTACTAATACATAATCAATGGTATAATAATATATATTTGACATAACAATGACAAATAAGTAATCCAAATCATCACTTTGGTATAATAAATATAAATATATACAGGTTGGTTACTTGTCAGTGTGACTACTAATTAATATACGTGTATACATAAAGCATAATTTTGTAAAAATAATGAGATACTAAATTAAATAATTGTCTATTGCTTGGTGAAAAATTAACCTGTCAGATTATTTTTATTAGAAAAAGCAAAAATAATATAATGTTATTTGTATTTTATTTTACGAAGGCAACGATGGATTGACATAAAACAATAATAAACAGAATAAGAAAGTATTTTATTTATTTATTCCACTAAAATCTGTTAAAATAGTGAAACTAAGAATAATATTTTGTCTATAATTAGGTAAGGTAATATTTATGGCCTATAAATATGCTGTATTTATAAAACGTAAAACGTTTAATTTAACCATTTTAATAAAAAGATTTTATCGGTTATCTACAATTCAACTATTTTGTTTAGCATGGTGTATTTCATGTCCGTAAACGCTAATTTTAAGTAAATATTTTGACTTGATTTGAATCATGCGTAATATCCATTGATTTAATACAAAATAATGATTTTGCTTATATCAAATAAGTAGTAAGAAGTCGTCCCTGCAACATAAATCTATATTATTTAAGGAATGACGTATTACTAATGTAAAAAATAAGTATTGAGTTTTTTATTTATTTATTGAGAACTGCAATTTAAATATTTAATTTTGTTCAATTGTCGAAACAAATTTTTATTGTGTCGAAAAAAATTGTTGAACCATAATTCTTTGTTATTTTATTGACACAAGCAAAATGTTGATCACGTTTTTTTCCACACGATTGCGAATTTATAAAAGTTTCTACAATTAGGTTGATTGTAAAGTTGACAGCACATCAAGGTTTTTTTTTTTTTACAAAGCACGACAAATGACTTAACACCACCTGATGAGAAGCGGTAAGAAGGGTCCATATGCGAAGACAGCTAGTGCAGTTCAGACACTGCTCTAGCCGCCTCCACCTTGCCGGCCCGAAAGGTGCTTTTTCACGCCTCTTTTGAAGGAACCCATGTTAAAGGAAGTAGGGGACACATGTGCTGGCAAAGAATTCCAAGTTCTGGAAGTTCGACAAAGAAAAAAACTGTACGTGTTTGTACGTGATGTTGAGGTGGAGACAGTGAATTGATGACTTCGAAGACCGGCACGCGTGCTCCTGAGTAGGAAGGGGGAAGGTGGGATAAGGTCAAATAGCTCCTCAGAACACTCTCCGTGATATAGCCGATAGAAGGCGCTAAGCGACGCAATGTCTCGACGCAATTGCAGAGGCTCAAGGTTATTGGTGACCTCTACATCGCCAACGATACGGACAGCACGACGCTGCAATCTGTCCAGGGCATCGAGTAGGTACTTGGCGGAGCCATCCCACAAGTGCGAGCAATATTTCACGCAAGACCGGACCTGAGTTTTATACAGCAGGCATAATTGGTCAGGCGTGAAAAATCGACGCACCTTGTTCAGGACACCGAGCTTCCGTGAGGCTGTCTTGATCACGGTTTCGATGTAGTTCCTGGAATTCAGATCGCATCATATCTCCATGCCTAGCAAGTTTAGGGAGCCCTGTGCCGAAAGAGTCGTGCCCTGAGAGGTTCGACCTTGACACGGCTCTTACTGACTTTCGTAGAGTTACTGTTACACTTGATGTGCTGTCGAATGTAGAATTAAAGTAAAGTCGGAACTCACCACTTTATATTTTTGTAAGGCTTGTTCTATTGCATTATTTCGCATGTGTTATTATTAAATTAGTTAGATATTATTAAATGTGCTTTTATAATATTTATTGCACTATGTCATTGTACAATCGCCTGCAGATCAAGTTGAGCACCTTGACTATTTGGTACCTATTTTCCAACTGACGTGTTACGCTTGATGTGCAGCCGTCTGTACCGTAAAAAATAGACAACATTTTATTACTATTTAGATGATAAGATTTGTATTGTATAATTTAGAGTTCTATATATTTACAATATGTTTAATAACAATAAACGTGCGGGTTGTTCACACTGAAATAAACGAATGTAGAGCCAAACTTGGTATTTTGGAATGAATATGGAATTATTATTTGAAGAAAATGGAATGCCATTGCTCTTGTGGAAATACTGGAATAATTCTAACAGTCAAATTCTCAAGTAACGTAATTAAACATAAAGAATAATCTTACTGTTTTTGTTAATATAAAGTTAAGTGATTTGAGTGGTACCATTATTAATATTAATCAGTTTTTTTACAGAAACTATGAGCCTATAAAATAGTTTTATATTAAAATATAGAGGTAAACCTAGGTCTCAATTTAGTATCTGTGCACATAAGAAGCCTAAAATTAAATTGTAGGTTTACTTGGGATTCTATTTTTGTTAATAATAGGTAATCATCATAATAATATATCTTAGTTATTCACATAGAACTAATGTCGTTATGGTGTCTTACTTCACACTGTATTGTGCTTCTTTAAAAAAACAGCGGTCAGAATGTACAATAATTAACAATGAGATCAAAAACTCACAATAACAAGCATTATATTACAATAAATTTATATATAAATACGACTTTAGAACGTTTTGGAATGATAGATTACACAAGTGCGAACTGACCTAATCTAAAACAGTACAAAAATTACGATAAAATGTCTCACTAAATGTTTGATAACATTAAAATAAAACATAATTACACAATAAGGTAATAGTGATTCTCACGCGAGGGCTGATACAAAACACGGTAATTGTTAATTTAAATTAACAAGCTGATAACAGACCAAGCGCGTTATAGTTACCCATTACCTCACTGTGTTATCCAATTCTGTTTCGTTATATGTATTTTAGTACTTTGTCACTTTGAGAAGAATCGTAACAAAAGCGTTAAGTCACACTACGACACGGTACTAAAATATATACATTTAGACTGGCTAGCGTTATGCAAGAGAGCTGTCATGAATCCAACAATAAAATTGTCTCAAAATCCATCTTTGTTTAGAGTAGATTTATAATTTAGTACAGATACAAATTGACTTTTACACAAACAGCTTTCTTGCACAAGTTTTTAACATAGATTGCACAGCTCAGCTGCACAGTTAGGGCAAAAAAGCTGTGCACACACATATTGTGAAGCTAATCATGCCCAGAAACTGCCAATAAAAGTATCGCACTTAGACAAAACAAATCTTTGGTATAGGCGTTATTTACAACATGCCAACCACATTATGCACTATGTTAAGGTTGATTTAGCCTCAGCGCCAGTTGGAGGGCGCGAAGGCCGTCGTTGTTCAGGAGGGGAGTGGCTGGAGAGGGGGCACGGAGGAGCTCATGTGTGGTCCTCTAAAGTCAGGATGTTGGGACCGCAGCTCTGGGTGAGGAGGTCGCAGATCTGGGAACAAGAGAACAAGAAACACGTTTACAACTTGGTGAAACAGAAAAACACTTTTCTATTGTAAATAAATAATAAATACTAACAAATAAATAAGTACAAATATACAAGTAAATATACACAAATAAATAAATATTGAAATAACTCCCTTTAATTTTATCATTCATTTGTGCTACCTTTATGTTTTTATGGTTCCTTAAATGAAAGAAAGTTCTATTGTAAGGTCACTTCTTCATCTGACAGTCTGTCTGTTTACTCTGTCTAGCTCGTGGAGCTACTACAAAAAGGGCCAACTAGCTACAGTTGAAAAAAATATTTAGTCACTCAAATAATAAATTAAATCAGACATTTCATTTCAAATATTTTGACCCTCGTCAATAAATAAAACCAAATACGTAGGGTACTTCCTGTTGATTTATAATCATAAAATTTGGCAAGAAGAAAGTTCTTACAGGAGGAATTCGAAAAATGTAAATTCTAAGCTATATCACTTAAATGGGATTAGATTAATCTACAGTTATCGTGTAACGTGACACTCACCTATTCTATGATCAGCAACTGCATGCATTTCAGGCGCGTGCATATGCACGTCCGTATGCGGCGGTTGCATATGCGCCTGCGGGGCTCGCATCTCCGCATGTTGCGTTTCCCGATGCCTGCGAAGGTCGACTTTTCTTTGGAAAGCACGTCCGCAAAGCTCACAAGCAAACGGCTTGAAGCCGGTGTGCTTGCGGGAGTGGGTAATCAGGTTTGAACTCTGACTGAAGGCCTTGCCGCATACCTGGCATTTGTGGGGCTTCTCGCCTAAGGACAAAAGGAGACCATTAATTCAAGTTTTTTTATATAAATTATATATAGTTAAAGGAGAGCGGTGGCGAAATTTCTCCTATGTAGGATCGCCTGTGCCCAGCAGTGGTACGTATACCGGGTGTTACAGATTTTCCAAATTAAATTTGGTATTCTGGTGTAACTGACGTGTGTCGTACGAGACGCAATAATATTCATTCATTTTTGGGGTTGTCACGAGCAGGACAATGTTTTTATTAATTTCATTGGAAAATAAAAATGGTCAGAAAGGTGTCCAACTTTCGAAGGTAGCTCTTGACAGGGAACCCCCCCTAGAGAGTTAGTCAGTCAATCAATTGAAGTCAGTGAACGCTGGTGTACCACTAGGCTCTGTTCTATGCCCCACTCTCTTTGTTCTTCTTATCAAGACATGCTTCCATTAGGTAACATTCTTGGCTATGCGGATGACAGTACAGTACCTGGTGGATATTACGGTCGCCGGGTCTGGGCGCGTTGAAACCGAGAGGGGGAGAATGAATCTTACCATTGAGCTAAACATTCATTCACTGTCTCCACCTCAACATCAAGCATAAAGTAGTTTATTAACTCGTTTCTTTATCGTACCCACTTTCGAAACTTCGAATTATTTGCCACCACATGTGTTCTCTCCTTCCTACAATATGGGGTCCTTCAGAAGAGGCGTGAAAAAGCATTTTATGTGCCGGCAAGGTGGAGGCGGCTAGAACAGTGTGTTTCAAGCTGCACTAGCTGTCTTTACATAAGGACTCTTCTTACCGCTTGACATCAGGTGGTGTTAGGTCATGGTCATTTGCCGTGTTTTGTATAAAAAAAAATTAAACAAAAAATAAAACTGACTCCAAAAAACTGAAAAGGATAAAATAATTAAATTTTAGTAAGTAGGCACTCATCCCCTAGGAACATATTTTTGGATTCGGTGCTTCACTATCTATGGTTTCTGGGAACAACTTAGCACCAACTCCAAAGTCGGAGTCGGTTTTATTTTTTGTTTAAATTTTTTTTCACAATTTTTAGTGATAACTTTTGAAGGTCAGAGGTAGATGGGTGACCGTGAGCTTATATTGTTTTCTACTATCGTATCATTTCACTAAAAACTCATAGGAAAGCAAATATCCGCCACTTCGCATATGTAGACGACTTAATTTTTCCAGTTTTTTTATTTAAAAACCAAACTACCCAATGGATTTCCAAAAATTTTTTATGGGACCAAATGGGAACTATTCCGCATCGAACAAAAAAAGAATCATCAATATCGGTTCACCCAGTCAAAAGTTCTGAGGTAACAAACATAAAAAAAAAACACAGACGAATTGATAACCTCCTCCTTTTTTTGAAGTCGGTTAAAAAAGAGCACCCCACGTGTGACAATTCACGCCAAGCTTAGTTTACTAGCGCAGCGTGAATTATCTATGTAGAGTGACATAATTTAGGTAGGTAGATACCTATGCAGCGCAAAATCAGTCATATAATTCTCATTTAAACTATATTTTATGTCAAAACGTAATCCAAATTATGTTTATGTACAGTCAACAGCACATCAACCGTAACAGTTTGACAATGAGATCGCCCTTATGCCATTGATAATAGAGGCGGCTTTCGTTGTGCAACTGTCGTCTGTACCTACAGGTACTATTCGCGAGAAACGCACCATTTTCGATTGCCTAAAGTAGATTGTTATTATCAAGCGGAATCAATCGCTGTAGGTTAACTTCAAATTGTAAAAAAAGAATGTCAAAATTTAATAGTTATTTTTTACTATACCTAAAGAACTAAAAAATAGTTATAGTAAATAAAAAGAAATCTCTAACTTAAAATCCTGGCAATCTCTAAAATTGCCCATTGGTTAGGTTATCTATAAGCGGCTATAATCGACTACTCGTCCGTGTATCGATCCGCACCTTCGCGACGTGATGACTCGACAGAGCACCGGTTGCCAATATAGCTAGGGCTGTCGAAACTTACACCCTACATATATGAACTGTTTTTTTGTTTTTTTATTTGTTCAAAAATAATTATTAGTTTTATTGGATTTTTAACGTCATTTCCTTTACTTGCATGAGAAACAAAAATAAATATATTTGTGAGTACTATAATCAGTAGTAATACAGAAAAACCATTTTTAATCTGACGTATTAAATACCTACGCTTGAAGTTCATCTAGCTTCAGTCATGTCAAAGATATGGCCCGCGGGCCACATCCGGCCCCCACACCGTATCAATACGGCCCGGGATCGCAATTTGCCACAAAAAGAAGAATAATCTTCTTTTTGAAAAAGAAGAATAATCTTCTTTTTGTGGCAAAAGAAGATTATTCTTCTTTTTGTGGCAAATTGCGATCCCGGGCCGTATTGATACGGTGTGGGGGCCGGATGCGCTTTTAGACTTCACACGATTCCTCTACGGAAGTTTTTAAATTTTTCTATTTGAATCTGGCCCGCCTACACATACTAAATTTAATATATGGCCCTTTGCAAAATTGAGTTTGACACCCCTGCAGGTATCTAACACTACAATGTATTTTTCAACCACCTGGTGTTCGGTGGCTACCGACGCCTTTAAACACCTGAAATAGCAAGGAAGACTCTAGTGTCATTATTAAGAATTGTAATCGCACGGTTCATTTGATAATTGACTTCTTGAAAATAACAGTAAAGCAGGTACTAAATCGCGTGCTAAAGATAAATTTATGATTTGTGACAGCCCTGTATAACCACTGGACCACGTGCACTCGTATTAATATACGTAGTACGTAATCTGTGCGAGGTCCCGCCACATTACGTAGTCGGTGCGCGACCCTACGCGTCCTCCGTACTACAAAAAATTCTAGGCATTCTGACAATCGTTTTATAGTGCCTAGATTTATTACATTCATGTCCTATACCTATTTATGACGTGGTATTTCAACCTGAGAGATTTAGGAGCGTTTACGCACGGCATATTTATACAAACTTACATGCTGGCAATGAACAAACCGATTCTAAAAAGTCCTTACATACACAAGTAAGACAAGCTAGTCTTAATAGTTATAGGAGGATATATAGACCCTTGTTTTACCTTTCCTCTTAGCAGCCTACCGGCGCTACTGCACAGCAGAAAATCTATTTTCTAATTATGTGGATCCTTCCCAGATAATTAGAAAATAGATAGCTACCATTGTGGTTGCTCTTTGTAGGAATTTAATAAGGCTTTGTGTTGGGATCCTTTTGTTTGTGCGAAGCGATTTAGAGCTATTGGAACATACTTACCTATTAGTTTTATTTTTTTCTGTCGTACTCGTGAAAGACCAAAAAAGTTAATTTTTGGGACGTATTTTTTTAATACATATCTATTAAGTGCTTTAAACTGTGCACTGTTCTTGCATAACTTAAAATAAATTATATAATATCAGTTATAATAAATATAGGGCTCTAAGATGCTGACGCGCTCAGAGCGATTTGCATCGACAAAGCGGAATCGTCACAATCACAACCAATGCGACGCGCCCGCGCTACTGGGTAGGTAATTACCTTCACAAATCACGGCACGCTATCGGCTGAACTTAGGTACAGTTTCGAAAAAGGGACGCACAGTCCGTCAATCAAGGGGCCGGCGAGTGGCGACTTCATTACAGAGAGGGAGAGCCGCTCATCCCTCCCGCTCCCGCATCAGAGCCGTGTCGCGAGAGCAATTTATATCCGTCGTGCCATTGGGCCGTGATTGCGGCGGCTCCTCCCCACGTCGCGTAGCAACGGTGGGGGGGCACCCCACCCTGCCTCCCTCCCCCTACCACTTTATGGATCGCAATTTTCCTTTGAATTGGAAATCAGAGCGTTCGCCGCGAGGCTCGCTCGTTAGCCGTCTCTCCATCTTCGCGATACTTCCAACTACAGATTTTTACTGCGCCGAGAAAGATGTTCCCTTTGTGCTGGCAAATTGTGATGTTTGCGTTCGAAGGCCTCCTTTTTGCGTCTGCAAGGGTATGCGGGGTGAATAAGGATTTGGAAATTTGGGGCTTGGTTAAACGAGGTACTGAATGAACAGCAGTCGATAATATAGTACTATTTCCCTACTTATGGTGCTCAAACTCTATTTGCTGATTTATATTAGGTTTATTAGCTCCTTATTCTCTAAAATTTCTGAATAAGGCATAGATGAGATCAGATTCATCTAAATAACAAATTGTATCTGCTCCTAAAGACAGAAGTCTATCAAGAAATAAAGAACAATCTGGTAGTTAAAAGACAAAATAATCATTGGTCCCAAATGAAATCTTTGCCTCACATTTTAGAATAAGTTTACAGAAATGGGCTCAACTTCAACGATTACAAGGAATTACAATCCCTTACACTGAGTCCTTAGAACCGCGTGAAATCTTCGCATCCCGTCCTTTAACAGCGTAATTACGCTTCTATATTACCGGGGGTACGAATGGAGGCGGAAGGGGGGCGCCACTTAATTGTTTTCGAGGGGTGAAGTGCGGAAACTGAATGAATTGAAATACGATCGTCTATGTATTATTGATCTATGCTGAAACTTCGGAGATTGATTTATAGGGGTTGGGTGAATTTGTATTTAGGAGCAACGAGTTCATTTCTGTAGGGAAAACTGGAAAATAAAACAAAGCTCTGGTGAAATTAGAGGCGTATTTGGACGACGAAATAAGTACCCATGGGTAATTTGTAAGAAACCACGTGCTACAAAAAATACAATAGTTGGTTTAAAAGAAGAGACAACGAAAAATCTAAGTAAGATAGTACCTACATAAGTGCGTTACCTACTTATATGAATTAAATTTACTAAGTATGACTTCAAGAACTCTTAAATGCTATATTCACGGAAATAAAACACTAGATTCCTTATCGTTTACGGGTTTTACTCCCGTCGTTTCGCGTGTATTGCGTACTTAGAAGGTTATGGATGATAAACTAGTTATACCTTACGGTCCGCGGGAGTTTCACAGATTTTAACAGACACTAACTTTCATCCAATTTCTTTGGTTTTGGTTTTCTTAACTAGAATTAATAGTAAAAAAATTATGACTGATGCATAAGTCACATAAATGTAAATGACCTAATTTTGAACTTGACCAACATTGCGACAAACTTATTTTATTTTAATCCGTCAAGCAAGCATCAGATTCCAGACAATTGATTCTTCCTATAGACCTCCAGATGTAAACGCCGCTTGACAGATTAAAATAGTTGACTATCAATTACAATTGTAAAGTCCTAACTATTATTAAACCTATAATACTAAAAAATGCCATGTTCTAAGATAGAAGGCAAACCCAATATAATATATTTCACAATCAGGGTGACTGCTATTACAATTCCTAAATTATTACACTTCAATTCCAGAACCAGTATTTTTGTAGAAAGACTACTATCGTAGTTAACATGAAATATTTTGAAACCAATTAACAGTATTGGCAGAAAGATCAGCTGAGCATTCTTAAATATCAAATCGCAGAGTTTCACACGGAACCGATATGAAACGCGAATGTCTATTGAAACGGCATAACAGTTTGCTAGACGCGTTAAGTATTAAGTTCCCGGGTTGTGATTGAACGCATCCCGGCTAGCGATAACCGTAAATCCCGCGGAGATACCGGACTGCGGGATCCAGGGTCGGATGCTGCAAGGATTTATTTAGTTTTATGTGGCATGCCTCTTTTGGTGGGAAAGTCCACACATGTGTGAAGTGATAAACTCTTTTTGGAATCTTGAAGCTTAGCTATAGTGATCAAATATAAATGATAGATAAAACTGTTTACTGTCACAAGTGCTATACCGATCAAGTATTATTTTGAAATGCCTTTGGGCGAAAACAATAAGACGAGGATTTTCTCATAAAAATTATACACAATATCGCCCATTAAATGCAGACAGAGATTGCTAGCGAAATCATTACAGGCCATTATCGGGGCACTAAACTCGAGATTCGCAATAAAACAGACATTAATATAATTAAATTATCACCCGAATCCAGCCCTGGGTGGCTCATCTGCACAGTATCACACAGCCGGATTTTTATGGGGACGTACTTTAGAGGTTCCTGAATTAAATATATGATGCCTCCAACTTAAAGTGCTTCCACCGGCAAGATTTCACAAAATATGGCGTGGCCATTTTGAGTGGATGAGCGGGCTTTATTTTCAAACTGTATTACGACGTAGTATAAAGAATGATATATTGAATACTAAACTTAAAGTGGATTTTATAATACCTACAGGTAAGTGATGAATATCTGAGTATGTCATACTTTCTCAAATCATACAGCAGAAGATAAGATTTAAAAAAAATCTTTTTTGTACAAAATGGTAACTAGCATTTTGAAATTATACGTCAGTAATACAGCGTCAACCAAAGCACAGTTTAACGAGTTAAGTGTAATATCACCTGAAGAAATAGTCTTGACACTAAGTATTTAGACATATGAAGAAATTACCATAATTGGGTTAAAAATAATGCTTAATTTTTAAATAACAAGCACAGTTGCAAAATACTAAAGAATTTTGAAACGAAAGCAGAAACCTATAACAAATAAAGCAACAAAACCATAAGTGCAGTCAACCTCAGAATTGTCTAGGCTTTTAGAGTCCTCGAAAATAGCCGTGATATTTTAGGAAAGCAACCGTATTACTATAAAATTAGAATCGCCTTTTACTTAGAATTGATTTTGCTGAAACAGTGTAGATATTGTTGATCACTTGAAGCTCCGATAATTCTGATGCAATTGTAGAGTACATAAAGCTTAAGAAATAAACTTGGATGTGTTCATTGTGGGTAACAATAAAGAGAATCAAGTCACATCCAAAGAAGAAACCATAACAATAATTTAAGAGAGTACTTGCGGTGCGTTAATAATTCAGTGGCTTATAAAAAACTGCGGAGCAAATTTGGGGAGGGCTCGAATTCAGTCCACATTTACATGGACATTGATTATTCAGGCAGATGCGAATGGTGGAGACATTGCGACTACTGGAAAACTTTTGGCTGCTTTGTATGTTGATAAAGACAGAGCTGATAGTATAAATGGAGCGCACTTAATCTCACATGTCATATTATGATCTCTGTGGGTATATACCATCAAATAAGAAGCTGTTTTATGTAAATTAACATCATTCAATATTTACTTTAACATATTATGAATGTGCTAAGTAAGAAGTGACAGAAATATCTGACTCTGCAAATTACCTTTTAAGATTTTTTCACCATCGATGGCTAAATGTTGCAGAAAAGTTTTGATTGAATTAAAATTTGCCGTAAGTATTTTATTAAGTGATTTATTTTTAACAAGCCCTGTATTATTTATTTTGTTATTTTCTTCTAAATAACAGGTTTTTGATAAAATTGTGGAGGAAAGCCTTTTAAGACTTGTTGCGGACTGAAATTTAAATATGTTTATTTAAATACACAATAAATTTACTAATGTGTGTAGGCGGGCTAAAGACGTGTTATCATCTGTACAACCAACATACATTATAAAGTCAAAAACTCATAATGTAATAAAAAAAATTGAGGTGCTGCAAAATAAATTTGAGTCTAGTACCAAAAAGCAACGACTTAAAAGATATGGTCTCGCTCGTACTTCTAATATATTTCTATATGCTAAGAAGTAAGACAGCACTTAGCTGAAGCCAGGTGTAAGATTAAAAGTGCAGGCTCAAGGAAGCTGTAACTTGTAGTGTTTGCGGTTAGTGCGCTGATATTTAGTGGGTACTGTTGACGGGAACATGTCCGGAGTTTTAAGTCAGAAGTTTGTAACATAACAATGTCAGACCGTGTACAATGCATGTTTATTATGTTTAATATTGATTTAAAATCAAACTTATTTCAAGTACCTATCTTTTAAAAAATCAAGAATCTTCGAAAAAGTCATTGCAAGTGACGGTTTCAGACAATCAATATCCTCATGAAAATAGTTTCCATGAAAAGATCCTTACAATAATAAATCTAGAAACTTGGTCAAATGAATATCTATTTTTCTAGAGCAGCATAAGTTCACGTGCATTTTACCTACTTCTTTATCCCATTCATCCACACACGAGGCACATTACACCTCAACAAATCCTCAAGCTTAGACGACGACGTGATTACCGGGCTCCGTGAAGTGCGGATTTTCCTGAGAGAATCCCGGTTTACGATCCGCGTGCCACCCCGGGGGGGAGGAGGCCAACTATAGCTATAGCGGATTTACTGACCCGTCGCTGTTAAAGCTATATTTGGTCGCAGACCGTCTGAGATATATTAGGATTTGGACCTCATACATCTATAATAGTAGGTACCTATCGTAAATATTTATAGAGGGTCCATAGTCAGTGAGTACTAACTAGCCGAAACAAAGAGATTTAAAATAAAGACTGTGTAAGATATATCATTATTCCGAATAAAGTGATGACTTGTGTCCGTAATTTCCAGCTTGAGATTACTTGTAATAATTGAAAGTGAAATCCAATTGGAGCACTTGGAGCAATCTTGAAATTTTGATTGTACAAACAAACCACTGACTAGAGAATAAACACAGAACAACGATTTAATCTTTTGTAGGTTGCTGACACAATATTATTCCTGATCTAATGGAAAATTGGAGGCGTCGCACAATCTCACTTGAAGAGTTGGCAAACAACGCCATTTTGATCGAAAACAAAGATAAAATAGATTTCCCCCCGAAGTACTGTGAAGAACCTATTACACAGTAGTGTATCGGGTAGGACAAATGGAGAGAAATAATAATTAATAATCAGTAATTTATTTTCATCAATACAGTTCTACTTTTAGCAAATGAATTAAGTAGATGTTATACATAACATATAAATTGATGGGGCGCTCAAATCTGCACAAATATTATTTGTGCAGATTTCTTTACGTATAACACAATATAAAAATAAACTAAATACTCTAAATAAATACTCCTACAGCGAAGCTTCACGATTCACTCAGGGTCAGGTCGCAAATGTGCGGGTCGGTGAACATTGCAACCGGGACTTTTACGATTTGCTTCTCACTGGAAGATGTGTGTTGTGTGTAAACGCCACTTAGGAGGAAGATTTATAGTCTGGCTACTGCGCGTGCTGTTCTGTAGGCATCAAGCCTTGGGGTTCGGGATATATTCGTCCTTTCGGGAATATTCAAGGGGCATTTGTTGTATTGGATGATATCACCGATATAGCTATAAATATTGCCAAAGAATTTCAGTACTCAGGCACTAATAGTCTTGGAATTTACATATGTAAATTTTTATGACTTTTTAGGCTAAGCTATTTTTAAATCAGTTGTATTTCCCATATAAGGGCCATTGACTGAACTATTTAAAGGAGAAAGAAAGAAAGGAAATTTTTAATAGTCTTGCAAAACACATCATACAGGTACAATAAATACACTTCTTTTAATATACATTCAGTGCAAGGCCAATAGGCCCCTGTCTCAGCTTCAACGACATTCGTAGAATGCCGCAGAAGCGCTGTTATTATGACAGGGCCTTAGCGATAACGCGAAATTCTGCTAAACACGATATTTCGGTGGTATGTGGCCTAAATAACGTTATTTGTTACAGGATGATTGACACACAGCCGTGAAAATCGTTGGAATTGCTCCCCCGGAAAAACTAATAAGGTCCTGCACGTTGACAGTTGACAAATTCGTTAATTCCACCGCTAGGGGAGACACTGTTCGTGGAAATCGTACAACGTAGAGAGTAATGTGTCTTCACCCAATTTCGGCACTCGTGATATATTTTCTAAAGATTGCAATTTTACTTTGGCGATCTCAATAAACTAAGGAATCAATTACCTACGTTCATTCTAGATTCTGCATATTTAATGGATGGTATATGAACTTGGTACATAATGTTATAAATTTGTGTAAGTAGATGTCATTTATTATGTTCTTCAAATAACGCGGTTTGTTAGATGATACTATGTCAACCAACACACTCAGGTTAAATAAGGTTAAATACTTTGACATTTTATTTTGTGGGGACCTTAGTGATAAGAGTTATTTTACAGGAACTAAAGAAATATAAATAAAAGGATGAATTTGAATTTATGTTTCAAACTATTTTATCATTTGACTTGACACTGAGTCTGATAGAAAACTTTACTGACTAGCGGGGTCTCTTCGACTAGAATAGTTTAAATATTTATTGTCACTGGTTTACATTTCCCAAATTACTTTGCAAATCTTCTTCCAAAAAACATAATGCAAAAAGAACACACTATTAAAACCAATCCGCCATTCCATGACGGCAACAAAAAATGGCGTCGCATCAAACGCTCGCTGTACCCCGGTCAAGGAATGCAGAAAGATTGCCGCACCCGTCGGGATTGCTCGCAACTATCCCGGAATGTCCGAGTCACTTCACTTATTGCGATGTATTTGTGACCGTTATACGGGAAGGAATTTAGGATTTTCGGCTATTCTGGCCGTCGCTAGACGGTGTCGATTCTCGCCGCCAGTATAAGAATTAAGTGAGAGTTGGCGGTCGCATTAATTGTACGGACAAAATTGCAGCTGAAACGTTATTTTTGAGGTAATGTTGTATATTAAAGGTTTCAAACGAGCGAAAAACATTTTGTAATCTAGTTGGTTATTCAACACAGCTATTCATGATTACCTTATATGTATATAGAAGGTATAGGCAAAGCGTTTAGCTATAAAGTTGTAACATTTGCTAAAATGTTATTGCATTATCTTTTTGACGAACTCTATGTTTCTTCGTCAATATTTGGTATTTATTTGAGTTGGGACTTCACTGTTTACGTATGGGTTTTAAATTTCAACAGTCGTTGCAACGAGGAAAACTTTTAGTAGTAAATGGTTGCCTACAAAAACGGTGGCTGCCATTTTAATGGCCATGACCGCTATTTTCTAAGAAAATGTCAAATCAAACATGGTGGCTGTCATCATTTAAAGAAACCATTACATAACTAAAATTCTAAATTTCATTGGAATTCTTGTGTAATTAGGTACGTATGAAAACTTTACAGTTATTATTTTTTAAGCTGGATACTGTCTATCTTTTGTTTCAAACCTCTAGTAATATACGGTCGATCTCAGAAGTGGCTCACCACTCAACCACTGCGTTAATATATGTAGCAACTATTTCTGTATACAATTAGCTGGTGTGACACGGTACTAAAATGCTAAGCTATGTCTGAGTTCGACTGTATGTCGTACTGTAGTGTTACTGTCACCCACTTTAGCTATGCCAAGAACTCCGACTCGTCTGCTAAGTGAAACTTAGTATTACTTCCGTCGTGGGGTAAAATCAACTCGCCTGGATCGTAGGACAGGCCAGGAATGTGAGAGTCACCTTGCTTATTGCTCGGGGACTTGACGTTTGTCGTGGCTTGGCTTAGGTACAATCTGGTATAAATGGTACACTTCAACGAGCTATCTATTAAGCTATATATGAAGAAGAATTAATAAAATCTAATATTTAAACAATACCCATCTAGACTGGAAAAGATACATTTTATTAGGTGGGAATGGAACCCGCAATAACAGGCAATGCCTAATTAGCCAAGTCTTAGGTGTTTTAAAAAAACTCTTTCTGATGTTGGAAAAGATTAGTTTCGACATTGTGTATACGATAGCTTATACGGAAAAATAGACAGAAGAAATTCATAGGGTTATACGTCCTGAGTAACTCAGTAGAAAAGAGCAGTTGTGAAAGGTGTCTTTTTTTAATATTGGCTCTAATTCTTGAAAGCACACGATAAATCTTAATTTAAATTCAGTGCATTACGTCCTTAATATGAATACAAAAAGAATGGCTGTAATATAATTTGACATTTAGACACATTTAACACTGCATTTTACCACATAGTTAAAAATTGAAGATTTTACCTATGTGGTAAAATGCAGTGTTTAGGAAGAACCTTCGTCGTTCATGTAAAATTGTCTATGGTTTCTTTAAAATTTCTATAAATTTAGAAGACAGCTGTAATCAAATTCTTGCTATATTTTTTCTGTACATATTGTGAGAAAGAGATGTAGTGTACTTTAATTTAGATTTAGAGTGTATCTTCCGATTTAGGCGCAGTATCAAATTGGTCACTGAATTACTTAATGGACAGTACATATTAGACCAAACCTCCTCAATAAATTATTAATTTCGTTAGCAGTGTTATGGCTATTAAAATTCAATCTTTCTTGTGGGCTTTTGTTTCTCATCTTACTACTCATAGATTTAGGTCTTCCTTGAGGATTAAAGTAATGACTTTGAGTGACTTTTATTAAATTCACCAACCCTCCAAGCTTTACATAATTTGATGTTCATAACAAAGCATCTATAATCCATAATATATTACCATCGGACATCAAACCTAATAGTGAATCGTGGATGACAAATAAATTGCTGCTCGAATAGCAATAGACAATAATAGAGCAAGGGTTGGGTGATCATTGGGAGATTATATTGTGATATCAATATGAGAGGCCGTTTAAACCAGACGATTAATATCAAATGTGGGTTGTTCTATTTTAAAGTGACTGTGATTTTCCAACACCTATCAGTTCATTACAATAAATTTTATAAATTGTTGAATAAATAAATTATAATTCTTTTGTCATGACATATTTTACTAAACCATTTAAATTTGTATAATATTTTTAGGAAAATTATAGCATTGGTTGAATGAATAATGTTTCTGAACAGTTTTCAATTCTAATATATTTTCCTTTTTTTAAAAGATTTTAAAGATATAATTTTCAGAGAAAGGTACGTATTTGCCTAACTTTTAATTTTTAATAATTGAGTAGGTAAATAAATATACAGTGTACCTAGGCATTACAAAGATGCATTTCTTGTCATTCTTTTCTTGGTATTGAACTAAAATATTCTAAATAGAATGACGTGTCAATAAAGCTCTTGCATTCAATATTTCGTTTAGCGCTACAAGGATTTTTTTTCCACAATACACAAAATCACGAATCGTCGAATCGAAATCGTGTCGTGTGATGAGTACCTTGTTTTATAAATGGCTTATTTTGTTATAAATCACACATGACAGAAGGGAGCGTGGTTACACGCACACTGAGAGGCTTTGCATATATTTTATTGTAAAATAATTAGGACTACTTAAATCACGGTAAGACGTGATATTAATACTTTATCTTACCAGCCTACTGGCTTTTATTGGCGTTTACACACAATATAAAACCGATTGTGGCTAATAATTATGTCGGTAGGTACTTACGTCACAGATTATGAATATTCCTAATTAGAAAATAAGCTTATACTTACGTTTTACTATTAATACGTAATATGAAACTTTTAATCAAACTTTATGACTACCTACTATTTTAAGTTTCAATAAGTCTTAAAAGTAATTTCTCGTAATAAAATCAATGAAGCTTTCGTCCTAAATATTTTAAAAACTTTTTGCTACAACCTCGTAGGTGAGTGGTGAGGTCAGTGGCCGGACAACAAATCCGCCTCGCGGCACGTGTGGGACGTGCTCGAATAGAAATCTGTATAGAATACTATTCCTTAGGATAATTTATTAAATATACTGTAAGTATATTTATAAATTATATTTATATATTTATATTTTTATAAACAAACTTTTATCCGCGACTCCGCCCGCGTGGATGCGAAGCGATGACTGACGTCATCGCTTCAAAAACTATCCCATGCTCTTTCCAGTGTATCGAACTATTTTCATACCTATCAAATTTCATCTAAATCGATTCAGTGACTTAGGCATGAAAGCCTAACAAACGAACAAACAAACTCACTTTCGCATTTATAATATTTGCTACGAAGTTAGGATTAGGATAAATAAAGTTCGATGTAGATAAATACTTGACGTGAGTAGGGGAAAGTAGGGTAATTCCGATCGCAAGGTATTTTTGAACGAGGCCATGTACTGGGAAAAAATAATGATAGTTAATAATTTGAAATTGGAATTTTAATTCAGCCTAGGCATTTTACATACTTATGTATGTAAAATGCCTAGGCTGAATTAAAATTCCAATAAATATTGATCGTTTGCAAGATGCTATGCCTGAAATTTTCACAATGTGTTCTACCCATAAATATGAACAACTTTCACTATGACACAAGCTGTGAAAACACGAAAAAATCAGCTGTTCCATACAAAAATTTAATACCCTCGCGACCAAAATGTATAAAACACCTGTTTTTTTCATGATTTCTCTGTTGGTCTCATAGTGTAAGTTGTTCATATTTATGCTTAAAACCACTGTCAAAATTTTAACGCATGCTTAAAAAGTAACCCGGTATAATATACCAAGGTCAAATAAAGTAATGAAAAAAACATATTCGTTGTTTTTGGTTGATAACATAATCCATAAAAAATGATTAGTCACGAGTTCAAGATCTCTTCCTGATAGATGAGAGGGAGATTCATGTTTACTATTGACTTAAGCCAATGCCAGGCACTGAACTTTCTTCTTACTGGGCACAGGCCCTCCTACATGGGAGAAACACATGAGGAGTTTGGGCCATAACACCACCACGCTGGCCCACTGCGGTTTAGTGGGTTAAAGCGGTTGCAACCGGGACTAACGGCTTAACGTGGCTTCCGAAGCACGGAGGAGCTCGAGATAACAAACTTTGATTGACCCAGGATCGGCCATTGAGAAAGTTGCTTTGTTTTTCGTATCGAAACTATAACGCTCAAACCAATACGCCACCGAGCTCCACTCAGTTCCTCTCCGTCCAGCGTTACCCGTGCTCATAATTACCCCACTCTACCCTATTCCATATACCCAGTACTATTTGACATAATTTATCAGTTGCTTGAGTTATTGACAGATTCATTCTGTCAGACTCCAAAGCAAAGCTCTATTGAACTGAGAGTTCTAATGCAACACTTTTCTTTATTTTACAATTCAAGCTTTTTACATTTCTAACAATCCTGCTTTCTCTTACCATTTTGCCAACTAAAAGCGAACATGATTTTATGTTATTCCAACAAATGCACTTTAACATTTGTCGGTGCTATTCTTGCTCTTCAATTGCACCGGTTCACAGTTGACCTGTAGGAGCGCAGTCTAATATTTATCAACGCATTTTAAACTCTACCTATCGTGGAATAAGGTTCATAACAAGACCTGGAGCAGTGATGGTTTGCCATAACACTTTTGACAATTGGTGCCATTGTCGCGCTGGCGAATCAAAACACTCGAAAAGCGCGCGAACTGAGCGCTGGCCAATCAAAATAGGGTAATTCGATTATTAAACTTCTAGCTTGTTTTGAAAATGGAACGCATGTGGTTAATTTGGTTTCAAAATATTGTGTTCCAATTTTGGTTGAACACAAATAATATTGCGTTGTTGCTTTTTTAACGCAGCGTATTTAAGTAAGCGAGCTAAGTTTTTTAGCAACATGTTGCAATATTCGTGGACTATTTAAAAGCAAAATAAATCTAGAATGTTAAAACAAACATATTTCACACTAGTCTGAGATGATCATATGTACGTAGAACCGAGCTAATCTGCACATTGCATAAATTAAAGTCAACTTGACGATGCGAGGTGAGAGCATTAAGACTCTAAATCTAAGTAGGTAAAGACCATTGCCAAAATCAGTTCAGAAACCAAGTTAAAAACGAGACTAAAACCATAGCATTCCAATTTTACGAACAGTAGCGTAACTGCGTAACGCTAGTCGTCTTACAATTAAATTTATTGTTTAAATAATGACATCCAATTGCAGCGCGCATGCGTTCGGCACGTGTCGTTAGATCACTGCCCAGACTTCCAAGACCTCTAATCGAGATTACGAAGTTGGAAAGCGCAGGTCACACTATACGGCCATTTTTAAATTAGCTGCACTATACTTGGTCATTCGAAATTTAAATTGTACGTCAAAGGTTTTTGTGTGCCATCTCCATAATTAACTTCGGGACACCCTTAAAAGATTAATAAATGAGTTTTTTATATAGTGACAGTTGGTTTCCCTTCGTTAGGTTTTTTGAAAGGGAAACAATTGTAGTCGTAAATTACGGTATTAGTCAATGAGTTAAATGGATGTACCGATCTCAATAAAAATTACTGCTAACTAAAAACGGAAGCAGTGATAAAAACACGCAACTATGTTCAATGAATGGTCATGTTTATTTACGTAGTTATAAATAGAATTTTACTACTACTAATAGTTACCAAGGATTCCTCCTTACCAAGGATTAAATCATCATCATCATCATCACCAGCCTATATACGTCCCACTGCTGGGCACAGGCCTTCCTACATGGGAGAAACACATGAGGAGTTTGGGCCATAACACCACCACGCTGGCCCAATGCGGGTTGGTGGGTTAAAGCGGTTGCAGTAACAATCGGGACCAACGGCTTAACGTGCATTCCGAAGCACGGAGGAGCTCGAGATTATAAATTTGATTGACCCATCCCGGGACCGACCATGGCGAAAGTTGCTTTGTTTTCGTGATGGAAACCAGACCACTCAAACCACTACGCCACCGAGCTCCTCAAGGATTAAATAGTTTATAATAATTACTTACATGATAGTGCAAAAGGAAGAAATCATGTTAATAATATGAAAAGTATAACATAGAAATATAAACCTAGAAATAAGTGACATGGAAATATGACATAATTGGATGTTATCTGTGACCTTGACACCAAAAATATAAGATCTAATCTCAATAATCAATAAGGAACCCTAAAACAAACAAGGTGTGCAACAGTTGTAGATAATAACTGACAGCGCATTCCAAACGGGAATAAAACGCATAATTTTCATATGCATAGTCCAGTTTCAACCCTCTCATTTGAATAAAGAACTAATGATTAATATCGCGGAATCACCCGTCGAAATCTTCTGTCCGTAGGGATTTTAGGGTCATTTAGAGTGGTTCGGTAATTTTGGGAGAGCTCGGGCATGGTCGGGAGAACTCGGCAATTTCCGTGCCCCTGGGGGGCTCACTAGCTAATCGCGATAATGTGTTTATTGAATTACGTGGCGCGTGCGACGATGGCACGCCGACATCGCATCTCCGATTGCACTATAAGTGCCTTGGATGATTCTTTTTTTATTAAAAATTGGTTAGCGAGATTGCGTTTAGGTTTGATTTAGTGATTAAAGTAATGAAAATGTAATGGATTGAGATTTAGAAGACTTAAACGCATATGTCAAAAAGGAACAAGCATCAAGCAAGGAGCAAGCAAGGTCAACAAGCATTTATGAAATTTAGAATTATTCGTTTTTAGCCGACTTCAAAAACGAGGAAGTTCTCAATTCGGTTGGTACCTATGTTTTTTTTTCTATGTATGTACACCGATTACGCCGAGATTTCTGATCTGGTTTACGTGTTTCTTTTTTTGTTCGATGCGGAATAGTTGCCATTTGGTCACATTAAATTTTTTTCAAAATCAGTTGGGTAGTTTGGTTTTCAAATAAAAAAAAACTAAAATGAGAAAGTCATCTACGTAATTGTATGTGAAAATGTGGATTTTTGCTTTCCTATGACTTTTTAGTGAAACGATACGATAGTAGGAAACAATGTAAGCTGACGGTCAACCATCTAGCTTTGACCTTCGAAAGTTATCACTAAAAATTGAAAAAAAAAACTAAACAAAAATAAAACCGACTTCAAAAAACTGAAAAGGATAAAATTAGTCCAAATAAATTAGTCTTTTCAGTTTTTTAACAAAACTATTTTAGGTACGCACTTAGCCAGACACTATTTAAGTCAGTAACAAAAAAAGAACCAGAGTCGATACTTTCTACGTTTCGTGAAATTTGCGAGTAAGCATAAAAATCGAGTATTTTTTAAGTTTACATTTCTTACTACTTGAAGACAAGGAATGATAGATTGTATTTATTGTTCAGAATACTTCGAGTAAAACTAAACAGTGCGGGGCTAGGAGAAAACAATGCAGGTGTCGAATTACTGGCAACGAAGCAGGGGCCAGAGGGCTGAGGACATTAATTTAATTATCCCTGTCTCGTGGGAGCGCCTAATATTATATAGGAGCGGAGCACTGCTACAAAAATTGAACTGTCATTTTTTCGCGTGAGAAAAATCTCGAAACTGATTTCTACATCCCTAGCGAGATCAGGTTACGTGGCACTGGAAAAAATAAAACATAAATCTGCGGATTCGGCGTTGCTTCCACGAGTAGGTAAAAAATATTAAGGTCTAATAAAAATATTGTATGATGTCAACACTTTTATTCTGCCCTTGAAGTAGTAAGCAGTGGTAGATCAAAATCAATCACAAATCATTCGTTTAACGTAGACCCTTACTGCCATTATAAAACGCGGACTAAAGTTAGTACTGGTCTAAAACTAATGCTGTCAGTCACTGTTATTTGTTAAAAGAAAGACAGTGACGGCATCAGTTCTAAGCCAGGTCTAACTTTAGTCCGAAGGGGGTTAAAGTTCTCGTTCACGTCAATAGTTCTTTTGTTCTACCGCTAGTTCGGAATTTTTAACTGAGAACACTTTTGGGTATATTTTAGCCGATGTAAAAAAGGAGGAGTGTGTGAATATGTATTATTTTAATATTATTAAAATTGCACGTCATTTTCTGTAAGTACAATTACCGTAGGTAGGTAGGTAGGTACTTACTGTAGGTAGCCAGTGCAATTACTGGGCATGGACGGCATTTCATCTTAGGCCCCAGGATGAACGCACCTGCAATATCAAGTGACTTTTCCTTGTTATTGCAGGTGTCTATAGGCGGCGGTAACCGCTTACCATCAGGTGGGCCGTCAGCTTGTTTGTCATCCAGTTGTATAAAAAAAAAAAAAAAAAACATCGAAATGGGGTTATTTTTTTCTTATTTGTTTGTGAAGTGTTAAGCGGTTGGCTGGAAGCGATCGCTGATAGACATAAGTCTTCCCTCGCATTCTACTGTATACATTTTTTTTTTGTATTTAGTGCAATAAAGAGTTGATTTAAATTAATCATATTTAAAAGTCTATTGTTGCTAAAATTACTACTAAACCTTTGCTTTATTTTCTGTACTATTTTAGCCCGCTATTTTGGAAAAGAACATTACACCCTGGAGGTTATAATTTATATGTATAATCCATCCATCCATAGTAATATTATAAATGTCAAGTAACTTTAAAGGAACTTTATCTGTCTGCTGTTTTTTGATCACCTTTTTTGATTTTGTGTTATACAAAGCATATTTAAATGTTTTCATAAGAAAATTTAATTTCTAATGTTATAAAAGATTTTGCCTGGGTGTGAAGCCGGTTTTGTGACTTATCGTAGTTTCTGTACTCAAACTTGAGTTGGCTTTAAAGACTCTTTTGATTAGAGTAAGAAACAGGATCCTTTGGCAATAATTAACTTTATTATAAATGTTTGAAAAATTACTTAGTAATTAAAATATTAAACTAGAAAATTTTTTTACGTCCTGAGGCAGGAATCGTTAAAATCAAAAATTAAGAATGATTTATCGTTTTTACGTAAAAAATGTACCTATGGCAAAATTTTAGGCGATTTCTGTCATTTCTAGGACTCATACTTTAAATAGTCCCATAATCTTTAAGTCATAATTCCCAAAAATCCATCCCGTGTAATGTTAAAAACAAAAATATTAAAAGTGTGATTATATTTTTAACTTTTCAAGTGTTTTGTTTTCCTCTTAGGTGGTCAATGCTGCATTTTAAAATAGGTAAATTTATTTTTGATAAATACGATGTCAGTGACAAAAATCTCCCGAATTAACCTTGTGAAGATCACACTGCGGCTCCGTATGATCTTCACAAAAATACTTAGTTCGAGAAATTTTTATCATCGACATCTAAAAATGAAAATCGATAACAATTGAATAGGTATTTAAAAAAATCAAGATAATAAAAACAATATTGATCTTTATATAAATGCTACACTTGTTTCACATAGAAATTATGTTACAAAAGAGATGACGTACGTAATCTTAATGTTGAGTGATGTAGTAGAGCTGAGGATAACGTCAAACAAGCTTAGAACAGTGACAACGCAACGAAGAAAAATCTGTGAATTTTCCCCCGAGACAGACATTGTGTTGAAGTATATTTTACGTATTCCTATCATACGAAATTTGATCTGGCTACATTTTATCATTATATTTGCAGTACAAATCTTGAAGGTTGCCCAAAGGTAAATTTTAGATTCTATAATTTTACTATGCAATCTAAACTAATACAATAATTGTAAAAGTAACTCTTTTTGTCTTTCTATTCAGCAGTTTAGATGAAATTTGGCCTGAAGAAAGAATAATATTTTTCGTGATAAAGGACATAGTTATAGGCTACTTTTTTGGGCGATAACAGACAACAATGCGGGCGTAGCCACCGGCGGCCACTAGTATTAAATAAATAGTATTCACAGTACTCTCCATCATCAAACTGCAGGAGAAACAAAACAAGCAAACTTAACAAGGCATTTTCGTAAGTGCTAAGAATTAAAAGAAAACCTACTAAAAATCGAAGTGGCTAAGACTCTCAGGGGTCCTTAATTAAACTCGAAGCACGTAGCACTCCTTGATTCAGTCCCCCCGGGCGGCAACACCCTCCCCCCTCTCTTGTGGACGCCCACCTTCCTTATGGACCGCTTAGATTTCCACCCCCCAGGTTGTGTGGACAGAATACTTGAAGTCTGGAATCTTGTAAGAATTGGTTTTGAGAGATTGGACAGTTTTATTACTGTTATTTTTGTGGGCTTAAGGTTAATGGAGTTTTCCCTGAGAGATTTATATAAATATTTATTGTCGAATTACGGCATGATAACGGTTAATTTTGACTTTTAACTAATAGTTTAGTTTATGTTTTCACTGCTGTCTAAGCTTCTTCGAATATGTTTTGTCTTGTAAAGATATTTTTATTATATTATTTACCACTGTGTGAATAGCTCACTGTAAAAAATATTTTTTATTTCATGCCTATTTAATTTAGTTTAAAATACAATAGAAATAAAAGACACCCAATCACAATATCAGAATTACAGCCTTTATTGCCAATTATTACCCGCGCAAAAAGAAATCATGGAGTTTTTCTCGCAATGTCATTTGCATATTGCTAACATTCTAACTTGGAATGGCGCTTTTACAAATCCAATTATACAATAGCAAGTCGCTCTCAAGAACTTCCAAGATGTCTTCTGCTATTTTAAGCAAAAAAGGCTTTAAAAGGTAATCAGAGGGGTAGGAATTTAAATGCGTTTGGCTTGGTAGAGCTAATTATGAAGTGCTTTACAACTTTTAATTTTGTTGGAAATACGGTTTTCTATAATAGTTATTACATGATGAAATTTTAAGATCCCAGAACTCTTCAGAGGTCGGAATTTGAATAGTTAATTAAGCAGGGTAAGCATTAGCGCATAATATTGTTGGCTCTATAATTGATGCAAACCAATTTAGTAAATGCTTTTTTAAAATTCTTCACCGCAAACCGGCGCTGGGAAGTAATGCGAAAATAAAAATAGAAGAAAAACGAAACAGCCGCTGTGTAATTATTCCGAAAGCTAATGTGCCACTTGTTTATTCCCCGACTAATTAAGACAAAGAAGGAGTTTTGAAAAAAATACTTCAGTGGAGTGTTTGGTAAATCAAACATTCATGAAGCAAAATGAAATGACTCTGATGCCTCATCTTTTGAATTTTATTTTTGCTAATTTGGGTGAATCGTAAAATGGGGTTTCTCAAGGAATGATAATACGTCCTTCCTTGGTAAATTGAACCTATAATGATATAGCTAATATTTAATTTTGTTTATAATCAATGATTTACATTTTCTTAATTGCTAATCTACATTTTCAAGTAAATGAATATTCAACAAGACCATGTTCATTATCTCACAGTTTCGTAACTACCGCAACTACTAAGTTGTAAATTGCCATACTAGCTGCAGGTACCTCAAGTTCGAGGGATACAAACTTTCTGGCTCAATTAGCGTCGAATTAAGCAGGTTCGGCGAGGTGACAAATCGCGGGCCGCGGTCCTACTCCTTGACGTTGACTAATTGTCGGCCATTTAATTTCAGTAGCGGTAATTATAAATAAAATTTCGACGATAAATTGTTTGGGGCACATTAATCAAGAAGTTGAGACACTGATTAAAATGCCGTTCGTGTAACTATTCGCAAAGTTGATATTGTTAATTTACACGTGGGGTTGGAGGGAGCAGGTGCTACGCATTTAAGAAGGTCTGTTATGTTATTGTGCTTTAAGATTTCTCCATCCATATGCTTCTGATATATAGACTTGGTAAGACCACACTTTTTATAATAATAAAGAAGTCGCATGCTTTATTAATATCTAATGAACTCAGTTAGCACATGCTCCAAAGTAGATAAATGAGTAATTTTCAAAGTAACATACTTTTATAATATATTTCAGAGACACAATGTACAGCAACATGTAAAGCCATACGTTATCTACGTATAAAACAGGAGCATGTGCCCAATAACTAAACAGACCCTTCAATTCCCTGTCTTCTTTTAACCCCTTCACGATAATTCTTTTGTCCTTCTCGCACACACTGTCAATGCAATGAAAACGGCGAATCTATGCGTCTGAATCACAGACGAAGGAGCCCCCGCCCTCGTCTTAAATGAACTGGGGAGATGCCCGGGTAGGTACTTGATGAGGATGGAAATCGCTGAGGGTATTTCGGTACTTTGTTGTATGAAGATATTTGTTTATTATTTTTTATCATTTAGATCATTTTACATAATAAAACCTTAGTTTTTATATCAGCTCTAAATATCTTACCACTTTTCACTAGTCTTTAGCACCAATTTACCTAATTGTAAGTGTTTTGCTTTTACAATTTACGTTGATTGTTCAAATTCAGCAAACCCATTATATTCGTATGCAAAAGTTCAGAAATTTAAAATTGAATATCTTTCACAAGTTTAACAGCAGAAGTGAATTCATTATCACTTAAATATCAGCCGACGTCATTAATGGGACAAGGGTTCTAGCGCTGAATTATTTAGTTAACAACTGCCCGTTGTGATAAATTGTACAATAATTTTGTGGCATCAACACCAAATTATTGAAAGTTATAGAAAATTGCTTGGAATGGTTTAAGTTAGAAATGCTTCCACATGTTTCATTTAGGAGCCATAATTATGTTACCTAAATGTCTTTAAAGATAAAGCATATTCAATGTTATAACATCCATCATTTAACCCGCCAAGTATGAGATTCCATACACATTGATTTTTCAGTTGTCATAGTCCTCCGGAGGGATAACGCCGCTTGACAGATAACAGCATACATTTATGTTTGTCTAAAACTACATGCAACCTACTCTATTCACTGTCTCCTTTGTAAATTTGTAACAAAGTGTGATGGTGTTAATTATTTGAAACTACTACTTGAAAGGCTAAATATAGGTAGAGCATATCTACCACAATATGATAAAAATGTAAAAACGATTATTAAATAGGGTTGATTTGTTCAATTTTACATTTCGATGGCTTCTAGCAAAACCTATTTATTTATTGGAATACTTACTTTGTTTTCATTTTAAAAATCAAACTTGGAGTTACAAAATTTAAATTTTGCCTTAGACCGCTTAGTTAATTTTCCACTTTAGAAACTTGTTCCGACGCACATGAAGTATTCAAAGTCCGCTTTTGTACATAAATGACAACTGCTCATGAAACCATGATAGCACTTGTGGGTTAACGAGAATACGGCCCGACGAATCTTATCCGGCGAGTTAAGTGTCAGCGAGACAGCGCGATACAGACCGCAGCATCTTATATTCATGAAGGGCTTCGTGACACAAAGGTCTTTAGACCAAAAACTACTAGAGCTGTGCCTGTAGTTGATAACTTAGAAAAGTTAGGCTAAAATAAGAGAAATGTTCAACTAAATCACAAGAGTATAGCTCTATTCAATTTTATGGATGTAAAATCATAATAGGCTCATCTTTTGACTGTGTTTTAAGTGTTAAATCTTGACGACATCCTAAACCACATTTATCATCTCTTTAACTAACTTATTCATTTGGTTCAATTCTTGATTACGTCTAAAATAGACAACTAGCTTGCTTGCAAACTTGTGCGCGTTTCTTGCCATCAATGAGTATCTGTAACCCAATCGTCCGCTATAATGTAACCGCAAACGTCTCGGGCGCATCCTCGCCTTCCATTACCCGATTATTATAAAACAACTTCTCGTCTTAGGTGTTAATGCACATTAATTATGAGGGGAGCCTTAAGGAGTTCTGACAGAGTCCCCACTTTGGGTGAGCAAGTGTTTGGGGTCGTGAGTTATTGTTAGTAAATGTTTTGGATAAATTTGTTATGGCTTTATTAATGGGAAACGTCGTTTTTGTAATTGTTTCTGTGTCTTTTACGTGGAAACAAAATAAAATATTTTCTACCCAACCTATATACAGGGTGGTACCCTTAACGACAATGTAAACATGAGCTGTTTTAGTTAACAGAAGTGGTTTGCTACTTTTAAAAACATCTTATTCATTTCAGAATTTCATGGCATTTCTTTGAAATAATGCAGCCAATGTTATGGTATTCCACACAAATGTCATGAAATTATCTAACGAATAAGATGTAATTTGAAAGTGGCAAAACATTTCTATGAACTAATATAGCCCATGTGCCAATTTATTGTCGTATTGACGGCACCACCCTGTATAGAATAAACAAACCACTGTCATTTTTGTATGAGGGATAAGCAAGAAAGGTAGAGAGTGAAAGGGTACAAAATGTCGTTTGGTTTGTTTACATTTATTCTTTACCTAAGTTGACTGGAGTATACCTAGTTGGATCTTCTTTCTTTTCTTACACTGACTGTTTCAACCAATGTTATAAGTTAAAGATTGATCAATCATATTGACGCAATTTTTCTTGACATTTGAATGATGAGTAGTCACAACAGTTACCATAAATTAGGTAAGTATCATCTAAATCACAGATCCAATCTTTAAAGACTGCAACTACAATAAAACTTACCAGTGTGTATGTAAGTGTGCTTTTTCATATCTGACTTCTGGTGGAATCTCTTCCCGCAGTACTGGCACGGGTAAGGCCTGGTGTCTGAGTGGATCAAAAGGTGGGTTGACAGCGTGCTGGATCTTTTGAACGTCTTTCCACACTGTTTGCACTCAAACACTTTCTCAACACTGTGCACGTTCCTGAAAAAGGATGTACTGTCAGAAAATTCACTGGGAGTGGAATAGTTGGTATTATCCCTGTTCCCAGTGATATGTGTTATATGTTACCTATTTTTTAAAAGAGCAAGTTATTTAATAAAATAGTCATAAAACTTTTTATAAAAAAGTCATACTTCACAAAAACTAACTTTTGATTGAATAAGACACAAATTCATTACAAAATAGAAGCTAACCTGTGTTGATTCAAACTGATTTCATGACCAAATGTTTTACTGCATAACTCGCAAGCAAAGGGTCTTTTTCCGTTATGAGATCTCCTGGCGTGTACTTCCAATCCATGTGGTGTGCTGAACATCTTTTCACATTTGACACACGAGTACACATCTCCAATAGGCAGTGGTCTTGATAATGGTCCTTGAGCGCCTAGAACTGCAGCTCGAAGCCGAAGGAATTCAGGCCCAGCTGCTTGAACAGCATGAAGGTATAAGTTGCTGTATCCGCCCCATCCAGGTAATCCTAAACCTCCAGTATCTCTTAGAAATTCGGCAAACGGTAAGGGATTATATATATATGGCCTCTGAGGTTGTACTCTTGGAGCGTCAGGTCTGAGTAGGACACTCATGGAAAATGCTTCGGATCTTTTTGGAGGCGATGAGGAATCTGGAGGTCTTCTAGGTGAAGATGGTGGTGAATCCACTTCAAGCTCTGGAGAACTAGAGCGGACTGATCTTGGAGATTGAGGTGAAGGCGCCCAGCAGGGACTCTCACATCGCGATCCTGGGGAAATATTCTCAGTTCTAGTGTCATGGTTATGAGAGTCATCTTCTTCTTCATTAGTCTTATCCCCTACTAAGCGATTGATACCAAACTTGATTTCATCTGTAACAAAAAAAACAATAAAACTGTATGCATTGTAAACATTTTTACGAACGACCTAACCAAAAGAATTGTTTACTTTTATCTCGCGGCCTGCTCACACAAGTGTGACACTTCTTTTGTTTGCCAAACTGTACAAAGGGCATTTAAACGCCCCGAGGCCAGTGAAAAAGCGCAGGTGCCTCACTTGTCGCTCGCGACGAAATGAGCCGTATCATGTCGCAGCAGCAAATTGACTTTCATCTGTTACAACCCTCGCCCAACCCCCGTAATTAACACGTCGGGTCGGACGGGCCCCAACCTTTTTTACAATTCACTAATCCGCGGGCGCGACTAAACAAAACTACTTATTGTTCGGTTTATTGTTGCTTCAGTGGCTACAGCATTATTATACGGTATTGAATTGTGCAGATGATATGCATTGTTCATTTGAAAGAAAAATGTTTGTTTTGTATGATTATTTATAATAAAGTGAATTTATTATGTGAATTAGTAACTTTGATGATTATTGAATGCAAGAGTTTGACTTTTAGCATCAAGTCCACCATTTGTACGCAATACTAAAGTTTGTTCTGCAATTACGCTTGAATTATCAGTTAGGTAGGTAATAATTTAAATTTATTGAATTCCTTTATTTATCTTAGGGCTGATTTTTAATTTCCAGATATGATTTATCCAGAGAATAACTTTGACAATTTAACAGATAATCCATAGAAAATCTGTCGAAACGTTAAATATACTCTAGATAAAAATTATGTGAGGATTGAAAAATCAGCCCTTATAAGTATAATTAATCATAAAAAGTTTTAGTATAAAAGTACGTCCCCAGGTTTGATCTTATGATGATAAAACATGTTTTGTTTTTTTTTCTGAATGTTTTGAACGATATATTCAAATTACTTACTGTTCAATATTAAAGCTCCTAGGTGGACTTGATGCTCCCCTACCATTGCGACAGAAATATATTTGTTTAGAAAAATCTTGATCTGTAAGATGAAAGTATCTATCTCATAAAGTTAGTGCTTTTTCAATCTAATGTCATTTTTGCGTTATTGTCTCGAAATTAATGTCACTGTCATTTTTGTGATAAATTTCAATGTCATTTCTGTTCTGATAAAGCACATACATCATCAAGTGACCATCAGCAAAGACTCACGCTGTCCAAAAACAAACATCCATCTCAGAACGAGACAAGTTGCTCTAATGAACAGCGACCCCTATATCTGAAACCGAGCAGCTGTTGGCATTTGGAGCGGAACCAATCGGCCCGCTTCGGCAAAATTCGGCGCTGACTTCGGCCTCATCATTTGGCCCCTCAAACATTTCACGCCCGGGTCTCTTTTCACAATGGCCAGCAGTTAAGGGTTGCCCTGCACTTGTTTGTTTGTTCCCTTCGCGACACGGTTTTATTACCCCATAGTATTTATTACATATTAATGGTTATTTAGATTCATTGTTCCGCCCCGACAGTATGCTCGAATTTATGGCTTTGCAAAATATTGAATAGGGTTCTGAGGGTAATGGAGTGAAATGTAAGGATAGAAACTATTGATCATTGTACATTTTTGAAATCAGACTCTACAATTATTTTATAGCTTTGATTTGAGGGTATTAAATCTTGTTGTAAATATCTAGCTTCATTTTTACTTTTTATTTTCATATGGATCTGGAATATAATACAGAATAGAAAAGCAAAAAATTCGTCTGATAAAATAGCACTTAAATAATAATAATAATAATAATAATCATACACTCACACCTATTATCTAGCCCAAAGTAAGAACTAGTGTTATAGATACTAGATAGCGGATAAATAATGATAATAATATGTATATAAATATGAGAAATAAAATAAATACCTAAACATATAAATATCCATGACTGGAGAACAAATGCTCGTACTCATCATACAAACATGTGCTCCCACCGGGATTCAAACCCGGGACCCCCGACCGAGTAGCTTCTATAGCAAGGGGCACATACCAGCCGGTCGTCGACACTAAGCAATTGATGCTTTTTGTTGAGGGCCTTTTTATTCTTTTTATAAATAATTCTGAGCCTGATTGTTGACTGCCACCACGCTGGTAGTCAGTGTATGACATCTGTAGATGGTTCTAAGATAACATTGATACTATTTTTTATATACCTACAACAAGGAGACAAGATAGCCCTCTAAAGGCAAGCTGTCACTGTAGCCTACCGCCGCTCGTAGTACCTACCTTGGGCAATACTCACGCGTAGCTAAAAATTATTAAATAAGACAGTTCCTTATTTAACCGACTTCAAAAATGAGGAGGTTCTCAATTCGGTTGCTACGTTTTTTTTTCCATGTAGGTATATACACCGATTACGCCGAGATTTCTGGTCCGATTTACGTGATTCTTTTTTTGCTAGATGCGGAATATTTGTCATTTGGTTCCATAATTTTTTTTTCAAAATCAGTTGGGTAGTTTGGTGTTTAAATCAAAAAAACTGAAATGAGAAAGTCATCTACGTATGCGAAATTGCGGATTTTTGCTTCCATATGACCTTTTAGTAAAAAGATACGATAGTAGGAAACAATGTAAGCTGACGGTCACTAATCTAGTTTTGACCTTATCTTATCATGGGGTCGTGAGTGTGCCACGATGCACTTCTACCCTTCGGAATCTTTTCTGCCAAGCTTTGACCTTAGAAAGTTATCACAAAAAATTGATAAAAAAAAATAAACAAAAACTAAAACCGACTTCAGAAAACTGAAAAGGATAAAATAATTAAATTTAAGTAGGTAGGTACTCATCTCCTAGAAACATATTTTTTGGAGTAGGTGCTAAGCTGTTTCCAGAACATGAAGCACCGACTCCAAAAAATATGTTAATCATTTTTTCCTTTTGTTTTTTGAAGTCGGTTTTAATTTTTGTTTAATTTTTTTTTTTCTTTTTAAATACAAAAAGTTACTGAAAGTTACTCAAATCTATGTCACATCTACTATCTTCCTGAATTAGAATAATTCAATCGCTCATCGCAATAAGTTCAATCGCTGTACACTCCAAGTAAAGGGCTTTTGTAGTGCACAGCGATAGGGTACAAAATAGTAAGATATATTTTTGATGTTTTCCGCATTGAACATTTGCGGGGCTAAGAGAATTTAGTTTCAATTTAAACAGAATTCAAAAATAGTGCTCTATTTTTGAACTGTCTAGCAATACGGCTCTATGGTAGGTACCATGCAGCCGTATTGCGTAGGTAGGTGTATCAGCAGTGTGATTAACTAACAGAAACATAAGACATCGAGCTCGATGACGAGGCGAGTCGACATTTATTTTGACGTTTTGGCATAGCGCGGCGCGTATGTGTAATTAGTTATTATGCGTACACACGAGCGTTGAAAATGACATGTAAAATATAATTTAAGCGAAATAAATAAAGCACCTTTTGGGCCGGCAATGTGCGGGCCGCAAGAGCAGTGTCTAAATCTGCACAAGCTGTCTTCGTATATAGACTCTTCTTACCGCTTTACATCGTCATGTTGAGTTGAGCATTTGCCGTTTGCCGTACCATGTTGAGTCATTTGCCGTTTGCCGTACCATGTTGAGTCATTTGCCGTTTGCCGTACCATGTTAAGTCATTTGCCGTTTGCCGTACCATGTTGAGTCATTTGCCGTTTGCCGTACTTTGTATGTAAAAAAAATATGTGTAGGTTTAGAAACTTTCCTTGCGGATCTTCAGTTGAATCTTTCACAGGTTTCAGTGTTTTCACAAGTATTTTATAGTTTGTTTTTCGCATTATTTATTCGTATGTATTCTAATTTACATTACGCGCACAACGACCTATGAAACGAGCTATGTTAGATGTTTCTCTGCGAGATAGAATCAGAAATGATGACATCCGTAAGAGAACCAAAGCTCACATACTTAGCTCGTAGGATTATTAAGTTGAAGTGGCGGTGGACAGAGCACATAGCACGCAGAGCAGACGGCCGGTGGAATTTTAAAGTTCTAGAATGGCGACCACGTACTTGCCGGAAATCGCAAAGTAGGACGGCCTCCCACTAGATGGACAGAAGACCTGGTCAGGGTTGCGGGGATCCGTTGGATGCAGGCTCCGCAGAACTCCTCCAATTCAAATCGATGGGGGAGGCCTTAGTTTAGCAGTGGACATCATAGGCTGATATGATGATGATGATGACGTTTATTAAGTCTCCCATCTCTACGACGTTTCTAAGAACCGGCATATCAAGAACAATGAAAAAATAACTTACGATTCGAGTGTGAAGTAAAATTACGATAAGGTATCTGGCTTCATTCTTGAGCTAATTAGATAGATAGAAATATACCCGAACGCTTAATCCACAATGATATGTGGCAGTTCAAAACGTAGTTAGTTATAGCTTCAAACCGCAAATTGGATTACAAGCCGTCAGTTCGTTGCATTTTTTCTTTCCAAACAGTGCATTAGCATCATTACTGTCCGCCTATTGCGGGCTTAATGCAATTTTAATTATAAGAGGTGCGGCTTCTGCAATTTGCGCTCGCAGTGCATTCAGATTGTTATTTTTCAGGCTTTTAACAAATTAAAAATACTCGCCGGAGGCACCGTGTTCGCAATTTACATACGTAATATGGAGCGTGATAGCGAAATCCGTATTGGACAATCGATTTCGACGGGTTTAATGGGCAATCGTTTTCAGCTCCGATACGGATTATTATCAGAATTCGGTTAGCGGTTCTGAATAATGCTCTGTGGTGAGAGGATCGTAATTTAAACTAGTACAATCGTGCAATGTATCGTAGTTATAGCTGATAGCTGTAGGAAATACAACACTAGTAGTGATAAATAATTATGACTCGATCAAATAATGACACCTGCTGAATATCAAAGTGTAACAGCATCCTAGCGATCGATCAGTATTAAAGTATTAAATCAGTAAAAATGCCTTTAATAGTTCCTCATAATTAAAACAATCTCAAATCTAACGTACACAATACATATAATTCACATTTTGTAGATATTACATTTAAAGAGATTAATAATGAATTGATCGTAAAAAATATAACTCGTAAGCTAATAATTACATCCTGATTCAAAGAGCCAAACTATTGAAATATGCATCATCACGCACAAATCGTTAATCAGAAATATTTTGTCCACGTAGGCAATATAAACACTTTCATTGCATTATGATGTTTATCACAAAGCATAAAAGTAGATTTTAATTGTAAGTGAGCTCTACGATGTGGTGTAGATTGTACTAAAGACTAGTTAATATTAGCCGGATTCATACGGGGAGCGTTGATAATTGCAATTCTTTTAATAAAGTGCACCCATGGGGTATTTTTGGCTAGTTCGGAATTTTAGGGTTGACAAGTAAATTTAATAAACAACAATGATTTATTGAGAACTTTCATTTTCTTTACGCGACAAGGGTGGCAAATAAGCATACATTCTGCCTGGTGGTAAGCGATTTCCTACACTCGTGGCAGCTAGTGCCCAAGCTGATGATCCACGCGATGCTATACCTTATACAAATCAAGAGCATTATGTTGACGTATGCTTACGAGACGAGTTCAATGTGTTCCCAACACAATGCTTTCTTAATGAGCTCAGTAGACCTTATTACCGCAGTAACAGAACCCTACAGAACAGTGCTATTAATCTGCGATCTTCCTTTCGTAAAGGTGGAGATAATATCCCAGTCGGCCGTTGGAGTAGTAACTACCTTATGCTCTGTCTCTCTTACTCTTCTAGCTTAGACAGATATTAGGTCTCAAAATGAATACGGAGTGGACGAAAATCATGTCAAACTCCCATGTCGTACCCACTCCCTTGAAGGTTGGAGAATCTACACTTTTATTTGTTGACAAATATATACCTATAGCTCCAGGAAGGCCTGTGCCTAGCAGTGGGACATATGATGATATACATGTATGTGGGACAAACAGTCCAACTAAGTAAGTCTAATTTCTAACAAGATGTCACTCGTCGAATCTAGTTCGGATATCTCCACGTCCCAAAAACCGCAGTGTCTCAAGACAAAGTTCTTCAACGAGTGTGTGTTACCAGTGATGACCTACGACACTGAGACGTGGTCGCTCACAATAGGTCTCATTAAGAGGCTCAAAGTCACTCAAAGGGCAATGCTCGAATGCTTGGAGTTTTTCTTAGGGAACGAATTAGAAATAACGAGATCAGTAGGAGAACAAAAGTCATCGCCATATCTCAAAGAGTTGATAAAATGAGGTGGCAATGGGCAGGACATATCACTCCTAGAACCGATGGCTGTTGGGGCGGAACGGTTCTACAGGTGTGACCACGGACTGAAAGACGCAGCATGGGCAGGCTTCCAACAAGACCGATGATCTGGTGAAGGTCACAGGTAGCCGCTACAGCATCGATCGTCTTGGAAATCATTAGAGGATAGACTTTTGTCCAGCAGTGGACGTCTTTCGGCTAAAATGTTGAAGATAATCTCAGGCACCATGCCGAGTTAGTTATACTATAGAAACAGTTAGGGTCTTACTATTAACCATTATAAAAGCCTTAAGTAACACATTTTTTGTCACGTTCGTCCAAATGACATTTTAAATTCGAACAAATGAGATAAAACACTGTGTACCTATCACACTAGGTATTTTAAGTTCTCATGCCACCATTAAGCGTATAATCCTACTCGCTAAATATTTAATTATGTATCAAACAAAAATTAATTCTATATCTCTGAAAATAGGGAAAACAATTGTTTGCAATCTTAAATCTGACAATAAAACGTATCGCGGAATGCGTATAAATCAAGTGTCGCTCAATCATTATTTCCTAATACTATTTATCGGGGGTACTTAAAATACGCCGTCAAATTATCAATATCATATCATAGTTCGGTCAGATGAAGAATTATTGAGTATTTTAATTAATTACCAATTTTTAATCGTAGCTTTTGTAACGATCCACATGATTTAAACCTTTTTACTATGATTTGCCAAATGATTTTTTGAAACTGGTCAATTGTTTTTTTACTGATTTGGAATTTTTTATACTGCTCCTCATTTACAACGAGCCTTCTTCGATAATGAGTTAATTAAAATTTACCTCTTAACTTCAATCGCTAATTGTATACTTCTCAGGGTAGGTGTATCAGTTCAGCTACAGAGATGTATTCTTCAGAAGAATCTGATGATTATAAATGCTCAGCTCAATATTGTAACAGCTCAATATGTTTAGTCAGTGATACATAATCTTCCTCATCACAATTATAACTTTAAAAAAGTATGATTGATTGCACACAAGACAACACAAAGCTACAAACACAAACAACACAATTAATATACAAACAGTACTATTTATTGCTAAAAGACAAGTTCATCCAGGCAACATAAAATGCAACAAATAAAACGCAGAAAGGGTGCACGAATTTAAAGGAAAATATGAAAAATGTCGTAATTAAATGCACCAAATACTTATAATATTCTTATTAGAAATAAACCTTGATAGTACGATACTTATGTTTTGGTTTATCCTAGGTTCCCTCATCAATTCCATGGAACGATACCGCTAATAAGCTGGTTGAAGCAAATTTTAGCATTCTTGTATGAAATGATACTCTTTGTTTGCTAGTGGTTTGAAAATATAATCTATTTCAAAATTATAATTTACCAGACCATACACGCTTTATAAATCGGCTATGACATTCCAAATAAATAGAACTAATCTCCACTATGGATTAAGGTAATCACAGCTATAACTCGAAGGTCTGCGTGATTAGATTCAACATTCAAACAATCCGAAATAAAATAACAAGTTCAAGAAATAATATTGAATTGCGTGCAATAAAATAATTGGCACGTTTATGGTTATATCACTTTATTAATCACTACCTACTTTTGATATTAGAATAGTTGGTTTAAGATTTATCATCAACTAGCAGTGCCAGCGGTGAAGACGACTGCGTGAATAATGAACAAATCTACTGAGAAAAACTCCAGAGGGCCTTGAGAAGATGCCTAACGAAGAGAAAAATGTATGGGATTTGACATAAGCCCTTGATTGAGTTTCGATCTTAAATGTCAAATCCCATACATTTTCCATTTAGCAATAGCGACAGCGATTGTGAAATGGCACCTTGTCTAAGCCTCCAGAATCTCTTCAATACGTTTATGCTCACCAACCACTTACTTGACCCTTTTAGGGCCGATTTATCAATCCTTAGATAACTTTTATCTAGAGAATAATTACTGTCAAATTTTCAAATTTATTCTCTGAATAAACTTTATCTGGGGATTGAAAAATCAGCCCTTAGACATATAAAAAACAATCGATAAACGTATCAAAAGACATTAAAAAGTAAGTTTCAAAACATCACAAAGAAGATCGAATCAACAAGTACAGTCAGCAAACAAGTGGCTTTGTCTGCCTTTGGCTACCTAAAAGATCTGTTAGAATAGATCTTCTAGGTAAACATAGTCATGTTTCAGATTTTTTCACTCTTTATTCTAAATAAAGGAAAAAAATGGAAATCCGATGAGTACTTACTTTCGGACGTTACACCCTACTTCCATACCAACGTTATTTCTTACATAAATCCTCAAATTTCACTCTAAATATCGGTGGTAGAAATTTTTTAATCGAATGAGTAGTTTTAAACATTAATCCAATCCAAACTTTACTTTTTTTATAAAATTAGTGTACGCAACGTAAGTAAAATTGGGATACAATTACAATTTCGTACCAGATTAAAGTAGATAATGAAGAAAAAATGAATATAACTAACAGACATATTATTAAATAAAGAAAAGGAGAGAGACATAATAAAATATTTTAATAATCACAAATTATTCCTGATATCTAGATAAGGAATCAGAACTTTGTGAAAACCGCATAAAGTTATCTTGTAACGTTTTAGGCAATGCACCTATAATAGAACAGAGTTATCTTTATTAAGCCGTTTTATTGAAAAATAAATTATTATACCTAACTAAATAAATCCGTCCACAAAGATTGCTAAATCCAAGTCTTTTATTAAACCTTTATTACTTGACGTGGATATATAATAGATTGCTAGAAAGATATCAGATCTATCGATTTCTTATGTCATAGTAAGTAGGTGTGATAATAGAATAATATTGTTGTAGATATTCTATTGTACTATGTCGTAGGTAGCAGGACGCGTGCAGTACATGACCGAACATCGTGGAAATATGTAGGGGATATTTTTGTCCAGCTGTGGACGTCTTTAGGCTGGAATTATGATATTAATATTAAAAATTCTCCATATTTAAAATGGTTAATTCCGCAAACTTACTGTACGGGACATCCTTAATTGATAATTGAAAGATGATATTGTATACCACCAGGAAACGGCGATTTATCTTATAGAAACCTTGATATCTATATTATAATTATGTTAATGATAGAATGAGTACGCGTCCGCCGCGATATGGGTGAAAACGTGAACTAATTTAATAACGCGACTAATTTAATGACGCGACAATTTACTCAATCGAAACTTGATGACATTTCAAAATGTGCGGTTGCATCATACACTTACTATGGATGCTGAATCGATGCCCTTAAATTTTCAACTTTGGAAGACGATTCTCAGTTTTTGCAAGACGCCATGACGTTTATTCAAGAATTTCAAGATACTGTCGAGTGATCCTATCTCTACTAAAGTACTACAAAAATGTCTAATGACAATATATATCTTGTCGATATTCAACACACCTGTAATTTCCAGATATTGCAGATGTGTTGTCATTATTGAAACAAAAGAACATGTACCAACTTCTAATTACACTGGCCACTATCTTTTCTTTTACACAGCGAACCGCATCATGGCCGGTTCGAAACGGACAGTACTTTTATTACAATTGTCGGAATTCGGAACATAGTTTCAATACGAGAACTCATTGCGTCTCGCTTTGACACACCGCAATAAGAAGCGACATGTATACGGTTTCTTAAATTCATATGTTTTCCGACGGTTTATGAATAGCACAGATAGTATAAAAAAATGATATAGAGCCTAATTTAAAACAAAACACTAACTTTTAGTGTTGTATGTTCTTTTGATAAGTGAGCTCATTAAGAAACCGTTATGTTGATGTTTGCAAGGTAGGCAAAGCGTGAGCAGTGCCTGAGGTGGTACGAGTATCTTAAAACTATGGTAAGCGTTCACCATCAGGCGGGCTGTACACATGTTTGCCACCGTTTTTATATTTAACAAAAAAATATTTAACTAAATTTTCGATAAACCAATTCCGTTACATAATGTCGAATCGTCACGTACGATTTAAATGAGAAATATTATCATTGACAGTGGTTTTGATAAGTGTGATAAATCTGGCTACAGAGCGGCGACATCTGAGAGTCACTCGGTGTATTGAGAACAGGGATTACGGTGACCACGCCTAGTCACTTATTGAGGCTTGCGCGGGACACGAGCAAGACACAGAAATGTCATATTTTATAAATATGTAATAAAACTTTCCTGATGATAATCATAGTTATCACTCTTTTATTATAATAACGTAGACAAGGTAACAATAATTTAAAATTATTTAACTGTTTCTTGATACTGTGTCCGATAACTCATTATTTAATTTTAATTATTGCAATGTCTCAAATTTGAACTTCAGACTGTATACTTATACATACGCCGATATGAATGCAGAATGCAGTTGATATCCGTCGCTGGGCAGTAAACACTGTTATTTAACTCCAATTTTAACTGCAATGTATTATATTATTCGGCATTCAAACTGTATACTTGTATACTCTAATATGAATGCAGATTACACTGGACAGTAAAGACTGTTGTTTATATCCAATTTCAACTACAATGTATCATATTCTGCGGCATTCAGCTGTATACTTGTATACTCTGATATGAATTCAGATTGCAGTTGATGCCCATCGCTAGAGAGTAAAGACAGATCTAACTGCAATGTATTAAATTCGCCATTCAAACTGTATACTTGTATACTCTGATATGATTGCAGATTACAGTTGATACCTAGTTGTTGTTTTAGAGTCTAGACAGTACAAACTGTTATCACAGCGACATGGAATCGTCAATGGATGCCGAACACAGTTTGGCAATGTAACTCGCTGTCTACTTATTACTGCGGATGATACAGTTTTATCGCCTCTTAATATAATACCAAGAATCAGTACCTCAAGTGTAAGTACCGAATCGAAACGTCAAACCGATAGTTTATAAAAAGTGGTATCAAATACCTTACAATAGAGGCGCTGCTGTTATTTCCATATGATTTACCAGTTGAACGCACTTGTGATCGAGACTTCTCGATTAAATTTATATTTACACTACGGGTACTGGCTGATTCTGTAGTTTTCCATATCACATCGACAGCTTCTTAGTGCAACCTTTATTTTTAAAAAAAAAAAAAATTAAACTGTAGTTAAAACCATTAACAAGTATTCAGTACCCGTATATCCAGAGGTATTTCATACCGGTAGGGGCGTGATTGTATGATAAGTATGAACAATTTTGTTTATGAGTCTTGGATCTTCATTATGTTTTTTTAGTATATTTCTATTATTCTTATAAATTATTATTATTTATATGTTTCCGTTATCTAGTATCCCTAACACGTCCTAAGCTCTTGCTTAATTTGGGCTAGCTAGATGATAGGTGTAAGTGTATGTTGATTTATTTATTTTTATTCTCGAGGTCAACATCTCTACTCTTGATTTTCCTGTAGGTAAGTTTATGTTGCATAAGTGGTAGGTAAGTAATTAACTTTTATGTGTCGTAAAAATATAATGTTTGTTTGGTGGTCACCCTACGCTATCTCGCCGCGCCTTGTCCCGATTTCTCTTCTCAATGTTTCCACGAATTATTTGCTGAAACAATAGCATGCTTCATGTTTGGGCCGTAAACAGCTATGAGACGTTCCCAACGAAACTTCTACACGCATTAACCTTCTTTATTCGGTTCCGATAAGACCGAAAACACCTTGACAAATTTTGGGCAAATTCAAATTGTAAGCTTGTAAACATTGACGAAATGTCACGTGCGGTGCCTTTGAGATTAAAACCTCCTTTGATAATTGCCAGTCAACAATGTCTAGATTTGTGATGACGGATTAACTGTGTTTCTTTAATGCCGTAACGAGGTAATTGAGAAAGATTTCGCCATGACATGATTTTGCTTGGGCTGTAAATGAATTGCAAAAATTTCAGCGATCTTTAACGACAACTTTCATCCTTTAAATCTTAAGTCACTTCTAAATTTAAATACTTCTCTTTCTCTCTTTCTCTCTGAATATGTAAAGGGAAAGAGTGTAAATAATTTGACTTATCAATAAACTTAAAAGAAAACAATAGACAATTTTAGAAGTGCTCCTTAAATCGTACCTACATTTATGACGCTCCTAAATTTAACATATGACTCCTGTCCTTTTTGCATCCATATTGAGAGAACGAGATGTGGGTACTGCACTTGACTTTAGATTTAGCGTTAGTAACCAGAATCGGGCACTTTGTCGTGTCAAATAAGCAATCAGTTTGCATTAAGCCTGTTTAGCACAGACTGTGGGCGTGGCTATAATTCACACGGTGTCCTCTAACATTGAACATGAGTGTGAAACATTATGCAGACGAATTTCTCGTCAGTGAATTTCATAAACCTAAGACGACATTGAATCATTTCAAGTGGTATTCGTTTAATAGACTTTGGATTTGTCGGCAAACATTCATACCCGAATTTGTCGGCGACGCGTATCACACAGATTGGAAACTTTTTAATATTGAAAATGAAATGGGAAATATTTATTGGTTGGAAAGAAAACCATGAATGTAGCTTTAAATATAGCAGTAACTACCTATATATGAAAAAATGGTTGCAACACTCGGCCTTTTATGGTCTTCTTCGTAGCGCCAACCGAGAACTGCGTGAATGAAATAAGATGACTGCTCTATGATGAAGCTTCAATTTTATTTATTTTTTAGTTTAGGAATATTATTAAATAAATTAAGGTAATGAAATAAAATCTATTAAGAAAAATAAATTATTTGGAAAATAAAAAAAGTAATTGTACCGTTGCCTTTCCTACACGTCAATTTGTGGTTTAAATAACCACCACCAGGTAGGCTTTCTGTTATTTTTTTTCAATAGTTATTAGGGACAGTACACAGCTCAAATAAATGCCATTTCCAATTTTATGTACATTTTTGAAGGCCAATTCCGACTATCCAACATATTACAATTATTAAGCTCAACTTAAAATATTTTGGCACCCTTATTCAAAAAAACATACCTTTTTAGTGAATTACAGTAGCATTTTTATGCCACGAAAATATTATGCGAATTCGTATTTCATTTTGAAAATTATTTCGAGTATCTTTAACAGAAACGTCAAACGCCCCACAATAGCAATACAAAGTTGAATAATTAAAGAATTGGTCACAAGTCCGATGCTATTGTCGCGCGGTCACGCGACACCACCTTGGCCGTACTAGGTCTTGAGCAAACAGGGTTGTGAATAATAGGGTAAACAATAATGTCGTGACCGTGTGGACCTGGCAAATATTGTCGTTGGAGCTTGGCGTGCTGTGGGTTTGATTGATCACGCTTTTTGGCTAACGTTCAAGTTTTTACATTTGTTGTTCTATTGTTCTTAGGGTTTCTTTTGGACTCAAGGTGCAGTATCACGTAGCCGCTTTTAATCAGGTATCTTTCGAATCATCTGGCTTGGACGGCTATCTGGTTGAGAGATCTGTACCTACTGTTTAATAAATCAGTGGTCCCGTTTTCAGATCCCAGTAAGAGTTTTTAGTGTATTTAGGATTTTTGTGTGGTGATTTCGAACATTTGTTCACGGGTCATGGTTGTTCATCCAATAAATGAAATCAACCAAAAAAAAATAGTTTAGAGGAAGAAAAAATTGAAGAAGAAATAGAAAAAGAAATCATCCAATGAATGATGATGATGATCTGTACGTATGTCTATTTTACGCTCAAACCGTTACACCGATCTAGGTGAAATTTGGCATGGAGATGGTTTGAGAACCTGGAAAGGACATCAGGCAGAACCGCAGGCAGCTACTAGTAATATGAATGCGAAAGTAACTCTGTGTCTCTGTTACCAATTAAAATGAATTTTTGTATGGAGTAGTTTGAGATCCACGGGCAACTACATGAGTAGAGAGTAGACTATACAGTGTGTTCCAAAAGTCAAAAATAAAATTTAAGGGATTAATTGTGTTCTCTGTCAAGATTTACCTCTGAAAGTTTGACAGCTTTCAGACCACTTTAATTTTCCAATCAAATTAATAAAAACATTGTTCTGCTCGTGACAACCCTAAAAATGCGTTCTGTTGCGTATCGTTCACAATCTAGTGGTATACACTACAGTTATACAAACTCACAACCCGCGCACACTTACTTCGATATCGACCCCCGCAACGCCAGAATCCCTATTTTGATTTCGGAACTCCGTAACACTTGGTAGACTTAAATGACACAAATATTTCATGATACCACAATAGATCAGACAAAGAAATTTAAAGTTCGATCTCGCTTTCGCATAACTCTCGGTCTGTCTGTCGATCTGTTACCTACATTTTCACTCTTAAGCCGCTGAACTGTTCAGATGAAATTTGGCGTGAGATAGATTATATCTCGAAAGAAAATACGCTACTTTGCGTCGTGATAGCCTAAAACCGGCAGTAAGCTATATTTCATAAGTTATCAACAAGCGTAAAACCAAACAAATCTGAACTGAGTGGTTGGAGTTTCAAGATTAACTTCAACAGTTACTAGGAAATAGGAAATCGGTCTAGCAAATCATACATTCCAAATATATACTGTACACAAACCGTTATCTTGTAGACCAATGTTTACATGTAAGGGTACACACGTCCAAATCCGATTTACAACTATAAGAAGGGCAATGTACGGTCGGCAAAAGCTACGGAGTATTTTTTTAGAACAAGGCTGGCAAATCAACATGCAGCATTTAAGTTGTAGCGCAAGGCTGGGAAATAAGCACTGCAACTTACTGCTTTAGTTTGTATTCCTGCGGCGAATAAGGTCGCCGGAGTCCGTGTAGAAAGAGTGATTTAGTGAGCAGGTGAACTGGTCTCTTAACTGTCATAACAACGCTTTATAATTGCTTTTTGCAGGATAGGTAAGCAGTTATGATGGTTATCAGTTATCAAAGCTTAGTGCGCTTGTAACAACGACGGTACACCTACTACTCTTTTTTTTATTTTTAACGGGATAGTTTTCGGGGGGACGCAGAAAAGTCCAACCAAACCGAGCAGAAAATTTCTGCCCCCACAGGAATCCAATCCTGGAGCTCTAGATCTGACGAACTGACAAGAAGACAAACATTGCCTACCCTTTAAAACTCAAGGGGTATGAAAATATCTCTGTGAAAATATCTCAATAAACTCTAGCGACCTTATTCGCCACAAAGTTATGCTATTTAGCTACAATCTTCTGTAAAGCAATGATTAATGTTTTGTAAAGTATTTAAAAAATCAATCATTACATAATCAGCTTTTACACTAACCGTACCTTATCGGCTTTTATCGAAATTTGTGTTCGATACAAAAATTACAACTATCATAACACGATGTTGATAGATAGTGTGTATCGCCACCTTTGTGGACGCCGCCGGCAAATCAAAGTCATAAAACAAGCGTAATTTCGCTGGTGATAAGTATGACGGCCCAGATAAGATATGTCAGGCCCAAATCTGAAGCCATGGGATTTGAGAGCGGTGTGTTATTGGAATTTTCGTTGGTGTTGCCGCGATATTGAAAATCGTCAAGTATGTACACCGAATTTGATGGGTTGGAGGGCATGCAAATCTCAATTTAGATAAGTTATTCGGCAAAAATAGACTTTATGCTGTTACGTATTAAACACATTTTTGTTAGACTATTCCGTACTAATAATAAATAGAGCTACGTCATAATGTACTATTAGCAATATATAGTAGTACTACCTTAGTTATCGAATGATGTAACTAAAAATAGCATTTATTTCATACTGCGTTAGAATGTCAAAGTAAATATTGATAATTTAGAATCGAATCAGAAATGATGAGATCCGCAGGAGAACTAAATTCGCTGAGCCTCAAGTGACAGTGGGCAGGCCACATTGCGAAGAGAACTGACGGCCGCTGAGGCTAATAGCCGTTTTCACTAACCATTCCCTAGGCTTAGGTGACTCTTAACGACATTTGTCTCTTTCTACCTCCTTTAGATAGACTGAGATAAAAATCGCTAAGAGACTTAGCGCTAAGCAAACCTTGTAGGCTTGCCACTACCGCGCAGCGTTTGTAGGCTTCCCACAAGGTCGATCTGCCCCCTTATTCAAAAACTGTCGGATCAAGAATTCGATTCTATAAGTCACATGCCGTCTCGCTTTGATGCACCGTGATTAAAAGTGACAAGTATAGAGATTCCGAAATTCGATTCTTTTCCGACAGTTGTGAATAAGGGGGCTGGTGAAGGTTGCGGGAAGCCGATGGATGCGGGCGCCGCGGCTCCAATCGGTTTGGAGATCCTTGCGGAAGGCATATGCCCAGCAGCGGAAGTCTCTCGGCTGATATGGTAGTGATGATTATGATTTTTTAATATTGAAAATACTTTTTAAACATTTATATTATAATATATCTTTTTTTATGAGAGAAGATAACATAGTAAAAAGAATAATCCATACTAATACTACAATCTCATCTGTCTGTTTGTTACGTATTCACTCCTTGAACCGCTGAACGCTACTCGTGAAATCGCGCAAACTTGGACCTGACGACAATAGGCCACCACGATACAGGCTAGCCTTGTGTGAGGACCACACGAAATCCAGTGCAACAAACCTATGTACAGTCGACAGCACATCAAGCGTAACAGTTTGACCTTGAGACCGCCCTTACTCCGTTCGTAATAGTGGCGGCTTTCGTAGTGCATCTGTTACACTTGATGTGCTGTCGTCTGTACAACAACGTATTATGTCTCTAATGTAATTTAGTTTTAAGTTTTAAGGATGTCTAATTCGTTGTTCTGAAATAATTTTTTTTTTCATTTTTATGTGTTTGTGAAACAGGGGGGAGCCCCCACTAAATAATAATAGTCATTCTTCGAATATGTGACGTAACAAAGTAAATGAAAACTTTTTCAAAGATGCTGCTGACGTATAAAGAGGCGACCTAACAAAAAAAATTCTGGTAGAGGGACGATTGATATTTATTTTGCCAATCTCGTACTATTTAGTGTTGTAAATAACGTTTTCGATTAATATTGGTTAAGTATTACTTTTGATTTAGTATGAAAAAGCTGATTTTTTCACGAATCTATTTCTTTTTCACTTACCTTACCAACAATGTCATCTGCCTTATGCCAACGAATCCTAAAGCGCAATAGTTTTTGTATAAGCTTACCTCTGTGATACGTATCCAGACTCTGGGTGGGTGGTGGGGACGCCAGTCTTGGCTCAGAGCGGTGCGCTGATGCACCCCACAGGGACTGGCAGAGGCCATTCCTCAAGGCCTCGCTTGCGGAGATACCTGTTAATGAGATACAAAGAATTTTTATTTTTTTATACCTAAAACTAGTTGGTAGGCCCGTGAGTAGGTTCGTCTAGGTAGATACCACCGCCTTTCTTATTTTAGCCGTGAAACAGTTCGCTGTGTTCCGGATTGAAGTGAAAGGTAGCCAGTGTAATTACTGGGCATGGACGGCATTTCATCTCGGGCCTGAGGATGATGTCGCGCCTGCAATATCAAGTGTTATTCCCTAGTTATTGCAGGTGTCTATAGGCGGCGGTAACCGCTTACCATCGGTTGGTCCGTCTGCTTGTTTGGCATCTAGATAAAAAAGGTGACCAGAAAGCAGACAGGCCAGTGGTAAGTTGCTCCCGTCGCATATAGATAAATAACAAGGAAAAGATCAGCGGTAATGCTGATGAAATTGAAGTGAAAATATCCCAAATCGCACAAAGGTTTGGTGGCAACGTTACTAAACTTTCCACCAGTAATATTAATTAACGCCCGTGACTGCTATGTAAACTGTCAATTCGGGCACACTATGCGTTAATAGGGCACTTCCTCATTCACGCAACCATCGGGAGTGAGTCATTGCCAGCTGTCTGTCTTTGATTTCATAAACAATTTATCTTATTCTCAGATTCTCAGAGGAGTAAAGATTGTCGTAAACTTTTAAGAATATGCGAAATGATTAATGTTCATTCGTACTAGCATCTATATGTTATTTTTCACTCTTGAACCAAATTAGACAGGTATTTGACATCTTGAAAAAGGATATGCTCCTACAGCTAGGCCAACGCTACTATTGACGCGGTGGCCGACATCCACACAGGCGCACGTTAAAAAAGTGATAAAAATTTAAAGACGAATTTTCCCCCATACATTTTGTCTAACTGACCGAATTATTTATATAAACTGTTTAGAATTTTTGATAACACTACTTATAGTATTTATTATAAGTAAACTTAAAAAGGGCCCGTTACGCTATGTACACACGACAGCGCATCAACTGTAATAGTCGCACTACGAAAGCCGCCTCTATTAAGACCGCAGTAAAGCCGGTGTCAAGGTCAAACTGTTACGCTCGATGTGCTGTCGACTGTACCAAACATATTATATTTCCATTTAGATTTTTATCCGCCAAAGGAACAAGCAAGAAAAATTAGATATCATAAAATGCAAAGCTGTAGTAATTTGTTTATAAAGCCATTGAGGAATGTAATTATTTGGTTTCCATCGTATTCCTTGATTACAACTTACAAAATTTTATCGCTTTAAAACTAGGATGAGCAAATTGTAGCTTATTATTTGCAAACCCAGGCCCCATATTTTTCCCATTACACTGGTGACATAGGAATCTCAAAATTTAATTCTCTATTTTGAGTTAAATAGGGTTTTCTTTAATAACCGTAGATGAAATATTGGCACCAGTGGTCAAATGCCAATTTAAGCTTTGTAAAAACAAAACAAAGCAAAAGAATATCTTGAAAGAGAAGACTGTACGTCTGTATATTTAATAAAGAAACAAAACCTATCTGAGAAATTAAAGAAGATGGTGTAACATGATCATAATATGGATTAAGACGATGATACGCGATCAATCTTAATAAAAACGTTTAAATGTAAAACGCAAACAAGTGATGGTGCAGCTAACTGCGGTGTGTCATTAGTATCACTGAGGGGAGTACTTGAAGGACGATTTGATTTTCTGCTTAGTTAACGAACGCACCGGATACTAAGATGGAGTGTATAAAACCTAAGACCTGAAAAACTTTAGTAAGTTTTTTATACAGTTAGATGACCTTAAAGTGGCGACCGTCGCCTATAGACACCTTTTTCTTGTTGGGGGAAAAATACATTTACGTCTCCCCTGCACCGTGGGGAAAGAACAGATGCAGGGGTATGTGGGACTCCTCAGTCAGAGTCAGGTAAAATAACCCCGTTGCTCCTTGCTCTTGCTTGCGGCAAAGCTCTTGGTTACCGCCTATAGACACTTGAAATAATAAGGAAAAAATCACTTAGTATTGCAGGTTCTCACCCAGAGGCCTAAGATGAAATGCTGTCCAGGCCATGTGTACTGACTAACTTTCCCTTCAATTCGCAACATAGTGAATTGTCTTATAGCTGAAATAGGAAGGGCGGCGGGAAGGACCTATCACCTATCCAGACGACCCTGCACACGGGCCTACCAACAAGTAAAAAGTGTAGGATGAGACAAGATTGAACAAGTTCAAGTCTTTAAAGGAAACTGGAAAAAAATACTCTAAACTAACTGATTTAGCGTATATGACAATCAAACGTTGTTTTTGTGCAAAATTCGACCGTTTTGATTAGAAGGCATTGGCATTTCGCCATCGATAATGTTTTTTTGTACCACTAAGGTGGCAATCAAGCATACGCCCCACCTGAGGGTAAGCGATTACCGTAGCCTATGGACGCAACACCAGGGGCATCACTTACTCTGTAAAAGCCTTAAATCCTAATCTTAGGGTAAATAATTAAAGGTATATTTTACTCGATGGGGGAGGCCTTTGTTAAGCAGTGGACTTCATAGGCTGGTATGATGATAATGATATCTTACTCAAAAACGTATGTTGCATTTAGATAATACAAGATATACAGTCAACGAAAGCAGTAATGTCTGTGCCGCATAATAGCAGATCTTAAGCGGCCCAGCCAACAATTTGTCCAATTGAATGTTTGTCTTATCAATGAAGTGGTCCGTCTTGATTTGCTCGACATATGCCCCTCATAATAAGGCTTCGCAATCACTTTCGCCTCGCGTGAAGTGTCAGTAATACTTACTGCATGTCTACGGTTACCATTTGTTATTTTTACAGTCGTCAATTTATTAACGAAGCTATTAATATCAAATCTTTGGATTTCTTTTATCAATTTGCAGTCTTTTTCTCCTGTGCGTTTATTTTTTTAATGGTCTTTTTTTGACATTTTAATTAGTAAAAGAAAGTTATTTCTTTATAAGCTAAATAATGTTTATAAAAAAAAACATTTCAGTATTTTTGTTAAAAATTCGCGGCTTTGGTTACCGTCCGAATAATATTGAAAATAAGTTATCTACAATAGATAAAAGCTACGGTCCGGGCTTTTTTCGAGTATAAATAATTTAATAAAATATTATTTTTGAGGTTGAAATCAATTTAATAATGCCACACAAGGAGATTCGTTCAATGTAAACTGGCTTTATACTACAAGTGTATACTGTGTACACTTACCACAAAACATTTATGAAAATTTGATGTTTCTATGTCGATATTATGTTTATCTTTAAAACCAATAATTATTGAATTTTTGACAATTTACTCGATTTATCATGTTTATCTATTAGGAAAGCTCAAGTGGATTATAAGATACGAGGTGGAAATATTATCGGTAAATTATGTAGTTAAGCATAGTAATCAGTGCTCAATTTACAAGATATTACTTGTTAATCGGGTACATCAACATGTAATATTGTCAGTATTTTTTCCAGATACCATCTTTGTGATTGAATACTGGTCTGATTTGTTTCACAAATATCTACAATATATTGACTTTTTGTATATTTTGAGAATGTTATTTTTTGTTACTTATCTTACAAAAATGATATTTCAATTGTTGGAATTGGTGCTGTGACAAAATGTATCCCTTTTGTTTCCACGCAGTAAACTTTTCAATTTTTAAATTAGTAAGTGATAAGTTGATAACCCTTACTAATCTAAAAATTTATATAACCATATATCATAACCATACCCTAGATGGTAGGTGCATTGATATAAGGCTGTTCATATAATTTATTTTAACGTTCAAATAAATAGATAAAAATATTTTTCTAAAAATTTCCCAAACTCTAAAATTAAAAAGCAATACTTAGGCATTGCTTCTTAATATACATTATGCCTAATAATATTTTTTTTAGTAAAAGAAAGCTATTTCTTTATAAGCTAAATAAAGTTTATAAAAAAAACATTTCAGTATTTTGGTTAAAAATTCGCGGCTTTGGTTACCGTCCGAATAATATAAAAAAAATAATTATCTACAATAGATAAAAGCTACGGCCCGGGCTTTTTTCGAGTATAAATAATTTAATAAAATATTATTTTTGAGGTTTAAATAAATTTAATAATGCCACACAAGGAGATTCGTTCAATGTAAACTGGCTTTGTACTACAAGTGTATACTGTGTACACTAACCACGCTGATCTCGTAACAGGATAAGGACTATAAGAGCAAGGGCAATCAGTGTCCAGAGGAAGAGAGCGATTCGGTGGCGCCAGGATGGCGAACCGAATGTCAGAGGAGTTGCTGTGTCACGGAACGTGGCTTGAGCAATAGATATTCTACAGTCGTGTAGAATGTGTTTGTATTTAAAAAACTACGAAAAAAAGCTTCTATAAAAGGTCTGAATGTTTCAAACATAAGAAGGATATCGTTATTTTTATTTGGCTTACAAAACAAGTTACAATCTTCGATAAAATGTTGAATAAAATATCTCAAAGTCTTGCTTTATTGCACCCTACTTGATGCAAGCACAACATGCAAAATTATAAAATATAAAGGTGTATCTATATGCTATGTTAAGGAAGAATAAGGTAGGTAGGTATGTTAATACAATTATTTTGCACAACTAAGTCAAGTATTGAAATGATCATTTTTAAATTTCAAAAACTACTTAGGAAAAAGTCTATGAGGTCATCTTTAATGATTGATCCTCTTTCTCTGCCCTTTAAAGTACATATCAATTGATATTTCAATATATTTAAAGCTTCGCAAAAGATCAGATGTAGAAATTGTGTTTGATAGTATAGTTGCTTGTTGCGTTGACTGTCGCTTTGCTAAGAGATATGAACCTTTATGGGAAATTTTCTTTGTAATTAATCATACATTAAACTAATCAGATGTGCACACATTAACAATAATAGATAAATTGGTTTTTAGAGGGCCAAAATTAAATATTATTTCCCTATTAATATTATTTCCCTATTAGTGGTTACAGCGGAAACTTGAGTAACGTGTAACTTTTAATTTATTAACTACCTTGCATATTTAGTTAAGTGTCTCCATTCATCTCTATTCTTATGCTAGCCGACTGACCGATATCTAGTAAAGTGATAAAAAATATGAAATCTTAATAAAATTGCTTGTAAATTGAATATGTCTTGTAATACTAATTAAAATATATCTAAACTAGAAAAATTTTACGTCCTGAGGCGGGGATCGAACCCGCGACCTTTCGCAATTCGGGTGGCCATTATTAATCATGGATGCCATTTTTAATAAAACAATAAACATTAATAGCAATCTGTTGAAAGGAAGACAGTGATTTGGTGGCGCCCGCGTGTCGAGTGTCAAGATTAATCGCGCAGTGCGCCGATTTGAAAGAGACTGGGCACTGGAAGACAAGATAAAATCCACATGGATATAAAAACAAAAATTTTTTTTTTACAATAATATAGGTAAGCACAATTTTCTATTATGGAAAAAAATGCGTCATTTACGACTTTCAGTCAGGATTCCCATTGACTAAAGAAAACCCTGGCTGATGTAGGCTTTATAGGTATAAAGATACTCAACTATATCACTATTTCATAGTATCGTATTTATTTGATAATTTCATGACATTTGTAGGAAATTAATAAAACATTGGCTGCATTATTTCATAGAAATGTCATGAAATTATCAAATGAATACGATATTTTTGAAAATGGCAAACCATTTCTATGGACTACTTTAGCCCATGTTCAAATTTATTGTCGCATTGACGGCACCAACCTGTATAAGTATTTCATGGTAAAATCAAGTATACAAAAAATGGCTTGAAAGTGCTAGCAAACGTGTGGATGTGTGGAATTAGGTTTATTAGAGGCATTACATAGTTCTGAATTTATGTTAAATGACATGTAACAGCATTAGTTTGTGGCAACTATTACATAATGAACATGCTGTCAACACTATTTAAGGGTAGTATCTAAAACAAAACTGTTAACCACAAATGTTACAAATGTACTGATAACTATCTGTTTGTGTTGCAAATAAATAAATAAACGAACAACGATTTTTTAAATTTTTTAATCCAGATTATGCAAAGATATTAAAAAAATAGATGAAAGATCCTAACACGTGCTGATTGGGTAAGAAATGATTTAAGAATAGAATAGAATAGAAATGATTTATTTGCTCAAATTGTAGGGTCACATTATTATGATGCTACAAAATTATTTAAGACCCTGGTACAGACGACAGCTCATCAAGTGTAACAGTTGCACTACGAAAGCCGCCTCTATCACGATCGGAGTAAGGACGTCTCAAAGTCAAACTGTTACGCTTGATGTGCTGTCGACTGTACATTTTGCCTTAGCATCTAAAAACTAAATAAGTAAGTATTTTTTTTATATATTTTTTCTTTCAAATTCTAATTGCAGTTTTATGTCCACCTGTCCAACAATTTTTTACATTGAGACCTCATAGGTAGGTGATCGTATTTTAGTACTATTTAAAGTTGGAAATTTCAAGCGTGCATGAACGATTCTAAATTTTAAAATGTTCGAGCTAGGGGTACAGAACCAATACTCGATCGATATACTTAAATTTTTGCACCAACATCGATATCTTTGCAGCAGATTAACGCTAAAATACTTTTTTTTGTGGAGCTGATCATAATTATTAGAGTATTCCACATAAGATTTATTTGCTATCCTTGGACATAATCTAACAAATATATCGATTTGTTTGACAAAACATCTTAGCTTATTAGAAGATATTGTAACAATAAAAGTAATTATACAACAGCAATAACATATAAGTTTACAACTTTACCCGGCGCTTTGGACAGGAAGTAATGATACAATTGGCGTTGTCAACGATAATTTAGCGATGAGATGAACTCCCGGACGACGGTCATTGATTCTATATGCGCCGGCGCCGCTGGGGCGCTACGTTTCAACATTTCCCCGCTACCGCCTATGACTCAGCACTAATAAAAATAGAAATAAGCTGATCCTTGGCTATTTATAGAATTGATTAAACTAAAATTTGTGAGCTTCCATTCAATTCGTTTTGTGGGAAACACAATTGAAGTTACGTCAGTGTTTATTTATTTTTGGATTTGATGATCCGACTTCATCTGGACACCATAGGACCGTCCTTGAAAAGTCAAAAAAAGAATAACATACAATCGGCGAAATAGTATTCACAGACTGACAGAACGCATGATAGAGTCATAGCATAAATCATTAACTTCTAAGCCCGTTTAGATTTGTGCATGGTTTCAGGCTTATTTTTCTCATTGTAATGTAAACGAAAGAAGACACGAAGAAAGCACAAGCAAGGAAAAATGACGACATATTGAGAAATATAAAAATCTATTTTATTTGTCGATGTGCAGACGACAGCAAATCAAGTATAACAATTGCACTACGAAAGCCACCTCTTTTACAAGCGTAATAAAGGCGGTCATTAAGTAAAACTGTGACGCTTGAGGTGCCATCGACTATACAAGGGGGACATTTGCCCTATGACACTGACCACTGCGGCCATCACATCGAACGACTGACAGCAATGGACGATTGCACGCAGTAAATTCGATTATCGCTATCATCGCGAAAATCGATCGATGCTCAACTTTATTACGAGTATAGTAGCATCGATTCTGTCTGATTGAATAAAACGAATAAAGGCATTAATTGCGAGAATATAATCTATTCTACTATAAGTACGTTTAAGTTATTTGAGTAGGTATGCCGCAGTTATAAAGTAAATAGGATTAAAAAATAAATTAATCAAATAATAGTGCCTACACTTTCTAATTGAAAGGTGACCAATTTTCATGTTTCGATGGGCGTTAAAATAACGCCATTTACGTCAAATTATATGTTTTTCTTGTTCGATCGGAAAGAAAGAGATGCACCGAAATTAGTTTTGGTTTTAGATCACAGACATTTTTGCTAAGAAGATATAGAACTTCGGTCACGGAGTACCACCAACATAGCTACGTTTATCAAGATGCAAAGAAGCCGCTGTACTACATCAATTAACTCCAGTTGTCGAGACAATACCGCATTTACCAATCAATGGTACGGGGCCTTTCATTCACTAGAATTATTATAAGCGATGAACTGGAAATCGTTCGATACGATATGAATGGACAATGCGTGGAGAGGATAATCTATTTTTAGTTTTCAATGAAAACATTAAACGGATAAGTATTGACATTGCTAATGATAATAAGCCTAAAATTGAAGAAGTGTGTTATGTTAAACATTAAATGTACTCTTAATTTTTGATTTTAACATTATTATAAATGTTTGAAAAATTACTTAGTAATTAAAATAGAATAAAACTAGAAAAAAATTCACGTCCTGAGGCAGGAATCGAACCTGCGACCTTTAATGTAATGTATGTAATGTATTAAATGTACATTCAAGACATTACAAGAACTGAAAAGTAAAGGTCGCTGTTTACTAGAAACAAAGTTTAACTGGACTATCGCAAAAATAAATTAAAAAATCACAAAAAATAAATTGAGGTTACCAATTCTACTATTATCTTCTCCATAATAATATGTTACAGTGATTAAAGAATAGAACATTCTTGCTTCTGCATCAGGAAGAAAATACTTACTGATGCAAAAATAAGAATGTTTATGTTCTTGTGCATACTTGTGAATCAAAATACTATTGTCGACAAAAATATTTTTAAATAATGCATCTCAATAGATTTGAGTTCCTAATCCCGGTGTCAACTTACGAATCGCGCGGGTGGTCATGCGCAGTACAGTGCGTCACTATGGACCACAATCATCCACTGAATGACGACAATCAAGAGTGCTCAAACGGAAATCAATACGAGATCAGTTGCAATAATTATTGACGGTGCACATGCAAACGATGATTAAGGAAAGAGTGTGAGTAAAGAAGTGGTAATTTTACTACTAACGAAGTCTAAAAGATATGATTTAAGTATTAAAACTTTAAAATAAAATTTAAAATTAACGATTTCAATTAAAAATGAATAGAATTATTTATTAACATTAACTCTGAGAGCATCAATTATTACCTACTTCCTTCCTTTGCCATTGTACCATCAGATGGTAGATAGTAGGTACTAATTACAGGAGATTTTTGCCAAAGTTCCATTATGGCAAATCCAACAAAATTTTGTTAGGGCTCGCCACTATCGCACAATTTTGAAAATGTATTTGCCGTAGTACCACTGTCGGTTTTTACGGTGCCACAGCAAAATGCAGGCAATACCCTCTATTAAATTAATATTTGAATACATCATTTATATGTGTAGGATGATGAGACAAATAAATAATTGAAACATATTTTCATTTTGAACCGTCAATGAAGAATTTGAAGAAACGGAATAAAGGAATGGTGCAAGTCATACATTTGAAGAATTTGCTTAATTATTCCGATACAACGGCAAGATTGACAGTGATGCCTAAAGTATAAACAGAGAAAACAGTGAGCGGATCTCTTATCACTGGTGACAAGCAGTCTACCGAGTATTGGCTTATCAGAACAGAAACAGAAACCCTTTGTTCAACTACTAACAAATAAAAGAGCCGTTCACTTTTTATTTGCAAACCCCTCGACCCACCGGGGTCAAGTCTCGACACAGCTTCCTGACTTAAGATTATTAAATAAATATGAATTTTTTGTTTTAGATAACAAAGTTGCGATTAATTATATAAAACTTGTAATGTTTTCTCGGAAATCGGACTAATAAAGGAAGTTGCTGATTACAACGCTTATAAAATATTTTTCAATATTGTTATACAAATCAGTAAGTGGATGGTCTACTTGTCTTATCTTATAGCATGGGGCCATACAAACGTCACGGTGCACTTTGAAATTTTGAGATCTTTTGTGCCTGGAGAGCTGTCGTTAGCCTCACTTTTTGTATGGGGAGAAACATCCTCCAGTCTTCTGGCTTTGGGATATGTATATGTATATGCAACTACCTACTTGTAAAAAAAATCAATTACTAAACCTTTCAAAATTTAAAAGGCTACTGTTCCTTGAGATATAGGCATGTTTAACGGATTCTAATCGATACACACGCTTGCACATCATGATAATTTGCTATTTGGGGATACTATTGACGACCGGCTGGTCGAGCGGTCTGTACCCCTTGCTATGCAGGCTACTCGGTCAAGAGGTCCCGGGTTCGAATCCCGGTCAGAGCAAATGTTTGTATGTTGAGTACGAGCATTTGTTTACAAGTCATGGATGTTTATATGTTTATTTAGTATATTTCTAATATTTATATACATATTATTAACAATATTTCTCCGTTATCTAGTATCCATAACACAAGCTCTTAACGATGCTTACTTTGGGCTAGATAATAGGCGTGAGTGTATGAATATTATTATGTTTTTACTATAATACATTGTAATAAGAGGTAAGTACTTATTACAATGGATTATAAAATGAATAAATAAAAAATGTTACGCTAGATGTCAGCCGTGTCTACTGGTGTATGTTCTGAGAGAAGTTCTAAAAAAATCTTGTCTTCACTTCTCCTGCGATGACTTAAGTTGACAGACTGACAGGCTGACGGACTGACAGACAAACTAACAGACACAGACTGTCTGACAGACAGACGGCCCCACTGACAGATCGACATACAGATCGACAGACAGACTGGCATTATAACTTTGTTAGCTTACGTAAACCCAGACAAAACAGAGAGACAAACATTACGATATTGTTAGTTAATATTATTTTATGTGATAGACATAAGGGTTTTTTGACGATTCAAAGGTGCTTCCTAGGGGACCTAATTGAATAAAGATATTTTCATTTCATTTCATTTTCACAGCTCATAGACAAAAAGTCATGTTGGGTGCAGAGGGGCGTCGCTGGTTTGCTGTCAATATAACGCCATTTCTAGATTTTAATAGGTTGTGCGCCTATAGGTTACGGAAACGGCTTAGAGCTTACTGTTGTTCACCACACTTGTCGTATTAAATAATAAATAAACACCTATTATCCAGCCCAAAGTCAGCAATAATAAGAGCTTGTGTAATGGATACTTGATAAGGGAGAAATATTGATAATAATATGTATATAAATATTAGAAATATACTAAATAAACACACAAACATCCATCACTAGTGAACAAATGCTCGTACTCATCATATAAACTTTTGCGCCTACCGGGATTCGAACCCGGGACCCCTGACCGAGCAGCCCGTATAGTAAGGGGTACGGACCGCTTGACCAGCCGGTCGGTCGTATTACAAAATATTACTATCAGGCATACCGGCCATAGCCAGCCATTAGTTTAGCCATAGTTCGAATAAAAGCGATGGTCAACTATGTATTTTAAAGGAGATGTTTCATATCCAGCCAAGTATATGTACAGTATCTCAAAAATCAGGAATAATCTCCTGAATCCGCGACAAAACTAATAATTCGTTTTCATGCATAATTCGTTTGTACAAAAATTGAACTTTTTCGCCGATTTCACCTTTATTCACTATGGCAATATGGCGGGCGACATAGAAGTCAACTAAACGTCATCAGTGACATACGCGCCGCGCCATGATGAATATTTGGCTGTGTTGCAGTTTTAATTCTTGTTTTGTACCACGCAACAAAGCAAATAAAAAGAAAAGGGACAGTTGATCACTGTTCTGTATATATTTACCTATTTTTTAATACAGTGTTATGTACACTATACTAAAAAATAGGTAAATATATGGACCTGGACTTGGCCGGATCTCCATACGTTTTGAAACATCTCTTTTCATCCAAATAATAATGTTAAAGTCTAGCTTTACGTCTGCGAGTCATCGTCTCAATCCCAGCTAGACCAGTTCCCACGGAGCGAACTCCTACGCACTGTTAGTCACACTTTGTCATCTGCTTTAATTGATCTACAGATCTGTGCCTAAATTAAATCGTAGATCGTCAGTGTTGGACTGTGTGAACGTTTTTCAGCTTTACGCTTCGACCTTGAAAATGAATCAAATTGTAATAGGGTACAGTTGTCAGTAGTGATAAATTTATGTGGCTCGTGAGATTAACGCACTCTGTATTTACTGTCAATGACAATATAGTTATCTTAATTTTACATGGGTTAATAGCAATAAATTTATAGTATTTACATTTCAAAAATTATTTTTTTAAGAAATTTTTTTAGGGTTTTATATTCAACAGGGAACCCTTGTAGTTTCGCCATGTCCGTCTATCTGTTTTCGGATTGGCTCAGAGACTCTCAGTACTAGGAAGCTGTAACTAGGCAAAGCTACATACAGACATACTTAAAAACAAAATTTCTAGCCGTAAAGTGGAGACGATATATTCCACTTGAATTTTTAGCTTCAGACTATGGTAGCACCTCCACGGTAATGTTGTGTATCTAACATTACTGTGGCACCACCACATAACAGAAGATCACAGCTAATAGTGTTATATTCTCTTTGATCGCACCTAAATTACACTACCATGTCCTGCTTTTTATATATTTAGGTTTACGGCTCTGGTTTCAATACCTTTTAAGCCAGTCATAAATGTATTTTCTTTTTTTCTTTATTTATTTCAATGAACTCAGTGTTACCCATTTCAATGAATCTTTGGAGAGTTTGGCGCGAAATACCTATATGATGACTGTCCATGATGCTACTTCGATGAGGTGGGTAACCATGATAATTCTCAAAGTTAACACCATAATAACTTTTATCGTAATGATTTTTCAATTGCATGTCAACACAAACACTTGCTTCGTAAAACTACACCAAATTAATGACACAACGTTATCTCGGACACAATTTTTCATTATTGTAATGTAAATCTTGACTGGCCTCCAGCTTCCAAATCCCGCCAAACACTCCACGAACTGCCTTTCTGCGGTAAGGTTGCCGCCAGAGCTTCATAAATTGTCAATATAATATATTCTCTTGACGTTTACAGGAAGGCAACACTGTTTTGCCACCCCTGTCGTATAAAAAAATGCCTGATCAAACCAAACCTTATTCGCTAATTCAAAGGACAAGTGCTGATGGATAATCTATTCAGTGTTTTTACGTAAATTGCTGTTTCACAACGCAACGTTTGGTTTCATTTTAGCGAGCGACAACAATGTATATAGAATTTGGTAGGCTTCGGCACTTGTCATTTTTAGCGAATAACCCTCCTGTACCTCTAGCATGAACACTTAAATTTCGAATCGCCTTCGTATCGAGTAGTTACGTTATATGACTGGCTTTTGTTTGAAAGTTCAAGTATGCGTGAAGTACAACAATTACGATTCGAAATTTAAAAATGCTTGTGCTAGGGGTACTGAACATGCCTTGTTATGCGTTTGCCAGGCAAACTTAGTGTCTTTTTAAAGTGGTCAAAGATTACATTTTGCTTTGTTTTTGATTCCGGCTAGTGTTTGCGTTTTTGAAGATAGGTACATTTTAACAGTGCCATTATTTTTCTATTCTAACATAGCGATTAAACTGTGCAATCCAGCGTTGGTTGATTGGCGTGCGAACGCCGGATCGGGTTAAGAGGTGTTAATTGTGCGTGATTGAATGTTTTCTCAGGGCAGAATATTTCAATTGGACGCAATTGTTCGACTGTACGTTTTTTATATTCCCCGTTATGATGTTTTAACATTTAATTTTTAATGTTTTTATACGTAGATGATTTGTAGAAAAATTGCGTGCAAAAGTAATATTTTTATAATTCTGGTTTTTATTTGGGGCTTTACACTGATTTTTCAAATCAATGAAAATTCCTTAATCAATATGTTTAAAAAAAAGAATCAAGTGGGTCTGTCTCCGGCAGGTAGCCATTTTATGTTATGTTCACTACTAATACGTTCTTTACCTAATTTAATTACTTTTAATTTGAAGCACCTTAACAGTAAATATTGTTGATAATTTTATGTTTTCAATTCAGCTCCATAAGGAACCAGCATTTCTTTAGTGAACGGCTTTGCTATTGAAACTTATGGAAGAGTTAATTAATACGGCCATTCGTAATACGGCGGAGTATCGCCACATTAATAATATCGTAAAATCAGTTCTGTCACTGATTCTCGTGAGACTAATTGTGAGACTCGCCCGAATTAAGGTCAATGTCGTTGACGTATGGCCGTAATGTTTGTCATATTTCACACTCAATCTCAAATTTCATGAGTTGTAAATCGTTCAGCATATTTTTTATTATTTATCCACTGATTAACAACCTTTGGCTTTATGTAAAACCTCACCGACCTGTGCATCAGGCTGTTGTTTTTTTTTAAGTTTGCACTGATTTATTATTTTTTACATAAAATAATATTATATTATCATCATCACCAGCCTATATACGTCCCACTGCTGGGCTCAGGCCTTCCTACATGGGAGGAACACATGAGGAGTTTTGGACCATAACACCACCACCCTGGCCAAATGCGGGTTGGTGCGCTAAGGCGGTTGCAGTAACAAACCGGGACCAATGGCTTAACGGGCCTTTCGAAGCACGGAGGAGCTCGACATTATAAATTCTGATTGACCCATCTGAGGATCGACCATGGTGAAAGTTGCTTTGTTTTCGTAATCGAAACCAGAGCGTTCAAACCACTACGCCACCGAGCATTTTTAATATAATAATACGTAATTATGTAAGTAAAGAATAATGTTGTAAACCCGACAAAATAAACCTATAAACTCCACAATAGACAGTCTATTGGTATCTAATGAGACGCCTGCGGGCTGCTAGAAGACAATGATTAAAAAATATACAAAAATTATTAATTACCAACAAACATAATTAACTATAACGCCAAGCATAACTGTATCTTGGTGAATATAACTCAAGCTTTTGAGTATAGGTATAGCACATTAACACATTATAACACGTTATGTATGTTGGTTATAGTATATTATTAGGTCTTTAAGTATGAAGTATTTTGTGTTTTTTTTTGTGAAAATATTCTACTAGCTCTAATTGAGGGTCAAGTAGAGCTATTAAAATATAAAGCATTTTCAAGTAATAAATTTTAACGAATAATAATAATTCCATTCATAAAATCCTGCTTATATGTTGTATATACTGCACATTGACTATAAACATTCTAAAGTCAACATTTAAGTATTTGAAACGGCAAATCAAACTGCCTAAGCCCAATCGGCGCACAAAAGACGGGCCCAATCAATTCCATTGACTATGATTCACCCGAGGCCCGACACTCATTGGTCAGAGCTGTGCCGGCGATTGAAGTCCGCCGCCTATTTCGCAACGCGACTCTACAACAGGAAGATTCTAATGAGGTTAAGATTTGGAACTTGAGGTCATGAGGCTGGACCGGCAGTGATAATTTGGCTACTTCCTAACATTGTTACGTGTTTTTATCGTGATAATAATGTTTCTGGAGCTGTGCTGACTATTAATCATTGAGGAATCAGTGGCTTATGCAGAATAAGTAATTTGGTCTGTCCGTTGGACGTTTAAAATAAGCTTTACCTTTTTACAAGATTCTAAAACAGCCTGCTAGACCCTGGCATTATTGTCTGTCGGTTTTATGAAAATGAATTATTTAAAAGAAGTAGTTTATATTTCTCGTTTGTATCTTTATACAAATTAAAGTGAATTTTTGGGTCGGTACAATAAAAACCTTTAATTGTAGTAATTAAAATTTTGTCTCAAATTATTTTCTTTGCGAGAAATTTTAGAATACAAAATGTATAGGTGTGCTTTATCTGTTAACGCGGTTTATCAGGAAAGTGATGTTTTAGCTCTGTTATCATTTTTGTACCCACAAGTGAAAATTTTGGAGAGTATAGTATAGTATTTATTGAAGGTCGCGCAAAGTTCTATGCTAATTTGTTCTAAAATTATGAAAATTTTATGACTATAAATTTGCTTCTTTAATGCTTAATGATTGAATATCTCCGTCATTTCAATTTTAGAATATATAACTCTGCCTATAAACATCACTTACAACCAAAACAATGACGATCTCCAAAAATCATTCCAAGAGTTTTCATGAACAATCTGTTGTATTTTACAACGAGCCATCTCTTGGCCCAACCACAGCTTCAAAGGGTCCATTAATAATGAATTTGGGCATTAAATCGCCTTTTATACCGAAGAAGGGATTTCGCAAATTTAGCACATGCCGCCACGTGTCGACCATTACGCTAATGGAGGGACTGGAATCTTCCAGCGGGTACCGACAACATCACATTAACCTCGACATTTTGTGGATCAAAACGTCCCTTTTCCATTGTAGTAAGATTGAAAGTGCTATTGTAATGTTTAGTGAGTGATGTCGCCAGTAAGCTTTAATAATGAAGCAAATTTAATACTGAAGTGACAAAAGACTTATGATAATGCGACTGCTTCTGATTCGTCTGTGTGATAATTGATATTTGTATTAATTTAAAAAAGTAAAATTTTTCATTGTGAATTATTTCATTCTACTAAAAGTTAAGCTCGTCAAAACAATAATTTTACAGTAAATGGAGACCTATAAAAATTATAAAAGCATGTAATATCAAAATTTGGTAAATGGGATAACAGTTCGTGAACATATGTATAATTGGATGTTTCAATAGAAATAAGCTAAAACATATAAAATGTTTGGTAACATTTTTTAGCATATCAAATTCTTAAATACTAAAAATTTTACCAAACTTGCATCACACAGCGTTATCGCTTTGATGACGTATTGACATGACAATAGCTTGATAGAACCAAAGACTATTTTCGAAGGAAATTAAGGAGGTGTTAACCAAACTGAATGTAACTTAGACAGTTTAAAAACTGAATACACCTTTTTTAATGTCAAATTATCTGACAGCACTACCTACTTAACTCTAACTGCATATAGAGAAAAATGTATGCAGCCAGGGCTTAAACTTATTATTTGATTTTGAAAACAATAGATTATCAAAAAATTTAACCTAATAAAGCAAAAATACACACTGTTTTAGCCGCATCCACCTTGCCGGCCCATAAAGTGCCTTTTCACGCTGCTTTTGAAGGCACCCGTGTTATAGGAAGAAGGGACCATAAGTGCTGGCAAAGAATTCCAAGTATTGGAAGTACGACAAAGAAACTAGTTACTGAACTTCTTTGTGCGTGATGACAGTGAATTGATAACTCTGAAGACCGGCACGCGTGCTCCTGAGTAGGAAGGGGGAAGGTGGGATCAGGTCGAAAAGTTCTTCAGAAAACTCTCCATGATAAAGCTGATAGGTGTTTAGGCGACGCAATGTCACCTAAACACCTTTCTTATTTCTTATTTCAGCCGTAAAACAGTTCGCTGTGTTTCGGATTGAAGGGAAAGGTAGCCAGTGTAATTACTGGGCATGGACGGCATTTCATCTTAGGCCCCAGGATGACAACGCACCTGCAATATCAAGTGCTTTTCCTTGTTATTGCAGGTGTCTATAGGCGGCGGTAACCGCTTACCATCAGGTGGGCCGTCAGCTTGTTTGTCATCTAGTTGTATAAAAAAAAAAAAAAAAAAAAACATCGCAATTGTAGAGGATCTAAGCTGTTCGTGACCTCTACATTGCCAATGATACGGTCAGCAGTTTAGCACATGCTTAACAGATTACTTAGATATTTGTGCGTTATGTGCTGTAAGCTACTAAAATATATGTAGACTCATATTTTAATGTTTTTGATGCGTTTAAACGCCTACTTTATTGTAACAATTACAAATAAATAAAGAAAACCATTAAAAATATTTGCTCCAGTCGGGAGTCGAGCCCGCGTCTCCTGATTTACGGCCAGACGCGATTACCACTACGCCAACGGAGCACTAGGTATAATCTACTAATTTCTTCGCCGCTTTTGTTCCTTTTCTAACGTCGTATTTTTTCTTCCTTATTTGTAATTGTTACGATATAATATATGTAGACTTTTTTCACGTTTCAAATTGCATTAACATACGAGTATAGCTAAAATAATTGTAAACACTTTAAATATATAATTTTATTATTTCATTCTTATGAGACACTGCAACAACAGGTCTATTTAACATATTTTTTTTTAACTTTTATAGCCGAGTTCCGAGCCTTCGCTCCCTCATGGCTCAAGCGGCCTGGAAACTTTACAGCCCCGGAGGTGATGCCTGTCGGTTAGAAATCCTTCAGAGGCGATTCATCCTTAGGGCTTGAGGACTCATCAAGGCTCTTGTCTCCTTGAACCCCCGGCTACGCTGTAAAAGCCATCTGCGGCCAAGCAATAGGCAGTCCAAAAAAATAAGGCATTATAATTAATTTTATTATGTTTTGATGTGATTTTTGTTAATAACCAGCATGATTTAATGCTCGCTCGCTGTGAGAAACGGATGTCGGATGTATCCAAGGGCAACCGATTTTGTGTTCGTTATTTTGTCGCAAACTAACATGTGTTGCTCGCACTTGACTGTCCTTTTGCGTTTATTATGTAATATTATTGCGGATGTCGTAACGTTATGGGTTCAGTTCGCACATTAATTCTGTGCAATATTTCTTACGGTCAGTGTACTTTTGTTTTAAATGATGTATGAATTTAGGGCTTCTTGGTTCGACTGTCTCGGCTGTGTCACTTATTTTTTCATGAATTATATGAAGAAATTTAATTATCTAGGAAACAAGACATTTTGCGTTATGCACATAGCATTTACACTATATTTTTTTCATACAATTATTTTCACAGCGGCTAACTATCCAAAGCAAAACCAGCGGGAATAAATCGGTTGCCGTATTATGTTGGCGTGACGTGTCCCCAGTAATTCATTTAGCGGGGCGTGCGCACTGCCGAACGCGCACAAATTAGATTTACATCGGCAATGATGGATTGGCAGCAGATCTTGAACGTACCAAATCAGGGGCCAGAGGTGCGAATTAATCTGCGAAAACTACGTACCTAGTTAGTAGTCTTATAAACTTGTGCACTACAATTACAAGTACAGCACCCCTGGCACGAACATTTTTAAATTACGAATCTTAATCGTATGTTTCACGCACGCTTAAAATTTTAAACAAAAGCTAACGTAACTACTCGATACGATGGCGATTCGAAATTTAAAAGTGTTCGTGCTAGGGGCACTGAACATTTACATTTACAAGTTAAGACATCCGTAGGTTTCAATTTCAATACTTGTACTTATAAGTGTAACTACTTGTGCACAAGTTAGACAGTAGTGCTGTAAACTATAGCTAACTGTAACTTATTACATTTATAACTACAAGTATTAAAACGTTCGTATATCTGAATACTTGTACTTGTTGAATGTATATCTCTGTACTGTTACAATTTTGCATGTACTTTCAGAAATGAGGGTACAAATTATATTGACATTTTCCATACAAACTTTCATCCTCTATTTCAACCTCGATAAGTATCCATCCGGACCTACACATCTCTAACAAATATGCCTACATATTATTAGGTGATCTTTGGTTTAAAAAATACATAATGGACGTGCTTTTTTATTTAGCCATATGATTGTTTTATATGACTCAAGGATGGCAAACAAGCGTTAAGCCTGCCGAATTTCCGCTATGGAGACCAGTCCCATGCTGCTAACATAACACTTTCACAACGTACTCGACTAGTTTTTTTTTAGTAACTCTACGATCAGTCTTTGGACTATGAGCAGCTCCGTTGGGTCTGGTGAATGTCTGGTGAAGTTATTCCCCAGTAAGAATATCTTGATAGAAAACAATTAGCTCAATGATTAACGCCAAGTTCGAGGGTCATGCGACGTTTGAAACGATTGATACAGGTATGGTGAGCTGGTTAGCCGGCCAACAGTCCATGGTTGGTCTGCTCCCCCACTAAATCCTCAGTGACGTCATCACGGTTGACCGTTAAGATGGCGGCCTTTGAATTGGAGTGAAAAAAATCTCTTAAGCCAATGTAAACCAAGCAGACAGAAACCATACCTAATCTATGTATCTGATACAATTGTATAGTATCCGAAAACATTACTATCGTCAAGAATGATATCGTACAAAAAATCAATGTCGACGAACTGCCGCTGGCTATAGGTACAGTTATAATGGCAAACTTAATAATAGCCATGTTCGATCAGACAAATCCGATTACGCCGGGATCAGATGTCTCGGTTACGTACAGAAAAATTATTAGCAATCCGGATTATGGGTATCAACTGCGATATTAATTGTTTTTTGCTATCTGTACCTACTTGAGTATTAGAGATTTTATTTTACTTTGTGACAGTAATAATCGGGGCTTGAACGCGTATTAGGTTTTTCATAGCAATCGAGATCTTTGAATAAGAGTAAAAACTTTTTATTTGTTATCAGGTAAAGGTAGAGAACTATTTAAATTTTAGCACCTTTATTATATTCAAATATTTCTATTGAAACACGCTTATATCCATATATATCCATAAATGTATATAGATTTTGCACATATTATTACTATTTCTTAAAATCCTAACTAACTCAAAATAAAATCTATTCAAACCTATTGCTACTAGTGAAAACTGTAATTTACAACAAATTATGTGATACAAGTTAGAAAACCCATCAAAAAGGTGGCACATAAAAACCGCTCTAATTTAAAAAAACTAATCTATCACTTTACAAAAAAGTTTCACCCAATTTAAAAAAGAACCGTTCCTTTTTCGAATTGCGTAACTGGTGGGCGCTGTCATTTCAAGAATTAACACTGTAAACACTTGAATGTTCAAGAGGGTTGGGGTCGTGGAGACCGCCGGGCGGCGGGACGGCGGATTACTATGTGTTGTATTGTGCCTAGCTTCTACAATGCTTTTTGCCCTTTTTAAGGTGGGTACAGGGTTAATTTTGTCTCTTCGGGTTTTAGGGGAATCTTTCTTTGATTGTGTTGCGTTTTGGGGTTTGTTCGAGTTGAATATATTTAGAGTTTTTAAGCGTTAAATGCGGGTTTGTTTTTGTTTGATGCAGAACATTTTTCTTTATTTTCGTATTTTTGTGTTTGTATAATGACTGTTCAGTAAGACTGGCTCCTAGTATGGCACAAGTTTATATGATGAGTACGAATTATTTGTTATGGACAAAATTAAATGTTTGTAGTCATGAACATACAGGTTGGTGCCGTCAATACGACAATAAATTAAAACATGGGCTATATTAGTCCATAGAAATGGTTTGCTACTTTCAAAAACATCGTATTCGTTTAATAACTTTATAGCATTTCTATGAAATAATGCAGCCAATGTTATATTATTTCATACAAATGATTTGTTGTCGTATTGACGGCATCTGCATGTATATTTATTTCTAATATTTAATTAAGTACATATTACTAACTTTGATTCTCCGTTACACAAGCTCTTTATCTGTTAAGCCACAAAACACCCGCGGCGGACTTATGACAAATAAAAACCAACCGCCATATTAGGCTTGAGTGGAATCTTAAAAATGTACACATTAAATTACTTTCATTTAATATAGCGGTTCAATCTAAGAAGAAATGTTATGATTAAGAAAAACAATTAAACTATACGAATCTATCTTTGAATTATATTCTTATCTCTCAAATATTAAATTCAAATATTAGTGTATAATGTTCTTTAAAACCACTTACTAAAATTGATTAAGGATCAGAGTGATGTATGAAGCTGTTTTATTTGACAGGCGTCGTTGATTTTATTTTAAAGTTCTACTAGATTTATTTAGTCAATTACAATTAAAGAAAACGCTAAAGCGCCATAAACCCGTTTTTACTGAAAAATCACATGCATCATTAATACAATATACCTTTTTGTAAAAAAAGCTAGTGAGCTCCGAACCCGCTACCCTTATGCAACAAACATTACAGCAGATTATTTTTTACTCCCAATCAAAAAGGCAGAGGGTGCAAAAGAAAAAAGCCGGCTCTCATCAGGGGCGAAATGAGAAATTGAAAAATTAATATTTCAGTTGAAATTCGCTTTGTAGATCCCAATACCTGAATACCGTATGCCTTTGAGAACGGTCCGAGCTCCGATAGACATTATTGCTCTTTTACGCTTTCTAAAAACGATATTCCAATGAGCAGTGGTAATCTACGAGCTACGATAATTGCTACGTCGCGGGCAATAGCTGCTACGAGTTTTCGTAGTGTTTATTTTCAGTAAAAAGTTTTGAATTCAAAAAATATTAATTTTAATTTACCTATTTCAGCGTAAATTTTTAAGACGATAATCGTTGCATTACCATTGCTAACTTATTTTTTAAATTTACTGTTTTTGAAAGGCAAAATGATCATGTAAACATTAATTAACTGAAGGATTTGATAGAGCATATAAAATATACTCCTTAGTGTAAGAAAGAAACTAATTATATTGGAAGAACAATATGATGATTGGTCATAACACTTTTTCTAAACTATTAAGTGTTTTCTCATAAATAGTGGCGAAGACTTTGATCGCGGAGTAATTTTGAAAGAGACCGTGTACATTATGATATGAAAGAATAGTGTATAATCTCTCTGTACTAACTGAAAGGGAGATCCATATTCAATGTCAGGTACTGAGCATGGGTCGAGTAGACGCAGCACAGGCCACAAGGTGGACCGACGGGATCGTGGGAAGCGGATGGGTGCCGGCACCGCAGGACCGATCGCCTTGGAGATCCTTAGGGAAGCAGTGAGCGTCTCTCGGCTTAGGTATATGATGAGCATGGACCTTTTATCTCTTTTGTCATAATAATAACGGCCATTTTCCACGTGAATTTTTTTTAACTTAATACCCCTGGACATTTTCCACCACTGGTCTATCATAGAGTTGAGAACAAAAAGAGTGGAAGGCAGTGCTAATCAAGCATCTATTATTACAATTTACATTTGAACGCATCAAAAATATTTAAATGTCATGTATTTGTTTAAAATTTTTGAATATTTTTATGATATCTATAAATAATGTTCAATTTACTTAATTAACAATTTCGATGTAAAATTGATTCGTAAATATTTTTTATTTTATTTTGTATATTTAGGATTTGGATTTAAATTTAATTTGTTATATTATTGAAATTTGGTCAGATTTTAATTAATTTTTAGGATAACACACAAACAACATAAAAAACACTTTATATCATTACAGAAATAAAAATAAACCTATGCCTATAAAAAAAAATTAACCGAACCTATAAATAAAAAACAGCACCTGAATCTTCTGAAATAGGAAGTGTACCAATAAGACTGGTCGCATTAATTAATTTAATATAATTATACGTCTGTTTTAATTTTCTGTGCAAACTTTGCTGGTGTAAGATTTATTTTACTGTGTTCGAATTTATGTGTAATTAAATTTGTATGTTTCACAAATAAATAAATAAAAAACACATTTATTTTTCTATGATAATGGCAATATTTGAATATAATGTCCACTGAACTTTTGAGGGTTTTTTAATATGTATTAAAATGAAAGTTTGGAGTAGTTCTGGACTAGCTTAGACCTATGGTTACGGAACGTTTGTTTCTCCGTGAATTCCAGCAATATGGCAATAGTGACGAGGGATTAAAATCAAAGTCATAAGTCATGAACATTTATGAGTGATCAGTACTCGTCTATTAAAGCTGAGGGCCCAGATTCGTATCTGAGAATGCACATAGAGGGATGGATTTTCTTATAATTTATTACAGCTCTTTTATTCATCGTCTTATATCCACTTTTCACCTAGACGTCTAGGTAAAATAGTTGTGAGTGTAAGAATATAATTATGATTATCTTAAAACGTTATGCAAGAAAAAAATTGTAGAGAATAGGAAAAATAACTAATTAAAAAATATTTATTTCTTTAAGCTTTAATTGCACAAGATAATGTACAAATGACATTAGGCATTCTCTACCAGTCAACCGAAAAGTTTAATCCAGAGTTATTTAATAGGTAGTGCAAAAATAAGTTTTCAAAAATCAAAAAGTAAAATAACATGTGATAAATACATATTTGATAAATAAATTAAATGAATACTGCAGATAGATCATTTAGATTAAGGTTGAGACTCCAAAAAGAAACTGCTAACTGATCGCTTGAAAGCCAGTTTATTTTCGGCCTATTGAATGTCTGAAACATGTCTGTTTTTAACCGAATTCAAAAAAAGGAGGAGGTTATCAATTCGACTGTATGTTTTTTATGTTTGTTACCTCAGAACTTTCGACTGAGTGATCCGATATTGATGATTCTTTTTGTTCGATGCGGAATAGTTCCCATTTGGTCCCATAATTTTTTTTTTGAAAATCCATTGGGTAGTTTGGTTTTCAAATAAAAAAAACTGGAAAAAGTAAGTTGTCTCTGTATGCGAAATTCCGGATTTTTGCTTTCCTATGAGTTTTTAGTGAAATGATACTATAGTAGGAAACAATATAAGCTCACGGTCACCCATCTAGCTTTGACCTTAAAAAGTTATCACTGAAAATTGTGTAAAAAAAAAATAAACAAAAATTAAAACCGACTCCAAAAAACTGAAAAGGATAAAATAATTAAATTTTAGTAGGTACTCATTCCCATAGGAACATATTTTTGGAGTCCAACATGAAAGACCCACAAGAAAAGACAGTTGACAGCATGGTACACTCTACCCTGGACTTGAGAACTGACACTGAGTAAAGTCTACCTTTAAATCTGAGATGGAGGTACCCATATACGAGACACAATAGGTTTTCTATTGTAGAGTCCCGTCAACAGATTGAAAAGTTAAAAAACCCATATTATAAAAAGTAGGAAAATACATGTGCTTACTTAGTTGCCATTAAAAAATATGTTTAATTAATAGTGACGAAAACAAATGTCGATGCATTAGATTTCCAATTAATTTATATTTTTTTACTGAAATAAAAAATGAAAAAGAAATAAATTATAAACGCAGTAGCATTAGCTACCCCAATTAAATGTAGAGCAAGTGAAAAATCAATTTTTCATTTTTAATTTAACGATAACAACTCATTTTTTCTTCAAATTTTTTTGATTCATAATTATTGTTTGGCGTGTAAAGTTGCAATGAGCTTCCAGAGGAAAAATTTTATTGCAATGAATACCTACCAACAGTAGGCTACGGTAAGCGCATACCATCAGGCTTTCCTTTACGAGTTAGTATGATAAATACAATTAAAACTGTTAGCAAGATGATTTATTATAATGAATTAAATTGTTGTTATTATTGGGCTAGATAATTGACATGAGTGTATGAATATTTTTATTATTATTTTAATAAACATTGATGTGATATGAATGTAAAATTATTTCAAAAACACTTAAAATGAATAATTTTTTTCTAGTTGAAATTTTTCTTTTTCTGAATATATTACCCGCTTAATTTAATGTTTAAATAATATTAACAAAACACACTTGCGGTTTTAAAATAAAGATTATTAAAATATTTAATGTATTTTTAAATTTATTATTTGTTCTTGAGAAGTCTTAATTGTAATTAAGACTTCTCAAGAACAAATAAATAAACGTTGCTGTGTTTTAAAAAAGTATAAGAATGGCGGCATATTTCTATCTCTTTCTATACAAGAACACTAGCGATTTACACCAGCATAGAATGCAATGAAAAAAAAAGTACTAAGTGATTTGAAAATATACATTTTTTTTTAAATATTGGTAAGTGGTCAGAGCAGATTGTGAAATATCGCGGGTTTGGTTCCCCACCCTAGGACATGATTTTTCTGTAGCTTAGATATTTCTTGGGAAGGTAAATTATGTTAGCATATTTTCTAACATAAGTACTTAGAAATATTTGTTTAAATAAAAATAAAAAACATTTATCAAATAAGAATTTTGTATAAAAACACAAAAACTGATATTTTTTCGTTAAAAAGTATGAATAAATGACTTTTATTTAATTTGCGTAAACAGTAATGACTAAGTGTTTTGTCAAATTCTATGAAACTTTAAACCTAAAACTAAGTTATGAGCGAGCAAGGCGAGCTCTCCCTCCACAAAGTTCTGCGGTTTACTGAAAAAGTGAGTTATAATTCCCAATATTCACCTACTTACAACTACACAAAACTACTACAAAATATGTATATTTTACTAAAATAATAAAACAAAATTAAATATTTTCTGAAGTAAAATCTTATTTTTTCTTACAGCACAATTCTGCTACTAAGAATTACCACATTCACATGCCCCTAATTTAGCCAAAAATATTTAACTTTACGACAGTAAATGTCAAAAAATATCATTAAATTTTATTTTAATTTTAGCTGACTCCGCCTATTTAGTTGTTCTGATTGTGCCTAGCATCTAAATTTGGGTGTTTTATCAAATTAAAATATGAAATATTATAATTTTCTAAGCTATAAAAGTTTTCTGAAAGTTAAAAGTACTACCTAATATTAACTTTAAGTAAACAAAAAGTATTAAAACAAATGTCATTTTTATTTGTTTCAAGAAAAAACAGTAAAAAAAATATCAATGACTTACCTTTTGGGGTGACAACTCTGAAGGCGCTGTTGGAGACAGGTCGCGGAGAAGTCTCCCGAATACCTCCTGGTGACCCGTTCCCACTCCTCACCATGGAAAAGTCCAGAGGCATGGGAGGCATTGCACTGATTTCCATTTTTAAAAAGGAGTCCTCATTACCGAACACGCTACCGAAAAAAAATATTACAAAAGAAATTTCCCGCGACGAAATTTCGAAAACGGATGCGCCGCAGCGTGCGACCGGCACGGACGGCGGGTATGTATTAAGGCCGGCACACACTCGGCTCGTCGAGTTCGGCTTTCCGTTCACTAAAGCCGAAAATCTCTAGAATCTCCATACTGATTTCGACCTTATCGCTGCTAGGTTTTTCTGTGGGCGTGGTGTGATAGGCCCCGCCTCCGCCTTGCCGCCATGTGCCGCGAGTGACAATCACTTTGTATAGGTAACACAACAATATGATTCGTGATGGATTTTATTGTGCCTCCGATGCATTGTTCGCGGGCAATTTTTTCGCTACACTTATTTTGAATGAAGTCTCATTTCTTTACTCTGTAGATAGATATTTCCTATAAAACCTAATTTATAGTAAACATAGTTTAATTTATTTAAACCATTTTTTCTACTGCAACTGGATTTGTATCGTTAGGTACATTTAATTATATTTATTTAAGCACGAAAAAAATACTAAGAAACGATTACTAAGTAATTTTTCAAACATTTATAATAATGTTAAAATCAAAAATTAAGAATATACGAAAAAAAAATTTAAAAAATGTATTCACGATAAGTAAAATTACACCAAAAAGTTTTGCATAAACTATTTAAATAAAATGAGAAAAAAATAACTCTCAAATAATGAAACACATTTACAAGTATGTGGAAATAGTGATGTTAAATAATTTTCTTTTATAACTTAAAGATTATTTAAAGTATCGAGTTATGTTGATTGTGATATCATTGATAGTGATAAAAACAGGTACCTACCTATAAAGCATATTATTCTAGATAAATTTTAGCAAAATTGTGCAATACCCAATTTATAAGACAGGATAGGTTTTCTATTGCAGACACAAATAAAATAAAAACCTAACGAAGCATGTTATTGATATCAAATTATTAATATTTCTGCTGGTTGGTCAAGTAGTTACTATCCTATCTGCTCTTTACTAGAAGTCCCGGATTGAAGTCCCGGATTCGAGTCCCGGTGGGGGCAGAATTGGTGGCATGAACACGAACAATTATTTACGAGCAAAAGGTGTTTTTATTTATTTAAGTTATAAGAAAATATATAATTTTAATTTTTAAATCATAAAACCGACTTCAAAACTCTAAAAAGGAAAAAATTATTAAATTGAAGTATCTAGGCACTTATCTCATAAAAATGCATTTTTTGGAGTCGGTGCTTAACCTTCTGTGCTGTTTCTGGAAACAGCTTAGCCAACTCCAAAAAATACAGTTTTATGAGATAATTAGCTATGTAATACTTAAATTTAACTATTTTTAACCGAATTCAAAAAAGAAGGAGGTTATTATGTTCCACTGTATGTATTTTCTTTTGTATGTATGTTCACCGATTTCTCTGTCAATTGGGGATCGATTTTTAAAATTGTTTTTTTATTCGATAGAGTATACTTCAGTGGTGGTCCCATTGTCACCAGGTCAGGATCTGATGATGGGATCCCAGGAAAATCGAGGGCAACCCTCAAATTTTAATGGCACGTATGACATATTTTACTTTTTTTCAAAGCTATTTATCTATTTGCTTCTGTTAGTCATCATTTCATGTTAATGAGCTGATGATGGAAGGTACAACTCCTTAACGGTTAAGATAGAAAGAAAGAAATATTTTTATTGACTTGCACATTACACATTTACAATAAAATAATAATAATAATAATTACAAGAGTGCAACGCCAATAGGCCCCTGTCTCAGCACTTAGCTTTTACGACATTCGCAGAATGCCGCAGAAGCGCTGATATTATGACAGGGCCCAGCCGATGACGCGAAGTAATATAAAAATATATATAAAACAAAGAATATAATACAAGTGATATTTTAAAACTAAGGTATGGGCTACCAAAACAAACCGAAAAATAGATACCTTCTAAATAAATAAATATATAAATATACTTATACATACACACATACATATACATACATACACACATACATATACACATATAACATTAGACATAAGATTAGATTTTGCGGCGTCTCAGTCAATATTTTTATCACTATAATAAAAATAAAAAAATGAGCCGGAGCGAACCATGCGTTACAAAATTGGTGTAGTTTTATAAATCATGTGTTTGTGCTGACGTGCAACTAAAAGATCATTAGAATAAAAGTGATTATGGTGTGAAATACGATGAATTAAAAGAGAGTTAAAACAGAGAGTTAAGAGTTAAAAGATAATTCTTTCACTATGTATTTCAACCAAAGACGGAGAGACAGACAAGTCGATAGTGCCGACGGTCACCCATCTTGCTTTGACCGTAGAAAATCACTTAAAAATGTGAAAAAAAATTTTTTTAACAAAAATAAAACCGACTTCAAAACACTAAAAAGGAAAAAATAATTCAATTTCGGTACCGAGATACTTACCTCCTAAAATTTATTTTTTGAAGTTGGTGCTTCAGTTTCTATTGTCTCTGGAAACAGCTTAGCACCAACTCCAAAAAATACATTTTAGGAGGTAAGTAGGTACCTAGGTACCGAAATTGAATTATTTTTTCCTTTTTAGTGTTTTGAAGTCGGTTTTATTTTTGATTTTTTTTACATTTTTTAAGGTCAAAGCTAAATGGGTGACCATCAGCATTATCGACTTGTCTGTCACTTAGTCTTTAATAACTCCAAACCACACCTTCCATCATTAGTTCAGCCGAATAACCCGATAGATTACAACTATTGCTCTCTATACGTACTATAATATTTAAAGAAAAGAATTATCTTCTAACTCCTAACTGTTAAGGAGTTGTATCTTCTATCACGAGCTCTTCAATACTGGATAATGACTAACAGAAGCAAATACTTGAATAGATTAAGAAAAAAATTAAACATGTAATACGTGCCTGCCTGTAAAATTTGAGGTTTGACCTCTAGATATTCTAGAGTTCCCATCAACAAATCCTGATTTGGTGACAATGGAATGACCTAAGGAGTAAAGGTACTCTATCGAATAAAAAAAGAAATTTGAAAATCGGTTCATAATGCAAAAATAATACATAGAGTAGAACATACAACCTCCTCCTTTTTAGAAGTCGGTTAAAAACTGCTATAAAGTCTCTTTATAAGGAGGCTGTTAATTACATAAAGTTTTACACATATTGACCTTGATTTGTACCTACTCATTATCTAAAGCTAAATTTAACTTATCTACTTCTCTTTTATTCAACAGCAAAAAGAAAGGGATGGCGTCTTTAGGACATCAATAGACTTATGTCTTATTTAAGTCGGCACATTTTTAAGTACATATTTGTGGATGATGTGCTCCTTGGTCTTTTTTCTATGCGGTCTTTTTTGTTCAGCAGACATTATGGTTTGAAATTAAATGACTGTGAGGGCCTTTAGCTCAGGAAACCATCTATTACGAATTAAAATAAGTTTGAAATTGTAATTTTATTAAAGGCTAATTACATCACCTTTACCGTCACACGAATATTATTTTTAAATTTCGAATGTTATCGTATCTATTATTAAAATTTCTTATAAAATCTAACGTCGATGACGATTCGCTTAACAAAAATGTTCGTGCTAATGACTTCCGTTTTATTCCGGATTGTAATGAGAGAGCCGGATCAGACTTCAATTTAAGTGGGTTGCTTATCTCCTTAACAATTGCATATCCATTGCTGCGTTAGAAGGCAAGATATCACAATGTAATTACAGTTAAGTAGCAGCGGATCTACAAACAACTTGTTACTCATTACTTTACCTATCAAAATAAATTCACGTACTACAATCTCTAAAAGTAGGGACAAATGGGGTAATATCGTAACTACGATACTCCCACTACGTAACTTCGAACAAAGACGCTTATTTGATAACAGATAAGTATAAAGAACCCATTCTAGGTGCCTGACATTGTACATGGGTCTTCCTCCCAGCCAGCAAAAAGAGATTATCAACCATTCAATCCTCGATCTATTATCTATTACTAAATTAATATACCTATCTTGTTTAGAAATTAGCAGCGCCTTTGTACTTTTATTTCTGTATGAATTGTTTCTTTTTTTAATGTTATGTGTGTACATGAATTTGTATATGAATAATAAATAATTACATATCCTCTTCTATCAAAATATAGGTAGCAAAATTACCCCACTTTCGGAACTACACCACTCAACCTAACCACTTTTTCATTACCATGAATAAACCTCGTCAAACCCGACATACCAGACACAATTAAAATTTAATTGTCTATGCCTACATTTATGACGTCGGGGCGTTAAAGGAGATATTGCTATATTACAGATAAAAAATATCTAAATCTCTGACAGAACTCTAATTCACTCTGCTCTTATTTTATTGAAAATACAAAATTAAAAATTTTAAGTAACCCCGGGCGTCATTAATCATCTATCTAACACCATCTCATTGAGACTATCCATTAGAGCCCAAATACGCTATATCAGCTGTAAGTTTCTGCAGAATTAAGCATTTCACAGACTTTTTGATGGTATAACATCAGCTCAAGGATAGTATGTCATGGGAATGTAACCGAAGTGACAATACACCAAATTTCAAATCAAAAGGATCTTTAAAAGTTAGTAAAACCCTATAATCATTTCCTTCATAAATTATAGCTAAGAACTATCGTAGTCACATCAGCTTTCAAACAAAAAAAAACGAATCAAAATCGGTCCATTCGTTTAGGCGCTACGATGCCACAGACAAACACACAGATACACAGACAGACACGTCAAACTTATAACACCGCTCTTCTTTCGTCGGGGGTTAAAAATAGAAAAATGTATGGATCCATTCAGGTTATGTTTCAAAACATCATTCCATTCCTTTCTTATTGTATTGGAATGACAGGGAGGTGCTGAACTTATTATTATTATTGAAAAAGATGACGACCAGCTGGCTGGCCGAGTAGTCTGTACCCCTTGCTATACAGACCACTCGGTCAGGGGTTCCGGGTTCGTTCACGGTAGAAGCAAATCTTTGTATGATGAATACGAGCATTTGTTCACGAGTCATTTATATTTATATCTTTATTTAGTATTTTCTGATACCTAAATACCTATTATGATCAATATTTCCTTCTTACTGTAGACTTGATGATGAGTGTATGAATATTACTACAATTATTATATTATATTGTAGAATGCTTAACAGTTAAAATTTACGAAACTGAAAGAATTATAAAAAAAAGACTGATAAATATCAGACTTATTGACAAGGAGACCCGATATAGACTTCGAAGTCAGTACACATACATATTTCATATAAAAAGTTGCATTGTGTAGAGACAGGTACTGCAAATTTTAATTTTAACATGTATCACAGGTATTTTGAAGCTGAAATCAATTTTGTTTTCACAATAAGCAGTATAACTTTACTTTTTTACAGAAGTTTTTCACGCATATTCCCTATTTAGCACCAAAATCTATTAAATAAGGCATAGTTTAAACCCGTCAGCGTCAACTCAAAATCGTCATAGGTGTAATTACTGCGGTTAATTAACAATTAAATTCAAATTAATGTCATTTGGAATTTCTAATGACATTAATTTGAATTGTATTTTATTAACCTTATTATCAATACTTGAGTTTTATGTTCTGACTCTTAAGTTTTATATAAACGCTTATAGTGTTTAGATTACAATCTAGATTTTAAATGTACATATTTGTAATAATGTAATTTGTTTTGTGCATAAAATGAATAAGTTAAATTGAATTCATTGTCAACCCTAAAACCCAATCGAGGGTCATACAAGCCCAGTCATAAATGCAGAAATTCGTCACAAGATGATACAATTAACCCTCCAAAGCGGCGCGGACGAATTAAGCCCGCGGGCCCGTCACGTACCGACATTAAAAACAATGAACGGTTCAATTTTTCACCGGCCGAAGCCGGATGCCGGATACGGCACGCTAATCCGGCTCTGGCGTTACGCGGCCGTATTCTAAATAATAAAAAAACAAAATATTTGGGCCTAATCCTGGAGACACACTCTAAGTTTAATTTAAGTACAGTATATCTGTTTCTCACATTATGTAACAGGAAAAGATAGCAACAATTTGTTTAGAGCTGTCAACTAAATTTAAACAGATTTCAAAGGAACCATAGACAATTTTAGACGACATGTACGGAGGTGAAAATTGAACGCATGTTTCTAAATATCAAATAATATGACAGCCATCCTTTTTGTTTTCATATTGAGAAAAAGAGATGCACTTAACTTAAATTTAAACTTAGCATGTGTTCTCCAGAATTAGGGCCATTGATTGTTCTCATTTATAAAAGTGACAAGTACAAGACAGTGGCAATTGCATCACTAGTTATTGTTTTTCACATATTTGATTGTTGGTAGTTGGTTGTATTACTGCTCACACGCACCATGTGACGTGGTTATGCATACTTCAGTTACAATATCCACACTGTCATCTTAATTATAAGAAGATTCGCTGTAACCCGACAATTTTGTAACATCGCTCACCACATGAACTTATTTCAAGCTCTACAAAAGTATTATAATCACTGTAAGTAAGGTATATGATTCCTTGCACATTTTATACCATTGTATCATGTTTTATCAAACATTTAATAAATGTATTTATAATAGTCAGTAACAAAACCAATTTTCATAACGATACTATGATACAAAAGAGTTTTTTTGTCATATTTGATTCGCAATTGAAATAGATCACCATCATCATCATCACCAGCCTATATACTCCACTACTGGGCACAGGCCTTCCTACATGGCAAAAATACACGAGGAGCTTGAGCCATAACACCACCACGCCCGGTCCAAGGCGGGTTCCGTAGCGCGAGATTAAAAATTTTGGTTGGGTTGACCCATCCCGGTATCTAACATGGCGAAAGTTGCTTTGTTTTCGTTATCGGAACCAGAGCGCTCAACCCCTCTGTACCCCAAGCACGAAACATTCTCGTAATCGTATAGTAATCGTATTTTCTTACTATTCGATAACGATCACGATACTAAGTTGACAGCATGAAACAATGCTCCGTAACTATCGTCAACACGATAGTAATACGATACAATAGGTAAACTTAGGCCGTCCACAACCTTACAAAGTAGACACGAAGTGCGTTCAAAAATCGCTGCAGCAACATTGTGTGTTTCAAATCAATGAAAAACCTACTCAATCTTTTTGATATTTATTGAAAAAATGACAACTTATTCACTTTTCTACTAATGCAAAGCAAATCTTCCAGTTAAATTTATAATTAAGGCATAATAATCATTGATATAAACAAAAAAGGGAAGATACGGCATCGACGCTCGGCGCGCGTTCCAGCTCAACTATGTCCATGGGCTTACTTGGCAAAAAGTGCGTCCTAGTTGCGCTTGGAATTTGAAACGAACACTTGCTCCCGGTAATTTGTTTAAATTGTGGTTGAACATTGGCTAAAATGCCGTCTTGTTCTTTTAATAAGTGTACAAACCACTCACGGAGAGAAAAAAAGTCACTTAGTTTCACTTTTCACCCGTAAAGTATATAAATTTTGAGTTTTAAATACAAATCTACTTAAAATATACAAACCAGCCAAAATCGCCATATTGCTGCATAAGTGGGATAGAATTATACGTATAGGCATGCAAGTGACGGAGATAGCGCGTACTCCCGAGCGACCGAGTAGTTCCGAGTCCTACCGAAAGGTAGCATTACCTGGTAGCGTTAGCATAGAAAACACATTAAGAAAATAATAAGTAAAAATATATACACATTTTATGTGATGGTTTAAAATACGATACTGCTATATACAGATTATCCAAAGATGAAAGAGGATACGCCTTGTAATTTGTAAAATACTAACTTCATGCATTTATGAAAGGGATTGAACTTATAAATCAAACTGCTTAGTATACAATAATCAGTATTTATTGTGAATGACGCGATATCAACTTGTGTCATAAAACTCAACCTGAAATAGACTTCTTAAGTAGATCTTTTTGAATTTGAACATAATAACAATATTTTAATAATAATAATAATCAACGAAGCCAAAATGCTATGAATGAAAGAATTTTTTTCAAATAATATTATAGTTATTTTTACTATTTTTACTAGTTATTTTTTTCTGATTTTGGTAAAGAGACCATTTTATAATGTATATTCTTGATTGTGTTTAAAAAAAATCATATTGGAGACTGTTTGTACGTTATAATAAGTACTTAATTTTGTTTGATTCATAGCATTTTGGCATCGTTGATTAAAAGATTGTTATTATGTTCAAATTTTTGGACATTTTATATGAATTTTTTGATTGTTTATAAAAAACCCATATTGAAGACTGTTTGTATGTTATAATAAGTATTGATTAATAATTTTGTTTGGTTGATAGCATTTCGGCTTCGTAGATTAGGAATTACTATTATTTAAAAGATTGTTTTTGACCATTTCATATGTATATTGTTGATTGTTTATAATCCGCCGTATCAGCCGTATCAATGATATGGGTTACAGGGAACCCCAACGTGTAAGAGCAAAAATCGTAATATATTAGGCAGTACTTTCCAAAAATAATGTGGTCCAAAAGAAAACCATCCATGGAGGGGCTACCCGAAGAACCCCCATGTATGTTTTGAGAAAATTTAGTTTTTTTTGTTAATGTGAATATTGAATAAGTCCGCTAGATTAATTATACAGTTTTTAATTCGGACTAATCTAGATTTTGTCTAGATTAGTCCCAATTAAAAACTGTATAATTAATCTAAACTTTTTTTATTTTGACGATATTTATATTCGTATTTTAGGAGGTTTTTACTTCGTAAACGACATAAAATTTTTCTATCTATTGGGTCAATAACCTGCAAAATATCAAGCGACTTATTCAAAGGATTCAGAAATATTATTATAACAAGATGGATTTTTTTTAAATATTTAAATTACAATTTAGGAATCCAACCCATTTTAAAATAATAAAATTTTCAAATATATGTTTATTTTTAAAATGGATTTAGAAAAGATCTACTTATAAGAAGTCTATTTCAGGTTGAGTTTGATGACCAAAGTGGGTATCGCGTCATTCACAATAAAAAATGATTATTGTATACTAAGTACCTAGTTTGATTTATAAGTTGAATCCCTTTCATAGATGCTTGTAGTTAGTATTTCACAAATTACGAGGCGTATCCTCTTTTCTCCCCTTACCGGGGACGATGGCACTTGATTTGTGTCATCTGGTCTGGTAAATATATCACCGGGCCATTTAAAACTTTTTTTTCCCATGTGGCTCGGCACCGGGCCAAGTCACCGGGCCAGATGGGATACACTCTGGAAGGCGAGCAGAGCTGCGGGTAGTTGCTACTACTTAATATACTCGGTATGGAGATATGTTGCAATCTGAATTCCAGGAACTACATCGACACCGTGATCAAAACAGCCTCACGGAAGCTCGATGTCCTGAACAAGGTGCGTCGATTTTTCACGCCTGACCAATTATATTTGTTTCACAAAACTCAGGTCTGGTCTTGCGTGGAATATTGCTCGCACTTGTGGAATGGCTCCGCCAAGTACCGCCTCGATGCACTGGACAGATTGCAGCGTCGTGCTGCCCGTATCATTGGCGATGTGGAAGTTACGAACAACCTTGAGCCTCTGCAATTGCATCGAGACATTGCGTCGCTTAGCGACTTCTAACGGCTATATCACGAAGAGTGCTATGAAGAGCTTTTTGACCATAACCCACCTTCCCTCTTCCTACTCAGGAGCACGCGTGCAGGCCTTACCTTGCCTACTAGCACTAGCTGTCTTCTCCTAATATTATAGACTCTTCTTTCCGCTTAACATCAGGTGGTGTTGAGTCATTTGCCGTACTTTTTATATAAAAAAAAACAACGCAAAATATACAAGTTGGTGCTGTCAATACGACAATAAATTAAAACATGGGCTATATTAGTTCATAGTAATGGTTTACCACTTTCAAAAACATCTTATTTATTTGATAATTTCATGACATTTGTATGAAATATTATAACATTGGCTGCATTATTTCATAAAATGTCCTGAATTTATCAAATTAATGAGATGTTTTTGAAAGTAGGAAACCATTTCTATGAATTAATATAGTCCATGTTTTAATTTATTGTCGTATTGACGGCACCACCCTGTATATTTCAGTATAATTAATAAATTATATCTTCAACAATTTTATTAATGCTAAGATTAGTCACTGTCACTGATGCTCGTAAAATATTATTAAAATTCCTAATTAAAATTATAGTATGCTTTCACAGTTTAAACGATTTTAAATAATTTGGGAATGTTTACAGTCTAAAAGCTTTTTGTTCTTACTATAGTAAAATTAATATTTTAAGTAAAAAATAATAAGTTTCTTATTTCGTAAGATTGTTTGTTGACGGTACCGCAGTACGAAGAAGGGGAGGTGGGAGACGAAGTCGGGAATTCCCTTTTGTAATACTATACACTAACAGTCGTCTCGCTTGCACTAGGCAGTCAAGGGCGTTTATCTATCTCTGTTACCTGATTACCAAGCTTCATGCGTATTTAGAAAAAAATGTTGCTGTGTGCGGACTCGTGTGTATGTAGTGCACGCAGCCCGTTTTTCGACGATGAAATGCTTAAGCGTACCGTATCTTCCCTTTTTTGTTTATATCTATGATAATAATAAGGTTTCTTGTTTTATTTGGTACAGACTTAGAAACAGTTTCTGAACGTACCAATTCCTCAATGCCAACTTTATGTAAACAAAACCTCTCAAAACAAAAACTCGTCGAGTCAAGTGGAATATTTCGACCTTATTAGTTGAAAAAGAAGTGTTATGTATTGGTTTAAATGTGCATACATGTGCAAGCAATTCAATTATGGTCGAAGATAAAAGAAGCGTATATAAATTTTTCATGAAGAACTAAGTTAGGAGATACAATATTTATTGTTTGTAAACCTTGTCACGATATAGTCCAACAGTTTGTAGGTAATATGATGGATTTCATGAAGAGGTGAGTTCGTTTTATTTGTATATTACTCTCTAAATACTTCCAATTGTGTGTGACTATCAAAACTTATTCTTGTATTATGTGAACGCAAGAAAAGTGACGAAAGGTTAGCTTTGAATGACCCCTTATTTATTCTGTAGATAAGTATTTTTTATATAAAATTGCTGTAAGCCAAACATTTTAATAAAATTTGATTCAATAATGTTGGGTTACATATTGAAATCCATACTAATATCATTCATAAATGCGAGAGTAACTCTGTCTGTCTGTTACCTTTTCACGCTTGAAACCGGTGAATTAATTAAAGTGAAAAAAAATGAAATGGATGGAGTGACAGGATATAGGATATTTTTGGAACAATAACCTACATCCACGCAAGCGAACCCGCGAGCTGGCCGTATTTGACTTTAATCCTAACTATTATTATAAATGGGAAAGTGAATTTCTTTGTTCAATCGTTACAGTTTCACGCCTAAACCACTAAACTGATTTAGATGAAACTTGGTATGGAAAAACTTTACTTTTTGGAGTGATAACTGACATCCATGTGGGTGAAGCCGTGAGCGGTTGCTAGTTGATAAATAAATAATTTCACTTGTGATATGAATAAAAGTTTAGGTGTAAAATCTATGGATATAGATAGATTCTTGTAGATCAATAAATACTGAATACATAGGTAGATGTGATATTAATTTTTTTTTTCATATCCACAGATGAAAAAGAAGTGGAGTTGGTTTATCTAGACGTTGACGCTAGCCAAATTGAATTCCCTGGAGAAGAGACAGATTTGGGGATGGAACCCACTCCTAATCCTGATTGGGCACGAAGAATCAAACCTTCCTGGCACCAGACAATATCAACTACCTTAAGAACTACAGCAACAGCTAGGAAATGGATCCTACTATACTATGTATAGCTAAAAAGACTCGCGACGCAAGGAGTGAACATATGAAGGATGGATTTTTAAAAGCTGAATTAGATGAGGATAAAATGAATGTTAAACTAAAAAAAAGAGAGAATATCGCAAATATATTTTGAACTAGAACTGCAACTGAAAATGGTTTGCATTCATAAGTGAAACTTTGAGTGTAGCTATTCAAAAAAATTATGTATAATAAAATTAGGGATAAAGGATTAGAAGTGATGAAAAAGAAAAATATATTTTTACATTTATTATTAATTTAAGGTAAATAGGTGAAAATTAAAATTAAATTTGTTAAACTAGATTAATGTTCAATATTTAATACTTTAAAAATAGGTTATATGTATAGTGGCAATCAATTATTTTGTGAACCTATAATAAAGTTTTCTAAATTATTATTTTTCTTACAATTATAACTAGCATTATTCTTATTATAATCTTATGATGCAATGCAATTTATGTTATGTTCGATCCTTGCTAAGACACCTCCAGCAGTTTTTTAATTGTTCAAAGGAGTCTTCAATCACCATCCTTGACCTTCCATGTTCCTTCCATAGGAGATGTATTTATGCCTGCCATAGGACTATTAATTATCGACTGCATGGGAAGTAGGCGACATCAATTATGGTCTTTCTGAATATCCAGAATCGCCTACAAAAAAAAATATTAAATACATATTATCATATACTTATTTTTCATTGTAGCTCAATATTTGTTATTTATTTTAGTGCTGTTGCATTTACTGATTTAATTAGCATTTACTGAGGCGGTATCTATTTATAAACTCTCTTTCATTTGAATAGCAACATCACATATTCAACATTTCATACTTATTTCATCAGTAAAATTCTTTGTTGAATTTCTCTGTTTAAACAACAAAAATAAAACTATAACTTGGATACATTGTTGTTTATAAAAAGATACCTAGTTATTTTGCAAGAGTATGCATAAATTCAACAATTTAACACAATCACCATACCTTCTGATTTCATCGTCTTCTACTCTAAGAGTATTTACTAAACGCCAGTGTAAGTAGTAACTACGTAAAGAATGCCTTCCCACACATAATACACATAATTTTCAGTCACTAAAATTGCTTTATAGCAATAAAACATCAATTTTTGATTTCACAACAATCGTAACGATAGTTCTCTCACTGCAAAATACTCGGTGAGAGGTAATACGATAGCTAGCTGTCGACAAAAACGATACGATCCGTCAAAAATGAGTTCGTGCTGCCGATTTCCATACTTTGACCTTCGGTTACTATACTATTACGATTACGAGACTAGTTTATTCGTGCTAGTGAATTTTAGTTCCGTAAACGACCGTAGTGGCGCTGCTCTGGTTTTCATACAAAATAATACGATTACCATTACTATAACGAGAACGATAGTGTTTCGTGCTTGGGGTACTGGTCACTGCCAGCGTGCTCCCATCTCGTCACTAGTTTGTCGCAGTGACAAGAGCTATCAAAAATAGTACCATAACAATCCTCACTCAGCGGTACTCGCTTGGCGGTAAGAACTCCAAGCGAGTACCGCTGGTCTGGCCTGGCTGGACCAACCAGTGGTCATTTCTACGTAACATCTATTATATGCATCAAATGTGAAATCTGTTAACAATTCTCAGTCTGTAAGACTTGCAGACTGAAAATGGGTACCAAAATGTGCTAAGTGTACACCAATATTGATCATAAACATCATCGTTGTAATTATTATGATAAAATATGGAATGGAGCTTTCCAGAATAAGACCGTCTTGCTTTGCAAAAACTAATTACACCGTGGACCTCGCAATGATAAAGCAAAGCCGTCGTATGCGATATTTTTATACAGGACAAAATGAAATTCCCCTTCCGCGTCGTCAAGGGAATCTTTACCCTAAGGCAGTAAAAACAGCACCACTATTCGAATAGCAGAGACCACCTCCAGAAGCAGTATGAATTTTTTTTAGTAGGTACTCTGAATAGAATAATCCGGACATAATCCTGCTGGGGAAATCCCATTATTTTGATTACCACCCTCTATTCTAAATGCACGGATCTGTTGAAACAAAAATCGGAAGCTACCAGAAACCGTAATTCCGTTCCGGAATCGAGAAATTTCTTTTGATTTTCAGGATTTAGCCGTAAAATACGGGCGGTCCGGAATTTATTAAGCGTTAAAGGTTAGCTGATGCTTACTGATTTACTTGAGGTATTTTCGGACTTTCTTATTAGGTACAGTCAGCATAACAGATAAATGATCAAAAAAATCTTGTATAAAAGAAAGCGGTAATATTGCCCGTTTGTAATCGGAAGGAGAGAAATCAAGTATTTTTCTTAGGCCACGGTTTCTTGCAACATTTTATTTATTTCCACATACTTACACTTTTAAAAAGTATAGTTTGCTTTTGTTATCAGCTCCGTACGTACGGTATTTAGTTCTTACATATGACTGACATAATTTCAAGGCTTAAGTACCGGCGACAGCACATGAAGCGTAACAGTTTTTACCCTGATACCGCCCTTACTGCGCTCGTAATAGAGGCGGCTTTCGTAGTGCAACTTTTACACTTGATGTGCTGTCGTCTGTACGTAAGTGTAAGTAGGTAAGAAGTAAATATCAATTCACATTCCTGACTTTCTTTGATAGAAAACTAGAAATCAAGAGTGCTATCGGATTTTATTATATATTTTTTTGTTTAGACATTTAGAAAATCATCTGTGTCATATATTTTTAGTTGGACTTTTTTACATATATTAACATTGTAGCGTGAACATTTATTTTATTGCAAGTAAATAGGTCAACCCAAAATAGAAAAAAAATAAGAGCGGTTTATTTCAATTTTGAAGTGACCCATTTTTTCAGGTTTTTATTTTCAAATAAGCGCAAAATAATTTAATTCAACAAATAACCTTAAACTTCTAATATATTTTCCTTCTAATATATTTTACGATTCCCAAAAACATTAACCAAAATAATATTCAGTGCCATTTCCAAAATTTTAAAGCCCATATAAAGTAATGACTCCAAATATAGTAGGTAGGGGAGCTTGAAATCTTTCTTCGGTTTTATTGCCTTTTAAAATTCGCCAGATAGGTCTCGTTTGCACACAAATGACCATTCAGGCCCGGTGTTAGAAACATGGAGCAATTTTGTTTCGGAGTTCTAATGCGAAGAGTTTATTATCACACGGAATTTCAAAATTGTTTGATGTGTATTATAGCTAGATAACTGTGTTGAAATGGCGTTGTCTTTATAAAACTGTTTTTTTTCTTAGTTTTTAGAATATCTAAGAAAATTCGTCAAATGGAACTCGGCCAGTGGCTGCGCTATTTCACCTAAAAATAAAAGTGTTGTTGTTTTGCTGTCGTTGTTGTTGTGTGGCTATCGATTATCACTTCAATATTACTGACACGAGAAGTAGAAGCAGTTGATTAGGTTGTTAGAAAATATGGCGCCAAAGACGGATCTAATGGTACCTCTCAAGCTGATCTAACAAGCAGTTTAAGCTACAGAGCGTGCTAAAGATATATATCTGTACAAGTTAAAATACATCATACATTAGGAAACATAAACCCTATTCTTTTAATAAATACAAAAACTTAATTTTGGGTTGTTTATTTCATTTCTTACCAAAATTGAACAGGGTTTTATTAATTTACTTGTATAACTCCAACAACAATGAGCTTTGTCTGGAGTAAGTTGTATATGATTTGTCACCCAGAAATAGATCCGCACATAAGTATTGGAAATACTACCAACACTGAAGCATCACCGGGAACCAAACCTAGCTTGAACAATGATTAGCAAACTTCCCATTACTGTCCCTAACTAGAGTACAGTTCAGTATAAAAACAGTAAAAGCCCCGGGCCGGGCAGTGTTCCGCACACCACTTTAATTATGCCGAGTTAATTAATACAAAACATTAAAGGTGGGGCTAGGAAATAGGCGAGCATTTAAAACACAGATGCCGGCCTACCGAAGATTTTTTAGGTGGGAGGCCGTTTGGATAAACTGTACCACCGAAGGTAAAGGTAGCCATTGTAATTACTGGGTGTGGAAGGAATTTCATCTTCGGCCTTTATGACAATGCACCTCACAATGCACCTCCTTGCCATACTTAGTGATATTTTACTTGTTATTTCATGTGTATGTCTGCATAGGCAGTAGTTACTTGTTTTTTAGTTGCAAGTCCAAACAAATTTTTTATGCCTATCGATCCTTTTTCATGATCAAAATACTTTACATTTCTGGCATGAGTACTAGAAATGACAGGAATTGTCAAAAACTATTCACATACATTTTGCACGGGAAAACGACAAATCAACTCGAAATATCTTTGAGCAATTTGTTTTGTACTATTTTTGCTTTGGTGTTTAATAATAGATGCTTATGATTAAGTTATTTTTTTTCAGTTTGTTGTAGAACATTTTGCCTGCGTGTGAAGCCTGTGTTGTGACTTACCGTAGTTTCTGTACTCAAATTTCAGTTGGCCTTAAAGAGTCTTTTTATCACAGTAAGAAATAGGATTGTTTTGTAATAAAGAATATTTCGAGTTGATTTATCGTTTTTTCCGTACAAAATGTACAGGAAAAGTTTGGCGACTTCTGTCATATCTAGTAATCATATCTTTATTGGTCCCATAAAGTATTGATCTCCATATTAAATAGGACGGATAGACATGAAAACTTGTTTCGTTATTTTATAATTTTTTCGCTAACATGTAAGTATAATTTTTTTTCAAAATCTGTGAATGCAGTTCATAATATATTATAAAGTGATGAATGCTCTCCTAGGACCGTTTTCCCATAACTTGTGCGTGTGCGTGTGCAGCCCTCCCACGGTGTCTATAGGCGGCGGTAACCGCTTTCCTTCAGGTGGGCCGTTAGCTTGTTTGTCATCCAGTTGTATAAAAAATAAAAAAATAAAAAAAACTTTGACCGATAAGCTGCCCTTAATGTCCCGTGTCAAAAATCCTTTAAATAACGTCATCCTTCAAATACATCTTCATTTGATAATTTTATAACATATCTATGAAATAATGCAGCTCATGTTTTTAAATTATTGTTGTTTTGCCGTCACCACCCGGTATAGCCAATAATTCCATCATTATTGGGTAAGGAGGCATGTCATTGAAATATTTCAATTAAAAAAAAAAAAAAAAAAATATATTATTTATCATTTTACGTGTAGCAACAATGGTTAGAATGACGTATTGGTCCTGATTATTTGTACATTAGCAGGACTACCTACTTAGTTTTGTCCAATTTTTATTGTAATTGGTTAGTTGTACGAAAAGATCCAGACACTAATGTTAGTGTAATAGAGAGTGTGTATAACTTTTAATTTAGTTTTTGATAGAAATCTACAGTAAAACATTAAGGTGTAATTTTTGGTTTATCCTTTTTGATCAATTATAGAGAATAGCTTTTTAAATAACAGTGCGAAAAGTAAAAAATAATTTTCATCCAACATTTCGTGGCTCCACAAACCCGAAAGCTTAACTACAAGCAGGTAGTTCGCATCAAAAATCATTTGGCCTTTCGCTTACGAACGGCGTTTTACAGAATTACCCGTTCTTAATGTTTACTTTTAATTCACTGCCAAAATTTATTTCTAGCCATTTGCATTTGAAGCGCTCAATCGCTTTGAAGATTGTGAAAACAGCGCTAAATGTACGCTTAAGGGATGGGAGCCAAAGGAATTAGAAATCTTTATAAAATGTAAAAAGAGGACTATATTGTAATATATTCTATTGACTCGTAAATACCCAAAGGCACTCAGACTGCCTTTAAGTCTTTAAGAATTAAGCTTTTTCAATAGGTTTTTATCCCATTTTTTACTGTCATTGTTTTTGTTTTCCAATACGTTAGACCTTAATAATCAGTTAAGTATTACGCATTAGTAAAAACATGAAAAAATCCAAAGGATCTCTCCTATTCCCTTTTTTCCGTTTATACAGACGAATATTTAACTTGTCGAGCCACAGATTCCATATACGCACGCAAATATTATTGGTAGGCATCTAGATTCGTAATAAAGGGAAGTGTAAGATTGTACTGTGTCTCATTAGGATCAGCACACCCGCCATTTCCCCTAGCGTCAATTCGGAACGTTAGAAATAAAAATTGGAGTAGGTACTTACCGTCGAAAGAGTTAACCCTCTAACCGCGGCGGTATTTACAGTAGGAAATTAAAGTAAATACTGGGACCCCGTAACAATTTGCATCCAGATGTGACATTTGAAACTGTGGGGAGGTGTATTTCATCTTTTTGTTGCCGGCTAAACGGTTCGCCGGATCGCCACTAATTGTCGGAAATGGACGGCGAAATTAGCATGCTTATTTTTGAGGGAATTTCATTTGGGTCAGAATTAACATACGTCTTCTTTGTGTGTGCGTTTAGAGTTATTTTACTATGCCAATAAAAATCTACAACTTACATGCTATTCTACATATAAAATGACGTCATTGCCGCTTTTTAAACGTCAATATTTGAATTTTTTCTTGACTTTATTTTAACGTTATAATTTCATAAAACGTCATGACGAGTGGGAATCGAACACGCGATCTTCCACAATTCGACTGATTGCTCTGACCACTGATATACCTAAGACTTTTGATTACCCTTTTTTCTAGTCTTGTCAATTGTTTATTCGTCTGAAAGTATACATTTTGTTGGTTATTGTTTTATTTCTACAAAATTGAAGAATTGAAGGTTGTTGCAACGATAGTTTCTCCCTATTATCAAATAATTTAACAGTGTATTTTTTATTATTATTATTATTGTTCTAAGCTTTCGAGATGCGCGACAGCAGTCATGGGTACAGTATACAACAGATTAAGCCTTCAAATATACCATTTTTATTACAAATGCTTGAGCTTTGAGAGTTTGAAACCTGACTTGACTTAACGTGTTCGTCACATGTGATGGCAAATGTCAGTAATTAATATCTAGATGGGCTGGCGGTCTAGGGTTTCAGGAGGTGAACGACTTTACCAGATGACATTGTCCCGCACCCCGCAGGCTTGCCGTCGCTTTTATTTTTTCAATGATTTCTAATTGCTCTCATAAACAATTTGTTTATATATTTTCTGCAGATAGACCAAAAAGTTGACCCATAATGTTACCCATAGTATAAAGTATTAAAGTCTCCTTATTCATTGTATCTTAAGACACTATAAAGTATTCCAGGTTCTTCAATTCCAAATTAATTCTTTTCCTCTCAGATACTTTTAAAATATTAATCTTCTAACTTACGTAAAATATTTAATGAGTTATTTATTTATCTTTTTGACGGCAGTGCCGGCAGGCGTCCATTCAACAAAAGACTATCTATTTCATGTCCTAAATAAAAAACATTAAGATCTTGTGTATAATGGATATACTACCAGACGACAAACAAGTAGAAGACCCACCTAATGGTAAATGGTTACCGCATTGCCTGTAGGCACCTGCGAACACAAAGAAAAGATAACTTGGTACTGCAGGTGCGTTGACTTCCTGAGGCAGGCCTAATGTAAAATGTGTTCCGGGCCCAGTTACAAAGCACAGCTAACTGCTTTACGCCCCTACGTACGGGTCTACCACTTAGTAAATATTATAAATATCAGCAATTTAATAATCAGTTACCACATTCCCTTAATCTACGGTAACTACTACGCAGACCATATGCTGGTATGCCCCCACCACGTTTGTAATAATAAATCTATTTACAGCACAACCTACCAAGTAATTCTCAATCCAATTATTATCAACGATAAATGGCGCGCAATGTGTGCTGGAAGCATGGTTTGTGTTTACTGTATCATTCATTCATAGCTTCTTTTTATTAATAACATAATACGCCTCGATAGAGCTAAGAACAATCAGATAAGACATGTAAAAATAAATCTTGCATCTACAAACCAAAAAGCGCAAAATTAATTGGTTCTTCTTGAATTATTCTTACAATCGAATCACCTATTTTAGTGTGTGGAATCACCTGTTAGTTACAATGATTCAAATATAATACAAACTAACTATAAGTAAATATCAAATCTTTAAGTTTAACCTGTCAATCCACACATCCTAGACACAATGGCTTTTTAGTGCTCCCGGGAATTTTACGCGGCTTAAAGTTAATGTCTGTTCTGTACGTTTAAAGTCTACATTTAGACTGAGTAGCGTCAAGTGTGAGACATTTGTCGCAGTCACACATCATTAGCTAACATGTGGACAGACAGACGAACGGGCGCGAATCTCTTACTAGACATCACGCCAGTAACATGTTTCTTGCTTCACTTCTTCACTTTTGTTGTTTTTATTACTACTTACATAATTTCACGTGAGATATTTTTGTTCATAGTCTTTTAATTCGGGTAGTCTGTAAATAATTCTTTCTTTAATATTTTAGTTAATATAAAGCAGAAAGAACATATAGCAATATTAAGATTATTATTAAAAAGGAACCGTTGCTTCAGTCTCTTAAAATTGTTGTAATTGTAACAAACTCCTCGCTGATTCCACACTACGCTCAATTATAAGCATTAATGAATGAAATCATATCAATTTATGTATGAGACAACCCGGCTCCATGTGTTCATGCACAATGATTGGCTTCCGGTCGTGTGGTGGTTATTTTTATTGTGATATGTCATATCCGAAGCAGAATGATTTGTCGCTGCAAATATGTGGACGGCATGGAGCTTGGATGGGAAGAGCGAAATAGATATTATACCATATGGATTGTTTGCCTGTCGAGTATATTTTTAATTTAAGTGTTCATTATTCATGGCTTCCGACCGTGCCCGTTAAATAAGGATTTCACGCATAAGGAACCAATACTGTTGTATAAAAAATGGAGTATCTAGTTTAAAATGTTAAAAACAAAAACAGTAATTATTCAAATTGACCGTAACAATCTTTGAATATATTTTTTATTTTATACAAAGCACGGTAAATGACTCAACACCACCTGATGTGAAGAGGTAAGAGAAGTCCATATTCGAAGACAGCTAGGGCAGCTTGAAACACACTGTTCTAGCCGCCTCCACCTTTCCGACCCATAAGGTGCATTTTCACGCCTCTTTTGAAGGAACCCATGTTATAGGAAGGAGGGAACACATGTGCTGGCAAAAATTCCTAGTTTTGGAACTCCGGAAAAGAAACGAGTTACTAAACTTGTTTGTCAAGTTTAAGAGCAGACAGTAAATAGAATGGTTAATATTAGAGATTCAATTGAACAAATTTCTCGAAAAGGTAGGAGTTGAAAAACACTGCCTTTTATGTTAAAAAATAATTGAATCCAAAAAATATTTAACTAGATAATGGTCAAGCTGCGGAACGATTTTCACAAACTAATAGGTTGGGGAAAAAGTTTGTTCGCATTTTTTAAGAAAATTCAAAACATTTTTTAATATAGTTTATTTACATTTAACTAAAGTATGTAGGTACCATTTTGTTCGATAAATTTTTGCCATCTTGTAGGTAGGGACATGATCCCATTGCTTTAGAAATTTTGGGGCTTCTGATCAAAATACCGCGACAAGTGGTTTTGGCAGTCCTCTCGTGATGTTAACCTGACACTGCCTAGAGAATTCTGAAGAGAGCGAAACAGGTGGAAATCTGAAGGTGCAAGGTCAGGACTATACGGCGGATGCATTATCACATCCCAGCCAAACTCTCTTAATTTTTGCTGAGTGGCTAAAGATGTGTGAGGTCTAGCGTTATCATGATGAAAAACCACACCCTCTGTTGATTAATTCCGGCCGCTTTCTCTCAACTTCTTGCTTTAATCTCATCAGTTTTTCGCAGTAGAGTTCATATTCGATGGTCCTGCCTGGTGGTAACAGCTCATAATGAATAATGCCCTTCCAATCTCACCACACACTCAGCATCACCTTGTTGTAAGTTAACCCGGGTTTCGCCACAGTCTGTGCAGCCTGACCGGCCTTTGACCACGACCTTTTCGCACGTACTTGTCGTACGTGATCCACTTTTCATCACCAGATATCAGCTTCTTCAAAAATGGTTCGGTTTCATAACGTCGTAATAAAGAATCACAAATGAGTACACGGTTCATTAGGTTTCTTTCAGTGAGCTGGTGGGGTAGCCAAATATCGAGATTTTTTGTGTACCAATTTTTTTAAATGCGCCTAAACTATTTGTGGTCAATTCCCATTTCTTCAGCTACGTCGTAACTACTGATATGCCGATCTTGCTCCAGTTTTTCAAAACGGGCATCAATTTTATCCGTAATAGGGCGACCAGAGCGACGTGCATCTTTGACATAAAAATTTCCGGATTGAAAACGCTTAAAACAAAGTGCTACTCTCACAGACACTGCACTAGGTCCATAAAAAAAGCATAAAGCAGCTAAAAGCATTTTTCAGGCCGGCAAGGTGGAGGCAGCTAGAGCAGTGTCTAAAATGCACTAGCTGTCTTCGCATATGGACTTTTCTTACCGCTTCACATCAGGTGGTGTTGAGTCATATGTCGTGCTTTGTATAAAAAAAATAAAAAATAAAATACACATCGCAAATTTTTTTCGCGGCTTGCATTGCATTTTTACCGTTTTTGTAGTAAAATTTTAAAATGTATCGAATTTCTTCATTAGATTCACTGATCTTGACAGTACGGAAAACAAATGAAAAATACACATTTTCCTAATTTGAATTTAGAATTATCTTTTTTAAAATTTAAACTTTTAATAATACTAAAACCAGCCAGATACAAATAGTACAGCCAAAGAGATTTTATTACAAGTTCATACATACTATAATGCGAAAAGACTTTTACCCCAACCTAATATAATCCTTGGAACAGACCTCCAAGGTGAATCAATGGCACATCATCAAAATGTAATTAAAAGTTGCAGTCCAATATTATGTGAAATTAAATAGATTCGTACGCTGGCGCTGGATCAATATTCCTTTAAATACCCATCAGCTATTTGATTCACGATTGATTTCGATTTTTAAAGTAGTAATATGGAATTTTAGTCACTTAAAATTAAATAGCAACGGACATACCACAATCATTAAATATAATCACGGAATAAAGAGATAATAATCATCATTAATTTTATAAAAGAGCATTCCATTCACACATGGATGTGTTTAATATTGTCATCAATAGTTTATTTATGACATTATGACATTTTTCAAACTTTTATTTTTATATGGTAAAAAAATAAACTTTAATGAAAGGAATGTTCAGTTATATTTAGAAAGGAAGACGAGGACAAATTAGACTGAGAACTGGAAAGAACAGTGATAAGCAAACTCTGTTGAATTTCTTACCCATTGTTTCGAAACATGGTCTTCTAGCAACAAGAAATTGTGAAATTTTGCTTTCATATGACTATGTTCTACAAAATACCTACCTTTTTTACGGGGAGAAATCCGATTACAGACCTAAGCGACTGGCGTGTGTGGGGGTCGTCCAGCGCTAGCAGCATTGAAAATACCCTCTAAAACTCCCCGGTAACTCCACTGCCCTTCGCGAAGGTAACCTGGGCTTTGCCGAAGCAATTTCACCAGTCCTCCCCAGGCAACCTGACCTTATGGCCAGGTTTCGCGTTGAGGATTAACCAGAGTCACTTGGGCACTCCCAGACGTGGCGGCATGTGCAATATATGCGTGGGTGCCACACACGCACGCGGCCGCGCTTAGGGCGCAGGAAGTCGGGCGGCCAGAGCTCTTCTCGCTCCCTCTCCGCTGCCTCCTTCTGCGTTAGCACAGTCTCGCAGAAGGAGGCGACAGCCTCCCAAACGCTCTCGCTACCAACCATTGCCCTAACCATGGTTGGCAGCGAGAGGTGACCGCCGCCGAGCGGTACACGAAGTTCGCGGCGCTCCTGTCGCCAGGCCGGGCACTCCTCAAGGGTGTGCTCGGCTGTATCGTCGGGGGAGTCGCAGTGATGACAATGCGGTGTCCCCTCCCGACGGGTGATACGGTACAGGTACAATGACTAAATGAAAGACAAATCTAGATTGCATTGCTATGGGGAAAAACAGTAGATAAGCATATCTGCCAGTGGCATTATTTCAAATCCCAATGGCAAGAAGTATATTCCAAAGCACCAGGAGAATATAAATTGCACGAAAGCAAGCATTCACCACAGTTCCTGCTAATTGAGACCGTTCAAAACCAAAAGCGGATTATAAAGAAAGCCTTCAAGAATTTATAAAACGTTCACCGGCGAATTATACACATAAAGAGAGGTGTAATGGCGTTGCGCGTCGGAGTTTTGACAATAAAGTTTGCGGTTATTGTGTGGTTCCTGAACGACGCTTTTAGGGATCGCTACAAAATAAATGTTTTATGTTTCCTCATCCACATCATTTTTTTTAAGAAATTAAAAAAAATTAAAGGAACATAATTATTTAACACTGCATTTAACTGACTTGGGCATATAACGCAATCTGTTAATAAATAAAAAATGAATAAAATTCTTTAATTTTTACTAAAACAATGCTACTTTGTTAGTAGCATTGTTTCTGAACCTTACTTTGATGCTTAGTTTGAACTAATTGATGAGAGTGTGCAAATATTCCACAATTTAAGTTTTACTAGAAGCACCTTTGCAGTGGTACGTTGCTGTTAGGTACATTTAACAAGCTGTCAAATGAATATTAATTAAAATTAGCTACCTAGTTCTGAATTAAATTTTGATGTAATCTGGAGAAGCTATGCATTTACTTTTTTTTCTTTTCTTTTTTATACAAAGCACGACAAATGACTCAACACCACCTGATGTGAAGCGGTAAGAAGAGTCCATATGCGAAGACAGCTAATGCAGTTCAGACACTACTCTAGCCGCCTCCACCTTGCCGGCCCGAAAGGTGCTTTTTCACACCTCTTTCGAAGGAACCCACGTTATAGGAAGGAGGGAACACATGTGCTGGCAATGAATTCCAAGTTTTGGAAGTTCGGCAAAGAAAAGAGCTACTAAATTTCTTTGTACGTGATGTTGAGGTGGAGACGTTTTTTTAGAGTATTACCACCAAGACGTTATATTTTCTCTTCGATAAGATAAAGAAACCTACGGGACCAATATTGTTCATAAGTGACTCGCGCTTATTAAAATGTTCTCTTTAAACGTCGTGTCGTTTTAAATACATTGAGTGTGAACATAATAGGTACTTTGATGGGACAATTTTTGATATAAGTGACATTGCTTTAGTTCTATACATAGAATTATACTTTCTTATATAAAATATCACTTGCGCTGCTCGGTGTCATAATTGAAGGCGGAAATTGTTTTTATCTTGAAAACTGGTCATAGTAAATCCGGCTGAAAAACATCGCCTTTGGTATTTTGACGACCGGCTAGCCAAGTGGCCTGTACCAGTAACTATACAGCCTACTCGGTCAGGGGCTCCGGGTTCGAATCTTTACATCTAACATTTTTTACATGTCATGGATATTCTTTTTTATCTCCCGGTACGTGGCCGCCACACGAAGAACTTTACGCCCCAACGGCCGTCAGTCCTCTTTGCAATGTAGCTTGTCTACTGCCACTTAAGGCTTGCAATTCTTTGGGCTATGTCGGCGACCTTAGTTCTCCGCAGATCTCATCATTTCTTATTCGAATACGCAGAGAAACCCCTATGAATGACTATACTTTCAGGTTGCTCCCGTATAACTCCCATCTAGATATAATGAAAATCTTCAAAGATAGAGAACGAATCTCCTCAATGAACAACGTCCAAGTTATAAAAACAATACTGTATGTATTTAAGTCACAGACTGAGAGACAGACAAGTTAATAATGCTAACGGTCACCCATCTTGATTTAACCTTGGATGATTTATCGCCAACTTAATTTATATACTATTTATATAAAGGTAATTTTTTGGAGTTGGTGCTAGGCTTTTTCCAGAAACAATAGAAAGTAAAGCACGGGCTTCAAAACATACCTCTATATATGATAAGTAAAGTAGGTAGTACATCAATTAAGTTACTTTTGTCTTTCGAATGTTTTTTTTTCTCGGTCGGTCGGTTTTTATTTACGTTTCAAAATTTTCTTACTATATTCTATCTAGTCTTTAATTATGAGCACAGTGTCATATACAATTATTCCGAAATTTGCCAATCACTTTAATTTTTTCAAAGGCAGTAACGAAAAGTGAATCGGGTACGTTTCTCTATAATTTCCCATCACTACGGCTTATTAAATTCCACAGGAAAGTTTGGTAACAAAATGAACATTCCCGCTATATTTATGTAAATAGTGTTCAATCCACCTCCTCCTCCTTATTCAAGCTCCAACCAAATCGTATGAGAGGTAAATCCTTCCGATTTCCACTTGGCAGACATCAAAGCCAACAAAGGAACCCTAAAAACATAATGAGATAGCGCAAGTGCTCCCGTTCGCATGGTCCCGTAGCAATTTCGGGACTCTCATAAATATGTATAGGGCTTCTTTTCCTTTACTTATCAATTACGTGGTCGTTTAAGCGACACGGGATCCTCGGGAAATATGCGGCAGTGCAAGGGTTAAATTTGAAAGTGTCTGAACGAAAATGAATACTGTTAAATTGAATACCTACAGTTGAATTCCCTAAAAAAGGTGTATATCATGTTTAATGTTTCAACTCGATTAAAAAGACGACTGAGAGAATGAAAAGATTGAAGAATACGATTTATTTATTACGCGCTAATTGCCTTCTTATCAGTGTAAGTTATAAGCGGTAACATTCCATGTGTGAAGACTGCTTAATGCTGGCTCAAAAAGTGCCTTTTCATGCCTTTTTAGAAAGAACTTATGTATCACAAAGGAATAAACAAAGTACCTAATAAGGTAGGCTCGTATGTAGGGTCGTCTGGGTAGGTACAACCGCATTTTTTTATTTCAGCCGTGAAACAGTACGCTGTGTTTCCGATTGAAGGAAAATGTAGCCAGTGTAATTACTGGGCATGGACGGCATTTCATCTTAGGCTTCAGGATGACAACGTACCTGCACTACCAAGTGATTTTTTCTTGTTATTGAAGGTGTCTATAGGCGACGGTAACCGCTTAAAAACAAAAATATGGGATCCTCCTGTATCATCTGCTACACAGCATAAGGACAGGACAACCTGCCGCAAACTGGCTAGTTTTGTTACGTATTTTTTGCTCAGTTTCATGTACGTCCGTCTGAATAGTTTTAATTTTATAAGTAGGAAACAGACTGAATGATGTTATTGTTTTTACTGGGGCCAGTCGTCCACATAATCTGCTACCCAGCACAGAGGAAGGACAAACTTGAAAGGGTATATATGTCTATAAAAAATATTGGCAGTGTTGAGGCAGCTAATATAGTACTTATGTTTCATGGTACACTATCTGCTGTATTCACATATTATGAACTTCTTATACCTACTCTGCGTACAAATCAACAGGCGTAGAGTCATTTGCCATGTTCTGTAAAACCATACGCGTAACTACGTCTTTATTTATCAACTATTTAGATACAGAAAAATACTATGACAATAAACTTATTCAAGTAATCTGAATGTCCTTTGTCGTTCCAACAAACTGCCGAAAGGCAAAAGCTTATAACTACTAATTTCCATGATTATTCAACAAAGCCCCAAAAACAGGTATTATCCAAAACCGTCATAGCGTAACCACAAAATAAAAGGGTACAGTAGGTCAGCTTATGTCTATACTCAAAGGTTATTAACGAGCAGTCTAATGTTCCAATATTTACTTTTGTTACAAAACCAGCTGCTTCATACTAAACTATGAGCCTTAAGCTATTTATTTATGTTGGCCACTTTGTTATTGGCGATTTCAGGATTGCAGCGATGGAGAAAATTGATAATTTCGATGTTATGAATAAAAGTTTTTAAAACATGTAAAATGTGCCATAATTATAGAATGATAATGGTATTAACTCCTAATAAAATATTATTAAATGCTTTAAATATGCTCCAGGTAACTTTGTCTCTGCTAAAGAGCTCCTGGCAAGCGGTAGTAATGTCAAAGGATTCCCGTATTGCCAGCAGATGAGGAAAAGAGGGTACATGGAGGGGGTTTTGGTGAGCCACTAAAACCTCAGCCATGTAGGTACGTATTGCCAGCAGATATGGAAAAGAGGGTACACGGTGGGGGTTTTGGTGATCCACAAAACCTCAGCCATGTACCCATTTGTTGATGGTAGTCCCACAATCTCTTTGTCTTCATCCAAGAAGAGAAGATAACGCGTAAGGCGTTTTTCTTGCCAAAAAAAGCTAGCGCACGAGGCGTACGCTAGTATAGGATGTGCACAAATCTCAGGGATTAGATTGTGTTGTGGGGGAAGGGAATAGCACGCCGCTTAGGGGATACTCAGGGCCTCAAAGTTTCTCCCTTCTTTTCATTATCATCATATCAACTTATGATGTCCGCAGCTGAACAAAGGGTTCTCCCATTGATTATCAAACAGCAGCAATAAATCTGCTTTTATGAACAATAAAGTCGTTTGCTCAGAAGTACCTACCAACGGAATTTAAACTGAATTTGACTACGCGTTGAAATGATCGTGACAGTTTAAATTATTGAAATTTAAGTGAGCCTTCTGTATAATGTTTATTGTGTGGCGTAACCCTTGAACGCCGCAGGCGCGTTCAACCCCTCGCCTCGGTGGGGTTTTATTGCAAAAAATACTCGGCAATTTTACGCCGGGGCTCTAAAGACCCGATGTCCCCGAGGTAGTTTCGATTCCCGATTATGTTTAGGGTTAAACGTCATTGATATTGCCGATAGCGGCCTCTGGTGAGCGATTGAGTTTTTTCCCGTTCCTAATTTGTACGGTCCATGTGGCAAGGGTTGGGAAGTATCAATATTATATTGATGGTAGTTTAATTGAATTTGTGCATTACTGTATTGGTTTGAGTTTTGTATTTTTACTTTTTTAATTTTATTATCTTGGCCGAGTTGTTGTTACACATCTGTTGAATCTGATATCATCTGTGAGTTGATATTTAATTATGAGCAATATATAATACAAGTATAGATTGGGTACTCACGTTGAATTAAGACCAGTATTTTTGAAACTATCAGGGAGGTAAAACATATTGGTGGTAAGCGGTTACCGTAGCGTTTAACGTAGCGCAGCGTAGCGTTACATCAATGGTACAATTCACGCGATGCCTACCCTGTAAAAGTATGGGGAATGTAAGATATTGTTCTGCAAAACAACACTTTCTGTTACCTTACTTAACCTTAGATACTCACCGCCGGATCACCAAAGTGTTATTTATTTAGCTACTACCATCTTTAAGGCGGAGCTACGATTGAAACACAGAAGTAACTGAAAACTTTAGTAGTACTACCATGTTAAAATAACTTTAACTTTCATAGTACGAGAGCAATAGTCGGTGTGAAACAGTATCAAAGTGTTACGCCACTTCTGTATTCTTGGAGAGAGGCCAATGTGCATCCGCCTCCTTATTCTCAACTGTCGGAAAGAATTCGAATTTCGGAAACTCTATACCTGTCACTTTTTATCGCGCTGCGTCAAAGCGAGACGGCATGTGACTTTTCGAATCGAATCCGTGATCCGACAGTTAAGAATAAGGGGGCCAGTGCTCAAAAGGAGACCGATCAGACCCAGCTAACTATCGCCCAATAGCTGTCTCCTCAGTTCTTTTCAAGGTCATGGAACGGATCTTAAACAACCAGCTAATCCGTTTAAAGGACAGCCTACTCTCACCACTTCTCCGGATTTTTAGGCCCTTTTTTATACAATAAAATAAATACTACACTTCACATCTATCCGGTTAATAAGTTCAACTGTAAAATTTTAGTATCGCGACACCTCATGACATTGGATTACGATGCTACTGAAACTTTGCTGTCACCACTATACTTAGTAGGAAAACGTATATTTGCCTAATGCCGAATCAAATCTACCTATTCCTCTGCTGCTTGTTTATCCATATGTTTGTGCCATCCACACCCACTCATGGCTACATTCATGCACGCATACACACTACAAATACACTCCACAATCTTACACACCCTTATGCACAAGGCACTTATACTAAGTCTAATATATGTATTAATTTTAGTTTGTGTATACAGTAATTTCTTTTTAGTAATATTATTTTTTGCTTCTGTCCCTATTTTCTATTTTTAACTAATAACATCGGTTATGTAAGCTATTGGTAACCTTTTTGCATAAATAGCCTTAATTATGTAATTGATATTGAGTATTTTCTGCGGAAGGGACCTGGTGACCTGTGGCACAGGTTTTTAACCTATTTCAGGCACCAGTCCTTCACAAATTAATATTCAACTCTTACATATTACTAGATAAGTTAGTTCTTAAGTAATTTGTGAAACCCAAATGACCAATAAATGATATATTATTACTATAATCCGATACCTAGAAGATTAATGATCGACAGACTACGGTTTTCGGCAGAAACGGTCAACGGGTGATAGCGTATTTAATGTATGTCTGGGGTGAAGCAATTGACAAACGTGGTGAGTCAGTGGCTGTTAGCCTTGATATTGACAAAGCCTTTGATCGGCTCCAGACCCGATCAAAGACTTTGGCAATATCAATATCAATAACATTAACAATATCAAGGCTAAGTAAGCCGGGAGCTCCCGGCCTACGGTCTGCCCCCTCATGTCTGCAACTGGATCGCCGCCTTCCTGCATGAGCGAAGAATCCATGTCCTCGCAGGTGTACCACAAGGCTCTGTTCTATCCCCCACATTCTTTCTACTTCATCTCAATAGCATGCTTCCATTAGGCAACATTCATAGCTATGTGGATGACAGTACAGTGCATATTACGATCGCCCAGCGGCTGGGTGCGCGGAAACCGCGCTCAACAGGGTGTTGAGCCTTATATCTGAATAGGACTCTAACAATCTTGTTGAGTTCAATGCTAAGAAAACACAGGTGTGCGCGTTTACAGCCAAAATGTCGCCGCTCCTTCCCCTTCCCTCTCTTCGGCACTACAATTTCGACACACTCCTTAAACTTGCTCTTAATATGGATTCCTTTTACAGCTTCACATCAGGTGGTGTTGAGCCATTTGTCGTACTTTCTATAAAAAAAGCACCAATAACTGGTAAAGGGTTAATTATAAACACCTTTCGCCCATATGTCGTTGACGTAAACAGAAAAATATTTATCAAACAATGCGCAATAAAAAAAATCCAATAACCCGCATTCCTAAAAGAGCAATCCTTAAATAAAATCGTAAACAGAATCAAACTCGACCGTTTTAGCAATTTACTGTAAATTTAGTGGCGAGGGCCTTTTTTACCAATTGTCAGTTGACGGCAGATCGGCGCTGATAAGCTGTTGTGGGACCCGCATGTGCGCACACGCAACTGTGGGCAAAGATTAACCAATTAACGCGTAGAGAGGACTGGATCAACTGGATGTAATCATTAAACTGACCAGAGGCACAATGAAAACGTTAAATATTTTCGAAATATAAGATACTCTGAATAAAAACAAGAAAGAAAGAAATTCAACAAAGTCTCTGATACATGACTACTATGGTAAACGAACTAAAGAGCTGATAAAGCTAAGCAGAAGTAACATAAAAACCACTTTTTGTATATAATTTGAGAGGTAAACAGGATGATGATCGTTTTCGTTTTGTTACGATTGAAACTTTGACTAGGGGAAAAAAAGAAAAAAAAGGGGTTCAACAAACACTGATTCAACCTAAAACTAAGAGATTTGGATGTTTGTAGATTCTGTGTACTGGAGCGTGAAACTCAAAAGCACCTCCAGTGCAACCTATGCAACTGTGGAATTTTAATCCTCAAACTAAGCCTTCATCTGGGGAAGACACATTATCAACCCAAATGATATTAAGACTCTTGTGGTTATGAAAATCCTAAAATTTATGAAAAGTGCTCAATTCAAGGCTTTACTTTAAATTATTGGCGGCAAGTCACAACAGATCTTTCAGGTCGCAGTGACATATTAGTTTAAACAAGACTGATAAGCCCCAATTACAAATAAGTAAAGAAAGAAAATATTTATTGACTTGCACTATACATTACGCTTAATCTAGAATGGTAAGTATAGAAAAGGAACGAATAAATCAAAATATAGCTAAAAAATATATAATAAAGAGTGCATTAATGGTGTACAGCACAGCAGCACCAAAAAAGAAACTGATTTTTGTAGCACCTGATGATCTAGTTAAATTGTAATTACTTGTTCTACCTCAATGTAGAGTTTATCTAACGTTTTGCTCGTGACAAAAGTACTTACCTATAAAGTAAAGTTGGCAAGAATTTGTCTTTCTCGAAACATGTTGCTGTCAAGTCTTTTTTCAATACAATTTCTTTCTATGAAAATCCAAATTTAGGCAATAGACTTACACTGTCCTTTCTGTTCTTTCTGTGACAATCACAATCTTTGACCACAGGATGTGGTGATCAGTGGTTCGTAATTAGTAAATCGTTAATGCCGAGTAGATCACGATTGTTTTTATAGTGGCGCGACTTCGAAGCTTGATTGAGGAGTTTTGGAATGAAGACACATGTTTGTATTACGCAAACACAAATCATAATGTAAAAATGGGTATTAAGAAGCATACCTTTTAAAATGACGAATAGGCAAATCTATGGTATAGGCAAGCATTTCTTGCTACAATCTTACCCGTAATTGTAATGTTATATTGAAAAGAAAGAAAAGAAAGAACAAATATTTTATTTAAATAGGCCACAAAGAAGCACTTTTAAATGGTCAAAAAACACATTTTTATAACTATAAAAAAAATACACGGACTAACAACGTCATTGTCTTTGTCTGTCTGTCGTGTCTGAATTTATACTGGTTCCAAAAGTTGAACTACCGAGAAGATTCCGGATATTCTCTTTGCTTACCCGATTTAGCCGACGTTGGAGCATGCTTGCCTAGAATGTGTTTACTCTCTCGATACTTGAGGGAGAGCCCTACGGTAATGCTTGGTGAACTAACTGGCAGATAATGCATACCACTCCTTGGCTGTCTGCATAAAACAAATAATCAAGCGATATGCGAATATTTAAGGAAAGTAACTATATTTACCCAGTATTAGATCATAAAAGGCTTACTTAATTAAAAATTATGATCATCATCACACGTAGTGTACTGGCTTCAAAAAATTAGCTCATTCCTTATGTTGTTTTAAAAAAGTGGTAAGAATTTTCTCAAAAGACAGAAATAGAAGCTACCTACTACTTACCTCCTGAAATATTTTTTTTGAAGTTGGTGCTAAGCTTGCTTAGCTTAGCACCAACTCCAAAAAACACATTTCAGGTTAAGTAAACTCAATAACGTGTTCATTAAACTAAATAAAGATGATTATGACAATTTCATTTTAGTTAATTTATAGCCAATCTAATATTAAGTGCGAAATCTTGGGGACCCCTACCCTACTACTTTTTAGCAATTGGGATGTTGCCTAAGTTTGAATATGGCGGTATTTTTCACGAATTCGGAAAATATACGCTCCTATTACCCATAAAAACAATTCAAACTTAAAAGATATGCAATATTGTTGAAGTTGTGCTGTTTAGAAAATTAATAAATATGGTAATTTTTTTTTCCAAAATTTATCAAAATTTTTAATGAAATTGGATTGCTAACATCAATTAAAACAACTATTATTATGATGACTATAAAGAAAAACATACATATTACATAGTTATTGTTAATTTTGTCAGAATGCCCATACATTTCTTAGTAATATAGGAACGTGTGACGTCATCTGTTCCGTAGATTTTCTATGGAGCGTTTTCGGACGATGCGCCGCAACACATCGAACATACCGCAATATCTATGAAACTATTAATCCTCGGCATACTGTTTCTTTTGCAATATTTCTTATTGAGTTATATACTTCTTATTTATGAAATAAAAAAAAAGTAGTCAACTACCCTATTGTGTCTCTAAAAAGTGTTATCCATGCTTTTATTAAAATTCGAAAGGAGCTATGCCTGTCTGTCTGTCTGTTACGTTTTGACTCGTAAGCCTTTGAAGCGATTGAAATGAAATTCAGCATGGAAATAGAATAGATCTTGAGAAAGGACTGTGATGACGGACATCCAAGCGGGCGAACACTAGCAATTGATAAAAAGTCTTAGCTTAATATGCGAGAGGGATCGAGTAGAATTACACAGAAGGTGGCAGCCAAACACTACTTTTGTAATTGTGTGTTTTATGCGAGGAGTGAGGTATCAAATCTCACAGTACAAGACAAGTATCCTAATAGTTGTAGGTTTCTTAATGAGTAATTTAATTGTATACCTACTGGTATAGGTACAGACTACAGATTTACCCATGTTAACATAGTCATAATACGAAGGTTATGAAAAAATCAAAATTGTAAAATTAATTTTGTAATTTCCCATATATTTAGTTATACTATTTGTATGAAGAAATTTGAAATTTATTTTACAATTTTAATTGATAACACCTTCGTGAACGTGGGTTTGTGCCTGCTTTTTATATCATGCACCAAACGCCCTGTTTAGTGGAAGAGTGGGAATCGAAAACCAAGGTTTATTTGATTGACAAATCGAACCACCACCAACATCATCATTTCAGATGCTCCTGGACAAAGGCCTCCCCTATTGATTTCCGGCCGGTGCTGCGCTGCACGCATCCATTAGCTCACTACGGCCTTTACCAGATCGGCCCACCTTGTTGGATACAAAATTCAAAGAAAATAAATTCGGAGTTCCTCAGGGAAGTGTACTGGGTCCTCTTTTATTCCTTGTCTATATTAATAACCTTCCAGATGTTACTGAGCATCGATGCACCCTATTTGCTGATGATATTTCTGTAGTAGTGAAAACGGATAGTAAAATGACGCTAAATGACCATAAAAATGACATTAATAAAACTATGATAACAATAATAAATTGGCTTAAAAATAATAATTTGCTTATTAATATTGACAAAACAAGTATAATTAATTTCAATAATATATCAAATCAGACATTTAATATAGATTACTATGGACAAATACTAAAAACTACAAATATGACAAAATTCTTAGGTATAGAAATTGACGAAAAATTTGACTGGAAAAAACAAGTAGAAAATGTGTGTAATAAAATCAATGGTTTCTCTTTTGCACTCTACAAACTAACGAAAATTGCAACAAGAAGCACAGCTCTTACAGCATACTTTGCTTACGTTGAATCCGTTCTGCGATACGGACTCATCATATGGAGAAATAGCACAGATATTAAAAAGGCATTTATTTCTCAAAAAAAATGTGTTAGAGCAATATGTGGTACTGCTCCTGACGAGCCATGCAGGCCATTAATTAAGCAATTGGGTATTTTACCACTTCCCTGCCTTTACATCTTAGAAGTGGCCAAATTTGTAAAGCAAAATATGCATAAGTTTAGACAAGCTAAAGATGTTTACATACTAAATACTAGACATTGCAATAGATTGGTCTCTGTTATCATTCCTAGAAGTAAGCGATTTAATAAGAATTGTTATTGGATGTGTTGATATATAATAAAATACCTGAGAATTATAAAGACTTACCCTTTAATAGATTTAAAAGCGCTTTATATAGCTGGCTAAAGGAAAGTGCCTTTTTATACAGTTCAGGAATTTTTTAATTACAAATAGATAGTTAAGTATTATTTGTGTTAATTTTGATTTTTGTATGTAATTATTAATGAATGAAATTAATTTAATATATTATGAAATGAATAATAATTTAATGACAATGAATTTTGACATAGGTAGGAATATATTTGCATGCTAATATAAGTGGCTGAATAAGCAGAAGTTAATATTATAATGACCATCTCCAGTGTACCTTATTCAATGGCAAATAAATATTTTCTTTCTTTCTTTCTTTCTACCTGCCCGCGCTGCGTCTTTAGGTATATTGTCGCCACCATAAATTATACTTGTTGGCCATAGAACTGGCTGTTTTCCGTCTATGCCTTTTATAGACTTTTGTGCCTTGGCGAAAGCTTCTCGGTTTTGGTTTGGTGCGATATTATTTAGGCCTTTTATATATTTTGCTTGTACTTTTCAATTTCAATATACAATATTACTCCTATCACCGGCGTTTCCTTCACCATCGCCTACAATGCTAATTAATATACCAAGATTTTTGAGTCATTTACAATCGTAAAGCAGACAGATTGTCCCGTCACGCTAATACGCAATCTGACGTTTAATAATTAACGTTTTAATCAGTTAAGTGATAATAATGACATGCGGGCATCAGTAACAATGTTTGTTTTTTATTCATCAACCCTTTTGTCTCTACACTACTTTAAATAAAGACAATATTAATCTGTCAAGCGACGTTATACCTGTGGAGGGTCTTTGACAATTGAAAAATCAACTGTCTGGAATCTGATGTTTGAGAGGTTAAATCATTTTTAACCACCGACAAAAGAAGAGAAGTGTTCTAAGTTTTTATGTGTCTGTCTGTGGCATAGTAGCGCTTAAGCGAATGGACCTATTTTGATTGCGTATTTTTTGTTTGAAAGTTAACGTGATCAGGATGTTTTTTAGTTATAATTTATGAAGATCAGTTCAGGTGTTTGATGACTATCAGCTCATTCCCCACTTGAAAAAGGGTTTTACCAACTTACAGATCCGATTGATTTGAAATTTGGTTTACTGTTACTTTGGTGGTATTTCCCAGACTTCCAGAAGTATTTCCTTGAGCATGACATAGTCTGCAGGATGCTAAATTTTTCAAAAACTTACAGCAGACGTAGCATGCTTGGGCTGAAATGGTGTTAGATAGATAATTAATGTGAGTTTTAAGTAACCCCTGAGGTTACTTAAAATTATCAATTTTATATTATTTAGCAAATAAAAACACTTTTTGAAGCAATATCCCGTGAACGCCAACGTTTTATTTGATACCCATATTGAAGGGGTTGTGAAAGAAGTTGATGCGACGTGTCCGGTATTTGGGATACTCAATTATATTTAATGTTTTGATTTTACAATGTAGCGCCCTGTAACGGCATAGCAATAGAAGAAGGCTATAGAAAACTATTTATTTATGTACTTACCAAAGGTATAGGTACTACTAACGTCCTACGTAGTGGAATTTTGCACTCGATTATTTATAACCTGGCTGGAGTAGGTAAGATCAGCAATAGAGGTCGATAACTACTTTAGTTTAGTACCTTGCTATATAACATATTGAGATACCAGACAATTTTTATTTCTTAGAATGTAATCAATCTTCGTGCCAAATTTCATCTAAATCGGTTCAGCGGTTTGGCAGTCAAAACGTTACAGGCCGACGGAGCTACTTTCGTATTTATAAATATTTACATAAACAAAGCAAGTTTCACCATGGTCGATCCCAGGATGGGTCAATCAAAATTTGCTATCTCGAGCTCCTCCGTGCTTCGGAAGGCAACTTGCCATTGCCGGTTGTAGCCGCATTTGGCCAGCGTGGTGGTGTTACGGCCCAAACCCCTCATCTGTTTCTCCCATATCGGGAGGCCTGTGCCCAGCAGTGGGACGTATATAGGCTATTGATGATGGTTTTTTGGTCACTCATTTCTGATTTTGAATCACAAAATTCGATCTCAGTCTTATTACAAACCGGGTCTAACTTTAGTCCACGAATTATTATATGGAGATGGAGGAGTTGGTTCAGTAACGTACAGTTTAATACGGGGTCCGCTTTAGTCGCAGTGAAAAATCCGCCTAAAGATAGCTGCGTTTGTTTTTTTGACTACAGTTACGGAACCACAAAGACGCTACAAATTGAATAGACACCCAGAATAGATTGTATTATTTGAAAATCATCTCTAGAATATCAATTAATTTTGCGGAAGCTTCCAGCAGTCAACTAGTCAAAGGGCCGCGGGAGTCTCTCGAGATCAACTAATTACATGTTATTCTCACTGATTAAAGCACAGCTTGGGTCTAATGAGTGACTCAGGCGAACATCGGCCAAGGATCGTTTATATGGCACGATCCGATAGCAGGATATTTTAACTTATTCTACCTTTTGTGTTGAACCGTTTTTGTAGCAAAAAAACGTACCTTATACCTAAAATAAGGGGTAAGAACTCCTATTCTAGAAACGCCTATGAAATCAGATATATTCGTCATTATTATCACCAGCTTAGGTATATGTATACCTCCCACTGTTAGGCACAGGCCTTCCATCATCACCAGCCTATATATGTCCCACTTCTGGGCAGAGGCCTTCCTACATGGCAGAAACACATGAGGAGTTTGGGCCATAACACCACCACGCTGGCCCAGTGCGGGTTGGTGGGTTAAAGCGGTTGCAGTAACAACCGGGACCAACGGCTTAACGTGCCTTCCGAAGCACGGAGGAGCTCAAGATTATAAATTTGATTGACCCATCCAGGGACCAACCATGGCGAAAGTTGCTTTGTTTTCGTGATCGAAACCAGAGCGCTCAAACCACTACGCCACCGAGCTCCTCAGGCCTTCCAACATAATGGAAACTAATAGAAGTTTGGGCCATAACACCACCTCGCTGGGACAATGCAGGCTGGTGGGCTAAAGCAGTTTCAAATGGGACCTACGACATAAGATGCCTTCTGAAGATAAAGAGATTACGATTACAAATTTTTATTGACCCATCCGGTAGCGACCACAGTGAAGTTGCTTTGTTTTCGTAATCGAAATCAGAGGGCTCAAAGCACTACGCCACTCACCTTAAGTTTGTTACTGGCGTATTATTCACAGAACAATAAACTTCCTAGTCGGTAAACGGAGGTCGAACCACTCATTTGATTAAATTAATTAAACCCAAATTCACAGAACATAACCTACATTTGTTTACTATACAGTTAATTTATTCAAACCAGCTAACATACCTCAAAAAGTTCGGTGCCGTGATGGTTAGACCGCTCGGGTTTCGATAGCAAAAACAAAGCAACTTGCGCCATGGTTCATCCCGGGATGGGTCAATCAAAAACTTGGAATTTCAAGATCCTCCGTGCTTCGGAAGGGACGATAAGCCGTTGGTCTCGGTTGTGCACTGCAACCGCTTTAACCCATCCCCGCATTGGGCCAGCGTGGTGGTGCTTTGGTCCAAACTTCTCATGTGCTTCTCCCATGTAGGCTGTACCCAGGAGTGAAACATATATAAGCTGATGATGATGATGAACCAACATTCCAAAATTTTTTTGCCTCTGTTTTTATTTCCTTCCGTTACTCTCACTAAAATAATTAATATTCTTCACTTATATTCTTCACTTTCTATTTGTTTCTATAAAAAACTTAGCACCAACTCCAAAAATATGATTCTAGGGTATAAGTAACTTTGAACTATGATAATATGGAATCATTCTTAGTACCCCACAGGTGAAACTCTCATAAGATATATACGCACACACGCTATCGCACACGCACACACACACACGCTATCGCACACGCACACACACACACACACTTACACAGATACACACACACACTTACACTTACACTTACACACAAACATACACTTACACACAAACACACACACACAAACACACTAATTCGAGTATTGTATTAAATAAAATATACTTACCAAATGTATGGTTAAATTTGTTAATAAAATCTTTAATGTTATGGAAGAGCGGTGCCCCCTGGCACAGGCATTTGTATGCTTAAAAGGGGACTCCAGCTACAATTTGTTAAGGTTTACAAGTGAATGTAAAGAAAGTTTTTTTTTTTTGTAGGTTGCCTGGAAGACAGGTTTTCAGTTTACAGGTTTTTTGTAACCTACCTGTATCTTTTTGTGCTTTGGAACGTAAACGTTTTGACTATATAAAGGCAGACAGCCTGTGATGTGGGGCTGTGTGACTTAATTTAATAATAAATGTCAATTTTCAATCATTAAATTATGCAGAGCAGGTCTAACTGTTCCTTCTGATTTTTTAAATATACTTTGTAGGTATTGTATATACTTGCCTATCCTATCTGCGTAAATTTTTCAACCAAACAAAACAAAGTCCAAAGGCATATAAATTAAAAACTATTAGTCCCATCGGCTTTGTAACATTAGGCTTTGGTCGAAGCACATGGGGATGTTGTACACAATAATTAACCATTATACTATTGACGTTGTTAAATGGACCACAATCGACATGAAATCGTTAACTGTAAAGCCCCCATTCGATCTGTAGTGCACGTTCTCACAGGTCCTCTGTCATCTTTCTCAATCAACAGCCCATCGGGGAGCAGGATTTTTATTGTTTTCCTACCAATTGACACGACTTTTTTAATTTCTTACCAAATAGGCCATTACTCGTTAATTAATTTTACAACCATTTTATTAAAGTTAACTGTCAGTTTTTAAAAAGCTAAGGCGAGTACTCTTACTTTTAATATTTTTTTTATTGTGAATAGATTGGATTTTGTGGCGTTTCTTCGTTATTAAACGTGTGATTGTTAAATTATTATTGTGAATTCATTTTGTGTAGTGATAGTGATGATTCGAAATAAAACTTTTATAATACAGTTATGTATTTTCTATCGTAAGCCGCTGCTACAACCACAATTGATTCATTATAAAATACATTTAAGTAGCTTTCCATTAAAAATAAATGTCTCGGGTACTATTGTGTCAATAAAGTCGCAAAAGCTTCTTCAGAAAGCTCTATGTTGGTGGCAGTACTACGTTTTATTAATATGTGGTACTACCACCGCTTTATTCATTTTTAATTTCCAAAATACTTTATAAAAATCTACTAGGAACGCATAACCGATTATATACTTCTATGAAAATGAATACTAATAAACATCAGGCTTTTTATGTTAATTTATTAAATACTTCCTCGCGGGGTCTGCATGCCTAGTACTTCTTTTAGGAATTCTTAAGACCGAGAGGAAAATAGTCGCATGATGAAGTGATTATTTCAAGAAGCGCACTTTATGAGAAAGAAGTGGTGGTTTCCAAAAATCATTTTTCCTCCTCCAACGGACGAGATTTTCCAAATTTCTGACTAAACTTGCTGAAAGGATGTTGTAAGTGGTTCCAAATAAGAAGATAATTTACTTGACAATCTTATTACATCAAATGAAAACAAGCAGTAGTTTCATGCTAAAGAATGGCAAGGAATCATTCCGCCGTAGGTATTAGATAACTGGTAATCATCGCCAATTGACATGCTTGATATCGCAGATTTGTTAAATTGATGTAAATCCCACCTTAATTATTAGCTTGACTTTCACACGTTAAAGAAACTGCTTCACAGGCGTAGGAAAGTAATGGTCCCAACCAGATCCACCCCGCAAAACAGCATGCCTTGTAGAATCAGCGTTAGTGACACAATTTTTTAAAACTAATCGATGTTTTGAAAAATATTCGTCGCGTTTTCTATTTCCCAGAAGAGACGTAATGAATGTTGCTGACTGACAACTTGACAAATAGATAATTGGACGTTTAGGGCGCAGTCGGACTTTGTATAGTTGACAGCATATAACTTGTCACCGCACTGAAAAAAAACCACACAGACACACACAACACATTCACACATACAATTGTAATAACCAACATTTAACGAAGTGTAATTACAGTTTATTTGATTTAACATAACGCTGAATCTCTATGCAACTTTATTTTTCGCTAGGTGTTACAATATTGTACTCTGGGTAATCTCCAATGGCGCAAAACCAGGTCGTAAGGCACAGTTGCATGGGATCGGGTTGGTGAAATTGCTTCGGCAGAGCCTTGGCTACCCCCGCAAAGGGCAGTGGAGTTACCGGGGAGTTTAAGCGGGTATTCCTAGTGTCATTAGCACTGGGCGACCCCCACACACGCTCGTCGCCTAGCCAGCGATAGTAGGTCTGTAATCAGATTTCTCTCCGACAAAAAAAAGTTGTTACAATATATAGAGCTACAGGTAATCGAAAGTTGAGTACTGATGTTTTTCAGTGCAACATCAATTAATTGCCTCCATGGTCTAGAAGTTGATAACCTATGTACAGACGACAGCACATCGAGTGTAACAGTTGCTTTAAGAAAGTCACCTCTATTACATACGAAATAAAGGCGGTCTCAATGTCAAACTGTTACGCTTGATGTGTTGTTGACTGTGCATCACATTAAAGAGGTCCGGGGTTCAATTAGCAGAAATTTTTTTCATAGATTGGTTGGTGGTGGGGCTTTTTCTAAGTACTCCTGGCTAGCTTGGTAGCTAGCCTAGGTAGCCAGGCGTACTGTCGTGTTCCACCATCTTACGCTAGTCTGCTGCCATAAAAATAATTTTAACAACATTGTTTTGTTCCGGCAGTCGGAGTTATATAGCCAGTTCCTCTGTTGTTGAGGAATCCGGGTAGCTTGCTTCCATCTTCGGCCTTATCATCACTTACCATCAGTGAGATGTAGGCCAAGAGCCATCCCTAAGGAATAAAATGTAAAAATATTAATCAAAAATTTAAACCCACTTCAAAATACTAAAAAGGATAAAATAATTAAAAACAGTAGGTACTTAGGTACTTAAATTCTTCACTTTCTATTGTTTCTATAAACAACTTAGCACCAACTCTAAAAAATATGTTTCTACGGATAAGTACTTACCTACTTATTTATATCTTTTTTAGTATTTTGAAGTCAATTTTAATTCTCGTTTAAAAAAATCCTCAATTTTTTGTGATTATTTTCTAAGGTCAAAGTTAGATGGGTGACCGTCAGCATATTATATTGTTTCCTACTATCGTATCGTTTCACTAAAAAGTCATAGGAAAGCAAAAATCCGCAATTTCGCATACATGGACGATTTAATTATTCCAGTTATTTTGATTTAACAACCAAACTACAAAATCATTTTTGAATACTTTTTTATAGCACCAATATAATGGCAACTATTCCGCATCGAACAAAAAAGAACCACGTAAATCGAATTAGAAATCTCGGTGTAATCGGCGTACATATATTGAAAAAAAAACATACAAACCGAATCGAAAACTTCCTCGCCTTTGAAGTCGGCTATAAAAACGTCAATGATCTGATGAAAATCTTGTCGGAAATCCACGTCAGAACTCCTCAACAAAGACCATTCAAGCGATTAAAAAAGGCAATAACGCTGAGGATCATTCATCTAGCTTTGACCAAGGAAATTTAAAACAAATAATTGTAACTCTTAAGTTAGTGCTAGGTTGTTTCCAAAAACAATACAAAGTGTCTCCAAAAACAAGTCTAAAATTATTTAAGGATCTACATAAATTTAATTACTTTTGGCCTTTTTAGTGTTCTCAGGATCTGTCTCAAGTTTTGCAATATTTTTTTTCAGGTTATTAGATTGTCTGTCTAACTTGTGGGATGCCGCCCTCCACTGCTCTTTTCGGTACTTGGTCGCTATATGCTAGAACTTTTACGCGCTAACGCCAGTCCGTTCTGTGTTCTATTTTATGTACCCTGGCCAGTGCCACTTTAAATTGCTTACCCTATGAGCAATCTTATCGACTTAAGTCATTTAGGGTGTGCTCATTTCTGATCTTAGAGTAACTTGGAACTTGCTTAAAAAGCAAAGGTGAAGGATTCTGGGTATCCACGTATCACAGCCGTTGGTATCGCACACTATTCGAAGACTTTCATCTCGAGGCTCTGGGGAGTTTGGGAAATGAAGTCCTATGTTCTTGTCTAGTACATTTTCCTAGGACAAATAATCGCATTCATCTCTAAGAAATAGGTTAGGCGATGAATCCAACTCAGTTAATTGAGTAAAATCCTGTTCTTTACCAGCTTATTAATCCCTGACACAGTGCACAGGGTAGGGCTACCCTACAATGTTGAAGCTTATACAAACATTTGTCATACATCGTAAAATTATTTTAATATTTCTTTTCCGTTATGGTAAATCCGTGTTTTCACACGCAACAACAATGAGTTCATATAATCTGTATGTCATTTTGATTAGATTAAGCCAACGAGTGGACTGTAGTGATATGAAGGTTAATTAACCTAATGAGGGTTTTGGATTTAGTTTTTACAATAATCTGCTCATTATTATGAAAGTCGCTTGTTTCCTTTTTAATATCGTGTATATTTCATTTCGTTTTAGGGAGGAAGTTAATATTGTACATATCTTTTAAAATATAATAATACACACAGCAGCTTTTGCTGAGAGTATGAATGTTCTAACAAATCAGCTGACATGCAGTCCACGATAATTTGCATCATGCAATACGATCGTATGCAAACAGAAAACAACGAACAAACAAGGGTGATATTTCCCTTATTTCTACAAATATTTTGATATATGACCGGTAATAACTGCCGCGACGTGTACGGCTGGTTGTAGTTGAAAATCGGACGTGGATGTGAGTAAATGTGTTTGTTCTTGATGGGGAATGGCCATTTAAGCGGCTCGTTGGCATGCTTTGTGAATCGAATCGGAACTATGAGTTCTCGATATTTATCATCCTTTTTAACCGCTTCATTTCATAAATAGATCTACTGGTAGATATCTAGATGTCAGTTGCCCATTGGGGCAGGAAAAATCTGCTCGGTTTGGTTGGCTTTTTTATGCAACTAGATGACGGCCCACCTGCGGGTAAGTGGTAACCGCCGCCTATACCTATGGGGGTAGGACTATTATGGCACCGCCTGGCTACCTACCACCACCTTACCTAAGTCTGTCGCCATAACAATAATGTTAACAGGATTGTTGTGTTTCGGCAGTTGGAGGTATAATAGCCAGTTCCTTTGTGGTTGAGGAATCCGGGTGTAGTTTGCTTCCATCTTTGGCCTTCGCTTACCATCAGATATGATAAAGGCGCAGAGGATAGGGTGTAGGCTATACACCTATCTAAGGTAGTAGTACCTACTTAGTATGAATACATGCCTACCTAAAAACTGACACGTCCAAAAGTGACTCAGGCATTATTATGACCTAGAATCTGTAGAGGTAGACACTAGGCACTAGGTCGGTAAGCAACAAATAATAGTTTATGCAAGTGAAAACGAATAGTAGTGACCCGTTTGTGAACACTGTTTATGTTTAAATTTTTTAACATTACGTTCCGTTCCCTGTAACCACTATATCGTTAATAATAAAATAACGATTATAATTGTTTTGCATCGCACGCGCCTCGTTAATGGGCGCGCGCTTCCGTGGTTCGGTGAGAACAATGTTGACATTAATTTATACTTTAATCAGCAAAATGAGTTTGTTATTGATTTAATTAAGTCAATAAATTAGTATCTTTTCTATCCGATTTTCAGTCTAAATTTACTAAAACGAAATTTGAGTCATCGTGTCTCTTTCATTGTAATCGAAAATTAAAGATTAATGCTGGCAACACCTGTCATTTCTAAAATTAAAATATCAAAGAATTTTTTCCTTAATCACAAGTATTGTGTTCGCTCCTTACTGCAACCTGGGTTCTTCCTTCAAAAGAGGCGTGAAAAGGCGCCAGGTGAAGGTAGCTAGAACAGTGTTTCAAGCTGCACTAGCTGTCTTCGCATATGGACTCTTCTTGCCGCTTCACATCAGCCATGATATTCTATAACTAAACTCGCATCACACTTCGCAAGTCACTTCGATTTCATCTGTCAAAATGTATGAAGATTTGCTTTATTTGACAGTTTATAAGTAGCACAGGGGTGGCGTTAAGTCGTTTGCCCTGATTTTTATGAAAAAAATAAACTAACTCCAGACACTTAAGCATGCATGCATGTTTTATTTAAAATTAATGTGCTGATTCTGATTCTGGAGCCACACATGTCAAACACGATATTGATTTTGTAACTGTCATAGATTCCCGTGAGTCTTACTATCATTTATTTATTTCGGACAACAAAACAGATAACAATCGAACAAGTAACATGATAATTTTACATGGATAAGGTTTTGTTCTAGATCGAAATCCTACTTATGTTGACACATAATTTTAAAGGTTTTGCAGTAAAAACCCTACAACTTATTATTTTATTAATTTATAACATATTAAAAAAAAGTATTATAATCGTCATCAACAAAAACGAAAGCCAGATTCAATCGGAATGGGAGTCGCGGATAAATCCACTAAATTGTTGCTAAACCACCTTCTTAGACATTCCATACTTAACTTAGATTGAAAATATCTAAGTATACGGTTGTTATTAGATATCTCGTTGTAAAGCCGACACATTCTTGTTATAGAATTATAAATTGATGTGTATGTGTTGTGATGTGTATGTCTATATGTTTTCAAATAAAAAGTCTTATTAAATTTTCGTGGATTGCGCTTCGTATTGATATCTATTTGACTTAATAGGTAGGGAGAATCAATTTTACCATGCAAAACATTATGCAGATGTAAAAGGTCCTGTTCCTTACGGCGAGTCAACAATGAGGTCACTTTAAATTTTTACAGCTTCCTGCAGCATATGTGATTTCACACCTCGAAACATTCTGCTTATAACCACTTTTACTATGAAATCAACTGTAAAATCAGGGAAAAAAACCTTTTTTTAATCTCAGCGGGGTAACTCTTGGCCTTCATCTCACCTGATGGTAAGTACAGTTACGGCCGAAGATAGAAGCGAGCTACACCCTGATTCCTTAACAACACATAAAATGGCTATCTTACCTCAAACTGCCGGAACACAACAATGATGTTAATATTATTGTTATGGCGGCAGACTTGGGTAAGATGGTGGTAGCTAGCCAGGCGGACTTAGAAAAGCCCTACCACTACAAAACCAATCCAAATATTTCTGCCCCACGGGAATCGAACCCCGAACCTCTGGATAGGAGGTAGGTGGTCTCAACCACAGAGGCGGTTATAGCATATTTATGTGATTTTACAGCTAGAAACATTCACCAACAACACGAAAAAAATCTTTTTCGTGATTTCACAGTTGATCTCATAGTGAAAGATGTTTGTCATATTGTGGATGTTATTAGAACAATGAAACTTGAGAAACATACTATATTCAAGTCTAATAGTATTGGAACAAAAGGAGGCGTTGAATCTATGTAGCTCTTATAAGTTGCTGATATTTTTTCCTTCAGGACTAACTTATAGTAAGAGACAGGTGGGCAAATTATGTTTTAGGCCATCTAGGCTGTAGAAATATTAATGCTAAAGTGAGTAAAGCAAAGGCAATTACAAATATTCCCAATGGATCGCAATGCGCGTCTGTTAAACCAAAATATGCCTTATCGTGGCCTTTAATAAGTCTATTATAAATCATGAAAAATGACCCGCTAATCACACCAACAGTCCAATGTCAAATTTGTAAGCAGCCCCACCCTTTACGCCCTTATTGTTCTTAATAACTCCAATGTCTCTATCAACCCCCCCAAATTTTGTTTACCTAATAGAATAATGACCTATCGTATAATAAATTGGAAGATTTCCATACTTGATAGCGGCCTCCGTTTATCATTTTAATACTGGAAAGTGCCTCTGGGGTATCTCAATGACGTCATTAGATAGCACGTTTGTTTATTAAAAACAAACTTTGACTTCCCCTAGTTTATGTTGTGACAAACGAAAATCTTACTTATTGTTTTGTAAATAAGATTGCATTGTAGATATTTAGCGAAGAACAGCTGTAATAATAAGTTTGTTTTGTTAAAAATATGAAAAGGGGACATCAAAGTTTGACAGACGTGTCGTATTATTAAATTGTGGTGAAATAGCAGAGTAGTAAGCAATGATTAGTTAGTTTATGACGTTGTTAGGTCAAAATGACAGTTTGTTTTGATGACTTAATGTACGATTTTTATTTCGTGTACAAACAAATAGGTGTGGTGTTGGGATATTGGGTTCTCTCATTTCTAACTAAGTAACCAAGTTTTGGACGGATATACCGTTGGGGTGGAAAGGTTCTGCAGTTGCGACCACGGACCGAAAGACGTAGTGTGGGCTGACCTCTGACAATGGTCGCAGGTGGGGTAACCAGATGAAAAAATCAAAAGTTCAGAGAAAAGACCTGATTTCCATGGAAAAGTCCTGACATTTTAACCTTACTTAAAAATGTATCTTCAGATACGATAAAACTGATTAAGTACCTAATTGGATATATAAGTATTGATTTTATTAACTATGCAATTATTACCAAAGGAAGATTATTTTTATTTTGTTTTACTTCGATAAATAAGTATTGATTTTAACTGTGCAATTATTACCAACGTAAGATTATTTTTGGTTTGTTTAACTTCTTATTAAAGAGATCTTCAAAATGTAAGCTGTGTTATATTGAAAATCTTAAGATATCATGAGATTCGCAAAATCCGGCCGCAATCCTGAGAAGTCGATAAATCCTAAAATCTCAGGACAAATCCTGAGATATGGTAACCCTAGTCGCAGGTATCCACTGGATGCGTGCAGCGCAGAAATTGTGTGTGCGTGATCGTCCGTCGTTGAATCTTCATGTAAGACCTATAGGAAGTCTTTCGAGTGAAATGATGATGAAGTAAGTTTTTACGTCCATCACCGATTGCCAAACCTAAAAAAAAAGTTTTCACGTCAGAGCTATACCTTCTTTAGAATTCCTTTTTGTTCGTCAAGGCGTTTTTAAGCGCAACGTACTCGAAACTCTTAATTTTGAATGGACACAAAGCATTTTCTAGTAAATTGGACTTAATTTTAAAACTGGCTGCACACATCGTGTTTTTGTTTCCTATGGCGTGCCGCCGCGAACTTTGTAAACATACGGGACAATATTTGCAGCAGACACGCTGCTATGGAATACCAACGTTTATAATCTGGTAAATTGTTTCCTTTTTTGGTTTTCAGGTACATATTGGTTCCGTTTGCTATTGCACGATGCTTTTGTTCAGGAATTTGCTTTCATATCTATGTGTCTTTTGTTTTGCAATCTCTGGACGGTAACCTAATGTGCTGTATTTTTGTTAATTTGTATCAATCATATGAAACAAGAAATAATGTATTCTACACTAAATCACAAACATATCGTATACACACAATGAGTAATTACTCAAACACACACACTAAAACACACAGTCTCAAGCACACAATTACTCAAACACACACATTAAAACACACACTCTCTAAACATTACACAGATTATACTTTATTTGCATTGGCTACATCTCCTTATTGTTTGACAACGCCTATTGCTTTGGTAGTAACCATCTCTCAATGCTTACCCAATTACTCAAAACCTAATACTTCTTTAATTTATTCATAATGGATTCTACAGATAACATTTTTTCTATAGAGATAGATAACTCTGATAAACCGCAATGCCATATTATTTCAGACCCAACTATGTGTAAAGAAAAACTCAATATCAAGGATACGAGGCAAAAACTCTGCATAATTAGCCAAAACATCCGTAGCATAAATAAAAATTTGGATAGTTTTCTGGTTTTTATGACCAATATTGATATAGATATAGATATTGTAGTGCTAAGTGAATGTTGGACAAATGCTGATTTTATTCCACCATAGATTAATAACTATAACATGTACTATACAAAAAATAGCTTTAATAAAAATGATGGATTGGTAGTCTACGTAAGAGAGGACATAAAAGCTACAGTTATTGAACCTTCTGAAATCAAAGAGTGTAACTGCCTCATTGTTGAAATATCCAACACAATAATTGTATGTGTCTATAGACCTCCATCGTTTCAAGATGCCGGGGTGTTTTTGGATTCGCTTGATAATTTACTACATAATATCACTTCTAAATGCATTATACTTACAGGCGACCTGAATATTGACACTTCTCTAAAACAACAATCCAAACACACCGATGATTACCTGGATCTAATCGCGACATTTGGTCTAGTACAAGGAATTACAAGTCCAATAAGACAGCCATCAAACACATGCCTTGATCATTTTATGGTCAAATGTCGTGGTGATTGGCAGACTGTAATATTCGAAAATACCAACATAACTGACCATTCTCCAACTCTGTTCTATACAAGTGACATTTCCTTTGAACAAAAGTTTGCACGGGCATTAACTAAAAGAAAATGTGACTATAAGGCCATGAACAATTACCTGAAATCAATTAACTGGCACGATTATTACAACTCCGATGATATAGATTGGGCAACTGAATTCCTAATCAATAAAATACAATATTGCATGTCAAACTTCTCTGTAGTCTCTGGTATATCTAAAAGGAAAAGGCCCTTAAAACCCTGGATTACGATAGGCATTGTAAGATCCCTACGTAAAAGAGATAAATTACATAAGAAGGCCAAAGCTTCAAATAATGAAGAAATACGTAATAACTATATCTGCTATCGTAATTGGTGTAATAGTATTGTAAAACATCTCAAGAGACAATACTATAAAAATCTCTTACACAAAAACTACGGAAAAACAAAAGAAACATGGCAAACGGTCAAGGAGATTTGTAATATGCATGTTATGAAGACCCCAAGTGATGAACTATTAACAATAAGTGATACACCGGAAGCCTCTCTCTCAGCGGTGAATACATATTTTACATCTGTTGGTGCTAATTTGGCAAACCTGACCCTGGAAAAATTAGGTACTTCTGACAAAGAACTAGCCGGCAAGCATAAAACTACAAACTCTCCCATCAATTCAATGCCACTTTATCTAGTCAATTCATCTGAAGTTATTGCAATGATTAATAGCCTACGATCAGGATGCTCTACAGGCCATGATAATATTACATCCGATCTCTTCAAGAACCTGCGCCAAGCACTAATTGAACCTATTTGTCACCTAAGTAACTTAAGTTTCACTACAGGAAGATTTCCGAACATCCTAAAAAAAGCAATAGTGACCCCTATTTACAAGTCAGGGGACAACAAACAGCCATGTAACTACAGGCCCATCTCTCTTTTGACAACCCTTTCAAAAATATTAGAAAAACTAGTAAACAAGCGGCTGATGGATTATCTTGAATCCCACAAACTATTATCCGACAACCAATTTGGCTTTAGGTCAAATAAAAGCACCGAGGATGCGGTCTTGCGTCTTACCTCACAAATTACCGAATACGTAGATGGAGGGCACCGCTGCGTGGGAGTATTCCTTGACCTCCAAAAAGCTTTCGACACCGTGTCAATACCAATACTTCTAGCTCGTCTAGAAAACATTGGTATCAGAGGCATAGTACATGATTGGTTCCGGAGCTTTCTCTCAGATCGAATCCAACATGTCCGTGTTGGGGGACGTGTGAGCAGCGATGCCAGCTGCAACTACGGTGTTCCACAGGGAAGCACGCTTGGTCCTACGTTATTTCTAATTTATATCGATGATTTGTGCAGACTCAAGCTCCCTGATGCAAACCTTACGATGTTTGCAGATGACACCGCTATTATATTTCACCATAAGACCTGGGATGGTGTAAAAGATATAGTAGAAGACAGATTGTGTACTGTCACCTCCTGGCTAGAAGATAATCTTCTATCCTTGAACACTACCAAAACCAAGTACTTATGTTTTGGGAAAACCGGTGTCTCCAGCCCAAAGGATACTTTCCATCTTAACATCCACACGTACCCCTGCAATCGTTTCGTTTCTTATAAAACATCCACGTGTAACTGTCCTATATTAAAACGAGAGAGAAATATTAAATATTTGGGGGTTATGCTAGATGATAAACTAAGATGGGATCTACATTTGTCACTGGTTGCCAGCAGAGTAAGGAAATTGAACTATGCTTTTAAAAACCTACGGGCTATAGCAGATCATAAACTTATAATAAATACGTACAAGGCCCTAAGTGAATCTGTTATCAACTATTGCATCTGTGCTTGGGGAGGTGCTGCCAAAACGCACACACTACAACTCGAGCGTGCTCAGAGAGCACTCCTCAAAATAATGCTGTATCTACCGAGACGCTATCCGACCGAATTCCTGTACGCAAATGCTAAAGTGCTCACAGTACGTGGGCTTTTTATCTACAATTGTACTAGAAGATATCATCGTACAACCGCTTCACTATTGCTGGTAAATAAACGCAGACCTCGCTGTCCAATTCCGGTAACCAAAAGTACCTATGTTCAACGCTTCTTCAATTTCTTGGCACCAAAAATGTACAATTCCCTAAATGACAAAATTAATATTTTAAACTGTACTAATCACCAGCTTAAGACAAAATTATCCAAATTCATACAAAGTTTGGGATTTGAGGAAATTGAAAGCTACCTTAAACCGATAAGCTAATGCAACACTTCACATCACACACACACACACGCACACACACACACAATCACACACAATCACACACACACACACACACACACACACACACACACACACACACACACACACACACACACACACACACACACACACACACAAATAACAAATACAACACACGTTGCCAAATTTTTAATTTTTATATTTTGTTGTCAAAAATTTTAATTAATATTTAAAATCCTCTTGCTGTACATAAGAATTATAATATTGTGAACTTTATTGGGAAGGAACTGGCTCCTGAAATACAGATCATACTAGCTTAGGAGTCAGGGCTACAATTTACTGTTGTGACTTGTTCTTGGTACAATAAAGATTTATTATTATTATTATTATATTATTATATAATATCCTAAGAACAGATAGTGTTATCAATCAAACAAATAAAAATTACAATTACTACGTATATGTTAAGTACAATAAACAAGTAGACATACATATATACGTAGTATTAAGAAGCTTTCACCTATAAAACTTCTTTAGTGAAATTAAGCACGTCGTGGCAACTCGTTAATAAGGCAACACTACTGCAAGAGCCACAACACATTAAGCATTATAATATATAATATAAAGTATATGTTTGTATGATGAGTACGAACATTTGTTTACGAGTCATGGATGTTTATATGTTTATTTAGTATATTTCTAATATTTATATACATATTGTTATCATTATTTCTCCGTTATCTAGTATCCATAACACAAGCTCTTAATGATGCTTACTTTTGGCTAGATAATAGGTGTGTGTATTGAAAAAAAAAACTACAATTAATTAATTAATATGTTTTGTTAGTTGTTATAATAAATGAAAAAAAAAACAATAATTTTCTAGTTTAATATTTTAATTACTAAGTAATTTTTCAAGCATTTATAATAATTTTAAAATTAAAAATTAAGAATATTTGAAAGCACTGCCCCAACTTAACCGAATCGTAGGTATTTAAAAAAATACTCGTTTCGGATGTTGAAATAGAACATTTCGACATTTTAGGGTGAACGTTATTTATTTATTTATTTATTTGCAACACAAACAGATAGTTATCAGTACATTTGTAACATTTGAGATTAACAGTTTTGTTTTAGATACTACCCTTAAATAGTGTTGACAGCATGTTCATTATGTAATAGTTGCCACAAACTAATGCTGTTACATGCCACATATCATAAATTCAGAATTATATAATTCCTCTAAAAATATATATATAAATACATTTACATACATACATATACTCACTTAAACATAAATCAATAGAACTAAAGTTAAAACTAACAATTATCTAGTAAGACCTTAAGCTCTTTGTTAAATCATTTTTAAGGTACAATAATTTAACATAAAATAACTATGTGATGTTAATTTAATTTAATAGCAACACTGAGGAAATATTACTATATAAGTAGTGTCAACTGTCAAAACTCTCTCTGCTCTTCTGATTCAGTGTTAAATTCTGCATAGTACATTTCTATTAAAGTAATAATTATATGAAGCACCATCTTTTATTCTACATGGTGCGTGTGGTCCTTCGGCAAAGTTTCGTCGTGTATTTGCAAGATAAGTGGTCTATTTTCGTCGCAAGTTCGGCCAATAGTTCGATCGAGTGGCGCGCTGGCCGGCAAGTCTTGGTGCAAAATCTATAATTTTTGCATGTGACTATCACCTAAGAAGACACGAGGAAGCATATTCAAGAGAAATACAGTCTATTTGTGAGAAGAATTCCTATTTTCAGAAATATTTTTTCATTATTTGAAGATTGAGGGTGTCTGGAAAAACGGTTACGTACGGATATTATCCGTCGGATAAAGTCGGAGGGTACGTCAGAGAAGAGTGAACGAACGACGTGGTCACGTGACGCTACGTGCAGTTGGTACCCCTGAGCGAAGCTGTCAGCTGTCAACGCGTAATATTTTCATTCGCTCACTTCACTCCGTCATTCAGTCAACCAAAGTAAACAAACAACGGCTTCAATTTTCAAAATAACATTTAAAGTGTTGTCCACGGCAATCAATAGCGGTAATAAATATTATACGTAGCTGGTGCGTGTGAAAAAGCTAAATACAGTGCGGTTTGTATCTGTAATATCAGTGCGGTTTTGTGCCTATCAAGCAACGCAACCATGGCGGAAGAACATACCTTAAAAACCTTACGACTACAGCGGGGACAGCTTAAAGGTACGGTAACTCGTATTGAAAATTTCATCAACGACCCAGTTAGTGTAGCTTCTGCTACTACAGAGTCCTTTCAAGCGCGTAAAGAAAAATTAGTGTCAACATTAAAAGAATATGAGAAGGTTCAATTAGACATTTTGTCTTTAGATGCAAAGGACTCTGAAGATGTTGCTGTGTTAGAGGATAAATATTTTGCTATCATATCTAAAATCAACGAATGTTTGAAAAGCTTAAACACATCTGAAATTGCTCAATGTACTAGTGTATCTTCATCAAAATTACCAAACATTGAGTTACCTGTTTTTAGTGGCCATGATTTTACCAAATACTTGCCATTTATGGATCTATTTACAGCTGTGATACACAACAACAAAGCTCTTTCAGATGTGCAGAAGCTATTCTATCTACGTAAATATTTAAGTGATGAAGCCTTGAATGAAATTGTTAATTTACCTCTTGTTAATGAGTCATATCGAGAGGCATTAGATTTACTTAAAAAACGCTATAATAACAAAGCTAGGTTAATTATAAACCACATAAATGTTATCTTGGACCTGCCATCCATGCAGAAGAGCACTGCGGCCTCTATAAGGTCTTTTGTGTCCAATACAAAGCAGCAGCTATATGCTTTAAAAAATTTAAATCAGCCCATAAAGGAGTGGGATATGTTATTATTGTCTATATTATTAAGAAAATTAGACCCTTTCTCTAATAGAGCCTATCAACTTGACAGAGATGGGGATGTGTTACCAACGGTGGAGGATTTGCTGCTGTTCCTCGAAAAGCGTGCTATGGCGCTTGAGGACAGTGGCATCTATGAAGGTGCCTTAAATAGGAAGAATAAGGTAACCAATTTTGCCATCACAGACAATACACTTACTTGTAAATATTGCAAAAATTCAAGCCATAGGCTGTATGTTTGTCCGTCTTTTAAAACAGCTTCAATAGAAGCTCGTATAAATTTTGTGACAACTAATAAATTATGTTCTTTGTGTTTAAACACCCATAGTGGTAAATGCAAATTCAATTTTAACTGCCGCACTTGTAAAGGCAGACATAATACTCTTCTTCATAAGGAGAAACAAAGCACTGAAGCGGAGCAGGCTGTTGCATTACACTCTAGTGTGTCCAACCATGTACTACTGCCCACCATAAAGGTAAAATTATTTAATGTTGCTGGTCATGAAGTTTATGTACGAGCATTGCTCGATTCAGGCAGCCAAGTTTCATTTGTCACTAAGTCCTTGGTTCAAAACTTGGGCTTAAAATGTATTAAACAAAGTGCTAATATTGTTGGCATAACAAATAAGAATACAAAAATCAATGATTTTGTAAATGTAATGTTACACTCTCCAGTGTCAAATATTGAAATTAGTGCAATGTGTCACGTGGTAGATGCTATAACTACTCAGTTGCCACAGCATTATATTGATGTATCAAAGTTAAATTTACCTAATGACATAATTCTGTCAGATGATCATTTTAATATACCAGGCCATATTTCTTTGCTTTTGGGTGCTGATATATATTTTAATATTATATTGAATGGCCATTTCAAATTAGACAATGGACCTGTATTACAAAAAACTTTATTTGGTTATGTAGTTGGTGGCAATTTATCCAGCCTATGTACTAATCAAACATTTGTATCAAACTTAGCAATAAGTGATTCTAAAAAATTAGAAAATGTCATGGAGCAATTTTGGCTCACTGAAAAGGTTCCAGAAAATGCTGCATCTGGTAGCTTATCTAGCTCAAAAGAGCTACAGAAAGCTGAAGCTTCTTTTAAGAAGTCTGTCAGTATTAAAAATAATATTTTTCAGGTAGATATACCACTTGTCTGTGATTTTCAGCAGTTACAGCTTGGGGACTCCTTTTCAGTAGCCCTTCAACGATTTTTGTCATTAGAAAATAAATTTAAAAGAAATCCCATGTACTTACAAAAATATAAACAGTTTATTGAGGAATACATCTCTTTGGGACATGCAAAAATAGTAGACATCAGTAAATATAATATTAATAGTGGAAATGTTTACTTTCTAGCTCATCATGCTGTGATCAATGAGGATAGCAAAACAACCAAACTGCGTGTGGTGTTTGATGGCAGTATGAAATCAAAGAGTGGGGTCTCCCTTAATGACGTCATGTTGAATGGACCGGTAGTACAGAGTGAGCTTTTCGATATCCTGCTGCTTTTCCGTACGTACCTCTATACATTAGTTTGTGACATTACCAAGATGTTCCGCTGTGTGATGGTCAATCCAGAGCATACCTGTCTTCAAAACATTCTTTGGAGAGATGACCCTAAAAAGCCTATCAGTTGTTTACAGTTGCAAACGGTAACATATGGGATGAAAGCCTCTACCTTTTTGGCTACTCGTTGCCTAGTAGAGTTAGCGCATAGGTATAAAGAAAAGTATCCATTAGCAGCACAGGCAATGTTATCTAATACCTATATCGATGACATCCTGTGGGGTTGTGACAATAAAGAGTCTTTCCATGACATAAAAAACCAAATTATAGAGCTTCTCAAGTTAGGTAATTTTAATCTACATAAATGGTGTTCCAATATTAGCAATGCACTTGATGATATTCCCAATGAGCATAAATATTTTAACGAAAATATAGAAATAAATAAGAATGATACTATTAAGACATTGGGCTTGAAATGTGATATTATTAATGATAATTTTAAATTTGAATGTCCTCCTAATGATCATGAGAAGATGCACACCAAGAGGCAAATATTAAGCTTTGTCGGCAAGATGTTTGATCCTCTGGGTCTCATAGGGCCCATTGTGGTAATTGCAAAATTACACATGCAAGAGCTATGGTCAATGAAGGTAGACTGGGACACTACATTGCCTCAAAAATATTTAGAGAATTGGCGTAAGTTTTTAGGCCAACTGAAGGTTATGGGTGCGCTTACAACACCACGCTGTGTAAATTCTCATTGCATGTCGGCAGTAGAACTGGTGGGATATGCAGATGCATCACAGAAGGCGTTTGGTTGTACATTGTATCTGAGAATTTTCAATAATGATGGTTCAGTTACCGTTAACTTATTATGTTCCAAGTCGCGCCTAGCTCCATTAAATAAATTATTAACCATACCCAAATTGGAGCTTAACAGTGCTTTGTTGCTTGCTCAGATGGCACATGGAGTCAACAAGGTACTGTCTTCCAGATTTAAATTTAAAGTAGCTTTATACAGTGACTCACAAATTGTGTTGGCATGGATCAAATCTTATAATAATATAAAATCGAATCCATATGTCTCAAATAGAGTCAAACAAATACATAATTTAACTCAAAATTTTAATTGGTATTATGTCAGAACAGCAAGTAATCCTGCTGATCTTTTATCTCGTGGGGTTGCTCCCCAAAAACTTCAGTCGAATTTATTGTGGTGGCATGGTCCGCCAGAGCTATTAGGAAGTGATTTTCGTCATTTACATGTTGAGCTTAATCTGCCCATCCTGTCTCCTGTGCCGGTGGTTGTTGTTACAAACACATGTGTTATGGACCAATCTTATTTCTTTGACCTTATTGAAAAGTTTTCTAATTTGAATAAATTGCAAAGGATTGTAGCCTATTTATTACGATTTAAGAACAATAGCTTATCAATAAATAATAAAAATCTGGGCAACCTAGCTCCTAAAGAGTTGCAAAAATCCCTAATATAAATATAGGTGACTTGGTGATTGTTAAACAAGAAAACATGCCCCCTTTGTCGTGGCCTATGGCCAGAATTATAAAAACATATCCAGGTCCTGACGGTAAAGTCAGGGTAGCCGATTTTAAAATGGGTGGCAAAGTTTATACTCGCTCTTATAGGAAATTATGTCCATTACCTGTTTAATTTTTACCAATAATATTAAATTGAATTTTGTGTAATTAATTGTTAAGTAAACCTGGTTCTAGTTAAGTAAACCTTCTTTATATAAGTTACATAGTTATGTAAAATCTCTCGCCCTGGCCTTTCGCCCCGGCCCAACTATGTTAAATCATTTTTAAGGTACAATAATTTAACATAAAATAACTATGTGATGTTAATTTAATTTAATAGCAACACTGAGGAAATATTACTATATAAGTAGTGTCAACTGTCAAAACTCTCTCTGCTCTTCTGATTCAGTGTTAAATTCTGCATAGTACATTTCTATTAAAGTAATAATTATATGAAGCACCATCTTTTATTCTACACTCTTTCTTAAACAAACTGTGACTATTAAAGATATCCAAGTTATGTTGATCAAAACTCAATTCATTATAGTTAGCTCATAAACGCAAATACAGATAGACTAGAAGAATTTCACAGGGATAGCTCAAGTCCTGGGTGGCTCAGTGGTTAGAGCAGTCGCCCGGATTGCGAAAGCTCGCGGGTTCGATTCCCGCCTCAGGACGTGAAATTTTTCTAGTTTTATATTTTAATTACTAAAAAATACGATAGTTATTTTGTTAAAAGTTATTATTTTTAAGACTTATGGTTTTTAATAAAAAGCGTTATGTTGGGAGCATGGAACTTGTCTTCTATGCTGTCAACATAACGAGCCGTATGCTTGTTTGCTACTCTCAATTATTGTAAATGAAAAAGATTATAGGACATGTTAAAGTTGTTCGAATTTGGTTTTGTACGCATTGTTAAGAGAGTCTGTATTTTCATCGTTTTCTTTCTTTCTTTGTATTTTTACAATAAAGTAGACGCCAACTTTACACGCGTGGACGCATCAAAAATATTAAAATGTGAAGTCTGTGAGTCTCACCAAGCCAAGAAGAGCCTTCTTGGCTTATTTTATATTATTGATACAAAGGTAGTTTCATTATAGGTATTGCTGTCGTTGAAACTAATAATAATAACATTCATATGCTCAGACCTATTATCTAGTTTAAATTAAAATCATTAAGAGCTTGTGTTATGAATACTACATAACGGAGAAATAAAGGTAGAAAAATAAACAAACAAACATCATAACATCTACCCCTACCGGGATTCTAGTTAACCCAGAAGCCCCTGGTTTAGTAGACACTGCCAATCGACCAGTTTATTGCCGAAGTCGACTTTTTAAATATAAGGAGCAATCTGCTTTTAAATAACCTTCTACATAAGGTTTAAATAAGGTTAAAATAAGCTTTTTTAAAATATATGTAATATCAGTGGTCGTTGCAAGATCTTACGGATCTGAAAATTAGATATAAATTTCTTCATATATTTATTTAGTCACGTGTACAACCAAGACACGATTAAAGGATTCGATAGACCTTAATGTTCGTTTCCAACCACAAAAACAAAAATTAGTATACTACCACTCTTTCTGTTTACGGCCACGCACGCAATATTAGCCCTTGTTTTCCATGTCATACAGAACGTAATTCAATTTGGGGGCAAAACGCTTATTGTTACACCAACTGTGCTCTGTCTCATTTCAAGTCTAGTTAACCGAGCTTCGAAGAATAATTCAGTTAATTTGAACTTTTAGGAAAACAGCTACTACACGGTAGATGTACATATTCCAGTAGGTAGGTACCTATGTAATAAGTAAGAAGTGGAATACCTACTGAGTGAAAATGCTAGGCTAAATGCTAAATGCTAGACAAAGAATGAGATGGAAAAGTAGGTATCTTATTTTTACAGTCAAACTGTTGAATGCCGATTAATTTGCCGACCTTCCTGCTGCTTATCTACTTATACATACATGGACAACTCTGTCGTATTGTGCAACAATAGGTAGGAATTTAGCTTAAGGGAGAAACTCACCCAGTGTCAAACACGGCCACTTTTGTTTTAATTTTTAGGACATAAATTTTAACCATTATTAAGTCACAACTCTGACCATCAGTCGAACCTTATGTTTGTTTGCCGTCCTTAACGTTGAAAGAGGCAGTTCAACAACAACATGAAAATCGCAGGAGACTAAAATGTGTTTGTAAATAATACGGTATAATAAATGACTTTGTTTTAATAGCACTATCCGACTGAAACGATTCGTGTCAGATAGTGTTTACCTACATGATAAAGCTAATAATGGCACCTTTGGCACAACATACAATCTCAGAAAATCTTCATACTGTCACAGCGATTTTACTACTGATTTTTTAGACGCACACCTATAACACGCGCGACTGTTTATTTGCACACACGAATAGCACACGCCTGCTGCTAGCCTCCTCCACCAGACCTTTCAATCGAACAATCAATCAAATTCCTTATTTGCGATAGCTAAGGTATGTTACAAGATGTTTACAATTTTTGAATCGACGACGACGGAAGGGTGCGGAAACTGAGATTGGTGCTAGGCGGAGAGTGGCCATTCTAACGCCGCTTATTACGTATTCTATGCTCTGGGGTATTTTACAGCACAATTAAATGACGAAAACCTTTATGCAAAACCGCAAAATAGCTGACAAATCAGGAAGAAGAACAATGATAAGAGAAAAGTAAGAGTAAAAACAAAGTTTGTATATAAAAGAAGGTTTGTCTTTTTATACTCTTTCTACTAAAATAACACTCCAAAAAGTTGGCGGGAATTAAAGAGAAACCGTAAAATAATGATTGACCGATGGGCCAACACCCTGTTAGATAGAACAAGTTAAAGGGGTGCCTACATGTCTCGGTTCTTTACCTATCCGCAGCGAAGATATGGTCTTATAGCTTCTATAGACACTTATAAAGTGTTTATTTAGTTATTCTGCAGTTCTCGATCTAGTTAAAAACTCTTATTGCTCTTAGAATGGGTATTTGAGCTCTATATAGTCACTTAGATTATCTCATCTTGATGAGCTATAGCGATGTCAAGGTGTCTTTTTATGACAAAGAATTCCAAAAGAAATGACAACCCTACAGAATCGACATTATCAAAGGAATTGGGCCACAGGTGTATCTAGAAAGATATCTCCTGATTTTCTCTAATCAATAGATCAGGGCGGAGTGATCTCGCCCGTTGGAGAAAGCAATTTCTTACGAGTGTAACGCTGTCGGCAGGTGCGCTTCAGAGATCCTCGGTGATAGACACTAAAGCAAATTATAGGGAGGATCAATCTAGTAAGTAAGTAAATCGGGTAAGTCGATAAATAAGGATGTGATCACGATAATGTAATATGTTGTATAATATACAAAAACTTTTACTAGATTCGCAACTCAACAGTTTCTCAATTCAGCAGATTCGCAAGTAGCCAAGAAGTACAACTAAAAACGAAAATAAATAAATAAAAAGTTTTTAAAATCAGTGGCATATTTATATTTACAATCTGAATCTGAATCTGAAGTACCAGGCTACCATAACTATGTAGGAGATGTTTGTATAGGATACTATGAATTTAATACCCTTATTTTTTTCGTTCATGATATCTTCATTGCCAATAATACGGACAGTGTGAAGGACAGACCTCCTTTTGTAGGTATATATCTTGTATAATAGTCCATGTGTTTAGCTCCTTAATCTATTCTTGTCACTTGCTCTTCTTCCTAACCTTCTTGTACTATATTTTTCGGTCTTTTTATATATTTTATGTATTTCCATTTTACCAATATCCTTCACTTCCCAATCCGCCTTTTCTTTTGCTGTACACGACAGACAGCTATGCGCTGTCATCTGTGAAGTGCATCAAGTAGGAACTTATAAGGCGAACAATATTCTATATACGCTGAAGTTACCCTCTACATCTACATAAACACACACAGCTCAGAACTCACACTGCAGTTGTTACGGGCGCTAATCATGGCAGTTTGGCCTCGCATCCTGATATCCCTAATGAGTTGACTTCCCGGGGATTTGTTATGATCGGGCTAATTGCTCGCTTCCCGGTCGAGGTTCGTTCCTTCCTCATTAGTGCGCGCGCGCAAGTGACGTCACGATCACGAGCCCGTAATCGAATGACCAAGCATATTTTGCTACTGAAATACAGAAGACATCAACATCTAGTCTAGATTTAAAACCAGAACAGGAGGTTGATTATTTAAAATATTTCGTAGTGTTTTCTAACAAAATACTTTTGAAAGTTTTGATGTCAACTAAATCCAAACCAGCAAATAGTTTCCCTGAAGGTGGTCACTATCACCTTCGTAGTGGTTGTAAGAGAGGTTTTACCGTAAGAGGTAGGGCATATTAGGATCCCGGTGACGAAGGAGCTCGATGGCGTTGTTACTAAGCTACTTTTACCATGGTCCATCCCGAGATGGGTCAATCTAAATTTGTTATCTCGAGCTCCTCTCTGCTTCGGAAGGCACGTTAAGCTGTCGATCCCGGTTGTTACTGCAACCGCATCAACGAATAACCCCGCATTGGGCCAGCGTGGTGGTGTTATCCCAAAGTTCCCGTATGTTTCTCCTAAGTCTTCCTGGCCTGCAGTTGGACGTGTATAGGCTAGTGATGATGATGAGAGCAAAGTAGTGTTAGCCTCTCGAATCTTTAGTGCCCGACGGGTAGCACCTCCATCTTACAGAAGATCGCAGCTAAACAATACACTATGTATTGTTTTCTGTGGTGTGTAAGGATCCCAGAGCTTGTTTGAGAATACTCAATGTTTAGAGCAGGAGAATAATATGTCTCCTATGCTGTCAAAATAACGTTGTCTTGATTTTTATTCGCCTAAAAGGTGCTACGAGCGTCTACAGTATAAGCTATGGTAACCGCTTCTTGCCGCCCTTGTCGTAGGAAAAATATCATGCCTCCTACACCCCCAAACTGATTACACAGGCTACTTATTACCTTGACGCCGAAGCACAGCGGACTGCTTCACGGCAGAGATAGGATAGTGATTTATTAATATAACTTGCTTTCAGAGCAAAGAACATTATGGATTCTTAGTTCGGTAATGTTCTGGGCCTCGATCGCGCTAATTTTCAGCGTATTCACCAAAACAAAACCGAAAACATTAGGTTGCGCACAATATGTGTTGCGCTAAACATTTTAACCGCCACTAATTAGCTTATTTTTTGAGAGCATACGTTGAAATATTTGATTTTATTTATGTCATAATTTTTTTTGGTGTATCTTTTATATAAAATTCTCGACTCACAGTTTTAGTTACCATACTCCTCCGAAACGGCTTGACCGATTCTCATGATTTTTTTATGTATATTCAGTAGATCTGAGAATCGGCTACTGTCGTACGTTTGAGGGGTCAGCTAGTTTTACATAAATTAATAAAATAAATCTTTCTCAATTAAGTAACTTATATCGAACGGTTATTGATAGCATTTATACACAAAGACGTTGCTATAGGCACCATCTATGCGAACGTATTTTCCGCTGGGTTTTGCTTTGATAATACGTTTAAAATTAGCGCGATCGAGGCCCATGGCTATCTTGCCTCACTTTACTCAATTGCTTGCTAGCGTTGCCAGCGCCATGAAAATCACGGCGGCGCTTAGAATTAGCGCCTATTATTATCACAATGTATATATCGCTATATACGAACTACATTAGTATTCCACCGCGGATGGCAGATTGACTGTCTAATACATAAAGATGATGTTTCAAAGGATACCGAAATTGAATATGGCTTATGACCGATATAATTTGGTCTGAGTCAAGAGACTTCGCGTTCAAATTAATTTTGTTGATGGTAGCAGAGAGCACAACGGAACATTAAAAACGCTAATTTCGTAGTATATCCCTGCGCTTTCTGATGCTATTTTTTTGTAAAATTGAACCTAATCATCTTCCTGTTTTTTTTTTATATTAATTCGACGCACATATTTTATCAGCATCGAGTAAAACGTTTCGCCGAAAAATCCAAATTCCATTCTACAAATTTCTACCTGATATTCAGACAAAATATCCGATTCAGCTTGGTAATAAAACAATACTTATAAAATTTTAAATTCAAACATAATTGATTTTACAATTGTCATAGCTCTCCGGTGGGATAACGCAGCTTGAGGGATTAAGAACCGAACACCACATAGAAATACCACCGAAGTAGCAATAAACCAAATTTTAAAAATTAATTGGCTCTGTGTAAGTTAGTGCCTAAGATCCTTTTGTCAAGTAGGAATTAAGCTGATAATCATCAAACACCTGAACAGATCTTCATAAATGATAGCTTAAAACCATCTCGATCACGTCAGTTTTCAAACAAAAAACCGAACGAAAATCGGTCCATTCATTTAGCAGCTGCGATGTCACAGAGATACAATACAGATACAGACATGTCAAATTTATAACACCCCTCGTTTTGCGTAGTCATAATTCATAAAATCACAGCATTTGTAGCATAGTACATATTTATTTTTGGGCAGTGGAATAACATATACATAAACCTACAAGTAATGCCTTTTTTCGATTGAATTATTTCAAGTGACATTCGTGTAGAAATGGACTTTGGATTTGTTTGCAAACCCTTCATTTACGCAAAATTCGTCTACGAAGCGTTTCACATCGATCAACATATTGGAAGTAACTGTTGGTGTATCTTAAATAAATAAATAAATACCTACTATTGAGTCCATCGCCAAGCTATAGTTGATACTTGGCCTCATTACCGCTCTTCTTTCATGTCTTAGATCATCAAAAGATGCCAAGGGGTCTGCGAAACTTAAATTCAAAATCTTTGAGATTCAAATCGGCACAAACGCGGTTAGCCCAAGCCGGTGGGATTTCAAAGAAGTTGAACATCTTTTACTATATCTATCATTTGGAGCATGCTGCATAATGTTGCGGCAGAATGCGGAAAAGGCTATTTATTTTTTTGTTTCTTAGTTCCTGTGGAAAAAACCGAAACTGTAATTTCAGTTCCTTGTAAAGTAAATTTCCTTAATACTTATTTAGTATATTTCTGATAATATTATACATATTATTATCATTATTTCTTAGATATCTAGTATTCTAGATTCTTAGATTCTTTTTTTTTGCTCTGGCAACATTAGCAGCCAGATGTCTAGAAAACAGCTGCTAATAAAATATGTGAAAATAAATGATAATTACGGTTTTTAACAAGCATTGAAGTGATTAAACAGTGGTGAATTATACAAATACAGTGCTGTATTATTAGTGAATCGATATTCAGTGTAAATATCGAGAAATAAAGATTATTATTTTCGACATAGCCGGTCGGTTGTCAGACTGACTATCTTGGATTCTGCTTCTACGACTTGGACTTAAAACCGGGGGAGTATTATTTGTCACCTATTTTCTCATTACAAAACATTTAATCACCATTTTTCATGGTTTTCTTTGATATCATAAAGTTTGAATTTCATAGTGACGGTTGCAAAATTGTAACTGTCATAATTAAATTTTGTTTGATTTAATCGTTGCAACGCAATTGTTTTACTCACATTTTGAAAACAGAGCACAACATTTTATTTATGTTAGTTTAGTAGTCCAATTCATTACATTTACAAACATTCCTAATCTATTTTGCTATCTGAAGTGCAGTGCAAATCATTAAAGTACATATACATTGACTACCTACTTAATCCCCTGACCATAACCTTTGTACAATCAACAAGTCATAGTATATATAATTGCTCTTGCCAATCGTTGATAAATGGTTAGTCTTATTAGTATAATATCTCATACTTTCATTAAATTATTTTCAGTGCACCAGTGGGAAGCAACAGACTAACCAATCTACCACTTATAAGCCATACCAGTACAAATATACACTGTCATAGAAGTATCTGTTAAGGTTGCTGCCGGTGTGTTGTATTCTGGTATCAACAACTAGAAAAAAAAAGCTGAAACTTTTAACTGGGGAGTATTGTTTCTATTGTTTTTAATTCACAATAACAACAAGAAATATATCAGTCCACTTTCACTGCTTCAACTCTAAGTTTTTAACTTTATTTTAAGTTTTCTAAAATACCCACTTCTCAAATTTGATAGATTAGATTGCTATTATACATACTTAAATATAAATAGGTATCACAACTCCATGTAAGTTGACAAGTAAAGTTTGTTTGGTACAATATAAAATATATATTTATATTTAGTGTTATTTAGTCTGTTCAGTAATATTCAATAGTATTTGTAATTTTAGGTATTTTTTGAATCGGTGTCTATTGACAATTTTCAGTTGTCAAGCAATTTTGTAAGGAAATCTGCAATTCATGGTGGCTCTTTAATACTTGTTAACAATAAAATGAAATGTAAAGAACGTAAAGATATCGTAGGTCTTTCAGTCGAGCGTATAATTGAATTGTCTTGTGTGGAATTAGAGAGTTATGTTATAGTATGTGTGTACAGACCACCTTCTGGAAATTATAACACATTTGAGTCCATAATGGAAGATGTACTCAAAAAAATAAGTAATAAAAGGAAACATATTATTATCTGTGGCGATTTTAACGTTAATTTGTTAGAGAGCACACCATCATGTACTCGTTTACTTTCCGTTTTTAAATCCTTTGACTTAGTTAATCAATTTCTAGAGCCTACTAGAATCACTTCCCACTCGGCCACCTGTCTTGATAATATTTTTTCAAATAAAGACCCTGTTTCAAAGTCTGTTATTACCAATCTTACGTCTGATCATTGTGGTTTGCTGATTGCTTTTGTTGATAATTTATTGATTGAACCAAAATATTTAACATATAGACCTATTACGAAGAGTCGTGAAGACATTTTTATGAATAAATTGGCTATAAAGGTAGCCACACTGCCACTCACACATTCCAGCCCGGACGATCAATATACTTATTTGTTTCATGTAATAAAAAATGAGTTCGAAAATACCTTCACAAAAAAGACAGTTAAATCTTCAAATAATAAAATGAAATTTGGTGACTGGGCTACAAAAGGTATATATAAAAGTAGAAATAAGATGTATGAATTATACGCACAAAAGAAATACAATCACAATAAGGACTTTCATGAGTATGTAAAGAAATATTCCAAGACTTTCAAAAAGATATGTAACCGCGCCAAAGCGATACACATCCGAGACAAAATTGAAAAATCTAATAACAAAACAAAAACTACATGGAATATAATAAACCGTGAAACTGGTAAAGTCAAGTCACAAAACACCACGTTCACAATAAATGTAGATAATCAAATTATTAATTCTGACCACGAAATAGCTAGCATATTTGAAGATTACTTTTCAAAAATACCTTCGATTACAACATCTCATTTAGATTCTTCTTCTCTTGAAGCAAGTTCCATCCTGAGGCATTGTGTGCCCGAGTGTAGCGAGACTTTCCAATTTACCCATGTTGTTCCTCAAAAAATCATTAAAATTTTTAAATCCCTAAAATTGAAAAATACAGGGGATTTATGGGATGTATCTGTAAAAATAGTTAAGAATATCATTGATATTATTGCCCCTTATCTCGCGCAAATTTTTAATAACTGTATAGATGAAAGTATTTTTCCTAATTTAATGAAATACAGTAAGATTATTCCGCTATTTAAATCAGGTGATAGAGAGGATCCTAGTAATTTTCGTCCAATTTCTATTTTACCAGCACTTAGTAAAATATTTGAAAAAATTATTTTGGAACAATTGATTAAGCATTTTAATTTAAATAATCTTTTCCATAGTGCGCAATATGGATTTACAAAGGGTCGTTCTACTACTGATGCTGGTGTAGCGCTGTTAAGGCACATATTTGATGCATGGGAGAGTTCACAAAATGCTATTGGTATATTCTGTGACTTATCAAAGGCATTTGACTGCGTTGACCATCAGACGCTAATTTTAAAATTACAACACTATGGGGTTACAAATTCAGCTCTGAAGTTAATCACATCTTACTTAAGTTCTAGAACTCAAATAGTTGACATCAATGGAACAAAATCTTCAGGGTCTTATGTCAAAATGGGAGTTCCACAGGGTTCAATTCTAGGGCCTTTTTTATTTTTAATATACGTAAACGACTTGCCTTTCTTTGCTAAGGAATTTTGTGAGATTGTGTTGTTTGCAGATGATACTTCTTTAATTTTTAAATGTGATAGAAATAAAGTTAACTTTGACGACGTAAACAATGCGCTATCTCAAGTAATGAATTGGTTTACTGTGAACAATTTACAACTGAATGCAAAGAAAACTAAATGTATTAAATTTATTTTACCTAATGTTAGGGAAGTGGATACAAACATTAAATTAAATAATCAGTCGCTAAATTTAATTCAATCCACCACGTTTTTAGGCATTACAATCGATGCGAAACTCCAGTGGAACCCTCACATCACAACACTTTGTAGTAGACTTAGCTCCGCGGCTTATGCTATTAGAAAAATAAGGCAATATACTGATATTGCCACGGCGCGCTTGGTTTACTTTAGTTACTTCCATAGTATTATGTCGTATGGTATTCTTCTGTGGGGTAAAGCAGCAGACATTGAAACAGTATTTATCTTGCAAAAACGTGCAATTAGAGCAATCTACTGCCTTGCTGCTCGAACATCTCTTAGAGACTTATTTAAAGAAATAGATATACTAACAGTGGCTTCTCAATATATTTATGCTTGCATAATTTTTGTACGTCAAAATTTAAGTTCCTACCTAAGACACAGCGATGTACATGCATTAAATACAAGAAATAAAAATAAGTTGATCTTACCGTCTCTAAGACTGCATAAAGTTTTTAATACTTTTATGGGTCAAAGCATACTTTACTATAACAAGATTCCTAATAACGTACTAGACTTGCCATTTGACAAATTTAAAATTCACATTAAGAAAATTCTAATGTCCAAAGGTTACTATACTATTAACGATTATATAAATGACAAAAATGCTTGGTTGTAACTTATAATGTCATATAGTTATTTCCACCAATAGCATTTCATTGATTTTGTGGTTGCTGGAAGATGTCATGCTCTCTATAAGTTTCTGCGGTGGTGGCGTCGTGTGCCGGGTCGCTCCGTTCCCTATGATATGGTTGAGCGGAGCGATGGCTGGCACATGCGTCATACTTGTGAACAGGTGCCACTAGTGGAAATGGTCATCTCTAAGCTTCCTTGATTTTGTAATAATTTACCTACATATCCATCAATAGTATCATTTTTGAGGTATATGGCATTATAGGATATTATATATAAAACAATACAATTATTATTGTAATGACGTGCTCAGACAAGTGTTTAAAATTAATGAAAGATGTTTAGCTTTATTAGGTCTTTGTATATTAATTGTTGACCTTTGTGTATTGTAATACCTATATTGTGATGGTGCATTGTCGGACAGCCTTTAAATACAGTAAATATTCTTATTATTAGGTACTTATTGGTACTTTAATATACCTTTTTTATACTCTGTGCGACACTGCGCTGCTAAATACTATTACTGTGTAATTAAACATTGTAACTTAATGATTGAAAAGAGTGACTACACGAGTTTGTTGCCGGAATCTTCTCGGTAGTTCAACTTTTGGAACCGGTGTAAATTCAGACAGACTGACAGACAGACGGACCGACCGACAGACCGATAGACAGACTGACATAACATTCTTAGCTTACGTAGATGCAGATAAGACAGAGAGACAAACATTATGAAATTGTTAGTTAGTTAATATTATTTTTATGTGATAGACTTAAGGGTTTTTTTGTTGACGATTCAAAAGTGCTTCTTGGGGGCCTAATTGAATAAAGATATTTTCATTTTCATTTTCATTTTCAGTATCCATAATACAAGCCTTTAAAATGCTAACTTTGGGATAGAGTAGTAGGTGTGAGTATAAAACAAAATGTTTTAATATGGCGACCACGTTCCGTAAAGCGCAATGTAGGCCAACCTCCCACCTGGTCAGGGTAGCGGGAAACCTAAAGATGTAGGCGCAGCAGAACCTTTATTTAGCAACGTAATAGGTCGGGTAAAAAGTTTCTTCGCATTTTTTAAGAAAATTCAGATCATTTTTTAATATAGTTTATTTACATTTAACTAAAGTATGTAGGTACCATTTTGTTCAATAACTTTTTGCCATCTTGTAGGTAAGGACATGATCCCATTGCTATAGAAATTTTGGGGCTCCTGATCAAAATACCGCGACAAGCTGTTTTCGCAGTCCTCTCGTGATGTTAACCTGACACTGCCTAGAGAATTCTGAAGAGAGCGAAACAGGTGGAAATCTGAAGGTGCAAGGTCAGGACTATACGGGGGATGCATTAACACCTCCCAGCCAAACTCTCCTAATTTTTGCTGAGTGACTTAAGATGTGTGAGGTCTAGCGTTATCATGATGAAAAACTACACCCCTTCCAACAGAAGAATTAATCAACATTAATGCCGGCCGCTTTCTCTCAACTTCTTGCTTTAATCTCATCAGTTGTTCGCAGTAGAGTTCAGAATCGATGGTCCTGCGTGGTGGTAACAGCTCATAATGAATAATGCCCTTCCAATCCCACCACACACACAGCATCACCTTGTTGCGAGTTAACCCGGGTTTCGCCACAGTCTATGAAGCCTGACCAGCCTTTGACCACGACCTTTTTCGCACGTTCTTGTCGTACGTGATCCACTTTTCATCACCAGTTATCAGCTTCTTCAAAAATGGTTCGGTTTCATTACGTCGTAATAAAGAATCACAAATGAGTACACGGTTCATTAGGTTTCTTTCAGTGAGCTCGTGGGGTACCCAAATATCGAGCTTTTGGTGTAGCCCATTTTTTTTTAAATGCGCCAAAACTGTTTTGTGGTCAATTCCCAGTTCTTCAGCTACGTCGTAACTACCGATATGCCACTCTTGCTCCAGTTTTTCAAAAATGGCATCGATTTTATCCGTACTAAGGCGACCAGAGCGACGTGTATCTTTGACATCAAAATTTCCGGATTGAAAACGCTTAAACCAAATTTTGTGCTACTGTCACAGACACTGCACTAGGTCCATAAACATCGCAAATATTTTCGCGGCTTGCGTTGCATTTTTACCTTTTTTGTAGTAAAATTTTAAAATGTATCGAATTTCTTCATTAGATTCACTCATCATGACAGTACGAAATACAAATGAAAAACACACATTTTCCTAATTTGAATTTGGAATTATCTTTTTTAAAATCTAAACTTACAATGATACCAAAACCAGCCAGATACAAATAGTACAGCCAAAGAGATTTTATTACAAGTTCATACACACTATAATGCGAAAAGACTTTTTCCCTAACCTAATACATCATAGGCTGATAACTGATGTTTATTTATTTATTTATTTATTTATTTATTTATTTATTTGGTTCACCAACAATTGTGTACACTATAAGACAAAAATACACATTTCACAGTAACATAGGTAAGTGCAACAATTACTTACAGGTAAACACCACATGCGAGAAAAAAAACACATACTTAAATATTTAATAATTAAGTAGTTATGTGGAGAGGTTTTAGCATATACCCACTTAACTTAAATTAGTTGTACAAACAGTAATAAATTATGGTAAAAAATTCCCTAATACTTGAAATTAAAGTCTGACAAGTTTTTAAAGATTGATGAAGTCAGTTTCCCTGGCGTGTCAAAATGAGGGTCAATTTGATCACTAAAACCATTTACGATTCTGCAAAATCTTACAAATGGAGAGTTTGCTCCCAAGACAGTTCTTCTAAGTGGCGGACAAAGTGGTGTAATAGGTTTGCGTGGAATTCTAGAAGGAACACGCAGGTTAAGAAGACTCAACAACTGTGGACAATCTAACTTATTATTAAGAAGTTTACTAATAAATTTAGCATCACTGAGACTTCTTCTCTTAGATAGTGAACTCATTTTGAAATAAATTAGTCTATCTTTGTAAGATTTAATTTTTTTAGACTTGCCCAAGGAGAATAACAAGTGCCAGAGAAATCTTTTTTGTACGCGTTCGAGTCGCAGTGAGTGTGTTGCATAGTGTGGTTAACTTCATTGTCAACATTAGACATATTGATGCTATCCTTAAAGTCGACATTCGCTTTGAAAATTATATGACAGCTGCTAATAATCACTGCCTACTTGCAATGCTTCTCGCTTCTTTTTAATTTACAACTCTTCATACGACAGTCGCCGACGATCTAATGAAACAGTGTCCGTGTCCTTTTATAAAAGAAAAATGTATTTAAAAATCATAATACATCACACGCCTCACGTGTATTGTAAAGCGCGGTGCACACAGTAAACATTTCATAAAAATAAACACTTAGGTAATGGAAATCGTACGCAGAGCTCCCGGCTCGGAATAATGTGAAAAAGTAAAGCGGGCGCGGAACGACGCCCCCGGGACACGGAATCGGTTATTTGCCCGTGGATTGTTTTGAATATGGCGCTGTGTTGATTGTGACCGTGTTAGAGTAGATGCGGCAATAGTTTTGGCCAGCTCCGGCTGAGTAAAAGTGGAGCGTAAATTGAAGTTCGTTAACAGTTGCTGCTGAAGCTGATCATCGTGAGTCACGTTGCTGACAAAGTTCTTTACAAAAGTTTTCGAAAGTCTTCACTACAAAGTAAGCTTCTATCGTTCATCGCGTTAGTAAATTGACATTAGGAATTGACAATTTGAACTGATATTTTTAATTGACATTCTAGCTGACTAGCGACCTCAGAGCAAATAAACCAATAGCGACTCATATGGCTCTGTTATTTTATTTATTATTTTGACAGGTTGTAGTAGATTATTTCAATTATTATTTTTATTCTCATTAATTTATTACACTTTTAAATTTTTTTAATGAATGAACATTGTATGAATATTGCGGTACCCTTATAGAGTTCATGTTTGACACTTTTCATTGTTACCACCATTGTATACAACATGAGAACAAACTATAAAATAAAAAATAAAATAAACTTTGCAACTATGATTTCTGCTGTAAAAAGTGGGACAGTTTGTTCAAATTTATTAATATTCTATATCTATTTACAAACGAATAAGATGTTTTTGAAAGTGGCAAACCATTTCTATGAAATAATATAGCTAATGTTTTAATTTATTGACGTACTGATGACACTACCCTGAATAAATGTTTGAAAATATTAGAAAAGTCTTTAAACTAGAGAAAAAGCACACCGGATTGGTTAGAGCAGTTACTCGGATTTTGAAAGGTTGCGGGTTCAGTCCTCGCCTGAGGACATAACGACGACAATATTTGTCATTTTCGATCGGATTTATATTCATGTAATTTTTTGTACGACGAAACACACCACTAGATAATTTTTCAACGACTTTTTGCACGTGATTGCACCACGGACCATTGCCCACGTCACAGAGGTCGAAACGCCACTAAACTCCACTGAAAAAAAATTACCCTTTTTAATGCATTTATAAAAAACCGAAAATCATATTGATAATACTGAAATCACAATACACCTACTTACATGTTTCTTTAACAACTCTTATAAGAAAAAAATATGGCAGCATGAACTGTGATGTCAAAGTTTATGTGGGACTCCTTGTTTAGCACGCAACTTGAAGTGGTTGTAAAACGGATATTTATCAATCATCATGATCATCATCATCATTTGAGCCCAGAGACGCCCACTGCTGGGCATAGGCCAACCATATTTATCAATGTTTTTCCTAAACTTCTTTCAGTTTTGTAAATTGTTAATGTGTTGGATTAATATTAAACAATATGAAAATATTCATATTCCTTATTACCCTAAAAGTCCTCTGTATTTGTCACATTTCCAAAAAGGAATACTTGTCTTGAAGAATGGAATAATCGCATCCATTCTTTTCACTTCTTAACAACACGCAATCGTTGAGCACGGTTACCCGTGTCATATTTAATTCATAGACAACTACGTATTAACTTCGTGTGCGTGTGGCCTTAGCTTTACTTTAAACCGGGGACTTTTATAGCCAACGTGAATTTGAAACTCTCCTAGTAAAATCCATACGGATTTACGGTACAGTAGCCACAAATCCCGTCTTCAGGCCGGATGAATAAGAAGGGATAAGTATAAATTAATTTTAGAGATCAGAAAAATTTTCACCAAACTAATTTAGCTATCTGCAATAATTATATGTATAAGCCATTGATTTATTGAGCATTAAGTCAAGAAGGAAGGTAAGCCAGTAAGAGAGGAAAAACAGTAAAAAGTTGAGGAGCAGGTGTCGTTGAAATGGCCCACTTCTTTAGCGGCCAGTAGTAGCCATGACGAAGTCTTCTTTGTAAGACTGAATTGGACATAACAAGGACGTGGAAAAACCTACCATTCTTTTGCCATGATAATCGCCTCATAAACACATGAGTAAACGCAGTTTGTTTGATAACGGGCATCAGAACTTACACGATTTGGCTCGCTTCCGCATAGACAGAAAGTGAAACGGACTACTGGCTTCGCAAGTCTCTACTGCAATATATAGGCATAGGCACGGTAGTGCGCTTACTGGTGGAACTAAAATTACTGGTCGTATTACGCCAATACAAGCTCAACATAGTAGATATTGGTACCAGAAACGTCAGAGGAGCACCCGGAAAAACTGTGAATCGCAGACAAAGAAGGAAAATGCCTGAACATCTCCATATTCGCCGCTCCCACGACAGATAAATGTGGCGTTAATAAAATTACTCCGCGGTGAAATTCTTTACCAAGACGATCACTGTCCTCGGTCGTGAAGAATCCCGATGCACAGACAGATGACATATTTAACTATAGTGTAACAGCTACTCGAAAACCGCTCCAAATATGTCTCAATGCTCTGTTAAAAATAGTCAAAGTATATTCATTGTTTATTTTCAGTTTCTCTTCATTTTAGCCCAGAGAACTCTACCAAAATTGAATCGGAACACGTTAATAAATAACTTTAATTTCATGCATTACTCCCAGAAGGCAACGCGTTCGGATTACTCACTGTATCCGTATAATATTAACATAAAATTTCTTTGCCCAAACATTTATCCATACGATTTGGTACGAAGATTAAACTCTATTACCATAGTCGTAAAATTTATTTATTTTCACGCGTCGAGTTGTCACTGAGAAGACTTAAGCTTTGGAAGTCGTACACGATTCAATGAATACGTTTTGTTAACCACACACATTTTTTACTTTTGATAACACTGTCACTGATGTAACATTTGCCGTTCTCTATTATAGAAATGTTATTGGGACTAAATTGTTACTTAGTTTATTTATAATGGTTATTTTCACGGAGCAATATTGCACTCGTAAGGATGACTTTTTTTTTGTTACGTGAGGCTTTTGAAATCAAAGAACAACCTAATTTTAATAGAGAAGATGGTTGGAGTGTACCTCCAGCTTGGGATCCCATCATGCGAATAATAAAGTCCCAAGCCCGTCCTCACACTGCCCAAAAAACTGATACCGTGAGCTCCGTATGCGTAATTCGGACCGTTTAAATTTAACTCAAAGTGACGGTAGTTAACTTAAAACTTATCAAAGACAACTGACATCTACAGTCTTACCGTGACCACGATCGCTGTAAAGTAATCGTAACGTCGGGTGAATAATAATAATGTAACATCTAATTAAACGCGAGTTAAATCCGGTAAATTGGTTTTATTTCAAACAAGTTCCCAGACATTTTTTCTCATAGACAACTTATAAATTTAGCTGGTTTCGGTGGACCACCTGCAGCTTCATTTCTAGGCCAAAAAATTGTGTGTTTTTGTCACGCCAACATAGACCACCGTCGCGTCTCCCGTGAACTACTTTGAGCACTAAGGAGTTAAGTATTTATATTTATTACATTTGTTTCCCAAAAACATTCTGATATTTTCAACTTTCTTTGAAGTCGGAAGAAAATCACACTTTTCCTGATTAAATACGTAATATTCAACAATATTCAACAAAAGAAAAAAACTGTTTTATTTGAAAGGATACATTACCGGCATTGTCCGATGTTAATTTGGTAGAGATCGATGAAGATCTTCGAACATAGAGAACGGAACTCCTGAATAAACAGCTGTCACGCCATAGTCCACATTGTTGACGCAGTGTAGGCAGGCCTCCAGAAAACTAGATTCATAGAGAAAATTGAATAATTAGGATAGGTGGACCGACGATCTGGTGAAAGCCGCAGGTAGGCGCGGATGGGTTCCCTCTATCTGGCAGAATTTTGTTGTTCCGAATTTCATTTAGCATAGCACACTTGGCATAATTTTCTTTAAACGAATATGTTCAATGCATAAAAATCATTTAGTATAATTATCATTTGGTCGAATGTTTATATGTCCGAATTCCACATGGCATACTTTTAAGATTGCAGATTTTCACTAGGCATAATTTCATTTAGCAAAATTTCACTACGCATAATTTCTTTGAGCATAACACTTATTTAGTGCGACGATTACTCGGTATAATTTCACTTGGCATACTACGATGGTGGCAGATTGTGCTACATTAGTGACTGTCTTCTTGTCTGCCCTACCCCTAGAGTGTAATTTAAGCCCGCGAAGGTGCGGAGGGGCGAGGCGGCCCGCGAGCTGAGGAGCAGGTGGTTTTGACGACTACCTGCGACGATAAGGTCGCGTGGGACCGCCGGAGCCTCGCAGGGCCGAAGCCATGACAGAAACCTTGCATGCTGTATGCTTGCTTGCATGCTGCATGATTGCTTGCATGCTGCATGCTTGCTTGCATGCTGACTGTTGCTTGCATACTGCATGCGTGCATGGTGGATGCTAGTATTGCTTCTGAATATTGACTTTCTGCGATATGATAGTTCTGCCTCTTAATATTATGGATATCAAATTTATGCATAAAGATGATTCTGAATTTAAACTTTCTGCGATATGATAGTTCTGCCTCTTAATTATTATGGATATTAAATATATGCCTAACGATGATTCTCACTTATAAAATTATGGGTTTTGAATGATTAACAAGTGTGTGCCAAATGATTTTCTGCCAAATATAGTTTATGCTTTCCGCTGTTATGCATAATGAAATTATTACATAAAAAGTTCTGCGAAAAAAGGTGTACCGGCGCGGATGCGTGCAGCCCAGAGCCGATCCTAATGGAAATCTTTAGGAGGCCTTTGTCCAGCAGTGGATGGATTTCAACTAAAATGAAGCGATAGCTACAAGACATTATTGAAACATAATTTTATAAAAATAATACACAAAATTATATAAAATTTATGTCATTTTTTGGAGTCGGTGCTAGCCTACTTCCAGAAACAATAGAAAGTGAAGCACCAACTTAAAAAAAACACCTCTTGTGATTTTTAAATCGTGCATTCTATGCAATGGCAAATATGTTATTGACCAGCTTGATAATTCCGATTAAATGATTCGTTTCAATTCAACAAAGAATACTATCGAAAGGTTCACTAATTCAACTGCGCGTCTGATTTATCTAGAATTCTAGATCATTCTAATCCGAAGCCGCATCAATCAACTGAATATCCAAAAAAACCATAGTAAACAACCGGAGCGGACGGACGGACAGTCCAATTTTCCTTATTGTTTTAATTAACCCCGCACTAACCTGCGCCATTTTTGCAGTCCCGCATCGCTCGTGCAGATTGATTAAAAGTCTATGGCCCATGCTTTAGAGTACGTTTCCACTATCGGACGGCACGAGATTTTAAATTTGATTCAATAAAAAAACACATATTTCAACAACAAAGCGTTTTGTTAGCATCAAAAGTGCATCACTTTTACGAAACTACCAGAAGATGCGAAAAACTTTCTTTGTAACAAAAATATTTTAAAAAACTGTTTGAATTGTTTGCTTTCTGAACACTGTTTTACTCAGGTAAGATTATTTAAATGACTGGAGGTTTCTTTTCAGCTTGATTGTGATTGTGACTGAATTAAGGACGATACAAGAATGATTTTTTTTTCAATGAACAGAACATTTTATAGATCTAAAAGTTGATACCAATTTATAGTTCATCAGACGTAGTTTTGGTAAATATCCCACTGGCTGGAGGTCGGTTAGAAAAGCTTATCTTTCCGTTTCATATACGGAACAAATTCTGTTTTCAGCATAATTCAGTAGAACATATCCAGATATCGCAGACATCGGATCCCGCTGGGTGTAGGACACATTACATACGGGCATACCACCTATATTAAATAATAATAAAAATATATTTTTGTTTCATAAATGTATAAATAAAATTTTATGTTCATGTATTTTTGCGTGATTTCATATTTGTATTATGTTCATCTAAGATAGGTACGTAAGTTTATTAATATATCATCATCATTTCAACCAAAAGACACCAGAAAGGCAAAACAATAAAGATAATGAATAAAAAAAAATTGTAATTTCTTAATAAGTAGGTATCATATCCATTGTTTTGCACCGCTTTGAAATTTTAGACGTTAGGCCCGCCATTTGCATAGTTAATTGTTAAACATAGTTAAAATATTAATTTACCATTTTGTTAGCAATTCACTCAAGGGTAAGCTAAATGCCGGCCGTCTCGTGAGTCCTGTGCTTGTGGAAATGCATCCAACCCATGTAGCGCTCAAGCAGCATCTAATTTATGGTTGAGGTGGGCGCCCGGTCCGCTAGTTACAGTAGCTGCTAATCAGACGGACATGGAAACTCTGTATACTTTATCTAGGCCATGTTTTCGAATGCCTTCTCAGGTGATACGCCTATTTTCGGTAACTAGACTCCAAACAATGCTATAAAAAAAAATGCAAAATATGAAAATTTGAGCAGTTTAGCCACGCGGTTATAGTTCATAAAAAATTTTTTGTTAGTTTGTTTATCCCTATAAAGGGGAGCTATAGCCCATACAGCCAAGTCTTCAGTATTTCTTTAAGTCTTCATTAATTGCATTGAAATGCTGGTGTTACACATTTTAATTCATCTTGGGAGAATTTGACGCGAAGCATATGATGACGGTCTCTTTAGATGCTATTTGATGAGGTGGATAACCACGAAAAAGTTCTCGTCTTTCACACCATAGATAATCACTTTTATTCTAATAATCTTTTAGTTGTACGTCAACACAAACACTTGGTTTATAAAACTACACCAATGGTTGTTGTCGGCTGGCTGTGAAATTGACGGGTAGTGCGCTTCCACAGCCATCTGACAGCATCCATTTTGTTTTATCGGGCCGGCGACCACGTTTTCTTCGGAAAAGAATTCGTCTTGCCCAATCACCGACCATCGTTGTCGCAAGTTATTCGCAAATTAATTTTACTTGACATTGTCAAAATTCGTAATAACGAGAGGCCATTAAATAAAGAAGAAGAAGAACTAACTCACACTAATTTTAAAACACAAAGTTCGCTCCGACACAATTTTTGATTATTGTAATAAAAATCTTTTCTTAATTCTCCCTATGCACCGGAAAACTTTACCAAAAAAAAGCACTATTCTTTTAATACTCTATGTGCTTTACTAAAACTCTTAACTAATTAGGTATCTATCTGACTAAAATAAACTTTTTCGGGTGTGAAACGCAACGCCAACGAATTTTTCTTCAATGTTTGTACGTTTGCCGACAAACCCAAAGTTTATTCTACAAGTCAGATCATCAGACAAAATATCCGACTCCGCTTGGGCCTGAAAAGAATAACCTACAAGTAATGCCATTACATATTTCCATAGCAGTATTTCAAGTGGTACATATTTGTGGAATGGACAGAATCACGGAGTACTAGTACATACAAAAAAAATACATACAGTGGAACATACAACCTCCTTTTTTGAAGTCGGTTAAAGAAGGGAGATACAAAGGAGGAGAGGATACTACAGCGTGCGCTAGACTCGCCGGCCCGCCATTTTTTGTAAGCAGTGTTTTTCTACTTTTAGGCTATTGGCGCTGTCATAGATTTCGCCAGAATCCAGCACTTTGGACAGAATAGACTTTGGATTTGTCGGTGACGTCATCGACGAAAAGCTTGTCGACAAAGAGTGTCGGTCCCAATTTCTACATATAGATACTTTTTGCAGAATTTCAGTTGGAAACACAGTATTGACGTGGTAATAAATAAAATATATAGAGTTCTGAATTAAACGGTGTATATTGATAAACAACAAAAAGGGATGTGACACACACAGATGACTCACGTCATATTTAAATTAGTATAGCGTCAGGGTGTTCTTATTATATAAAAACCAAGAAGGTTTAACACCCCCCTGTAATAGGAGCACCCTGTATATACGCTATATGCAATTACCTATAAATGACATATCAAAAAAAAACAAACCTATACACTTGACTGACACTAACAACTAACAATGACCAACATCAATATAACATAATAGTACACACCTAATTATAAACTTAATTAATACACAACAAATATCTACAATTAAAGACAAAAAAAACTTAACCTAACCCTAAAGAACTAGAACATTTAACATGTTTAATTTTCGCTAAAGGTTTGGTAAGTATGTCGGCAACCATGTCTTGTGTAGATATGAATTTGAGATGAATGTCATTGTGTGTAAGTGTGTCTCTAATGAAATGGTGTTTGATGTCGATATGTTTTGTGCGTGCGTGAAAGGTGTCATTATGTGCAAGTTTGATGGAGCTCTGACTGTCTGTGTGTAAAGTGATGGGATGAGTGATGGCGAACACTTCGGTAATTAGTGTTCTTAAATATATAGCCTCTTTGCAGGCTTCTGACGATGCCATATATTCGGCTTCAGTTGTCGAAAGTGCAACAGTGCGCTGCTTGCGAGATTCCCATGAGATGGGGGCTCCACTCATAACAAAAACGAAGCCGGTGAATGAGCGGCGGTCGACAAGATTGTTCCCATAGTCAGCATCAGCATAACCAATTGGATATGTTTGACTACTGTGCCTGAATTGAAGTCTCAAGTCTTTTGTGCCTTTTAGGTACCTCAGGACTCGCTTAGCGGCTTTCCAGTGCACCTCCCCGTAATGTACGTTGAACTGCGACAAGTATGAGACCGTGTGTGCTATGTCAGGTCTTGTACATATGGCAAGGTACATTAGAGAACCGATAAGCTCCTGATAAGGGACTTCAATATTCTCATCTTCCTTTTTAGGTAAGGTGAGTTTTAAGCCTGGTTCCAATGGCGTCGTCACTGATATTGCATCAGTCATTCCAAATTTTGAGATTAACTTCTCGATGTATTTCGTCTGGTCAAGAGTTATCCTGTCTTCGGTCTGAGTTACTCTCATTCCGAGACAATCTTTGACAGGACCAAGATCTTTAACGATGAATTTCTTTTTTAATTCATTTTTAAAATTATCTCTCATGTTGACGTTGTTGCTCAGTATAAAAAAGTCGTCAACGAACACTGCAACTACGAGGAAATCTTTCCCTTCTCTTTTATAATAGAGGCAATGTTCTGTAGAAGCTTGCGTCAGTGTGAAGGAAGACATGGCTTCACATACCTTCTTATTCCACTGGCGCGGAGACTGTTTTAAGCCGTATAGAGATTTTTTTAGTAAACACACTTTGTTTTTAGAGTCAGTTGAAAAACCTTCAGGTTGCTCCATGTATATATCTTCATCAAGGTCTCCATTCAAGAATGCCCTTTCCACGTCAAGATGGTCTACCTTCAAATTATTTTGCACAGCAAACGCTAACAAAAGTCTTACGGAAGACAGTCTCGCAACTGGCGAAAAAGTTTCACCATAGTCCACTCCTGCAACTTGGGTGAACCCTTTGGCTACAAGTCTGGCCTTGTATTTAACTACGCATCCACTTGTGTCTTTTTTTATCTTGAAGACCCATTTACATTTGGTAGTCTTTCTAGTGGTGGGCCGATCAACTAGTATCCAAGTACCATGTTTCAACAGGGAGTCGTATTCTGCTTTCATCGCATCTAACCATTTGTCTTTCTGTGGATGCTTAGTAACTTCATTGTAAGTCTCCGGTTCCAGATCAGATGTCATGTAGAGGTTCTCGTGGTACCGCTCTGGTGGACGTCTATCCCTTTGCGGGTAGCGAGGTACCTGAAGTACGTCTACAATCGGATCAGGTTGAGGAGCTTCAGAAATTTCGGAAGTTACGGAGTCATCACAGACAGGTTGTTCTGATGACGATGACACAGGCTCTGGCCGTAAGCATTCTTCTTCCTGTTGAATTTCTGGTTCAAATACCGGAAGTTCAGTATTTGAAATTGGTACTGAAATTTGGGTAGGGGGAGGTGTAGAGAGCATTTCACTGTGTGAAGAGTTTAGCCCCCGAAGCGTATTATTTTCCAGGAAAACAACATCTCGAGCAATTATTATTGCGCGAGGATTTTGGGGATCAATAAGGCGGTAGCCTTTGCTTTCTGTTGAATAACCCACAAATATGCAAGTTTGTGTTTTAGATTCCAATTTCGTTCGTTTTTCTTTTGGAATGAGGACATGAGCTTCACAGCCAAACACTCTCAAGTGAGAAAGATTAACTCTCTTACCTGTCCACAATTCCTCGGGAATTTGGTTATTCAAAGCTTGTGTAGGCGAACGGTTTTTTAGATAGATAGCCGTATTTATGGCTTCTCCCCAATACGCTTTCGGAAGGTTGGAGTCTTGCAGCATGGATCTCGCCTTTTCAATTATAGTTCTATTTGCGCGTTCAGAGACTCCGTTTTGCTGTGGAGTATACGGAACCGTAGTCTGATGAATAATTCCATTTTCCTTCAAAAAAACAGACATTTCGTTATTAACATATTCACGGCCGTTATCTGAGCGCAGAACTTTAATTTTCTTACCCGTTTGATTTTCAACTAAATATTTAAATTCTAAAAATTTACTAAAAACTTCGGCCTTTGATTTCAAAAGATATCCAAAAGTTTTGCGACTAAAGTCGTCTGTATAAGTCAATAAATACAAAGCTCCGCCCCATGATTGTGTACTCATAGGTCCACATTTTGGAATTAGGGAAAGGTTGTTTAGCTAATTTCCCTTGTAAACATGGTATACATTGGTCAATTGAATAACCTGTATAATCTATGCCGATAGAATTATTTTTAAGTAAATGCATACTCTTTGTATTAAGATGCCCTAAACGTCTGTGCCACAACATGGCAGACTCTTTACTTGTAGTATGCATAGCATTTGACTCTTTTGTGTCAAGTTTGTACATGCCTTTATGGTTAGTGCATAGAGGAATGGTTAGTGGCTGTAGCAATGACCGAACCTGTCACTTGACATTGTCCGCTCTGAAAAATGCTTGCACCATTCGATGTAAATAAAACTTCGAAACCCTTATTAACTATACTATTAACAGATAAAAGATTAGTGGCAAGGCCAGGAATATAAAGAACATCACTTATTTTATTTACACTATCGGATATATTTACATTTACAGTACCTTTGCCTTGGCTAAGAACTTGAGCCTTGTTGGCAACAGTAACAGGTATAATGTGCGTAGAAAGAGATTCAAACCAATCTTTCCTGTTACTCATATGGGAAGTTGCACCAGAATCAATGAACCAATGGGAAGAATCTGTAGGAAGAATAGTATTAAAACAAGATGAAAGTGTAAATTGTGTTGTATAATTTGACATGGTAGCCGAAATATGCTTGTCCGAAATATTATATTTTTTATTTTTAAGATTTTTACACTCTGAAATTAAATGTCCATTTTTCTTGCAATATCTACAGAATTTCTTTTTAGATTCACACTTTGTATGTAAAGCAGTGTTAGGTATGGTACTGGATGAAGTTGCAGTCGATCGAAAACGAGAATCTTCTTTGAGAAGCGCTGCAACCACGTTCTCCGATGTAATTTTTGTGTTGGAGTGTTCGAGAGCCATAACGAGTGGGTGGAATTTTTCTGGCAATCCAGTAAGCATTATAATGCCTAGGAATTCATCATCCACTTCAGCCCCAATTCCCTGTAGCGCTTGCTGTACAGTTAGCATGTTGTTGACATATTTTTGAATATCACCGCTGAACTTTAATGAAAGTAAAGTCTTCATTAGGCTAAGTCTTCTAACTAATCCACTATCCGCGTAGGCCTTCTTTAACGCATTGAATGTTTCAAAAGCGGTTTTTGCTGACCTTATAACCGGATATACGGACTCGTCACACAGGAAGCAGATTTTAGCACGCGCCTTTTCGTCTTTGCGTTTGGCGATGGGATCGTTGAGGTTGGCTGGAGAACAGACGACGTCCCATAGGTCGAAGTCCGTCAGAAGACATTGAACACTAAACGCCCACGTGTTAAAATTATTGCCTTTGAGTTTGTTGAAGCTTACACTTGATGTTGAGACATCTTGGTGACCTGAAGATAGTGCCGGCGTTGCCGATGGTTGATCCATAGCACTTTAGTTACTTTAATTTTATCTTACTCACGCTGTCCACTGCTAGAAACCCTGGGCCCATAACCTTTTGCAGAATTTCAGTTGGTAACACAGTATTGACGTGGTAATAAATAAAATATATAGAGTTCTGAAGTAAACGGTGTATATTGATAAACAACAAAAAGGGATGTGACACACACAGATGACTCACGTCATATTTAAATTAGTATAGCGTCAGGGTGTTCTTATTATATAAAAACCAAGAAGGTTTAACAATACTTAACTGGCTATGCTCAATACCATTTATGAACATTCGTCGGAACATAAGAAAATGTTTTCCAGCTAGACAACTGATAAGTAAGGCTGCTCACTCTCTCTCCAAGTAGGATTGACTGTGACAAATGCACAGAGGAAACCATCGCTAATTCGTCGTTCACACATTTCTGAATTATCGTAGGTATGAAGCTATGAAAAGAAATATGAATAATTTTCTTTTTATGAATGAAAAAATGGTCCCACTCGAACCTCGATTTAGGCCAATGTATGTAACCGGACCTAGTTGAATTATTTAAGCACAGATTAATGATTTACATTTAAGTTTTGATTTGCTTTTATCCCTAGTTTTTCAAAAATCGTAAATCATGTCAAATGTACCTATTGTTGCATTGTCTATTAAATAGGTATTTAAATTTTTAACTATAACTTTAGCTGCAGCTCCATATTTAAAAAGTAAAAAGTAATGTCTGTTATACTAACCTAATGAAATAACAAAACGCAAAAAGCATTTTTCATGTTTGTTTCCAAAATAAACGAGGAAATATTTTAGAATGCACTAAAAATTCGCCATTTTCACCATTTATGTTCAAGTACCTATGTATATAAATGCCAAGTCACCGTCAGAAAATGGAAATTCCAATAAAAACCCTATGTTTTTCCCATACAATAGTCAATTAAAATTTTCCGCATCTACCAACTGTCAAAAGTGTGTCTAAACAAGTAGGTAGGCAGTACATTTATTATGTAAATAACTGATGGTACTTAGGTAAGTAGGTACTAGCGACAGAATTATTGGAATAGCAACCACAGTATTATCATAGTAGAAAAAAATACTACTAAGTCAAGCTGCGTAAAACCTCCGGAGGTCTTAAGTCAATTACAACCCCATTGTGTCTGGAATCTGTGGTTTGACAGGTTCAAGATTGAAGTCAAATTAGAGGACCACAAAATGTTGAAGCCTGGGCTGAAAATAATTTTAATTTGAAACTGTAATAAAAAGGAAAGATTTAAATACCAGGATATCATGACTATAAAAGAGATGTTGGCGATAAGAGAGAGAGTGAAAGAGTTGTCAAAAACTTCTCAATGAACTACCTAAAAACTAGGGTTGTACAAATGACAAATATACGGATGTTAAAATGTCGAATGTAGATAATTAATGGTTACCTATCTAAAGTTCGAAAAAATTTTGACCGAATTTCAACCGAAAACTTTTTAACTATTTTTTTTCGGATTTCGTAACATTTCAATCTTGTGACCGCCCTTGCTCCGTACGTTATAGAGAAGACTTTAGTAACTGTTACATTGACGCCGTGTTGTCCTCAGTACATGCTTGACGGAGGCACAATATTATCAATAAGGTTTTGTGGCCACACACGGAGCCCTATCATAGCTAACTATTAGGATACGTTTCATTTGTCATACGTCGCTGGATCGTTTAGTTGACGCACTGCAGACGACGTTAATGTCTCATATGATGGACCAATCGTATTTTCCGACAGAAAACTCCAATTACTTACTCGTACAGTATATTTTTTGTTTCATTTATTGGAAGGAAAAACTGGACAATTGTGTTCCCCTTCTCTTGCATGGGTTCCTTCAGAAGAGGCGTGAAAATGCGCTTTATGGCGCGGCAGAGGTACAGATGACAGCACATCTAGTGTAACAGTTTCACTACGAAAGCCGCCTCTGCTACGAACAGAGTAAGGGCGGTCTCAAAGTCAAAAAGTTACGCTTGATGAGTTGTCGACTGTACAATAAGTATGTTTAACGCAGCATTTGCTGTCTTCATATTTCTTACCGCCTAACAACCAGTAGAGGACTTACTTATTTTCTGTTAAACCTATAGGTAGGTATAGCAATATTTTTAATTAACCTGCTGTCAGAAGGGATTACTTACAGCCTGGCCAATATGAGAGAAATTAAATAGTGGTAATACTGTATGGGCAACAATCAATCATGACAAGAGTTTTATAGGCATACTTATATGCGTCTCACTGCTGGGAACAAGCCTTCCTACATTGGAGAAACACATGAAGAGTTTTAGCCATATCACTACAACGCCTGCGGATTGGTGGGCTAAAACGGTTGCAGCAACAACCGGGACCAACCGAAGCACAAGGTTAGAAATTTTCGTTGACCCATCCCGGAATCGAACAAGGCGAAAGTTGCTTTGTTTTCGTAAACGAAGAGAATAGGTATTACTAGTTATACAAGAAATTTTCTTTAAAAACTTAAAAAATTTGTAGCTTTGCTTATCCTTAACATAGCTCACTATTACTTTTGTTGTCAACTGTACCGACCCACACATCAGACACAAGATGTTCTATTGTGTGTGCGCGTACAGCCTTAAAGCTTTGAGTAATTCAGGCGAAAATTTGTTTGCCTGTTGGCCGAAATCTCTACCTCTTTTTATGGTCATATGCTCCTGCGGTTAATAAAGATGTTACTCAAACACCTCCTCACCCGTAAACTCTCCAGCTCAGACAGCATCTCCAATAGCGTCGCAAAAATCCTCCATTCCTCCCTGCGCAACTATTGTACCTCCTGGTCTGATAAGAAATCCTCCAGAGAAAATTCGCCTTTATGGCTTAAGGCGATACCTCGTCGACACTAGCGACACCACTTGATTTATATTAATTGTGGTGAATATAGAACATAATAATCAAAAACGCTTTAATGAATGACTAAAGAATGGTATTTGTAATTTTTGAGATATGCTCGGTATAAGATATTCCTCTACATATAACCTATTTTTTCATTATTGCCGAAAGTGGCCACTTTTAACAATAATAAAAACTTTTAACAATAAGATACATCTTTAAAAATTACAAATACCGTTGTTTAGCAATTCTCTAAAGCGTTTTTGTTTATTATGTTCTAAATTCACCATAATTAATAACAATCAATTGGTGTCGCTAGTGTGCACGAGGTAGCCCCTTAAGCACTCAATTGAACTTACAAGGTTCCTCTATTCCATAAAACCATGATAACTTTGTAATGACCATCTGCGGCCATCAGCTGCAATAGTCAGTCCCAAAAATGCGGTGAATAACATTTGGTAATGAGCAAATGGACTTGTAGGAAAACAAAGCAATGTTCGCTGGATGGGTTTTACTTACCCACAGATTAGAAAATTCCGTACTTACTTCAATTGCAACTGCTTTCATTCGCCAACCCGCATTAGACCAGAAGCCAGAGCCACGGCTGTGATATGGCCCAACATTACTCTCGGCACGAGTTTCCTTTTGTAGGAAGGCTTGTGCCCAGCTGTGAGACGTTCAAAGGCTTTCAGTTGCTGAAAAGTAAAAGGTATCTATGTATTACCTAGCTTTAATTTGAAATTGCTAGTACCTATAGTTTCGGTTATTTTGATATAGATACATAGGAATCGTATCATGTCAGATTATTGATATACCATTATGTGATGACAAAGATCATGCATATTTACAATAAATTTGATTCAATATAAAAATCGTAGTAAATTATTAGATATTCAGTGCCATCAGCCATCACTTATGCGATCCCAGCGCCTAGCGCCATCTGTCATTGCTAGGCTAAGACTCTAAGATCACGAATAATGGCGTGCTGTTATATATCTTTTTATAAAATTATTTTATTAAAGAAAATACACTTCTCAAAAAGAAAATTAACATTTTTTGGTCTTTTTTATAAAAGTAAGAAATCTATTTTGTAAAACTTTTTGCAATGCCATTGGCAATTTTTTATAGAGAATGCATATACTGAACGCGACTATAACTTTGACAGAGGAAGCACGTTATCTATCAGCTGTTTGTTTTCGTTGTTTGTTCGGTACTTTTCACAACTTTTTGAGGTTATCTCAGTTCCCAATTTACTTGTGTTAATGTACATTTTTGTAAAATAGTGTTAATTGTATTCTGATTCATAAAGAACTGTTTAGTGCAATGCAGTGCCATAGTCTTGTCCTGTGACATTTATACTTCGGGTGTTTATTTTAGACTTTGTGCTTTGTAATTAGTAATATATTTTATTTTTCTCAATTATTAATTACGTTTAGTGAAGTGAAAAAAATTATTGATTTAAATTGTAAGATTTGCATACATATTATAAATTTTCTGTGAGTGTGTAGTATAAAAAAAAACTAGGTGTAGTAGCTATGCCAATAGCATTTTGTTATGACAAATTTTTTCAACAAAATATTTAAATCTGCAATTGTTACAAAAATTCATCTTATAAAGAAAATTTTTGCTTTTAGAAAAGATATAAATATGGCTAGTGAGATATCAAAAGTAAAAACTGAGTCGAGTTTAGAAGGTAACCCGCCCAAAAAAATAAAATTATGTGATGACAAAGATCATTCTGTTTTATCTAAGAGAACAGTGGCAACTATGTGTGGTTCCTGGAGACCTGAAGAAGAAGATGGTGGATTAATATTTGTGTTTAAGACTCGGGAAGCCTGCTTGAGTCCGGACCCTACAAAAGAGTGTGACTATCCAGAAAATATTAAGGACTGCTGGGAGGAGAATCCAAACTCTGGCGATGACAATATGCAGGTTAGTGACTTTTAAATTACTAATTAGAAATAACTAAAAATTTAATCGGTTTTCATATTACTTCTCCTAAAACTTCATTTTTTATTTCAACGCCATCTATTGATAAGTTAGAAAACTAAAATGTTTAGTATCGTGTTTTGTACTGTTACCCAATTTGACATAGTACACGTGTTATGTTAAAGATGGCGCTGTAGAAAATTAATTTTTGCAACTACGATTCTACCTTTGAACACTACAATTATAACTATTCATACTACATTAAATTATTCAAAATTAATTTATTGATAGTAAAGATAAGTATTGAATTTATTTCTGAGAAATTATTTCTCTAGTCATAGGGCCTTCCAACTAGCTCCATGAGCTCCATCTATTGACGTTGCGAAGGAGTTTAATACAACTCTTGTATTAGGAAGTACTTAATAATATCTGTAGAGAGTGTTTTCCGCAAAATATTTGAGACACAATACAAATTTTTGTTTTGACTTTTGTAGTTTTAATTTAATACATTTTATTACTACTTACATTCATTTTACGAGTAATAAAAAAAAAAAAAAAAAAAAAACATCGTGTAAAAAAGTTTAGTGTCGTGAAAGTCTTAAGCAACGAATTTTAATAATTATGAACAATCTGGTGGAATACCACTTTAAACCTAATTAATATTTGTTGAGATTTTGACGGACATATAATACTTATAATTCAGCTGCATCAATAAATAATATTCTTAGAGAGTATTTTAAATATAGATACTCAGGTACTTAAATCAATGGTACACAAGACATCACATCAAGTGTAACAGTTACATTACGAAAGCCATCTCTATTTCGAACGCAGTAAGGGCGGTCTCAAAATCAAACTGTTCCGCTTGATGTGCTGTCGACTGTACCTACCTATTCATCTTTCATCCATCACATACCACTTTTGCTCCACTTTGTAATCCAATTTAGTTTTAGCTGTCAGTGCCTTAATAAAAACGAATGACACTACGTATGTACAATATACAGTCAGTGTCAAAATTATATGCTTTTTACACTTTGTCCTTTAATGTGAATGCGATAGGCATTAAAATCGTTTACACCTGTTTCAAGCAGACTGTTACTATACTTAGAAAACTTTAAAAAAATATTTATTTCTTTATATACAATTAGATTAAATTAATAGATTAGATATCAAGCAATCTGGCCGCCGACCTGGTGGTAAGTGGCTACCATTGCCTAAAACACCTGCAATAAGAAGGATAAAACTAGGTATTGTAAGTAGAGATGAACCGGATAACCGGTAACTATCCGATATCCGGCCTAAATTTTTACTGATAGTAACTCAATAAATATCCGGCCGGATACCGGATATTCAAAAACTACGACACTTTCCTATAATTAAAAGCAATACATTAATCTTTGTGAGAAATATCATTAAAATGGCTTATAATTATGACGACTTTGATTTAAAGTGGAAAAGTTACAAAAAAGCTTCGAAATCTGGTATCCGGTATCCGGCCAAACAACTATCCGTTTCAACTCTAATTGTAAGTGCGTTATTGCTTATCTTTAGAAGTAAGATGAAGTGGCTTCCAAGTGGATTCTGTGGTTATACGACCGCAATAAGAAAGGCTGTGGTTTCCACCCAGAAGTCGAAAGCTTGATACGTGTCCAGCAGTGGGACGTATAAGATGACTCGCAATATAAACTGACGGTCACCCATATTAAGTAAAAAAAAAAATTTTAAACAAAAGTTTATTCCGACTTCAAAAAACTGAAGGAAAAAATAAAATAATGTAGGTTCTCATCACCTAGAAACATTTTATCCTTTTCAGTTTTTTGAAGTCGGGTTTTTTTTTTAAAACATATCTATTTAAACGTATAAATAAAAATCGATGTTTGTATGTTTGTTCCCTATGCACTCCGAAACTATAGATCAGATTGTGATAAAACTTTAGTAGGGTGTTCTGGAGAGGCTCTCGAAGGTTCCTAAATTATAAAATAATATTTTATTTTTGTTTATTATAAAACCTAACAGTACGCTAGTAATACATAAGTCAGTGTACCAGACAAAGGCACTGCTCGTTAGCAAGACCATTCCTTCAGCTTCGTGTAGAAAAATTGCTACAAATTGCCATTGCACAGTTGATTCTGCGATTCGCTGCGACTGACTGTTCTTTTGTTCTGTCGATTCATCAAATTGCTCGGTGATTGCCGACGCTTGCAATTCATCTGGAATATTTTAAGTGTTATTTGAATAGTTGCTTTATAAAATGAGATGGAAGAAATCACAGGAAGAAATCGTCATAGATAAAAACACGAGAAAAAGAAATTCATTTCGCATAACTGTTATTGTCATTATGTCATTCATAGTGCCTACGAAGACAATATGTGATGATAATTATGACGTCATCGACCTTTGCAATTTTGAAAACAATGCATGTAGGCGGTAGCCTCGCAGATTATTGTTTATTAACTTTTTTAAATGGTTTCTTCTTAATACTTTATAATGTAATAACGATTCTTAACATTCTTGAATTATCATTTGAATAGCAAAAATGTCAATTGCAGTGCTCAGTTGCTAGTTTGAATTTGTATTAGATTTATGGAAAGTTTCAAAGCGCCATGAAAAAAAATGATCAAACATCTCAAAATATTTACGACTGGTATGCCGAAATATGTTTGTCTATAATGTAATTCTTACACCGGCAAATTGCTTGTTATGTCTCTTACAGTCCGGAGCGTAGCACCCTCAACACCTCTCGTCCGCCTCTTGTGACGTCGTGCCATTCAAATCTTCTGTACCTTTACAAATTGCTCCTTCTCTTAAACATCTCATCACGACGCCTTTTGCGAAAATTTCTCCGTAATAAACTCGTTGGCGTTGGCCCTTTGTCGGTTATATTTTCTCTGTAATTGGTCGTCTTAGTGCAGGATGCAGAGAAGACCTCGCATTGAGAGTAGGTACTTAAACTTTACGTGCAGTAGCGGTCAGTCTTCAAAGGGTTTTCCTGCTTCGTTTGCTAACACACATCGCTTCTTATTTGGCCTTCATAAAACTAATTTTTTATATAGATAATTGGTAACTACGTGCCAAGTAATACCGTTTTTGAGAATTCATCATCATCATCATCATTTCAGCCGAGAGACGCCCACTGCTGGGCATAGGCCTCCCCCAAAGATCTCCACACCGATCGGTTCTGCGCTTTCCGCATCCATCGGCTTCCTGCGACCCTCACCAGATCGTCGGTCCACCTTGTGGGAGGCTTACCAACGCTGCGTCTTCCGGTACGCGGCCGCCACTCGAGGACCTTTCCGCCCCAACGGCCGTGAGTCCTTCTTGCAATGTGGCCTGCCCACTGCCACTTGAGGCTCGCAATTCTTCGGGCTATGTCGGTAACCTTAGTTCTCCTGCGGATCTCATCATTTCTGATTCGATCACGCAGAGAAACCCCGAGCATAGCCCTCTCCATTGCCCTTTGGGTGACATTGAGCCTTCTTACTAGGCCCATTGTAAGCGGCCACGTCTCAGTTCCGTAAGTCATTACTGGCAACACACACGAATTGAAGACTTTCGTCTTGAGACACTGCGGTAGTTGGGCCGAGAATATGCTGCGAAGCTTCCCGAACGCTGCCCAGCCGAGTTGGATCCGTCGATTGACCTCTTTCTGGAAGTTGGACTTACCAAGTTGGACTATTTGTAGAGCTGTGTAGAGAGTTCCAGTGTAGAGCTTCCAACCTTTACAGGAGTGGGTACGACATGGGAATTCGACATTATTTTCGTCTTATCCATGTTCATTTTAAGACCCACTTGTTGGGAGACTACAGAGGTCGTCGAGCATTGTGCCCAAGTCTTCCAGGTTTTTAGCCATGACTACGATATCATCCGCAAAACGAAGGTGAGTCATGTACTCGCCGTTTATGTTGATGCCAAATCCTCTCCAGTCCAAAAGCTTAAACACATCCTCCAACGCGGCAGTGAACAGTTTCGGCGATATAACATCGCCCTGTCTCACACCTCGCTGAAGACGTATTGGTTCCGAGTTTTGGTCCTGAAGGCGGACTGACATAGTGGCGTTTTCGTACAGTGACTGCAGCACTTGGCTGTACCGATAGTCTATTTGGCATCTCTGGAGTGACTGAAGCACGGCCCAGGTCTCGACAGAATCGAAGACTTTCTCATAGTCCACGAACGCTAAGCATAATGGCAGGTTGTACTCTTCTCTCTTTTGAGAATTATTGAATGAAAAATGTCAAGAATAGAAAAAAAACATCCAGTCCCCGTAGCACTGGCAAACTCCCTGTGGTGTGAACGAAACTATAGCTCAGCAGAATGAGATAAAACGGACTTGTCTCCTAATAAGTGGATAAAGATGGACAAATATTTTGTCCACACAAAAATATTAGAAGAAATTCACAGGGTTCTCTTATATGTCCACGATAACTAAGTACTTCAAGCAGTTGCCCGGAGTGAATGGACAGGATTTCGCATCCCGCATTTATATGAATACTAATATGCTTAATTACGCTAGTATATCAGCAAGTCTGAAAGATAGAATCAATATACATATCTCATAGAACTGAAGGTTTTATGCTAAATACTCACTTCAAAACAGTTGCTTAAGCAAACAACTTCAAGCTTAACTAATATCAATTGCCATGCGCAGTGTGGTTTCTAGTCTTAGTTGTTTTAGAGTTAATATTATGGAAATAAACCCCTTGTTCTTAAAGATGCCCCGTTCTCCAATTATTTGGGCTCTCACGTTACGTCATTAGCTACGGTGTATCTAACTAAGGCTTATAGCTGAAAATACAGTTTGATACCATGATAAAACAGGGCAGCACAAAGTAATTTTAAAGAATTTTCCCGAGTTTTGGCTACGGAATGTTAATAATTTCCGACATCATTTCGCGAAGGGAACTCTGCCCAAGAATCCACCTTTGTCACAGCATTTTAGTTCGAGTTTAAAATAACGTTAGCCCTTAAGTGACATTCTTCGGGCGTTACAAAATTGATTCGAGAGTTTATAAACGTTCGCATATTCAAAAACAGTTTTCCTCCTTGTTTACCTGTAGGTAAGTACGTCGATGTTATCATAAAAGAAGATTGAACTTTTAAAGGTTGAACGTAATGTTTGGGGTTTTACAAGAACAGATAATAAGGTTTGTAAACATTTACGGCCTTGCTAATAATAAAATTATTGAGCATATTTATGTTTCGTCATATGTGAAATAATATGGCCTGTATATGAACAAGACAACACACGGCGTAGCTAATCTTCGCACCATCCAAAGAGAAAAGAAGACCGTTCAAGCTATATTTTAATAATGTTAAATTTTTGAGATTACAATAAATAAATTGGGTAGCGAATAATTCCAAATTTAGGATACCTGGTACATAATTATCTCTGGCAGGCAGGTTTGGCAGAATTTTTATCCTATTTCAAGATAGCACAAAAGCACATTGCCATTTTTTTATAAAGAAGATAAACTTTGAGATTACAATAGTAATGCCACGGCAAATGCCTCTAAACTCGGCTTCACCATGGTCTTCCATATTATTCCTTTGCGATCTACATTCAGTATTATGCAAATAGCTACATTGTGCAGCTAATCGCGATACATTACTAAAAGTAGATCCATTATGAATTCTTATCTAAAAAAAATGAGATGTTTGTAATACAGTGTTCACAGCAAACGACTTTGTGAGGCAGGCGTAAAGAAACAAGTACACATTTATTAAAAGGCATGATTTACAAAGGCGGTTGAGAAGCTAATTGACCTCATTTGTAGGGAACAGGCTCGCTCCATTTAACTGAGACCTCGGCTCATTAATACCGCTCCCACGACGAAGGCTTCGCTTGAAACTTGGTTTCACTTATCAGCATATTTCTTTCGTCAGGTCTCGTGTTCACGTCACTCATGCATGATTAATTTTACACTTTTATAAAAGTAATTTAAATTTTTTATATATAACAAGATGACAAGCAAGATGACGCCCTGGCCAAAAGTGGCGTCGCATACAGGCACCTGCAATGACAAGGAGGAAATCACTTGGTATCGCGGGTGCGTTCTCATCCTGAGGCCTAAGATGAAATGCCTTCAGTGCCCAGTAATTACACTGGATACCTTTCCCTTCAATCCGAAACACAGCGAACTGTTTCACGGCTGAAATAAGAAAGGCGGGGGTACCTACCCGATGACCCTTCATATGGGCCTACCACCTAGTAAAATAGTAGTAATATAAGTAGTTTGATGTTGTATAACGCTAACTTCTTTTTATTTTGTTTTAACATTCATTAGATGAAACGAAAATAGCGGCAGCCAAAATCTTGTGATAAGGATTTTGGCTGAATTGCAAGGCATTGACTGTCAAAACTAAAATAATATGTATTCTAAAGTTTAGTTTACCTTCCAATTTTGCTAGTCAAAAGTTTAATCGAAGTCATGTTGCTTAGCAATGATAAAATCGCTTGGGGATTCTGAGACACTGTATCGCCTGGCCTCCTAATAACATTATCATCGACAAGTTCCGGCATCAATATTAATGCTGTTAGGTGTTCCGTGAACTGCTTCGATCCCTCGGGCAACATTAAGTTGAAAAACTTTACGAGCCCCATAATTTTGTGAACGACTATGGCAAACGCTATTCGTAATATTAATGATGACCTATTTTACCGTTTTAATGTTGGTAAAATACTGTTAATAAACATAAACATTCATCATCATCACCAGCCTATCCACGTCCCCCTGCTGGGCACATGCCTTAATGCATGGGAGAAACACATGAAGAGTTTGGGCCATTATACCACCACGCTGGGGCACGTTATAGGAAGGAGGAAACACATGTGCCGGCAAAGAATTCCAAGTTTTGGAAGTTTGACAAAGAAATGAGTTACTAAACTTCTTTGTGCGTGATGTTGAGGTATAGACAGTGAATTGATGACTCCGAACACCGGTACGCGTGCTCCTGAGAAGGAATAGGGCAGGTATAGGGTTGAAAGCTCTTCAGAACACTCCGTGATAGATCTCTATGATCTAGGCTGTTCGTGATCTCTACATCGGCAATGATACGGACAACACGACACTGCTATCTGTCCACTGCATCGAGGATGTACTTGGCGGAGCCATCCCACAGGTGAGAGCAATATTCCTCGCAAGACTTGAGTTGGATTCTTCTTGTATGGACTCTTCTTGCAGCTCATTATGTGGTGTTGCGACATTTGCCGTGTTTTATTTTAAAATACCGCCCTTATATTTGTCCTTGCAGTAATATTGAATAGTTAAAGAATATATGATTAAGGTACTACTTAGATTATATTAGGTTGGGAAAAAAGTCTTTTTGCATTATAGTATGTATGAACTTGTAACAAAATCTCTTTGGCTGTACTATTTGTACCTGGCTGGTTTTGGTATCATTAAAAGTTTAGATTTTAAAAAAGATAATTCCAAATTAGGAAAACGTGTGTTTTTTATTTGTTTTTCGTACTGTCAAGATGAGTGAATCTAATAAGAAATTCGATACATTTTTAAAAATTTTACTACAAAAAAGGTAAAAATGCAACGCAAGCCGCGAAAAAAATTTGCGATGTTTATGGACCTAGTGCAGTGTCTGTGAGAGTAGCACAAATTTGGTTTAAGCGTTTTCAATCCGGAAATTTTGATGTCAAAGATGCACGTCGCTCTGGTCGCCCTATTACGGATCAAATTAATGCCATTTTTGAAAAACTGGAGCAAGATCGGCATATCAGTAGTTACGACGTAGCTGAAGAACTGGGAATTGACCACAAAACAGTTTTGGCGCATTTAAAAAAAATGGGTACACAAAAAAGCTCGATATTTGGGTACCCCACGAGCTCACTGAAAGAACCCATTCTCGTTGTGTACTCATTTGTGATTCTTTATTACGACGTAATGAAACCGAACCATTTTTGAAGAAGCTGATAACTGGTGATGAAAAGTGGATCACGTACGACAAGAACGTGCTGTTATATCTGGGAAATGTTCCCCAAAATGCTGGCAGTGTTTCCCCAATGCTGACACAGCATCATCATGCCTGAATAGGTTCTGAGACCAGCGCTCTCGCGCCAGTCTACCCCAGTCATTCGGTCCGCGAAGTTGTCTCCGCGATTTCCAATCTAAGTTTTCTTGTTGAATTCAAACTCATGAAACTTTTATTTCTGTGTGAATAAAATAGTTTTTTTTAAAAAGACTTTTGCGTTTTCCATTCTAACAGTGCGAAAAAGGTCGTGGTCAAAGGCCGGTCAGGCTTCACAGACTGTGGCGAAACCCGGGTTAACTCGCAACAAGGTGATGCTGTGTGTGTGGTGGGATTGGAAGGGCATTATTAATTATGAGCTGTTACCACCAGGTAGGACCATCGATTCTGAACTCTACTGCGAACAACTGATGAGATTAAAGCAAGAAGTTGAGAGAAAGTGGCCGGAATTAATCAACAGAAGGGGTGTGGTTTTTCATCATGATAACGCTAGACCTCACACGTCTTTAGTCACTCAGCAAAAATTAAGAGAGTTTGGCTGGGAGGTGTTAATGCATCCCCCGTATAGTCCTGACCTTGCACCTTCAGATTTCCACCTGTTTCGCTCTCTTCAGAATTCTCTAGGCAGTGTCAGGTTAACATCACGAGAGGACTGCCAAAACCCCTAGTCGCGGTATTTTGATCAGAAGCCCCAAAATTTCTATAGCAATGAGATCATGTCCCTACCTACAAGATGGCAAAAAGTTATCGAACAAAATGGTACCTACATACTTTAGTTAAATGTAAATAAACTATATTAAAAAATATTTTGAATTTTCTTAAAAAATGCGAATAAACTTTTTCCCCAACCTATTATAAAAAACTTTTTAGGACTTACAAAAAATGTGGTTCGTTTCCCTAAAGCTTCTGAAGTTACCTGAAGTAACTTAGTTTCGGCTTCGCAGAATTTTAAATATTTACGTTACGATGTCTCAAGTTTGGAGGGATATCTATCAATGTCAAAGTTATTAATACCTTAGCTACCTTTGTATTAATCCTTAATGTTGTTTATTTGTGCTGAATATTGCGATATTGCTGAATTCGCGGTATGATTAATGTGAAATATTTTTTTAGTAAAGTTATTTTAATAATTATTTTAATATAATTTATATATTTATTTTCACATTACATCTATCCTTACAGGTATCAAGAGCTAATACGATAAAGCAGCAAAGTTAAAATCTAGCTAATGAGCTAGATTTTAACTTTGCTGCTTTATCGTGAGGTTTAAAAAATATATATTAAAAAATATATATATATGGATATCATTATATACAATGTTAATCTTGTAAATTCAAGTAGAGAAACGTGAAAATATATCGCGATTCATATATTTTTTAAACAATTTGAATTTACAAGATTAACATTGTATATAATGATATCCAATGTTAATCTTGTAAATTCAAGTAGAGAAACGTGAAAATATATCGCGATTCATATATTTTTTAAACAATTACCTAATTGCCAACAACCTTGTGGTAATCGTTTGTAACACCAAAGGCACTGCTCACTTGTTCTGTACGCCGTAAAATCAAGTCCCCATGTTCCCAACGTAACTCTTCCTAGATGAGCAAAAGCTCAAGCTGTGAGAAATCATCGCAGGAACGCAACCCTTTGAGGTGGTGATTTAGCAGCAATCTTCATCAAGGTGGAAGTGCTACCCCAGGCAGGCGTTCTGAATTCTAGTAGAAACTTGCATGTGGTAGGCCCGCATGCAGGGTCGTCTGGGTATGTACCACCGCCTTTTTCCGGCCGTGAAACAGTTGACTGTGTTTTGGATTGAAGGGAAAGGTAGCCAGTGTAATCACTGGGCATTGAAAGCATTTCATCTTATGCCTCAGAAAGACAACGCACCTGCACCTGAAATTTTTCCCTTTTATTGCAGGTGTCTATAGGCGAAGGTAATAATAATAATAATAATCTTTATTTGCTTAAGAACATGGTATATAAGATGTTACAGTTCAGTACAAAGTACTCATGTCTTGCTGATTTGCATGCAAAATATTTTAACATTCAGTCATTTAACAATTATTGTCAAAAAATTCTTTTAGATAATAAATTTTTTTATCACTAAGCCATGCATACAATTTCTTTTTAAATAAATTAACATTTAACAATTTAATTTCATTAGGGATTCTGTTATATATACGAACACACATAGTAAGGCAGCTTTTACTATATTTATCTGACTTTGGTACATCTCTTAACACTAGTCTATCAGGATCACGTTGAGGTCTAGAGTTGACGTCCCTTGCTTTCAAAAATATTTTTTTATTTCCATAAACAAAGTTACAAATTTCATAAATGTATAATAACTGAAACGGTAGCAAACCAAGGTCTTTGAAATAAGGTCTACATGAGACGTCTGGTGGAATTCCACAAATAGCTCTGATACACTTCTTTTGAGCAATAAATACTCTATTCCAATCTGTGCCATTGCCCCATATTATAATTCCGTAGCATAGTATAGATTCAATATAAGCCCGGTAGGTAATAACTGCTGTTTTTTTATTTGTTACGTTTTTTATTCTATATAATGCATAAACAAATTGATTTATTCTGTTATTGAAATTCTCTACATGATTTTTCCATTTCAAGTCCTGGTCTATTATTACGCCTAAAAATTTAGTATGAGTCACTTCAGATATTTTATCAATGTTAAGTTTAAAATTTTATTTAGCATGTTTATATTTATTAAATTGGATAAAATTAGATTTGGTTAAATTTATTTTCAAATTATTTATTTCGAGCCATTTAATGAAGTCATCAATAGTATTATTAATGTCAGATGCGTGGTCACTTATTGAATTAATTCTTTTATCTGATGTCACAATCACAGAAATATCATCCGCAAAGAGAGTACATTTATTATTAGTTACTTTAGTTATATCTTTTATATACAAGATGAACAATATCGGCCCCAGTACGCTTCCCTGGGGAACGCCACATTTATTATCTTTGAAACAAGAAGAATATGGTAGTAGTGTGGTTTTATCAGTTTTATTTGTGACGACACACTGTCGTCGATTTTTCAGATAGGAAGACAACCATTGTAATGCGAGCCCTCTTATCCCCACCAGTTCTAGCTTTTGCAACAATAAGTCATGATTGACAAATTCAAATGCCCTTGATAAATCAAAAAATAAACATGCAGTCAAATAATTATTATTGATATTAGTTAAAACTGTATTTATAAGATTAAAGGTAGCCAGTGTCGTTGATTTTTGTTTTTGAAAACCATATTGTTCCTTTTTGATAATATCATACTATTCAAAAAAAAATTATCTTTTATACATACATTTTAGTAGCAACTTACAATGTGGTGGTGGGTACGTCGGTTTATGATGACAAACTGACCCATCTACCTGATTGTACCAGTTGTATAAAAAACTACATGGTATTGTACCCTGTTTCTCTTATTATTTTTATATTTCTTTTATTATATTTTTATTTTTTATTTTTTTATTTCTCTTATTATATTAAATGTATTTTGTAAAATAATGAAATAAATAAATAAAAAAAAAATGTAATAGGTAACGTCAATTCTTGGTATATAGTAAACATATTCGACAAGAATATACATTGGATGGTATTTAATTTGAAAATACAGATTGTAAAGACGACAGCACGTCAACTGTAACAGTTGCGCTACGAAAGCCGCCTATATTACGAACGGAGTACGGATGGTCTCAAAGTCAAACTGTTACGCTTGATGTGCTGTTGACTGTACAGAAGTGATGTGACTGATGACCATACCATAATTTTATGGCTACATCGTTTCTGTACATTTTATAAAACATCTCATTATCAACAAATTGATCCACTATAATATTGTCAATGATAAAAATATAGTGGGGAGCTATCCAATAGCATATATTTTTTAAATTAGTTTGATACCTACTTATCGCGTTGCGAAAAATGGGAATGAATCTCGTATTTCTATTTCAGTTTAGGTACATACCTACAATTAAGCAGAGTCTGGTATATAATGAGAACTTTAAATCTTGCGCTAAAATTTCATAATTTTGCCCTAAGCTGTTTTGCGCGAGATGTTTCATTTTCTGGGCAATTTTATGTTTAATTGAGGAGAAGAGTGAAGTGAAGATGGTTGGCATTAATGTCTCCGAGATTAGTTTTCTCCGCTAAAAACGGTTGCTCAATATTATTTTGATGAATGACTGTATAAAAGTATGGTTATGCATGAAAGGAATGTTGGATAAACTCGTACGAGTAGGGGTGAAAATCTAAGTCAGTTTAAGTTCAGCTAACGTTTAAGAGACTGCTTATTGTTATTCTTATAGTGTAGCTACTAGTCATAGAAATATCGATTAGAAGGGACTTTGGTGCTTTCAATCGTTATTCTCAACTTGACAATGATAATGTGACTGCTTTAGCGAGTGTGAAATCGATACTTGCAGTTGCAGCATGCAAAAAGTACCACGAGCTTTTTGAGCAATTCCCTCCACGCTTTAGAATCATTGACATATTCAGTTATCTTATAACAAGCTTTCCTAAACAGTTTTCATTGTGTTGGAGTTTTAAAGTGAATGGATACATCTCTAATGTCGTTGTCCCAAAAAAATTTTCATTCTGTGGAGACGATTATTCCGTTATTTTCCTAGAGTTAAATGCTGCGATGCGTTTAGATCTGCTGCCAATAATAGGTAGGAATGACTAACAATTATGAGTATTAAGATGAGTCGTACGTTACAGATATTTTATTGGTGTTTGATGACTTTTCATCATAACACTAAATAGTCTTGATTCGCGTTACATGTATAGGTCTAAAGCAGTAACGACTTCGTTCTCCACAATTCATGACATTTCTGTGATGTTCATCATAATTTATCGGCCACTAGCGCTTAACTGCTGCGCCGAATGTCTATGTAAGTGACTAAATAGCATATTCGATGCCGGCCTGATGTATCCCTTGATCATTTACTGTTCCATTTAAGTTGAAGCGAAGTAGATTACTTTTTATGTTAAGGTCAGTTTTTGGGTGGGTCTGTTTCTAAGTAGGTCACGCATCTTTAAGTTAACTATACTCTTTCCAATCATTTATTTTCTCGATGACAGCTCCCTTAGAATGTAACTGCGTCATGTTACGCAAAAGCTAACTTTAAAATGCGAGGTATAAAAAATATGACAACTGCCTAATTTTGTTCCTTGATCCCATATTATATTCATCTAAAACAAATTGAGTCCATATGTGCAGTAGTTTTATTTTAAAGTACGATAAATAACAAACGTTTTAATAAAGTTACATTCTATGGCAATCAAATAGTGATGCTTTGATTGAAAAGATATTGTATTAGTCTAAGAGGTCACGGGATTTTTCATAACGATCATGGATATGGTTAGATTTACTTTTATAGTTTGTAGAGTAGTCCCCTAAGGTGAATGATGTCGGTCTGCCTGCTCTCAGTGGTTGCAACTTCAAGTTATAGAGCTTACAAGAGGCTTAATTGTTACGAAAAAAAAACGATCAGGGAAATGGTCAGTTTTAGTACATATTCAAAGTATAGCATCTCCGCAAATGAAACAAGTTGGTCTGGCGGCTCTTAGTGGTTGCATTTCAGAATTATGATGCGCGCAAGTCACAGCATTGTTGCGAAAAAAAAACGATAACAGAAATGGTCAGTTTTAGTACCTTTTAGAAGTATGGTGTCTCCCCAGGTGAAACGAGTTGGTCTGCCTGCTCTTAGTGGTTGTATTTCAGAGCTATCATTGTGTACGCAATACTCTTATATATGAAAAAAGCTTAAAAAAATAGCCAAAAACGGGACAATCAACAAATTTTTAAAATTCCCATTGACCGCTGCTGTCGTGTCTCGACTTGACACACACAGCACTCCTCCTTATCCCGCGCCCGCGCCCGCGCCCGCCCCCGTGTCAGTGAGCGTGGAATAATCGTTGTTGGGGGGTGAGCTTGCGCTCATTTTTGGTGTTTTTAAATACAATTCAACCGTTACTAGCATTTTTACAATAATGTCGAAAATAAATACTAAGTGCCTGTTTTGTGAAAGTAAGACGGAAAAAAATTGTTGCCTTTTAATAAAAATAGTTTGGAAAAATGTTATGGTATATTAACAGTTCGTATTAACGGTAATTTAATAACAAAGATCAAGCAACATGCTCAAAAAAAAAGGGAAATCCACGGAAACTGCTCTTCTTGAGCTAACGGACAGGATCGAAAGCTCTGGAAGACAAGCAGATAGCTCTGTGTGCTTTCCTCGATATTGAAGGAGCTTTTGACAATGTCACTATTGGATTCCTTACCAAAGGCATGGGAGCCAAAGGGATCGATGGCACAATGACCCGGTGGATAACGTCAATGCTGCTTAATAGAATCGTTAAGATAAATCTAAACGGAATCACAAGAAATTTTAAGACAACAAGGGGATGTCTGCAGGGGGGCGTACTGTCTTCACTGCTATGGTCACTTGTTGTGGATGAACTCCTTACAAAAACAACTCAAATGGGTTTTGATGTACAGGCCTATGCCGACGACGTAGTGGCCTACGTTATAGGTCCTTGCCAAAGCACTGTATTATCAATACTACAAAGAGCGCAGATTGTCAAATGTCAAATGGTGCGCAGATAACCAACTGGGGGTTAACCCTTCCAAAACAACTATAGTGCCCTTTACTAGGAAGCGCAAGCTAAACAGGCTGGCTACACTAACTATTAAAGGAACATCCATACCTTATTCCCAAGAAGTCAAATACTTGGGCATATCAATTGACAAGACACTGACCTGGGAAACACACTTAAACAACGTAATCCAAAAGGCAACGACTGCCTTAGGAATATGTCACCGCCTTGCAGGGACGAGATGGGGCTTAAACCCTAAAATCGCCCTATGGCTTTATACCACCATCGTAAGGCCGATGCTAACGTATGCCTGCGTAGTCTGGGAGAAAAAAGTCATACAAATAACAACCATCAATAAGCTAACCAGCTTGCAACTGGTGCTATGCGCACAACCCCGGCGGCAGCCCTTAATGCTCTTCTCAACCTACCCTCTTGTGTTTCTTTAGTGATAAACTTAACAAGATTGTTAGACCCCCATTCAGATATAAGGTTCAACACTCTGTTGAGCTCAATGGTAAGATTCTTTCTCTCACGTTTTCAGCGCGCTCAGCCCCTGGGCGACCGTAATATCCCCCATGCATAGCTATGAATATTTCCTAACAAAAGCATGACATTGATATGAAGAAGAAATAGTGTGGGAGATAGAACAAAACCTTGTGGTACACCAGCATTCACTGACATGAACCGCGAAGCGCATCCATCTGCGAGGACACGGATTCTTCACTCATGCAGGAAGTCGGTATTTATAGAAAGGGCAAACAAAAACCTTACAATATCCTAAGTAAAACAGGAGGCTCTAATAGGTACTAAATTTCTTTGTGCGTGATGTTGAGGTGATGACTCCGAAGAACAGCGCGCGCGCTCATGAGATACTCAGGAGCACGCGTGCGGTTCTTCGGAGGGGGAAGGTGGAATAATAAGCCGGCGATCCAGTTGCAGAGCTTAGCGGGCAGACCGTATGCTGGGAACTTGGAGAGAAGTGCCCTGTGCCAGACCCGATCAAATACTTTGGAAATGACCTGAATGAATGAATAGCTTTACCTCAGACATGCATTAATTTCGACCGAAACCCGCACTGTTGATTATTAATTAATAATTGATCTTCTAGATATCGGATCAGCTGGTTGCTTAGGATCCTTTATCCGTCTCCCTTTATGGGGACCGGTTGCACATTGACCTCTCTCCAAGATTCCGGCACACACCCAGTAGAGAAAGAAAGACGGTATAGACGCATAAAGACGGCAGACAACTCCGCTGCGCATTTTTTCAGTACTATTAGGGGGAAGATTCTGAAGATGACGAAATCTAAATTAAAAAGAATGAATGAAGAATCTGTGATTTTACCCAAAAATTATTAGATTATATATCAAGCTAAATATTTATAAAAAACTGGATTAAATACTTTATATTGTGGTTTAGTATAGATTTTAATGTGACTAATGAAAAAGCTCAAAAAAATATTAAAAGAATATTTGAAGTAAGTAAATATTTAACTCTTTAGGCGTTTGCGATATTCTACAAAGTGATTAATTTGTGGTTTTACCCAAAGATGATTAGATTATGAAAGTTAGATTAATAAAAATTGGACTTGTTTGATTTATTTTTTTATTTTATTGATTACTGTTATTTTTTTTCTTCTCTGAAATACAACTACTGAGAGCAGGCAGACCAACTCGTTTTACCTGTGGAGTCACTATACTTCTAAAAGTTACTAAAACTGACCATTTCTGTTATCGTGTTTTTTTCGCAACAATGCAGTGACTTGCGCGCATCATTATTCTGAAATGCAACCACTGAGAGCTGCCAGACCAACTTGTTTCATCTGTGGAGACACCATACCTTGAATATGTACTAAAACTGACCATTTCTCTGATCGTTTTTTTTTGCAACAATGACCCCTCTTGTAAGCTCTATAACTCGAAGTTGCAACCACTGAGAACAGGCAGACCAATATCATTCACCTTGTGGGACTACTCTACAAACTATAAATGCAAATTAAACCGTATCCATTATCGTTATCAAAAATCCTGTCACCTCTCAGTCTATATCGGTATTCATTCATATTAAACTAGATGTGTTCCCGCGACTTTTTATGCCAAAGTCTACTTTTATTTTTTAATTTACTTATTCGTTATAAACATGGAAATGTTTCCTCATTTTAATAAGTAATATAAGTATACATAGGTAATCGACAAGGAAGTAAAACCATTTTAATGACAGGTAATTATTATTTATTGATTTTAATCAAAATCTGATGAATTGTTAATGTTCTTCGATGAGCTCTCACCGACATTTATTATAAATTCTTTTCTTCGTTTATTTTCTTCTCGATATCGTATCTACTAATCACTTATTTGGTCACAACACTATAACTAACTGTCATCGAGAAAATAAATGATTGGAAAGACTATAGTGTTAAACTTTCTTAGTTTTTTATATAGAAGAAGCTACTTATACCCACAAATGAGACTCAAATAATGTATTTGCAATAGATCCATAAACAACTATATTATTTACACAATATTATACTCACAATACTGATAATACAGTTACATTTGCATTGCCACGTCCCTTCACAACCGCTGCGTGCAACCCACACACAACACTTTTATCAAATCTCGATACTTTGTCTGTCATATTGTCAAATTTTCAACCTATCAAAATTATTAAGGACGCGAGGTTATGTAAGCTACTTAATAAGCCATCCAGCTTCATATATCTTCTAAGATTTATAAGGTAAACAACGCTTTATCTACACCTACAAAGTTACTTACCGAGTTACGACACAAGCGGTACTTACTGAGAGAGTTTATTGCCGTAAATTCTAGCCATATTCTTTTCATTTGTTTATTTCTAACCGACTCCAAAAAGGAGGAGGTTCTATGTTCCACTGTATGTATTATTAAACAAAAATAAAATCGATTTCAAAATAGAAAAAATAATTAAATTTAAGTACCTAGGTATTTTTCTCAAAAATCAATTTTTTGGAGTTGGTTCCACGCTGTTTCCAGAAACAATAGAAAATGAACCACCAACTCCAAAAAAATACATTTTTTTGAGATTAGTACCTATTTGGTACTTAAATTTGGTCGGTTTTAGGTTAACCTTTCTAAACCCGATGTTGAATTAGAAACTAGAACTACATATGTATTTTAGATTAAAAGTACGTCAACACTTAACCCCATCCCGTCTCTATCCACTTTTTCAACCAAATGGAACAGCGGAAAAGACAGAAATGAATAATTTATATGACATGGGTGAAAAACAAGCGCAAGGCTCGCCTGATGGTAAGCGATTACCACAGTCCATAGACGCTCGAAGCTTTTTAGACACTACTCCAGTGTTGCTTGCCTTGTAAATATCAAGGGAAATCGTTATGTTGTTAGTATATTTGGAGACGATTCTCCCTGCAAACAGCATGGCCGCTTTCTCTAAAGTAGTGCTATTTAGCTACGATTCTCTGTAAACCCTGACATGATATGGACCTTTACTTACTGATAATACTGTAAGTATAATCCCTGTAAACAAATATAGAGTTTTTGGGAAGCGCAGGGGTGATGGCCAGTGCCAGGTTGATGGATTTAGAAAATAAAGAACAAAAATCAGGTAACATTATTTTAATTGACTTTGATATTAAATAAGTAGTAATATTCCGTTTGGCAATTGACGGAGTAGACATTTGTTCTGAAATGAGTATGATTTGTTAATGATGAATGAGTGTATCACTGTATGTTTAAAACATATAAGTATAAAGTTTATAGTAGTAGTAGGTACCAGGGGGTCTCCAATTATTAGGCTTTCAGTTGTATCCTCTAATGACCTCAATTCTGCAGCCCACTTTTCCGTCACAGGCTGTCAGCACAATAACAAACAACCCGCGTTGTCTTATTATAAGCGTCTTGGCATTGGTAAAATTTTGTTATTACAATAACTTAAAGTACGTAGTTTACGTCTACCTAATAAGTCAGAATTTTAAAATCTTTGTCAAAGTAAATCGTGTTTCAGGCGTTTGCTTCTTATTGTTTGTTTTCTTCTTCTCTGTGTTTGATATTCGCTTGAACGCAACATTTCTAGTGGTCAACGTGATCAAATGCAAAATATCCATGTCATGGTGGTATTTTTGAATGTTTTCACAGAACTCCTGAATTAGCCACGAGCCATCACCTTCTCTCCAAGATACGTAATCTGAAATCAAACAGGCTGCATTTTTAAAAGTAATATTTTTTTGCTGATCTATAAAATTTTCTAACGGAGTCCTGTGATTGTTCTGAATCTTATAGGTATTGGTTATTTTACCTTCCGCAGATGATTGCATTATAAGATAGTTGATGTGCGTTGGCACTAACATGCTGTTTCCCGATTCTCCATCGTACTGGACAGTTCTACCGGCATCCAGTAGACCACCTCTGCAAGCCTAAAATGTTGAAAAGAAAATTTTCTTTCATAATTTTTCGTTTAATGAATAGACCAGAGTATGAGAGAAACGTTCTTTAAAACAAAGTCACATGGTAGAACATAGTAAACAACATTACGGTTATCCTGATGGTCAGCGTTTACCATAACCTAAAGATGCGTCTACTACCAGAAGTACCATTATCGCCTTACATTTCACAATTTAGAACACAATTTCTGCTCCGAAATATTTTTCCAATTGGCAGTTTTCCGATCGCAAAAATTAACATTAATACTCGATACAACGGTTTCTATCGTACTTTAATTATTTTGCCACGAAGTGTACCGATTTGTCAAGTTAAAAATTTAAATTTTGTTAATTGATTTTGGATCTCTTGATCCAAAATAGTAGGGCAGTATCGAAATTAAAAACCTAGACCTTTGAAGAGCATTGCTGCCGCTATTGATGATTCATTCAAGGCGGCTCATTGTACCACTTTATTTTGAATTGTTACATGTAGTTTATTTTATTGATTGAAAAACAAAAAAGTTTAATCTATCTATGCAAGGCCATTTAACACTAGTATAACACGAGCTCCTTTTTACTAATAAGAGATCAGACGCAGAATGGTTTATACTCTTATATTGCGGATGAATCGATCCTCCGCACAAACATTGCGCCAAATCTTTTCTAATACGAACAGCTAAGGAGTGGCCCACTACCTGCCTATTTGTTCCCTGAAACCTACAATGTAGACATATCAGTTTTTGTTAAACATGTACCACTGTAGGCCATATCATCACTTACTATCAGTCCCTAGTGTAATACCACTGTATTCAATTGAATCGAGACGTTTCGATTCGAAGTCATATGTCTTACGATGGTATATGCTTGACTAGAAGGTGCCTATTCACTCCAGCCTTGAAGATACAAATCAAACAGACGGGCAATCACTGTTCCTCCTTAGCTGTCCGTATTAGAAACGATATGGTTTTGAGCGGAGGGTTGGAATATTTACAATGCTGTAACTTTCTTAAACCTATTGTGAGTACTTTTAATTTAGTTCAGTTACCCGTCTAGCATCAGATTTCAGACACAATATTTTTTTTAATAGTCATAGACCTCCAGAGTATAACGTCCCTTGACAGATTAGAGACCTTTATTACAGACCGTTGCAATTTGAAAGTGATCTAAAGAAGATCTCCAGAGACAGACAACAGAATTTTCCATCAAACAATAGTTTAAGCGATAGTAAAAACAATACAGGTAATATTGTGTATTTCAACCAGCTACTTTTGAGGTCGGAACTTTAGAAAAACTAAATTATAAAGTATGTACAACGAATTGAAGAATACTTTAAACGCTCACGGTGAAACCCCTTGGAAAACCGTTGGTCCAAATTGTAACCGTTCCCAAACTACTGCCAGTCCAGCAGTGTGACTTACATAGGCGGTTAATTTTGATATATATTTAAATAGTAATGGAACCCCAATTATAAAAGAGTGCTATACCTGAATGAAAAATAATTTTGGTGTAGTCACAAGACTTATGTGTCCGTTTTCAAGCTTTGTAGTGAGATCTTTCAGCAAGTAAGGTCTATCAGCAGCGTACAGCTCTCCGCCTTTGTCACCGTGTGTTAATATCACGATGGAGAGACATGATGTATTAGTGTGATCTTGATTACTCACTGTGAAAATGATAAAATGGAACTGCTAAACAATTTTCTAAGAGAATCAAAAAAAGCGGTGATAAATGAATAATATGAAAGCATGCAAAAGAGTTAGGCAATTCAAAGGAATATATTTACATAGAAAGAGTTAGACATGCATAATGCAACTAAAAATATTGAAACAATAATCAAATGAAAACTTTGCATAGGAATTCCAATCTAACCGAGCGCTTCTTTCAGCTTAGCCATGACAACTCAACAGGGAGAGCAACCAGCTCGGCGAGCCAAAAGATTTAATAAATAAATATTATTATTGATAAGACTGACGCACTAAGCGCTTTTTGTCATGTATAAGTGTAATGCTCTGCCGGCTTCGGAATTCCCTACCGCATATAACCTGAATTCTTTCAAATCTGGATTAAATAGGCACCTTCAAGATTCTAGGTAAGCTCGCTACATTATCGACCCCCTCTAACTTCTTTGGAGCAAGAGTGGGCTCAAGAGTGAACCCATATTAATTTAAAAAAAATGTAAAGTGTAAAATTACCTTCCCAAACTTTCTCCAAAATTTGTGCGTGCTCTAAATCTGTATACGTGATCACTTTGAACCCAAGATCTCCAAATGTCCTTTTTAAAGTTAACACGTCCTTGTGAGTGCCGTTTCGGGTACTAGGGCGTTTGTGGCTGGAATTTCAAAGTTTGTTTCGTTAGATAAAACAAAAATCTTAAAGTTATATAAATGGAAATAGTTCAAATAGTATCTGATTGTCTGTATATTATTAAAATGAACCAAGCGTTTTTCTACTACAGTTTAATTTATTTGATAGTACTGATTTTGATTAAATAAAAACTATTCACAATCTCATTTAGAAGCATTTTTATGTGATTGTATCTCATATCATTTAACTTGTTTTGAGATTTGTTTATGAGTGGTAGTGGTAGGTATTCGTTAGCAACAGAAAATTTATTACGACAGTAAATAAATACCATTAGTATCAGTTTTTGGTATTAGAAAGGAATAGATGTTTTTAATAATCCCAGAATCAGTTCATATCCGCTAAAATGTTTAAGTGGCATGGTGTAATTTTTAAACGTACAAAAATTTTGTATTGTTGCTCAAAATGTATTTTTTGGAGCTCGTTTCGTATACTGCTGACGTGAGCCGACCTTTTATGTCAAATTATATTATTACAACTTACTTGAAATATATTGTACTCTTATATTCAAAATGATTGAAAATCATTAAGAACTTTTCACCAGACATGTCGAAGTATAGATCGGAGGGTACGAATTTGGGTGCCTTTTTGTGAGGTTTGCCATTATCCTTAGTCCGTTCATCGCCGAGATTGCTGAAAAAAAAAAGAAAATCTTCATAGGTAAAAGGTTTACACTGATTACATCTTCTGTCATAAGGGACTCTTTGACCATCTTAGCTTAACTTTGATTGAGGTACTGAGAAGAGTTCATTGAGCTTTTCAGTCGTACTGTTTGCAAAATATACTTATTGGATATGTAATTACTAGACATAGAAGGCATTTCAATTTAGTCCTCAGGATGAACTGCAATACCAAGTGTAACCCTTCATATTGCACGTGCGGGCGGTCAGCATGCTTCGTCTAGTTGTATAAAAAATATATATGACACAGTGAAAAGATTATAACATTTTGATTTTCATCTTTCCTAATCCGAATTGGTTTTTTTTATTCGGATTTGTGTCGGCGGACGGCGTGCTGGTGCTTATGGCAGCGAGACTCAATTTTAAAGCACATTTTGGCAATGTCTGCCCGCATTCCCTCTTGACTAAATCACTGCGTAAACGAGGCATCTCTTCTTCTTTTTCTTCTTTATAAAGGCCTCTCGTTTTTGCCAATGTCAAGTAAAATTAATCTGCAAATAACTTGCGGCAACGTTGTACGGTGATTGGGGAAACCGTAGCAACCGGGACCAACGTCTTATAGTGCCTTCCGCGGCACGGAGGATCTTTACATAACAAATTGCTTTGTTTTCTCATATAGCCTAATAAATCAAAGCCAATGAGCTCTTCATACATATTGGTAAGTTTATAGTTAATTATTTCTGTAGATATACGGACCAACCCGCCGGTGGCTTAGCGACGGGCATGTGTGGGGCGTGGGGGTCGCCCAGTGCCTGATCGTAATGGCACTGTACAGCACTAAATCTCACAAACTACCTAAGGCTCACACATTTCTTGGGTCGGCTTGATGAGATCTCTTAGGTATAGAGATAAGTAAGTCGTGACATAATTTTTAATGTGCAATAAAGAGTTCAAATGTTTCTGTAATAGCGAATCAATGTTTTGAATCAAATAAACAGGTCATTATTGCTATTTAAGGCATCGCATATTAAGGCACCTACGTCGCTTATTCATACCGCTCTTTATTTAGGGTTTCCCCTTTTCCTGTAGACGTTTGTGCAGTCACGAGCTGTATTACGGGACCAATTTCCTTAAAGTGTTTTATGAACACTCAGAATGCAATAAGATTGAAAAAGTGTTTCATTTACTTTATACTTATATCGTCATATTGGCTAAGATTCTTATCAATACACTTTAATAAATTATCAATCAAAACCGAAATAGCTGGCTACGTGTTTTTAGAAAATGTTTTTGTAATGTAAGACATTCCATACAATGTAATTTTATTTTTCTTAATTTCCTATTTTAAGCTTAAAATGTCGCAATTAATCACATTTTAATGTTTTTGATGCGTTTAAACGCCTACTTTATTGTAACAATGACAAATAAAGAAAGAAAATGATGAAAAATTTTTTATGCTCCAGGCGGGAGCTGGGGCGTATAATGCATAACTTCTCTAACCACTGACCTGCCACGGCCTTGGGGAAAACCCTATGAGTTCCTTGACTTGTAACCCTTCAAGTTTTATTACTTTTTTCTGTATACCTGTGACCACGATCGCTGTAAAGTTACCGAAACGTTGGGAATACAATATGTAGTGCTCCCATGAATATAAGACAATATTATCATAAAAAAAGTTTGAAAAATATATTCACTTAGAAATAAATCTAATATATCTAATCATTACTAGGTGGTAGACCCATATGTAGGGTCGCCTGGGTAGGTACCACCGCCGTTCTTATTTCAGCCGTGAAGCAGTTCGCTGTTTCGGATTGAAGGGAAAGGTAGCCAGTGTAATTACTGGGCATGGACGGCATTTCATCTTAGGCCTCAGGATGACAACGCACCTGCAATATCAAGTGCTTTTCTTTGTTATTGCAGGTGTCTATAGGCGGCGGTAACCGCTTACCACTAGGTGGGCCGTCAGCTTGTTTGTCATCTAGTTGTATAAAAAAAAATCTAAACTAACTAGGTTTATTGTATATATTTTTTTTCAAAGTAAATGAAAGTATTTTTCAGATATTAATTATAATGTTTGGTCCTCGTCCAAGAACATATTTTTTTCTAGTTTATAATTCTATTAAGTAAACGTAATATAATATTTAATTTTGTGCAATTACGCTACACGTCGTTTAAATATTGGATTCTAACGACGTGTTCGCTAATTGCACCATTAATTGTTCATTTAAGTTATAATAGTAATTGGGTATTTTATTAAATTCTTTTCGCTATGCATTAAAATATTGTTGTCTTTTGGATAGCATCATAATTGATACATCAAAGTAAGGGAGAAATCATCATCTTCTATTCTTCGGAAGGTTATGATTTCTCCTCAGGCATCTTATGGCAACCGGGAAAACCAATGGAAATCAAATCGAGGGAGTGTATGTTTGTAAAAATGACCAACCCTATTGAAATCATGAATGTAATGTCCGTTTTCACTAACCATTTCCTAGGCTTAGGTGACTCTTAAGGACGTTTGTCTCTTTCTATCTCCTTTAGATAGACTGAGATAAACATCTTTCAGAGACTCCTAACGCTATGCAAATGTTAGTCAATACGAGCTTAAGAGTCCTAAACTCTCAACTTAAATTTAGACCACTTGATAAGCAATTAATTTTCATTTAAAATATCTATTTTAGTTAGTACTTCTGTTCAGTAAATCAATAGAAGTAGGTACCTGGATGAGTATTTTATTTATGCTAGGTATTACATTTGTTTCTTAAATTTACCTCTTAATTTTGCTTTACATTGGCCGGTATGAAAGCTTCTCGTAAAAACTTATACCTTTTCAATAATAAGCATTTATTTTTCCGATACCGATGTTCCAAAAAATGGTTACTACAATTTAGAAGTTTTGTATACATAATAATTACGAACACATCGCCGAAACTATTTTTAGCATGAATCACATAGTGTGCTTCAAGGACAAGCATATATCTGAAGTAGTTTTTGAACGTAGGTGTATAATATTTAATTTCTTTCTACTAGTTTATAAAAACCAGAAAGGCGATTAATGACGTCACTAATTCTATTCTGCTAAAATGCAACGCTTTAGATAAGATTAGATCGAACAAAAAATTACCTATTAAATACCTAATAATAATGTATTAAACAAGATATATGCTAGACCAAGTTCACATAGTAAAGTAAAGTAATATAAGGATTGTACATAACGTACCTTGTGTTTGAGGGTTTAGCGTTGAAAAAATTAATATCCGGTTGTGTTTCGTCCATGTTTTTGTTCAATCACTAACAAGCGGTTGACGCGACGCGAGCGCATCGAATACTGCCCAGCTCATAACCGAAACCACAGATAATGATAAATGAAAACAAGTTATGAATTCCGATAAGGATATTGCGGTTGGTTACACAGACATCAGGCGATATTTCTTTAGGTATACAAAAAACCGATGATTAGTCTGCTTCGAAATAAACTTATTGATGTAAGGAGGAGGTGGTAATGTGGCCCCTGCATGTATTTTGGCCCCCTTCAATATTTATGCTTTTAAGCAGTGCCATCTAGTTAAAAGCAAGTTAAGTAATAGATAAGGGGCCAAAATGATTATTAATACCCAAAGTCACCACTAGATGGTATTTCATATTTTAGTTATTCAAGAAAATAAAAACGAGTACGGGCGAAAACTTTGCGTGTGCGTTTTTAAAATTCAATATTTGTGTCTAAAAGTAATTCTGGATTTATGTCTTGTATTAATTCAACATGTTGAACGCCTGAATCTTCAATTTTAATGTAATTATCATTCAATAGTTGTTTATTAAAAAAAAATATTATGTTGTCGCAAAATGTCTCATTTTGGTAATATGACCCCCTATTATAGTGTGTAATACGACCCCGGGGGCCATATTATATGTATGATAGGTATCATTTCTTATTTTTTTATTTTTTGGTTTTATATGCCACGTAAGACCTTGGTCCCACGAGGAAGACTTCAAACAGAGGAAGGAAAACTAAGACTGCAAAGGTGATTACGTCTTCTCCATACAAAAACCACTGTCGGAATCTTTGCATCTAGCAGAAACTCGAAGAGTACCTACGCGGGCAAACACGTGGTAGGGGTAGAGGTCGTGGTCGCGTAAGTGACCCCATCAACCCTGACGAGAGTGATACCTCGAGTGATCGTGAGTTCAGCAGCAATAGCAGTGACGACTCAGACTACGGAGATAATCTGCATGCAGATAGACCAGCTGAAAACTCAAATGCTACTTGTATGTTCTGCGACACTGCTTACTCCAATGATCGTCGAGGTGAAGTGTGGATACAGTGCCAAAGCTGCCTTCTGTGAGCTCATAGTGCTGGTGGGGGCCCTGAAGGAGAGCATTATATCTGCGATTTTAATCGTTAATTGTTTCTTACATTTAATATGGCCCCCAGGGTGCCATAATACCCTCCTCATATCTCAATTCACATTTTTTCTACTTTTTCAAAAAAACGTTTTTTGTAAAAAAAAATATCGGTTTTCATTATCAAGCCTAGCCTATCATTGTCAAGCCTATAACGATTCTCTTTCAACGTTCTTTCCGCGAAAGTAATTTCCCTTACATCTGGAAGAAAGCTCAAATCATCCCCATTCATAAGAAAGGTTCTAAATGCGCTATTGAAAATTACCGTCCCATCTCTATTTTGAATACCCTTAGTAAACTGCTTGAAAAAATTGTTTATCAACAGATATACCCTGTTATCACTTCTGGGATTTCCGGTATGCAACATGGTTTTCTCAAGGGACGCTCCACAACTTCGAATTTGGCAACTTTTACGGACTTCGTGCTCAGGAACATGGAGGGTGGTGGCCAGGTAGACGTGATCTACACCGACTTTGAGAAGGCCTTCGACAGGGTAGACCATTCCATACTTATTGAGAAGCTTGAATGTCTTGGTATCCACGGCGATTTGCTTAGATGGGTGATTTCCTATCTATCTAACCGCTCCCAAGCGGTTGTGGTGGGTGGGTGTCGCTCGGAGTTCACTGGTATTCCTTCTGGTGTCCCACAGGGGTCGCACCTTGGGCCTCTTTTTTACAACGCGTACATCTTCGATATCTTCACATGCTTTGCTAATGCAAATCACTTGCTTTATGCTGATGATAAAAAGATTTATATGCGGGTTCGTTCTGTTAAAGACTGTGTGCTACTGCAAGATGATCTTAACACCCTATTCGACTTTTACATTCACAACAATATAAATTTAAGTATTGACAAATGTAACAGTATCAGTTTCAGTCGGAATATGAACCCCATATTGTTTCAATATAAGTTTAACAACGTTGTGATCGAGAGGGTCCAAATTATTCGGGACCTTGGTGTCCTCTTGGATGCTAAACTGCTAATGTCTCAGCACATTGACCATATAACCAACAAAGCTTTTCGAAGTTTGGGTTTTGTAATGCGTAATTGCCAACCCTTCACCTCTCAAACCAGTACCAAGGTCGTTTATTATGCTTACGTTCGCAGCATATTAGAATACGCAAGCCCTGTCTGGTGTCCACAATATGAGAAATATATAGTAAAATTGGAGCGTATTCAGAAAAAATTTATCCGTCACTTATGTAACAAATTAAATACATCCTATGATAATTACATAGAAAGTTGTCGTGAATTTAAGATCCTGACTCTTGCAGAGCGTCGTCAGCTGCTGGACATGGGGGTTCTATGGGATATTATGCGCGGACGTCTAGACTGCCCTGATTTACTTGCAAGTTTTTCTCTTCGCGTTCCCGTCTTTCGTACGCGACACACAGGGCTTTTCCATATACCACTTCATTCCACTCATTACGGTAGCAATTCTATTTTAACGCGCCTTCCGCGTCTATATAATAACAGATTCTCTGAGTCTGACATCTTCCTTGGGACTAAACAATTATTCAAAAATAAAATCAAAGACATTCTTTTAAACTAGTGAAATAGAAGGTAAAATTACAGATTACAGTTTATATGATTATTGTAAGCTGTATCTTATTGTATCGTATCTTATCTTATCTTATGTAGGTATGTGTATGTGTATGTATGTATGTGTGCATGTATGTATATATATGTGTATGTGTGTGTATGTGTATGTATATGTATGTATGTATGTGTGTATGTGTATGTATATTTATATTTAAAGAAAATAACTATGTATTTCAATATTATATTATGTATGACCTAATATCATGACTTCAATATTTGTTAATATTTTGTATTTCCGATAGATATATCGGATCACTTTAGAGATTGTATGGTTTGCTTTATATTCAATCTCAGGGTTAAACTGTTTCTTTAAAGTTGTGCGATGTTATATGTACTACTAATAATAAGTTCAATTGTGTACATTTTATTGGCCTCGGCTGTCTATGTACCAAATAAAATAAATAAATAAATAAATAAATAAATAAATTAAATACAGATCCAGACACGAATAAATAGATAAATGCCTAATATTTTAAGGTATATTATATATTTATAAACCTATTATATAATTTCTTATAAGCTAAAAACAAAATGGGGGGCCATATTACCACCTTCTTCTACTATTAAGTATATCCTTCGTACAACAAGAATATGAAGGAGATAGCGTCCCATTTAAATTGGTTTACACTTTGGAAAAGTTTTTAGAATCAACCTCGGAGTAGGTACTTTAAATGGAATATTGGGCATAATAAGAATTTTTTTTTTATTATTATACAACTACCTAGATGACGAACAAGCTGACGGCACACCTGATGGTAAGTGGTTACCGCCGCCTATAGAGACCTGCAATAACAAGGTGAAATCACTTGATATTGCAGGTGCGTCGTCATCCTGAGGCCTAAGATGAAATGCCGTCCATGCCCAGTAATTAAACTGGCTACCTTTCTGTTAAAATAATATACTGTTTGGGTTCTACATTTAGACAGACGTCTAAATAATTTATTTTATAACTATTCAGATTACGAATGAGTACATGTCATCACAGTAATATGCCAGTATTTCAACATGCCCCCTTAATCTAATAGTTGAAAAATAATAGCTAAACAATAATAAACATAAAGGTACATAAAAAAACAAACAAGAAAAGTTACCAACCCTACGTTGACAACCCTAAATTCGTTACACATCTATTATGTGCAACTCGCCTTAACGATTTAGTTAGTATATCTGCTGATAACTTAGTAGTAGGAACAAAAACTAATTTAATTACATTATCAGCAACCTTTTCTCTAATGAAATGATATTTTGTATCTATATGTTTTGTTCGGCCGTGGTGGATTGGATTTGCAGCTATTTTATGTGCACTTTGACTGTCACCTGACAAACATACAGTATCTAATCTACCACTAACCTCGTGTGTAAAACGCCTTAAAAATATAGCCTCTTTGCTCGATGAAGTTAATGCCATATACTCTGCTTCAGTCGAGGAGAGCGCTACTGTTGGCTGTTTTTTGGACTCCCATGATACTGGTCCATCTGCTAAGACAAAAACAAAACCAGTATATGAACGACGGTCTATTGGATCATTTGCCCAATCAGCGTCAACAAAACCTGTACAGCCTACGTTCTAGAGCCAATCTTCTCTCCATGCCTTTATCCTCATATGCTGCTGCTAAAGCATCCCAAGCTTCTATTGCATTGGAAGCCCTTCTTACATGTGTAATAGCAGCTCCATCAAGAGTTAGGCAAATTGTTGACAGTGCCAACCGGTCACGCTTAATTTTGACCACTTCAGGGGTAGCATCACCAACTGGATATCCATCTATACACTCTAATAAATCGTGGAACAATTTCTGGAACGCACCCTTCTCTTTAGTTCATTCCACACGAGCTCAATGGGATTCAAGTCCGGGCTGAGCGCTGGCCAGTCCAATGTGGCGATACCGACTTCTTAGAGGTATTCAACGAAGTGTGACAACGAGCGTTATCGTGCATAAAGAGGAACTCATCACCCGTATATCCAGTAGGGTAGGGTGGGTCTAGTTGAGCAATTTTTGACTAAATGTGTTACAGTTAGAAATGTATTTGATATAGAGATATTATTTTTGCGCCGTTTGATCAAGCATTTATTCTAGTTATAAAGAAACCTTATACTATCCATCAGGTATTTTTAGATTTCAAGGTATTTCAAATTTTCTGACATTTGTCAACATTGCTCAAAATGCCCCTACGGTGGGGTAAGTTGAGCATCGGTATGGGGTACGTTGAGCAATGATTACTTTGAGTGACTTTATGAAATGAATAGGATCGAATAAAACAGTATTATTGTTATTTATAATATTAATTTGTATGTATAATCTGACTTATATGTTCTCATTAAATTTAAATCACAGTATTAATGAGTTAAAACCTTAAAAATCTCCCTTAATTAAAATCACATTATAATCAACAATAAACAAAACGAAAATATTATTTGTACCAATGGGATACAACTCAACAACACTATAAAATTAAGTTAAAATCAACAAATCAAAGTATGGCACATAGTGTAATAAGGAACACAAATCAAGGAACTAAAAGCTCATCATCATCACTGTTGCAGATAAGACAAAAATTTGTTGCCCAACTAGCCCCATACCCACTTATTGAAATAAAATGTAAGTTAAAAAAAAATCAATACAAACTGCAAATAAAGTGTTGTTAGTTATAAAAACTAGAATAGAGAAAATATTTTCATTTACGTGATATTCGTACATCCAAATTATTGTTGTGTAGAAACAACAAAGCGTTCTTACGTCTTACTCGTGCGCCGGCTGGCAACTGGTCACTACTTGTACATTTCCTCCCCGCGCCCGCTCCCCACCGCTCATACAGCCCCGAACTGTGCGATGCTTAGTTTCCAAGATATTGCGATTGCTCAACTTGCCCCGTTACTCAACTAGACCCACCCTACCCTACCTATAGTGAACGACAATATCGAAAATGTATCGGTCTAAAGTTAGACCCCTCCCTCGCCAGGCACAAAAACAAGCTCCGTTTTATCGTAGAAAGAAATGCCGGCCCAAATCATACAAGAACCGCCCCCATAAGCCCCTGTCTTAGCAAAACAGCACTCCTCAAATTGCCCAGGCTGCCCGTAGACCCGACCTTTTCGGTCGCTGCCGTGCAAACATATTTTGCACTCGTCGGAGAACAGGACTCGCCTCCATTTCTCGACTTCTCAAACAAGGTGGGTGCGAGCAAATTGAAGGCGTTCTTGTCGGTAACCTGCCGTAAGTTCCGACCTTTTTGGAGTCAAATTTGCTTGCTTGAGGCTTCGACGAGCTGTCTACTCGCTGACTTACTTCTTGTCGTAATCCGACACTACTTCTTAAATACTGCCGTGATTTGAATGAATTTGATATCAATTTAAAGTTAACAGTTGAACCTAGTGGTTGAAAATGGTGCCTCTTTTATTATCATTAACAAATTATTTTGTACTCAAGATCGCGCGGAACCAATTTCAAGTAAGTAATTCCATACTTTTGCTCGCGAGTGTATTATCAATTTCTGGTTGCCTCTTAATTAGATCTTTTCGCATACGGTTTGAGTTCTGTTAAAACTACTCACACCTCAAAGATTAATTAAGCATTACGGAGAACTTCGTCCTCGTTGCTTTGCTTGGGATTTTGTCAGTTTGAATTTGCAATCGAGAGGGAGTGAAATCGCTTCTAATGTTTGGTACTGAAAAAATATACACTTGTTTTCTATAGGCGACGCGGGCGAAGCCGCGGGTGAAAGCTAGTATTTATGTATTTGTGATCATAGTCCACATAAGGATAAGTCATATTATTTGGCTAGGCTAGGACCTGGACCTTTACGATTCTAGAATCGAAATAAATCTGCAATTCCATTTACGGTTGAGCAGAAAGCTCAGTATGCTCTAATAAATATGCAATGAGGTGGCTATCGGAACGATCAATCTATGCCAACATGAAGTGCAAACTGTTTATCATAATCGTTCTTGATCAAGCATTGGCTCTTCAGTTCATTGAATTATTCAGTTTAATAGACATACATTGGATGATATTAACTTAAAGGAGGTGCTTGAAAAATAACGCTGCCGCCGGACAAAAATATTCGGTTACCACTTATAAATATCACTATACTTACTATATTGATTTTAACCCGACAAGCATCAGATTCCAGACTCAAATTGATCTTTCAATTGGCATACACACCTTCAGAGGTATAACGCCACTTGACAGATTAATATTTAAAACTTTGCGATCTATTATTATAATATTCAGTGGCTATAACGAGCCAGAGTTATTTTATTTTAAAATTTGTTAACGTCATACCCTATTAATCTGTCAATCCGCAGAATATCCTCGGAGGGCATAATAATAAGACAATTAGAATAAAACAATAATTGAAAAATAACGCTGGTCTAAAAACTATAAAAACTCATATGTCATGGGTCATGGGTGACAAACAAGCGCAAGGGTCGCCTGATGGTAAGCAGTTACTTACTACAGCCCATAGACGCTCGAAGTTTTTTAGACACTACTCAAATGTTGCTTGCCTTGTAAATATCAAGGGAAATCGATATGTTGTCAGCATAGTGGGAGACGATTCTCCCTGCTAACAGCATGGCGTTTTCTATAAAGAAGTGCTAGATAGCTACGATTTTCTATAAACCCTGACATGATTTGGACCTTTACCAGTTAGGTCCTGCCGGCCGATTTGGAGGTGCGTCGCGCGGGGTTGGTTGAGGGAGCTCGTTAGGCTTTGCCGAGGTCTGACCTGGGCAGACATAAGCGCAGCTCATATACCATGGGCTGTGGTGGTGGACGACTGGCAGAAGAGACCAAAGGGAGGGAGCTGTATCGGTTCTTCCCGAATGTGGCGGTCAGACTCGGCTTATGTTGGGTCGTGCCGGACTATCAAACATCGCAGCTGCTCACTGGTCACGAATGCTTCAGGAAGAGACTGTGATATGGGAATCTGGCAAATGTGAGTATGTGTGAGTGCGGGGAGCAGAGGACGACGTTCACCACGCTTTGTGGGAACGTCCGCTGTATGAGGAACTGCGTCTGAACATAATGGATGGGACAAGCTGCGAATCGGAAGGTCCTGTTTACTACATGGACCTGGTCAGCTCAAAGGCGAACTTCGGCAGGCTGAGAGAGTTTGCGCACCAGTGGCACAAAAGCTGGAGTAGGTCGGATAGAGTAACACAGTAGAGCGGAGAGCTGGGAGCTCGTCACCGGAGCCGTTACTGTGGCGTCGTATCTCCTGAAGGGAGAGAGTACGGTCTTAGGGACAAGGGCGAAGAGTGGAAAAAGAATTTGTAGAGAGTCAAGCATTGCGCGTGGCAGCGTGCAAACGCAGGTTCCGCGTACATCGCTCGCTTTGCGGCCATAAGAAGCGCGAGGTTGGTATGGCCATGGGAGGTGGTGGATTGTAGGTATGATCCCTGCCAACAGATTACAGTGTCGTACTGTCCGTATCGTTGGCGATGTCGAGGTCACGAAGAACCGTGAGCCTCTGCGATTACGTCGCTTAAAGGCTTATATCGACTATATCACGGAGAGTGCTCTGAAGAGTTTTTGACCTTATCCTACCTTCCCCCTTCCTGCTCAGGAGCACGCACGACGGTCTTCGGAGTCATCAATTCACTGTCTCCACCTCAACATCACGCACAAAGAAATTTAGTACGTAGTTTCTTAGTAGTACTTCCAGAACTTGGAATTCTATGCCAGCATATTGTATTTCCTCCTTCCTATAACATGGGTTCCTTCAAAAGTGGCGTGAAAATGCACCTTTAGGGCCGGTAAGGTGGAGAGTAGTGTTTAAACTGCACTAGCTATCTTCGCATATGGACTCTTCTTACCGCTTCACATCAAGTGGTGTTGAGTCATTTGTCGTATTTTGTATAAAAAAATAAAAATATCTAGAGAACTCGGAAAGCGCAGGTGACGCCCAGTGTCAGGTTGGTTTAGTTAAAAAATAAAAAACAAAATCAATCAACACTATTTTAATTTACTTTGATATTAAATAAGTAGTAATATTCCGTTTGGGAATTGATGGGGTAGACATTTGTTCTGCAGTGGAGTATGATATGTTAATGATTATTGTGTTACTGAATCTTTAAAACATGTAAGTATAAAGTTCGTAGTAGTAGTAGTAGGTACTAGGGGGTCCCCTAGGCTATCAGTTGTATCCTCTAATAACCTCATTTCTAAAGGCCGGTTGTGCATCACAAGTTGTCAGCACAATAACAACCAGCGTTGTCTTATTATAAACGTTTTGGCATTGGTAAAATTTTGTCATCACAATTACTCAAAGTACGTATACTTAATAAGTCAAAATTTCAAAAACTTTGTCAAAGTACATCGTGTTTCAAGCGTTTGCTTCTTATCGTTTGTTTCCGTATTCTCTGTCATTGATAGTAGCTTGAACGCAACATTTCTAGTGGTCAACGTGATCAAATGCAGAATATCCATGTCATGGTGGTAATTTTGTATGTTTTCACAGAGCTCCTGAATTAGCCACGAGTCATCACCTTCACCTGAAATCAAAGAGGATGCATGTTTTAAAGTAATAATTTTTAGCTTATTTATAAAAAAATGTAACGGATTTAGATCTATCAGAGATTCAATTAGTTAAGTAGTTGTCATTTTAGGTTGAGATTCTTTCTCTAGAAAATTAGTTGTAGGAAGAAAGCATGTGGCTGGTGTATAAGCAACTTAAACCGGTCTTGTATCTAAATCTTATCGGTACCTATCTATGGGTAATTTTACCTTTTACAGATGATTGCATTATAAGATAGTCGATGTGCGTTGGCACTAACATGCTGTGTCTCGGTTCTCCATCGTACTGGACAGTTTTACCGTCATCCATCAGACCAGCCTAAAATGTTGAAAAAAAAACTACTCAAATAAGTTTTCGTTGATAAATAGACCAGTATGATGAAACGATCTCAAAATCTGTCACATGGTAGAGCAGACATAACAAACAAAATTACAGCTATCCTCATGATAAGCGTTTCATCATCGTCATCATTTCAGCCGATAGACGCCCATTACTGGGCTTAGTCCTCCCCCAAAGATCTCTTGCTTGGTGCTTCACGTTTTATTATTTCTGGAAACAACTTAGCACCAACACCAAAAAATATGTTTCTAGGTGATGAGTACCTATTTAATTTTATTATTCTATCCTTTTCAGTTTTCTGAAGTCCGTTTTAATTTTTTTTTTAATTTTTAGTGATAACTTTTTAAGGTCAGAGCTCGACGGCTGACCGTGAGCTTATATTGTTTTCTACTATCGTATCGTTTCACTAAAAAGTCATAGGAAAGCAAAAATCCGCAATTTCGCATACGTTGACGACTTACTCATTTAATTTTTTTTGATTTAAAAACCAAACTACCCAACTGATTTAAAAAAAAATATGGGACCGTACCGTAACTATTCCGCATCGATCAAAAAAAGAATCATGTAAATCGGATTAGAAATCTCGGCGTGATCGGTCTACATACTGAGAAAAAAAAACATACCAACCGAATTGAGGACCTCCTCGTTTTTGAAGACGGTTCAAAAACTTGACGTTTGAAGAGCATTGCTGTCGGAATTGATGATTCATTCAAGGCGGCTGATTGTACACACGACAGCACATCAAGTGTAACAGTTGCACTACGAAATATTAGTGGAACCCCATTAATAAAAGAGTACTATACCTGAATGAAAAATAATTTTGGTGTAGTCACAAGACCTATGTGTCCGTTTTCAAGCTGTGTAGTGAGATCTCTCAGCAAGTAAGGTTTATCAGCAGCGAACAGCTTTCCGCCTTTATCACCGTGTGTTAAAATAACAATGATGAGACATGATGTATTAGTGTGATCTTGATTACTCACTGTAAAAATTATAAAATCGAAATGCTAAACAAATTTGCTTAGAGATTCAAACAAAGCGGTGATAAATTAATAATATGAAAGCATGCAAAAGACTTAGGCAATTCAAAGAAATCTATTTACATAGAAAGACTTACACATGCATAATGCAACTAAAAATATTGAAAAAATAATCAATGAAAACCTTAAATAGGAATTCCAATCTAACCTAGCGCTTCTTCCTGTTTAGCCATGACAAGATAATGACTAAAGATTTCATGAACAAATATTATTAATTATAAGATTGACGGCACTAAGCGATTTTTGTCATCTTTTACAATGCGCACGGCCAGCTAGTGGAATGCTCTGCCGGCATCGGTGTTCCCTACCGCATACAACCTGAATTCCTTCAACGGTGCGATTCTGTAACAAATCTCGCACCTCACTTCGCAAGTCACTTCGAATTCAACTGTCAAATAGAGCAAAAAATGTATGAAAATTTGCTCTATTTGACAGTTGAATTCGAAGTGACTTGCGAAGTGAGGTGCGAGTTTTGTTACAGAATCGACAGGCAAATCTGGATTAAATAGGCACCTCCAAGTGGAGTGGAGTTTAAGAGTGAACCCATCTTAATTTAAAAAGAAAAGAATTTTTGTAAAGAGTAAAATTACCATCCCAAACTTTTTCCAAAATTTGTGAGTGCTCTAAATTTGTATACGTGATCACCTTGAACCCAAGATCTCCAAATGTCCTTTTTAAAGTTAACACGTCCTCGTCAGTGCCGTTTCGGGTACTAGGGCTTTCGTCGCTGGAATTTCAAAGTTTGTTTGGTTAAATAAAACAAATGTTAGAGTTTCATAAAAGGAAATAGTTTTAATGGTATTTCCAGTAACCCCAGATTCCGTTCATATCCGCTACAATTTTTAAGTGGCATGGTGTAACTTTTCATCATCATCATATCAGCCGAGAGACGCCCACTGCTGGGCATATGCCTCCCCCAAGGATCTCCAAACTGATCGGTCCTGCGCTACCCTCATCCAACGGCTTCCCGCGACCCTTACCAGACCATCGGTCCACCTTGTGGGGGACCTACCAACGCTGCGCCGTCAGTCCTTCTTTGTAATGTGACCTGCCCACTGCCACTTGAGACTCGAAATTCTTTGAGCTATGTCAGCGACCTTAGTTCTCCTGCGGATCTCATCATTTCTGATTCGATCACGCAGAGAAACACCAAGCATAGTCCTCTCCATTGCTTTTTGGGTGACTTTGAGCGCCCATTGTAAGCGGCCACGTCTCGGTTCCGTATATCATCACTGGCAACACACACGAATTAAAGACTTTCGTCTTGAGATACTGCGGTAGTTAGGCCGAGAATATGCTGCGAAGCTTCCCGAACGCTGCCCAGCCGAGTTGGATCCGTCGATTGACCTCTTTCTGGAAGTTGGACCTACCAAGTTGGACTATTTGTCCTAGGTAAATGTATTCAAATTATATTATTACAACTTACTTGAAATATATTGTTTTCTGATATTCAAAATGATTGAAAATCATTAAGAACTTTTCACCAGACATGTCGAAATATAGATCGGAGGGAACGAATTTAGGTGCTTTTTTGTGAGGTTTGCCATTATTCTTAGTCTTTTCATCACCGAGATAGCTGAAAATGAAGAAAATCGTCATAGCTAAAAGGTTTGTACTGATAACATCTTATGTCATAGGGGACTCTTCGGCCATCTTTAACGACTACCTATGTTGATAGGTTACTTCTTAATTAACTCTTCGTGAGGTTTTGAGCTTTTCAATCTTATTTTTTTTGCAAAAGATATTAAATATTTAATTACTGCAATGCAAGTGAAATTTTCCTTAATATTGCGGGTGGGCCGGTCAGCTTGCAGGAAACATGTATCATTGTAGGTCATGTCATTACTTAACATCAGGTGTGATTGTGGTCAAATGTTTTTGCCTATTAATTTTATGACGACCTGCTGAGCCCTTTGCTTGTTGGGTTCGAACCCCGGTTTGAGCATATGTTTGTGTGATGAGTAAGAGCATTTGTTCACGAGTCATGGACGTTAATATGTTTATTTAGTATATTTCTAATATTTATGTACATTTTATTATTATTATTTCTCCGTTATCCATAACACAAGTTCTCAATAATGCTTACTTTGGGCTAGCTAGATAATAGGTGAGAATGAATATTATTATTATTAATTGTCAAAAAAATTATTTCCGTGTACGCACCAACCCGTCGGTGGCTTAGCTACAGGCATGTGTTGGGCGTGGGGGTCGCCCAGTGCCTGATTGTAATGGCACTGTACCGCACTAAATTCCACAAAGTACCTAAGGCTCACACAATTTATGGGTCGGCTTGATGAGATCTGTTAGGTGTAGAGATAATTCGTGACATAATTGATATATTCTAATTTTAAATGTGCAATAAAGAGTTTAAATGTTTCTGTAATAGCGATCAATGTTTTAAATTAAATAAACAGGTCATTATTGCCACTTAGGGCATAGCATAATATGGTACCTTCGTTACTTATTCATACCGCTCTTTATTTAGGGTTTCCCCTTTTCCTGCAGACATTTGTGAAATAAGTCCAACTGTAGTACGGGACTCATTTCCTTATGATCATTAAAGTGTTCTATGAACACAATGCAATAAAATTGAAAATAGTGTTTCTTTGTCAAAAAATTACAATTAAACCTCATTAGTAATTTTAACCTTGAATGGGTCCCATATTAAAGACTGTAAGTTGGTACCTATTTATTTTCGATATTTTTACCTTATACATACCTACATTGTATTCGTAATACACTTTCATTATTAAATCAAAACAGAAATATTTGGCTACTGGTTTTGTAAAGTACAAAATCATTTAAAAAAAACTCCTACCGTAGGTGTCTATATCTGAAAAAATATGAGACACCACATTCCTTGCAATGTAAAAAAATATTAATTTTATTTTATTGAAAATTTTAAGCTAAAAATGTCCTGATTAGAAAAAGATAAGAGTATGCTACGGTGTATAATTGCATAACTTCCCTAGCCTCTGACCTACCAAGGCCTTGGGGAAAACCTTGTGAGCTCCTGACTTGTAACCGTTCTATTTTTCTTACTTCTTTCTTGTATACCCGTGACCACGATCGCTGTAAAGTTATCGAAACGTTCGCGAATAAAATATGTAGTGCTCCTTCATTTAAGACAATGTGATTATAATAAATGTTTGAAAAATATATTTACATACTTAAAAAAAATCTTAACTATGTAGGTACCTTCATTCTTCTGGTAAGTTTTTAATTATTACTAGTTATTTTTTTCAAAGTAAATGAAAGTATTTTTCGGACATTACTTCAAATTTTTGGCTGTCGCCCAAGAACATGATTTTATTCTAGTTTACAATTTTATGTAAACGAATTTAATATTTAATTTGGTGCAATTACACACCGTTTACTAGGTGTTAGGCCCGTATGTAGGGTCGTCTGGGCAGGTACCACCGCCTTTCTTATTTCAGCCGTGAAACAGTTCGCTGTGTTTCGGATTGAAGGGAAAGGTAGCCAGTGTAATTACTGGGCATGGAAGGGGTTTCATCTTAAGCCCCAGGATGACAACGCACCTGCAATATCAAGTGATTTTTCCTTGTTATTGCAGGTGTCTATAGGCGGCGGTAACCACTTACCATCAGGTGGGCCGTCAGCTTGTTTGTCATCTAGTTGTATAAAAAAACACACTATTACAAGACAACATGTCGTTAAAATCGAGGGAATATATAAAATTTGTAAAAATAATCTATGAAAGTAATTCCTCAGTCCTGCCTCAGGACGTGAAATTTTTCTAGTTTTATATTTTAATTACTTAGTAATTTTTCAAACATTTATAATAATGTTAAAATCAAAAATTAAGAATTATCTATGGAAATCATGAATGTAACTTTGAGTCCTAAACTCGCAACTAAAATTAAGAATTTTTAATTTAGATTATACCACTTGATAAGTAATTAAATTGTATTTGGAATATCCATTTTAGTTAGTTCTTCATTTATGCTATGTGTTACAATTGTTTATATTATTTTATACCTCTCAATTTTGCTTTACATTACTCATTATTTTGCTCTACTTGAAGCTGACGCTTTAAGCTTGAACCAAGGTAGAACATTATACCTTTTGAATAATAGGCATTTATTTATCATAAAAAAATATTAACATACCGATGTTCTAAATATTGGCATATCATCCTTGATATTGGTTACTACAATAATTTTTTTATACATAATAATAACGAACACGTCGCTGAAACAATTTTTAGCATCACGTAGTGTGCTTTAAGGACAAGAATATATCTGTAGTAGTTTTTAAACGTAGATGTGTAACATTTAATTTCTTCATACTAGTTTATTAAAACTAAAAAGTCAATTAATGACGTCACGAATTCTATTCTGCTAAAGTGCAACGCTTTAGATAAGATTAGATCGAACAAAAAAATTACCTATTAAATACCTAATAATAATGCATTAAACATGATACCTATATGTTAGACAAAATTCACATACTTAGTAATATTTGGAGTGTACATAACGTACCTTGAGTTTGACGGTTTAGCATTGAAAAAATTAATATCCGGTTGTGTTTCGTCCATGCTTTTGTTCTATCACTACTAACAAGCGGTTGACGCGACGCGAGCGCATCGAAGACTGCCAAGCTGACAACCGAAACTACAGATAATGATAAATGAAAACAAGTTACGAATTCCGCTAACCTATTGTTTTTTCTTTGTTTTTTTATGACTGCTTTTTTTGGTAATAATTTTGACATTTAAAAAGGCGTGTTCAATTTGTGACAATAAAGAGAACGTGATGGTGGGCCGTCTCGTATGCTTCTTTGTCATGTTTCTTAAGTTCTAAATATAATATGATATATGTCATATAACGTGACGTGTCTAAAAGTCATACTACGCGGAGTTCCCCAAGCAAATGACATTCACCATATATTTCTGCCATCGGTCGGGTCAGGTAAAAAAGCAACGGAATTTTATGAAAAATTGGAAGAACAATATATATTAAGCCAACCCATCTCACTTCCAGCTAGAATGGTCTATAATATGGTGGTCAGTCGATGTGTGTCGCTGTTGAATAACGTATCATAAGTAATATAAGTATAAATGTAAAACTTGGACTCTGCGCAGTTCATTTGTTTATATGTATGCTTAAGGTTATTATAGGACTGACAGTTCTTAGTTGAGACAAAAGTCCTTATATTAAATAAAGAAAAAAAAAAAGCAATGCCACTATTTTTTTATTGGCTACTACATTTTGTACTTCAAAAATAGTAGAGCCAAAACCCCAAAACCCATTTCAGAAGATCATGTTCAGCACTTCAGCAATTATCACATATACGTCTCACTGCTTGGCACAGGCCCTTCTACCGTAACAATCGGGAGAATGGATTCAAGATTACGAAGTTTGATTGTCTTATCCCGTTATCGACCATGGCGAAAGATACTTTGTTACCAGAGCGCTTGAACCACTACGCTTCTAAGTACCTCCCTACTCGGAAATATCCTTTCAAAAATAATGTGTATAATACAATACAATAACAAGCTAAGTCCAAGCAGTTCCGGATTATGCACTTTATATGTCATGGACAATCCATGAACACTTTGTACTTAATCGATGACTCCACGTGACAGATTACTATTTATTGATTATTGTCATGAGAGGTACAATCACATTCCATCTCGTTTCAGGTTACCCAACCGATTAATTATTTCTTAAAGTCTAGTGTCTTTTCTAAGACTGGATGTTGGCGAAATTGTCAAACCTGACAGAGGCCATAAAGTAAAAATTAAATTGAAAAGTGACAAGAATGAAATTTCCGATACTTATACGACTGATATCCGACAGTTGAGACAGAGATAAGGGCTTTGCTGAAGGCACTAAAGAAGGCTTTGCTAAAGGCACGATGGCAAGTTATGCTTGATCGTGAATGTAATAATAGAACACGTATGTAATAATGATGCTCAGCTAATCAGCTTGATATCTCTGGTTACTGATATAAGTATCGTATTCTTATCTTCCCAAGGGAACCAATGCAACGCATGTTCGCTGGATATATGTCTATATGGTTTAAGGTACAATTCCCAATGACGGACGATTGATTGGTTATGATATTTGAACAAATAATGGGCTTGCGCTGCTGTTCAATCTTCTATTTTTTTTTTTTTATACAACTAGATGACAAACAAGCTGACGGCTCACCTGATGATAAGTGGCTACCGCCACCTATAGACACCTGCAATAACAAGGAAAAATCACTTGATAATGCAGGTGCGTTGTCATCCTGGGGCCTAAGATGAAATGCCGTCCATGCCCAGTAATTCTCTATATGGGCATGAGGAAGTCAGCGGTTTTTGCCTCCTTATGTGTGTATTACCGTTTGTGTAACGGGGTGTGTTCTGAGAAATTATTTGACATTATGCCCACAACCTCTTTCTATCATTGCATTGCTCGCCACGACCGGCAGGGAGAGACGTTGGGACTAAAGTGGTCGGCTATATACTGTACAGTTTCAGGGAAACTTTCTCAGCGTACGCTCAGGTTGTGAAGTAAGCTCTCTCTCAGGTAGAGGTTTTATCGTACTAGTTCACAGAGGTCCATTCGGTATGGAGATTTGTATGGAATTGACAGTGTATGGAAACCGTCAGCAAAACATCCTCACGGAAGCTCGGTGCCCTGAACAAGGTGCATCGATTTTTGACACCTGACCAAATTATGCCTGCTCTATAAAACCCAGGTCCGGTCTAGCGTGGAATATTGCTCGCACTAGAATATGCACTGGACTAATGCAGCGTCCGTCGTGCTGTCCGTATCATTGGCTTATAAAGGTCTCTAACCTAACCTAACCTTGAGCCCTCTGCATTGCGTAGAGACTCCAGATATTGCATCACTTAGCATCCTTCTATTCTGTGTATCTCAGATAAAATAGGACTGGCGGTAGCTGCTGACGTGGCGGTAACATCCACGAGCAATAATATGTACCTACAAGGGCGTCGCCAGCCTATGGTCTAGGGGGGGGGCAAGTTGCTAATATGGAGAACTTTTTTTTTAATACAACTAGATGACAAACATGCTGACGGCCCACCTGGTGGTAAGTGGTTATCGTTGCCTATAGATACCTACACCAAAAGAAAAAAAAGAAAAGAAATGAGAATGAGAAAAATATGAACTAATTAGCGCTTGTCAACAATACGGCATTCGCAGTAGTCAATCTACTGGTGATCTTCTAATATAGGTACTTCACACACCGTTGGGCCCCTGCCATTGAAAGTCAAGGTGAGACATCTTATCTTATCTTATCATTGGGCCGTGACTATGCCACGATGCACTTCGACCCTTCGGGATCTTTTATGCCACCCCTGCCGTTACTCCTCCCACGTCCTGAATATAGCTGCCATAAGCTTCACTATATCTTTGGGGTAAAAGAGCCTATAGTCTTCTGGCCTTGGATACGCCACTTCCAGAAGACTCATTCTGATCCTAGCCAGGGCATCGCATTGACACAACAGATGTTTTCATCTCGATTCCTGGCTTTAACCATAAGTTTTGCAGGGGAAATTTCATTTTGTGGAGCATGTAATTGGTGGCAAAATGTCCTGTGAGTGCTCCATTAAGGAAGCGAGTCTGTGTTTATTGTTAGTCGAGATATAGCGAAGGCACAGAACTACCAACTTACGGGCTGCCTGAGGGCTTGTGCAAATAGGTCGCTAGCTTTTTGTGCAGAAGGTGCATAAGAGCCGTTGACGGCAGTTTCTCGGATAGCATGGACATCAATGCTGGCGTCCCACGAGGCTAGGTGCTGTCTCTTAACAGTTTCTGATACATATCAATGATAAACAGACAGATTGACAGACTGCATTGTAATGCGGATGAGAGACTGGCGACACCTAGTATGCGGCTTGTGCCAATACCCCTAATAAGAAAGTTTCGATCGACTTGTGTCTGAAATCGACAGTTCTCTAATCAGAGTCTCTAATTGGGTGCGACTAGATAGATATAGTTGATTGAACCGCACTGAAGTCTGCGCGTTTACCGTTAAATAAACCCCATTAATTGTGGCTCCACATTTTTTTAGCACACCCCTTTCGATGTCTAAGAGTATCGGGAATTCGGGATATCCGTAGAGACGTTTAGTTCCGCAGTCATTTAGAGGATAAAGTCAAGCTGGCATCCAAGAAGCTTGGTGTAGTATATGTCTCAAGTTAGGCGCCATATGAAATAGGAGACTGCGGAGCCGGTCAGAGACGGGTGGCCCTTAGCTGACCCGATCAGTCGCAGACGGCCACGGGTAAGAAGAAGGCGTTACGTCCACTTGCTTCTCCTGTTGTAGTGGTGCCGTAGGTGGAATGTCATGGGGGCTCACCGCCGTATAACACGGCCCGTCAAATATAATCGAATAGAGTGGAGTTGGAAGAGGCTCGTAGTTGTGCGGGATGACCGCAGAGTAGCAGGGAGAATTGTTTGCCCGGGAGTCCCACAAAATCGTCAGGGTCCCCCCGGGCTCAGCGATAGGCGTAATCGCTACACTCCTTGTTAATAAAAAGAGAGATTTTGCGTCCTTATGTGCGTTCTGCCGTTTGCATAACGAGTTGTGTTCTGAGGAATTATTCGACATGATGCCCAAGGCCTCATTCTGTCCTCGCACCGCTCGCCATTGGCAGAGAATTTCTACAGTGGTCGCGTACTTATACGGTTTCAGAGAAACTTTCTCCCGATTACCCCACTCAGGCTGTGAAATGAGCTCCCCACAGAGGTTTTCTCGAACAAGTACCACCGCCTTTCTTATTTCAGCCATGAAACAGTTCGCTGTGTTTCGGATTGAAGGGAGAGGTAGCCAGTGTAGATACTGGGCATGGAAGGCATTTGATCTTTGGCCTCCGGATGACATGACAACGCACCTGCAATAACAAGTGATTCTTTTTCCTTGTTGTTGCAGGTTTCTATAGGCGGCGGGAACCACTTACCACCAGGTGGGCTGTCAGCTTGTTTGTCATCTAGTTGAATAATAAAAAGTGTGCATGGGGTTCTTCAAAAAGGGCTTGAAAAGGTTTTTATACGATAACGCGAAAGTGATACCTATATACCCCTGCTGTTACAATTGCAACCGTCAGTAGGCTACGGTGCCCGCTTACAATCAGGTGGGCCGTATGCTTGATTGCCACCTTAGTGGTATAAAAATAAAATTTTTAGGTACAGTTAAGACTCAAGAGCATGATCGAAGCTTTACTACTCTACTGTATGGTGATTGTAATAAGAACGGTTCAAAGTTCAATGTATAGAGCGTCAGGAGCTCTTGACACCATTGTTATTAAAATATTATAAATATCGAAGAAAAATAATTTACGACAGTTAATAAAAACATAAGTTCCGGGGGTTTTCTTAATTTTCTAGACTACAATAACATGAAATTCTTGTAAGTTTTATTTTAAAACCGACTATAAAATATTACTTTCTGATACTTTGTGAATTTGTTGGAGTTTTGTTGGCTACATTTTTTGATTTTTGGTTCTCTAGGGGGGGGCAGCTGCCCCCCCTTGGCGACGCCCTTGTGTACCTACCTGTAAATGTCAGAAGTGGGTACATATTATTGCTCGTGACTGTACACCACACAACATTTCTAGGTTTTTGTCGCAGCTAACAACATTCCATCAGAATTAGTTGGACATAACTAAAGGGGCATGAGGTTATTTGATTACCATTGTATCGCCATAATCTGATTAAGTTTAGTGTGCGGTTTAATCCGCATTCCACTGCAGTAACAAATTTCTCTAGTGATATTAGTATGTTTCACGTCATGTGCACCGTTATGTGATCATATTTTTACTGACTAAAACGGGCGTTTGAAAAAACTTGAGTAAGTATGTGAATGTTTGTATATTCTGTAGTAATATTTTGAGTTGCTCAGGTAACTGTCAATTAAGTGCCGTAAGTAACCAAAATTTTCACGACTTTGTAAAATAGAAAGAATGTTTCTTTATTTGTAATTGTTACAGAGAAGGCAGCAAAAAATGTATGACCGTACAGTCGACAATTAATCAAGCATAACCATTCGGCTTTGAGACCGCCTTAACTCCGTTAGTAATACTTATCACAAAATAAATATGTAATAATTAGTCTAAGTAATGTACCTAGTCTTGCCATAAATACTGAAACAAAGAAAAAAAATTTTTCTATTGCAAATAACATTTATTACTTTTACAGTGTGTTAGCTTAATATATAAATATGTATATAACAATTTAAAATATAAAAAGCTTATTCAGTCCTTTAAACGTTGAGGCCAGTTATCAATTGAAGCACGCACTCTTTCCATAGGAAAATTCTTCACTGCCAATCGCACGGATTGTTTTAGGGACTCCAAATTATCATGGCGTTTACAGCAAGCCGTACTCTCTGAAACTGACCATAAATCATAATCCAGCGGATTAAGATAGGGACTAGATGACAGCCAGTCTTCAGCTTTGATGAAGTCCGAAACGTTCGTTTCCAACCAAGACTGCGTAGACCGAGCTTTATGACCCGGCGCCGAGTCTTGATGGAAGGACCATTCTTGGTTATTGAACATCCCAACTAACATTTTGGTTATAAGAATAAGTGCTACATGAGCTGCTTAAGAGAATTTTAACAACCAAAGGTTCTGTAAAGGCACTCAAAATTGGGTGATAAAGCGTTCTGTATCTCTCTTATAACCCTGATTTGGGTCTGTTGATTTTAGAGCTTGAAGTGACTTAATTGTTATAGAGTAGTGATAAATGAGTGATTAGAAAGAGTTATAACAGTGCTATTGCATCAGTTATTACCACTTCAAGTGTTTTATAAGCTATACACAGGTTATAACTGCAAGTTAAAGTAGTAAACAAGTGATGGAAACCACTTTAATGACTTTTTTGGTTACACATGCTTACGCCTTGTAACCAATATATAACTTAAGGATATATCAGACTTATTTAGATGCAATAAATATCACCGAAAGCGCTAAATATTTAAACTGTTTTCATACATTTTTACGTTGTTGTTAAAGTCAATAGTGATAATATTTTTCAGTACGCAATTCATTTCATGGTGGTGACGCGCGTGTTATATTTTAATAAAATAATTAAGGTAAGTCAAGTGTTTAAGATTATTGGGTGTTATAGGTATTCAATCTCATGCGGCGGTAACTTTACAGTAACATTATATACTAGTTTTCAACTCATTTTTGAAACGCCTTAAAAATAAACTACTTTTGATGATAAAATGATGTATAATATACGGGCCGATATTTTTTTTTCTTCATTTATCGTATTTATCAATTACTGGTACTACCTTATGACATTTTAATTGAAAATTATGAACAATGTAAGTAAATAAGTGGACCAGTAACATTTAAATAAGTTTTTTCTTTCACAATTTTTTGTAGGTTATCTTTATCAAATGGTGTCTTAGTTCTAATTACTTAAGGATCCTGATAACTCTGTTATTCCTCCCGTAGTGATTAAATACTGAAAGTAAGCCCTTGCATTGCACTAGAAGTTCTAAAACATGTCAATAAAAGAGAAAAAAACAAAGAGTTTATAGGATTAACTTCTTTAATAGTTCTATACGTGGAACTGTAAGCTGATAATTTTTAGGGTTCTGTTATCGTTTGAAGAAAACCCTTCATATATCACACGTCTGACTGCATGACAAAAAATCCAAGAATTATGTATAATTTTGTAATAATAATTATTAGCTGTCAACATATTTTCTAAATATAAAAAAGTTGAAAAACAATTGCATACAAAAAATGACTTGAGAAGTAGTTTCTTTTTAATGTTGAAATAAAACGTATTGTTACCTATATATGAGAAAAGTTCTTATACTTTGCACTAATACCTACCTATTTACCTTTTATTTAATAAATTAATAAATTTTACGAACATTGTGTAAGTGTTTTTTTGTTATTTACATAACTTCTCCTGTTATTTCAGTAAATAAGTCGCATAATAAAAGGCAATATTGTAAGTAGGTGGTACCTACTTGATTGACCACGTTTGCGCTCTACGGCCCGCCTGGGTACCTATGTAGGCTGCGAGGCGCTCGGCGCTCGCGTCACTCAGGCGTAGGCGCTCGGTCAGTCAGCAGCATAGATTAGAGATCAATCTGCTAAGATCAATCGCGAGCGGCATACAGACAGACAGAGAGAAGCTTCGATAACGGCGCGCCGCATCGGATTACAAGTAAGGACCATTTAAAGTATTATAGTATTTATTTATGCAACTGTTGTATATTAAAGGGCATTAAAACACGAATGTGGGTTTATTACACGAGGCGAAGCCGAGTGTGAAAATATTATCACAGTCATGAGTGTTATAATACCTAATCATCAACAGTTGCATACAAGACTTTATCTACACCCATAATATGAATCCTCTAGAAAAGATTTTGAAACAGTTAGCTTACTAGTAACCTAATATCATCCATTACTGAGTAGCTATTTAAAAGTAAACTAAGTGCATTTAATAAAAGAATTATTTATTGTAGTAGTAATTTACATTTTGTAAAAACCAATTACAGAAAACAATCCTGAAGAAAAAGATCAAGAAGCGGAGAAAGAAAGAGACATTGACAAAGAGAATAAAGTACAGTCAACAGCACATCAAGCGTAACAGTTTGACTTTGAGACCACCCTTACTACGTTCGTAATAGAGGCGTCTTTCGTAGTGCAACTGTTACACTTGACGTGCTGTCGTGTGTACACTTCAACAATTCTTCCAGTGATGAAGAAAGGGTCATGAATGAAAAAAATGTAAAAGCAGATACAAACCTCGAATACGAACATAAAGGCAATGAAAATTGTGTCATAGAATCAAACAATTCTTTTGAGACTAATGAAACCAACAATGAAGTAGACAATATTGAGAAAATTACAATACGTTCAAAAGAAAATGAAGAAGACGATGCGGCAATCAAAGGAATAGAAAGAGAACAAAATGATGATAAGAAAATGAGAATAGATACAATGAAAGTGACTTACTCTGAAAAAAATAAAGAAAATATATTAAAAGAACCAAAAAATAGGCATAAAAGTAATGAGCCCCGGCTTATTCATATAAATGAATAAGCCGGGGCTCATTACTTTTATCAACTATGACAACTGTTCATGTAAACGCACAAATTACAAAGATATCATTAAATCTGTCCATGCGCCCACACAATTTTGTAGCCAATTTGTAGTTTGTGACGTCACTTTTTACTATAGTTTACTATGGAGCATTTTTCGGCAGCTTGTAACATTACCTCAAATATATCGCTATATCTTAGAAACTATTGATTGCAGACATACTAATGCTTCTGCAATATTTCTTTACTATTGACATATTATTTATTTACCAAAGTTTTGTTCGACCAAATTTCGAGCAGTGATTGATTGAAAACGTTTTGCTTATGTATGGTTACTTTTATGATAGTTCCTTTATTTATAGCTATACCAATAAAAAGATTTAATTTAAGTAAGAATCAAATGACTAAAGAAAGATATCTTAAATAAAACACAATTTCTTAACATAACAATCTTTTATTTTCGAACTGTGTGTAAAAGAGGTAAGAAGTACAGAAAACCACTTTTTTTAATACAAACTAATTTACCGACCTTTCCACTTCATCGACTACGTGTATCAAATTGTGGACATTACTAGTGATATAATCTGCGCCATAAAATTGTTTATAATTGTCAACAAAATAATCAAACATTTCCCTCGCAAGTCGCAGTAATTGATTGTAATTTTGAGGAGAGCATATTGTAACACCGCAAAATAGAGTCACAAAATGACTATAAGCTTCCGGCTCAAAGACATCTGGCAATATAATTATGCTCAAGTATTGTAACAAACTTCCAAATTCACTTGCTTTCCAGTGAGCAAGACAATCTAGACCTCTTACTGATCTATGAATTTCAGATGGAAGTTTGGGGAACCCATCACTTTATCGCAATTAAGTTCATCGATTTTCATTCCCCATAAAACTATTCGCAGATCTTTTTATACAAAATTCAACAACTGCTCTAATCAGTTTACATCGCAATTTCATTTCCTCGAATAGTTATTATCTGCAAACTCAGTCCATCGTTATTTATTTTCATATTTTTATGCATTTTATCGAAATAATGTCAGATCGTTGTGTTGTGTAACATAATTATGGGTAAAAACCCATAATTATGTTACCACGAAAGTTTCATTTTGCAAAATAGTTAAAACATCAATTTTTACTTCAATAAAGTCAGTGTTCATCGAAAACACGATTTTCATGTAATTAATCATTTTTGTTACCCTGTTAAGAAGACCTGGGTTGGGTTAGGTGAGATTTTTAGTCTGAAGTCTTTAAAACGCAACGGTTGTTTATGAACCTAAACAACCGTTGCGTTTTAAAATTCAGTGACAGAAATGTATCGCTGTAAAACCGACACCACGTAGTCTTGTCTGCCCTACCCCTAGAGTGTAATTTAAGCCCGCGAAGGCGCGGAGGGGCGAGGCGGCCCGCGAGCTGAGGAGCAGGTGGTTTTAACGAGCACTGCCGCGGCTGAGGCCGGCCAGCAAGCCGAAGCTGCGGCTGTGGGCGAAAACCATCTGCGACGATAAGGTCGCGTCGGACCGCCGGGGCCCCGCAGCGCCGGAGCCGTGAGTGAAGCCATGCATGCTGCATGCTTGCACACTGCTTGCTTGCATGCTTTAGGCTTGCTTGCATGCTGCATGCTTGCTTGCATACTGCATTTTTGCTAGCATACTTCATGCTTGCTTGCATGTTGCATGCTTGCTTGCATGCTTTGCATGCTTGCTTGCATGCTGCATGCTTGCTTGCATGCTGAATTCTTGCTTGAATGCTGCATGCTTGCTTGGATGCATGTTTATCTGGTATCCATTACACAAGTTCTTATGATACTTACTTGGGCTAGATAATTGGTGTGATTGTGAAAAAATATTTATATTTTGATTGTGTCACAAAACATTATGACACGTTAGATTATGGATAAAAAAATTTTGAGACAAAATAGGGAACCAAGTAAATCATGTAAGTTGGAATGCATCGTTCGATGAAACGTTGCTGCGATTGAAAGTAATATAATGTGTACGGTAAAACATCAAAACATGTTTTTATAAATAGTTTTATCGATAACTTAATAGTTTAGATGAAATGTTACTTCGATAGATCGTTATTCGAGTAACAACAACTTTGAAACATATTTTTTATGAAAGTTTATTCGATATTATGAAACAGCGATGATTAATTATTCGATTAATCAAGAAAAATAGATATTATAAATCGTGGAATAGTTTTCTGTGAAGTGAACTTCGATGTCAAAGAAATCTGTCTTTTGATAGGTACCCGATTAGAGGATATTCAACATCAGAGATAATTTGTTGTTGTACGGAACCCTGTTGTATTTTAGTTTGTTGCTCTTGATATGAATCGTTATCGAGTTCACTGGATTTGTATTTTGTACTTCTATTGATATCAGAACTGTTGCCTGGGATAAAATCAAAGTCTTTTTCTGAATTTTGATTTAGGAAACACTGTTTTCCACTATATGCAAGGCTTTTTTAGTCACTTATCATAATTATTTTCCTTAACTGATGTAGGCTCGTCGCATTGGATTTGCGATAATCTAATGATATTCTTATATTCTGTCAAAGCCTTTCTTTTGACTCCACGCATTTGTTTTCTAACTATCCATGGTTTAATTTTGAAACAATTAAATATTTCCTAATAAACGTCGCGTTGCAAAGTATAGTATTTTTTAGGTAAGGTTAAGTCACTTAAAAAAAAAAGGTTAAGTTACTTAAATCCTATTACTCAACTTATAGTGATAATGAAGAGTTATTAAATTTGCATAATGTTTCTTGCTATATAATTTTGTTTTATAAAAACTACAATATTACTACCAATAAACTCCATTATGTAGCCTGCAATGATTTAAAGGTGCATTCTAACTCTTGCAGAATCTAGCTTTATTGGACTTATAATCAACACTTCTTAGATGCTTATAGCTTTCTTACTAACGCTTAAGGTTCGACAAAACTTGTTAGGTGGTACAAAGTATTTATCTAACTCTTTTTAAGAGTACCAGTCGATAGTAAGTGTTTGTACACACCTGAAAATCAATCACAGCGTTTAATACTTCTTGAAGCTGTTAGGGTGAGACTCAAGGTGTTACAAGATATTTTACTACCTCAGTAGTAGAATATCAGCCGTTAGTAAGTGTTAGTAAACACCTTACAATTGCTTTTATTGGTTTGTGCCTCTTAAAGCTATAAGAATAAGTTATACATTGGTTTCGATAAACTCCATACTACCTTCCTAAGTTATATTTTTTTTCTTTATTACTGTTATTCCTCTGGAAGGTTTAATTATTTATAACTAACCCCACTGTAGAGTCGAATGTTGCTATCAGAGTTCTTATATACTATATATAATACTAAGACCTCTAAAAAAAGGCTGCCGTAAGCACTAAAATGTTTGTTGGGATGGTGTTGTTAAGGGGCTTCACTAATTTCTCAAGAATGGTATCTTGATACACTTGTGCCGATGTTTTGATACCTTTCTCACAAAAGTATGGCTCAGTCACACCTTCATAATACCCCACCAAACCATCACTGAAGTCGGATAGTGCCCACGTTGCACTCTGTCGACTAATTGGGAAGATTACCCGCGCCACCGCCTGCTGTGATGTAATGCAATGGAGGTATCCATTGCATTACATCACAGCGGGCGGCGGCGCTGGCACCTCTGGACTGGAGTGCGCCGTTGCCCGCGCCACTGCCGCGCCGTTGCTTTCGTGTCCATTTAAATCTATACATAGGAACAAGCCGCTCCCGCGCCGCTGCCGACGTCGCCCCGCTCGCCGGAGAGATAATCGTGGCCGCGGCCTCACACATACCAACATCATCGCCAGCATATCAACTGTGTTACAAAAGTCCGAAATAAAATTTAAGGGGTTGGTTTGGTTGTGTTCCTTGTCAAGAGTTACTTCTGTAACTTTGACACCTTAAGTATGGCTCAGTCACTCCTTCATAGCTAATACCCCACCAAACCATCACTGATGTCCGACAGTGCCTACGTTGAACTCTGTCGACTAATTCAGAAGTTTCCTTAGAGCTTTAAGCATAATAAATACGGTCATTTAGTTTGTTAAAACGTTGTACAATTGTAAAAATTTTCTCATCCGTAAACACAATTTTTCTGTGATCTCCCTTTGCGTACCGCTTCAGTAGTTGTTTCGATTTTACCACCCTATTCTTTTTTAAATTATCAGTTCATCTTTTAAAATACGCGACATGGTTCTAGGTGCTATCTTCATCTCCCGAGATAAAATCTTTTGCTTTTGGATTTCTGCGAAATCTTTCCCTTACTGCTTTGACCACCTTTTTCGTACGAACACTACGTGGACGGCCACATCTTTTTCTGTCACAAACAGAGGAGGTCTCATTGTACCTATTAATAGCCCGGTACACAAACATTTTACTAATACCAAGCGTATGGAGAGTTTTAAAAATTGCATTTGGCTCCATACCTACTTTGTGTAATGCAATCACAGCGATTCGGTTCTCTTTATCACCACACTCCATTTCAATAACGCAAAATATAGTTCAATGTATTGGCGCCAAAATGAGAAAACTCATTGAACAATCATATAAAATGACAGATTCCAAATTCAAATGTAATATTTTGTTTATTTATAATTGTAACAGTATTTATGGCCAGACTAAGCATTGAAATAAAAAAAGTTGTCAATTCCCCTATTGCTTCAGCAGAACCCAGGTTACCCCCGCGAAGGGCAGTGGAGTTACCTGGGAGTTTTAGTGGGTGTTTCTAGTGCCGTTCTGCCGTTACAGGCACTGCGCCCACAGACGCCCGTCGCCGTCGCTCAGCCAGAGGCTACGCTAACTGCTTACAATCAGGCAAGCCGTTGTTTGCCCCTTACTGTATAAAGATTCAACATTTGTTATGTTCTATGTTGATGGTCCATATTTATGTGACACAAAAATATTTGTAGTTTTTCGCCTGGTCGTTCGTGTTTTGATACATTCATGAAACATATTTTATCAAGATTTGTGTAAAGTTGCGACTCAAACTGCTTACACTAACTTTTTATTGGAGTCAGTTTTTGAATTAAAATGAACCTGTGCACTTTTACAATCTGTTGTCACGGAACTAGCCCTGTTCCAACGTATTTTATCACTGCAGAAGCAAATTAGTCGTGAAAGAATAAAGAACTTGAAAAAATTAAAATTTTCTCCAAAAGGCTTGGAAATTTGAGCATTATATTGATAACCTTTTTCAATATAAATCATAAATGCTGTATTGGCCAAATACATGTGAGCAGCGGTCGGCAAAAGTTGTATTAAACTCCATATCTGCCGTTTAATTTAAAAATGGAACGATCTTTTACTTCTAAACATGGCAACCAAGGAGGTAATTCATTAAAGGTTTTATTGTAAGAAATACAAAGGTGTTATTTAAGTTTCGAACTAGCTTGCTAATAGGAAAAAAAGTCCACTTTAAATTTCGAAAATTGTACATTTAATGACTGTTTTTTCAAATAAAAAGTTCTGCCTAGGTAGGTAGGTACTACTTAGTTTTAATTTCCGCGCATTACGTATTTGAGAAAAAATGCAATACAAGCCTTGGCCACAACTAGGCATTGATGGACTTACTTAAGTGGGCCGAGGCGAAGCCGAGCCACACATACGTAAATCCATCATTTACACGTTCAATCAGTGCCTCTTTTGCTGGCCGCTGCCACGCGTTAAGGCGATCTATCGAAACGTTGTTTCGGCCAAGACCGATAGGGATAGAGATGTGGCTGACTTAGCGGAAGGAAAAAAGACAAAACAGCGATCGCACGTGAAAAGTAAACGAAATACATAAATTTTTTTTATTTAAAAATAATCTTATGGACTACAAAAAAACGCTTCTACACGATTCTGAATATTAATGATATCTACTATTTAAAGTAATTTCCTATTGAATACAAATTATCGTTCACCAATAATCGTAAGTTTTCTTGTTTATACGAGGTCTTTTCGGAAATAAAATGTATCGAGGCAAAGTCCTTTAATCGTGTTTTCGTTCTACTCGTGTCTAGATAAGGATATGAAGTAACGTATATTTGATTTTCAGATTCGTAAGATCTTTCAGCCACGTATGACATTACTTATAAAAGTGCGATTTTTTTCAATATATCGCCTTAATGTACTATATTTAAATTTTAAATCGATATAATGATATTGATAGGGAATTCTCTATGCTAGTTTCATCGAATTGTGTTGTTTATTTTGTCTAATATGTTTAATTTTTGATTTTAACATTATTATAAATGTTTGAAAAATTACTTAGTAATTCAAAAATATCTTAACTAGAAAAATTTCACGTTCTGAGGCGGGAATCGAACCCGCGACTTCTTGCAATCCAGGCGACTGCTCTAACCACTGGTCGTAGGTTGTCCTCAAGCAACTTATGAACAACAAGGCACCGGGGGATCTGAAAGCGGGTGGTACACCGGTACTTAAAGTCCTTCAGAGGCTATTCGATTCCGTCATTCTCGAGGGTACAACGCCAGAAGCGTGAAGCAGAGGCCTGCTGTTGTTCTTCAAAAAAGGTGACAAGACCTTACTGAAGAACTACAGACCCATCACGCTTTTGAGTCACGTTTACAAGTTGTTTTCGAGGGTTACCACGAATCGCCTCGCGCGCAGGTTTGACGACTTCCAGCCTCCCGAACAAGCCGGTTTCCGTAAAGGCTTTAGTACCGTAGACCACATACATACGCTGCGGCAGGTTATACAGAAGACCGAGGAGTATAACCGGCCACTTTGCTTGGCGTTTGTGGACTACGAGAAGGCCTTCGATTCGATCGAAACATGCAACGGGATTCAGTCTCTTCAGAGGTGCCACATCGACTATCGGTATATCGAGGTGATGAGGTCCTAGTACGGGAGCGCTACCATGTCGGTCCGTGTACAGAATCAGAATACGAAACCTATCCAACTGCAGAGAGTGGTAAGACAGGGAGATGTAATATCTCCGAAACTGTTTACCGCTGCGTTGGAAGATATTTTCAAACTACTGGACTGGACAGGACTCGGCATCAACATCAACGGCGAGTACATCACTCATCTTCGATTTGCCGATGATATAGTAGACATGGCAGAATCCCTGGAGGAATTGAACACAATGCTCGACGACCTCGACAACTTCCCGACAGGTGGGTCTGAAAATGAACATGGACAAGACAAAGGTTATGTCTAATACCCATGTCGCACCTATACCAGTTATAGTTGGGAGTTCTGTTCTCGAAGTTGTTGACGAGTACGTTTACCTCGAACAAATGATCTAGTTAGGTAGGTCCAACTTCGAGAAAGAGGTTAATCGACGAATCCAACTCGGATGGGCAGCGTTCGGGAAATTGCGTAAGATCTTCTCGTCCGTAATTTCGCAGTGCTTGAAATCGAAAGTCTTCGACCAGTGTGTGTTTACAGTGATGACATACGGCTGTGAAACGTGGTCGCTCACTAAAGGCCTTCTGTGCAAGTTCGTAGTCGCACAACGAGCTATGAAACGAGCTATGTTAGGTGTTTCTTTGCGAGATAGAATCAGAAATGAGGACATCCGTAAGAGAACCAAAGTCACTGACATAGCTCATAGGATTAGCAAATTGAAGTGGCAGTGGGCAGGGCACATAGCACGCAAAATGGACGGCAGGTGGGGGGTTAAAGTTCTAGAATGGTGACCACGTACCGGAAAGCGCAAAGTAGGACGGTCTCCCACTAGATGTACAGACGACCTGGTCAGGGTCGCGGGGAGCCGTTGGATGCAGGCTGCGCAGAACCGTTTTGATTGGAGATCGATGGGGGTGGCCTTTGTCCAGCAGTGGACATCATAGGCTGGCATGATGATGATGATGATGAGATATATTTTAATTACTTGTCTAATATGGTTTATCCATATTTTATACGGCAAGTGTGACAAACCAGGGGCTGAAAAACCGCTTTAACCGGTGACACAAATTTCGGAATCATTCCAAATTCAGGATCCCAAAAAGATATCTAAAATTTACGGCAGCGATTACATGCGACCGATATACCAAAACCCGCAACTGGTACCTTAAAGATTAGGGTATCTGTACGTAATTGCTTTCCGATCACACAAGCTGTAAACTGTCAACAAGCTGTCAATGTTACGTGTAAAAATAGTTTTTAAAACTGGTACTCTTTAATTATGGTATCCTTTCAAAGATGGATTAGTTGATATTTAAATTTTCGGGTATCGTTATTATCGGTATTTAATACCGTCCAAAACCGTGTCATCCGGTACCGGTACATCCCTGGTTACCGTAGCCTAAGTATAGGTGGACGCTAGCAGACCCTCGGACACTACTCACTCGCTGCCTACCCTTGGTATAAAAATAAGGAGTTATACTATAAGTGCCATGTTAACAGCTTAGGTAACGAGTCACCAATATAATGGTTTCGCAATGAGATACAATAGAGTTTTTTTACACAAAGAACGGCATATGACTCAACACCGCCTGATATGAAGCGGTAAGAAGTGTTCATGCGAAAAGAGAGCCTTGCCGGCCCATAAGGAACATTTTCACGCCTGTTTCGAAGGAACCCATGTTATAGGAAGGGGAGCACATGTGCTGGCAAAGAATTACAAGTTTCGGTAGTGTAGTTTTTTCTGTGACTCAGAGGAGGTCTGTGCCCCAGTAATGTATTTTCATATGCTACAAACAAAATACGACTCTATCCCTGTAGTGTTAGCGTCGCTTTTCTGAAACAATGCCGAGTCTGTGCCTACAAAGGAATCCATTTCAATACACCAACAAGTTTTTCCCCGAATTTACTTATTTTTGATAACTGAAGATAAAATGGAACATGATAATATAATTTCCCTGAATTTACTTATTTTTGATAACTGAAGATAAAATGGAACATGATAATTTTATATTACATGATAATATAATCAATTAGGTACGTGATATCATCATCTTTGTTTTCCATAATAACAAATTCAAATTAAGTTTATTTGCATGAATAGGGTTCTTGCAGTGTTGTTTATAAGTTCTATTGAGCTATACATGGTGGTGCTGTTAATACCACAATAAATTGAAACATAGGGCTATTATACTACCTTATATATATATTACCTTAGCTTACCTTATCATTTCAATAAATCCTGAATGATAGAAGCGGCAAAAAACATTTAAATTTGCTGAAAAACAATTGCATGCAACAATTGCAATTGTTTTTTACGACGTTACGTTTAATAATGCCGTTTTAATTTTTTATAGCCAGGGTCAAACAGTTTTGAAAAACAAGAAAAACACTACAAGTGGAAGACGGCTGACATGACTTTCAGCTATCTGGTTAAAAACATTGAATGCCGGCGTTCAATCAACGGGCTAGGCATACAGTTAAGCGGCTGATTTTACCAGCTGCGACATATATACCACTTAAATAATTATGAATGCAACAAAACACATGCTCGCTTAAATACCTGTTTTGTTAACGCAGAAAACCAATTTAAGAATAAAAATATTTCTAATGGGAAACTCTCCTAGAAGTCTAGAACCAATTATGGAAAAGGAACGATTTTAGTTATGGAAGTACAGTCAGCTTCATATAGATGCAAGTGTCCAAGATAGTCAAAATATAAGGGACACAAATTCAATTACAAGTACAGTGTCAGAATATACATAATATTGTAACCATCCAAATAGTCAATAATATCTAAGCAACCAATTTCCAATAATATCTAAGGCGTAAAGATGCTCAATAATATATATGTGATTAAACTATTCAAATGTATCTATGGATTTATTGTAATCAAAAATATCTTCGTATTATAGAAAAATCGAAGCTAAGCTCCTGTATTAAAGTATTTTATTGAATCTTACATCGAAAGCGTATACGTCTTTTTGAAGCCGTGTATAATAAATTTATCAGACGAAAACAAAGAATTTTGATAGACCCATCCGGGATCGACCATTGCCAAAGTTACATTGTTTTTGTGATCGAAACCAGAGCGTTAGGCATCAAATAATAATTAAACATTAAAAAATATTTAGAATTGAAACAAACATCATACACGAGAGACACTATTACTCACATAAAAATGTAACGCTGTTTCGTAGAAATTAATTTTTGTGAGTTCTTTCCTAGCAATAAACACAGCTAGTCCTACAGGAATTTTAATTATGTTTACATACCAACGGGGAACAACGGCTTTGGCGATTTTTCATAGCGCCCGCTCTACGTCTACCCACTTTATTTAATGCAGCCTGGGTACATTTGTCATGTGCAATGTTTTTGTTATTTGCTTTCTTATTTGTGCATTTGTGTAGCACTGTTCTTTTCTAGAAGCTCGTTGGTATAAAAAAGGCTCATCGAAATCTCGAGCTTTTTCCGTCCTTCGCAAGGCACATTGAGCCTTTGGTCCCGGTTGTACTGCGATCAGCTTCACCCACAAATATTAAGCCGTTTGGTGAGGTTTGACCAATCCCCTCGTGTATTTCTCTAATGTTTTTTTTGTTTACTGTTATGGCTAATATTTTTGGTTTACTTTGAAATCATTGTTCTTGCTGTGATTACATTCGCAAAAATCATTGAGAAAGTGTTTTATCATCATAAGGCTCTCACTTTATCCTCACAGCGCAGGAAACGTGTGCGTAAGTAGTGCCTACGGTGCTATGCGTCTATAGGCTACGGTAACCAATTATCACCAGGCGTGCCGTACGCTTGTTTGCGAACCTTGTCCTATAAAAAAAACTATCAGGAGAACTTTATGCTTGTTTGACATGACAGTGATCAGCCAACTGACTATGTGACGTAATTTAAAACATGGTCTGTCGTAGAAATTAATGTGAGATTCGATTTATTTCGATGGTGTCAACTACACAAAGAAGATGTCACTTTGTTTGCTAGGATTAGGGTTGCCAAAAAAAATTATTTTATAACTATTAACCGCCCGGGGTTTCGCCTTCATTAAATTCGGTAGTCGCGCTAAAAGGTAGCGTAAGTCCTGTGTCCTATCTCAGCAGGGTGTACATGCCACGAGAAATAATATTTATCGACTTTTGATTTTTACAGTCCGTGACTCTTAGTGCAAAGATGAATTCTATTCTCTTATTCGCTGACGGCCTGGCCACGGGAAATTCGCCGCGGCGAATATTCGCGCTTCTATTCGCCCGAATGAAAACAAATGTGTAGAAATGTACTAAGCAGGCCACGCGTAGCGACGACCGGCGACCTCGCCACGTAACTTATATAACAAGTGCAGCATGAATAAAATCTTCAGTGTTTAACCTTGAGACCACCCTTACTCCGCTCGTAATAGAGGCGGCTTTCGTATTGCAAGTGTTACACTTGATGTGTTGTCGTGTGTAAATTGATGTTTCACCATGAAACGTTTCGTTCATTTACAGCAATGTACAAAGAAAGTGATGGGAATCGGCACATTATTTTTAGCGAATAAGGGGACAGGTGGGACGTCAGCTTGCTTGTCGTCTAGTTGTTTAAAAGAAATTGATAGCATGATTATCACAAGACCAATTTTCTAATAATCGACAGCCCTGTTTAGAACCTGTGATCTGTGCCAGGGTATTTTCGTAGTTTCAATTAGCTTTTAGTCTCTGATCTCGAATTACAGTCTCTGGTACATCTTTTGGGTGTTACTTTACACTGGACATTAGTTGTAAATTTAGTTAACGATTCGACTGTCGTTGGCGTTTGAAGAAATTGACATTATTTGGATATTGATTAGAACTCATCGAATGAGACGATTCTTAATCTTATCATGGACCAAATAATATATAGACTGCCAATGTCATACAAAAAAGCGTAACTCTGTTAAAGCTACGAATACCGGCTTAAGACTAGATGGCGTTAGCAGTTAGCCTGCGGATTAAAATATGCCCAAATATGATAGTAAATCATTAGATTTTTTACATGAAAATTAATAGTTTGATACATTACTATTTTCGAGCTCTAAATATCATCACAATATTCTGCTTCAACGATTTCATTTTTCTATATGAAACTAGCGCTACGTGATAGATTTATACACCATTTGCTACTGTGCTACCAGTATGCTAGTTTAGATTTTCAATATAATGCTAGCATAAATTTTATAGATGGCGCTGAAACAAGAAAGGTTTTTTTGAAAATTAAGATTGCTAATCCAGTATTTTATTGTAAAATAAAAAACTATTGGGAACATTATAATTACTATATGAAATCAAAAACTTTAAAACACAAATGTTAAAAATTTGTAATGAGGGCGTCGTCGACGACAGCGTTAATAAGTAGATAGGTAGGCATCTAGAATCTAGACTTTGTTTTGATGTCTGACTGCACGCGATTGTATAAAAAAAATAAACAAAAATTAAAACCAACTTCAAAAAACTGTAAAGGATAAATATGTTTCTAGGTGATGAGTACCTAGTCTTAAATTTAATTATTTTATCCTTTTCAGTTTTTTGAACACGGCTTTAATTTTTGTTAATCAATAAAGAATCACGTAAATCGAACCCGAAATCTCGGCGTAATCGGTGTACATACTTTAAAAAAATCATACCAACCGAATTGAGAACCTCCTCGTTTTTGAAGTCGGTTAAATAACGTAGGTGTGATCAACCACAGAAGTAGCTGAATCTCAGAGACATGGTGCTAAACTCAACCGTAGGTACTTACATTCAGAAGGTTACACTTGTGAGTTGATCGGTTCTTTTTATATAAGCTTTCAATTTAACATTATTTTAGTAATTCGTGTAGATACATAACAATTTATGTAGGTAGCCTAGCCATTTCTTTATAATATCGCCGCGGTACGGCACCGGCGCGGCGCGGCATAAGTACATACAAAGGACGCCGGCCGCCCTGCCCCCGCGGCCGCCTGCGCCGCTAAACTTCCCCTCGCCACACGTGCTCACACAAACAAACACCACTCGCACACATTAAAAATGCGTAAAAGAGTTATCTACTTACCTTAACTCATTGATAGGTATTTTAATAACTGATTCAAAATCTCCGTTAGCTAGCACGAAGCACATCCACAATATCGAAATATTCTATTTCAACACCCGAACGAGTATTTTTCAAATACCTACATGTACAGTCGACAGCACATCAAGTGTAACAGTTGCACTACAAAAGCCACCTCTATTACGAACGCAGTAAGGGCGGTCTAAAAGTCAAACTGTCAAGCTTGATGTGCTGTCAACTTTACTGAGATAAATAGACAAACTAGAAAAAGTTCATGTGCTGGGGCGCGGGCGGGGACCAAAGCCGCAACCATTCTCAGTCCGCGCAAGGATAATAATGTCCGGGTGCCTGCTCTAACCAAGTGAGTTACTTAGATTACCCAATTTTTTTTTAATTATATATTTTCTAGTCTGTCTGTATTTGCGTTATTATAACCTAACGTATTCTATCAGTCCCAATAAAATTATAGGTATTTCAACGGTCGCGGATTCGATCCCCGCCCCAAGGCGTATCTTTTTTAATTATAATATTTTAGCAGTCTGATAATTTGTTTATTATAACTATGTAATTTAGGCTGTACAATAAAGCTTATTGCCATCAACTGTTACACTTGATGTGCTGTCGACTGTACATGTAGGTATTTGAAAAATACTCGTTCGGGTGTTGAAATAGAATATTTCGATATTGTGGATGTGCTTCTTGCTAGCTAACGGAGATTTTGAAACAGTTATTAAAATACCTATCAATAAGTTAAGGTAAGTAGATATAACTCTTTTACGCTTTTTTTATGTGTGCGAGTGGTGTTTGTTTGTGTGAGCACGTGTGGCGGGGGGAAGTTTAGCGGCGCGGGCAGCCGCGGGGGCAGGGCGGCCGGCGTCCTTTGTACTCTTGCCACGCCGCCTGCGCCGTACCGCGGCGATATTATAAAGAAATGGCTAGGCTACCTACATAAATTGTTATGTATCTCTACACGAATTACTAAAATAATGTTTTGTAATTCGGGTATTTAAGTGTGATGTGCGTGTAATGTGTGTGTTGTGAGTTTTATGTAAATTACTTATTAATCTCTTGCTATTGTTAATTTAACTATTACTTTTTGTAGTTATTACGCATATAGGCAATTAGTCCGGTATAGACGTGCGCTCCGCGCCGGAGCCGCTCTCGGCCCGCGCCGCCGCCGCCGCGACGGCTGCTCGGCGCGCCGGGGGCGGGGAAGGGAAAGCAACGAACAGCCGCTCGCTCGCACGATCGTCCATTTTTATTGGTTCATTTCATGCGATCAGTTGATAGTGCGCATAGAAAATGACTACATTTAATAAGACTAAATTCAAACAGTTTTCAATCTCTGTTTTATACGACGCTAAGATCAAGTCAAGCTTGTTTTTGCAAGCTTTTGTGTTGTGCTTTTAGGCGAACTCACAAGGGCTATATTGGCAATTCCTGCCACTAGCACGCCATATCAGCGAGTTTTTTCTATAGCAGGACTAACTGTCACTGCTAAAAGATCGCGACTAAGTCCACTACGCGTGGATAAAATTATTTTCATCCATGACAATGTCCAATCCATGACAAATTATTTTCATCCAATTATGTATTCATCATCATCATCATCATTTCAGCCGAGAGACGCCCACTGCTGGGCATAGGCCTTCCCCAAAGATCTCCATACCGATCGGTTCTGCGCTGTCCGCAACCATCGGCTTCCCGCGACCCTCACCAGATCATCGGTCCACCTTGTGGGAGGCCTACCAACGCTGCGTCTCCCTGTACGTGGCCGCCACTCGAGGACCTTTCCGCCCCAACGGCCGTCAGTCCTCCTTTCAATGTGGCCTGCCTACTGCCACTTGAGGCTCGCAATTCTTCAGGCTATGTCGGTAGCCTTAGTTCTATTGCGGATCTCATCATTTCTGATTCGATTACGCAGAGAAACCCCGAGCATAGCCCTCTCTATTGCCCTTTGGGTGACATTGCGCCTTCTTATGAGGCCCATTGTAAGCGGCCACGTCTAAGTTCCGTTAGTTATAACTGGCATCACACACGAATTAAAGACTTTCATCTTGAGACACTGCGGTAGTTGGGCCGGGCATATGCTGCGAAGCTTCCCGAACGCTGCCCAGCCGAGTTGGATCCGTCCATTGGATTGGAACCTAAGATTGACCTCTTTCTGGAAGTTGGACTAATCAAGTTGGGCTATTTGTCCCAGGTAAATTATATTCGTCAACAACTTCCAGTGTAGAGCTTCCAACCTTTACAGGAGTGGGTACGACATGGGAATTCGACATAATTTTCGTCTTATCCATGTTCATTTTTAGACCCACTTATTGGGAGACTCTACAGAGGTCGTCGAGCATAGTGCCTAAGTCTTCCAGGTTTTTAGCCATGACTACGATATCATAAGCATAACGAAGGTGAGTCATGTGCTCGCCGTTTATGTTGATGCCAAGTACTCGTCTCCAGTTCAAAACCTTTAACACATCACATCCTCCAACGCGGCAGTAAACATTTTCGGCGATATAGCATCGCCCTGTCTCACACCTCGCTGAAGACGTATTGGTTCTGAGTTTTGGTCCTGAAGGCGGACTGACATAGTGGCGTTTTCGTACAGTGACTGCAGCACTTGCATGTACGGATAGTCTATTTGGCATCTCTGGAGTGACTGAAACACGGCCCAGGTCTCGACAGAATCGAAGGCTTGCTCATAGTCCACGAACGCTAAGCATAATGGCAGGTTGTACTCTTCGGCCTACTGTATAACCTGCCGCAGCGTATGTATGTGGTCTATGGTACTAAAGCCTCTTCGGAATCCGGCTTGTTCGGGAGGCTGGAAGTCGTCAAATCTGCATGCGAGACGATTTGTTGTAACTATCGAATACAGCTTGTAAACATGACTCAGGAGCGCGATGGGTCTATAATTCTTCAATTGGGTATTGGAATTATGTATTGTGCAATCAAAACTGCTTTCAAAAGCAATCAAAAGTTATTTACCTCACCTACTCTTTTTTTCCTTTCCTACTAATACTGAGATGCAGTTTTGATAGCATTTCAAGTAATAAACTTTTTTATTCCACTTCTATTTTTACTCGCTCTTATTTAGGGTTCTTATACTCTTTTTCGAAAATAATCTCTTACAACTCTCTAGATCTCTGTATCCTGCTTAGGTGTGCGTATAAAGTTTCATTAGATACAGTCTATTTATTTCGAAAAATTTGGACTAGGAAATTTGTATGAATACCCTGGAGAATGAAACCTCTTAAAATGACGGCGAAATATAGGGCCACGCCGGCGCGGCGTTGCCACGCCGACCATAAATGGTCAGCGCACCGCCGCCGGAAAATTTGGACTCGGCGCGCACTTCTAGTCCGGTACGGCTAGGGGACCGTTTAAGTATTACGTAGCGCAATTTTCGACGATTTCCTAGTTTTTTATTTAAATAAAAAAAAACATGTAACGTAACGCGTTGTTCGAACCCTACTCCCGCCCTGGTAACGCTTCGTCGTAAGATAAGTAAGGTTCTGGTAAGACCCCCCCTCCCCTCAAACTGCGTTACGTAATACTTGAACTCCGTTACGTAATAGGCGATTTTGAGGGCCTACCTTCTGGAGCATAACTTGCTCACAGAAGGTGGCAACTGCCTCCCAGCTCGTCACACTACCGACCATCGATCTAATCAATGTCGGCAGTGCAAGGTCTGCCCCCACTGTCGCGACCAGGTCGCGACGCTCAACAACCCATGCTGGGTACAACTCAAGCGTATGTTGCGCCGTGTCGTCTTCGCCACCGCACTCGTGGCACCGGGGACTCGGCTCCCGTCTCATTCTGTGTAGATAATGGCCAAAGCAACCGTGCCCTGACATCACCTGCACTAGTCTGAAGGACAGGCAGCCATACTCCCGATCCACCCACTTCGTCGAGCATGGCCTGATTCCCTCGACAGTCTACTAGCCATAAATTAAAACGATACGATAGTAGCAAACAATTTAAGTTGACGGTCACCAATATAGCTTCGACCTTAGAAAGTTATCTATCACTAAAACTTGTGAAAAAAAAAATTAAACAAAAATTAAAACCCACTTCAAAAAACTGAAAAGGTTAAAATAATTAAATCTAAGTAGGTAATCATCCCCTAGAATCATATTTTTTGTAGTTGGTGCTAAGTGGTCTCCAAAAACAAAAACAATGGAAAGTGAAGCACCGACACGAAAAAATATATTTCTATTACTTATTTTAATCTTTTCAGTTTTTTGAAGTCGGTTTTAATTAATGTTTAAAATTTTATGTAATTAATATACCTACACTTAAAAAATAAAAACAAACAACGAGAATAAATCATTACAATAAAAGTTGCTACGTTAATTTATACTATTGCCCCATTACTACTTTGATAATAATAATCTAAGAATAACAATAATGATATTTGGTCCATGTTGTTAAATTATAAAATAGGTCCATCTATTGGCAAGATTAAGTAAGTTTCACAAATAAATTAAAGTTGCAGTGACGCCATCTAGGAGTCTGCTTTTACGCAAAGTATTGACGGAATGTGTATTTTTATGATTTGATACTGCTAGCGACATCTCGTCGTTATTTAGGTACTAATTTACGCGACATTAGACATTGGCAATCCTTTACTTCTATCATCCTTGATCTTATGGACAAGAATCAGGAACCTATATGACTTTCTAGGTAACTACTACTTTTCACTTCTTTTTCCAGTTTTCCTCCCACTAATAATTGTCATTGTTTCGGCCACTGATCCTTTTTCACTTATTTTATATTTCACTCATACCAAAATTGTCTCGTAAAGTGAAGCAAAACTGATATTAAAAAGAATGTTATTTTACAATAACCCAATATCTGTTTATTCGAGCCTTCGAAGTGAGCACTTTCATTGTGACACAGACCTATTATGTTTCAATAAAGTTTAAGTATTTATTATAGATAGACGCCTAATGCACCGTTTAAAATTAAAATTAAAATGAGCAACCGCATCGCCAATACCAAAGTTTATTTATTACTTCAACTTTGAACGTTATTAAGTAAATTGAAAACTAAAAGACTTCTCGCGTGACTTGTTTTTAATAAACCAACACATATTGTGCGCCAAGTCGTGTAATCTTCATCTTAACGACAACCTGAGGCGTTAGATTAAAAAAGGAGTATAATTAATGCTTGGTTATAGCTCGTAACTTCACGGTTTACCTAGAATGAGCTGTCATGCTGCAATGTTTTATCTCTATGAGGCAAATGTATTTTAACCCCCGACGAAAAAAGAGGGGTGTTATAAGTTTGACGTGTCTGTCTGTGTATCTGTGTGTCTGTTTGTGGCATCGTAGCGCCTAAACGAATGGACCGATTTTGATTCGGTTTTTTTTTGTTTGAAAGCTGATGTCACTACGATGGTTCTTAGCTATAAGTTATGAAGATCAGTTCAGGCGTTTGATGACTATGAGCTCATTTTCTACATGATATTAGGATTTTACTAACTTTTACAGATCCGATTGATTTCAAATTTGGTGTACTGTCACTTCGATGACATTCCCATGACATACCGTCTCCCTTCCCGTCCCGAGCCTCCCGTCTTTCAAAAGGATGTTGATAAAAAAAACCTATGGATTAGTTATTCTTCTATAAATTTGTTTAAATCGTCTTTACGCTCAATGGGCCTAATTCTGGGAACACACTTTAATTCTAAATTTAAGTACAGTATATCTCTTTCTCGCAATAAGTAATAGGAAAAAGATAGCAAGAATCTGTTTAGAGCTGTCACTTAAATTTAGATAGATTTCAAAGAAACCATAGACAATTTTAGACGGCATGTACGGAGGTGCCTCCTAAACACTGCATTTTAGCACGTTCAATAAGGTCGAAAATTGAACGCACCTTTCTAAATGTCAATTTATATGACAGCCATCCTTTTCTTTTTCATTTTGAGAGAAAGAAATAGACTGAACTTAAATTTAAACTTAGCATGTGTTCGCCAGAATTAGGGCCAATATCTGTCAAAACGATGTGTACAGTAGTCATAGGAATTCAGATTTAACCATGTTATTTAAAAAGAAAAAAAAATATGTGTATGAGTGATCTGTTTTCTGTATCTGTACCTATAAAATAAATACTAACTTTGAGCTGATCCTATATCATCAAAAAGGCTGCGAAATGCTTAATTCTTCAGAAACTTAAAGCATAGCGTGTTTGGGCTCTTATGAATAGTCTTAATGAGATGTTGTTACATAGATGATTAATGACGCCGGGGGTTACTTAAAATTTTTAATTTTGAAATTATTACTCAAATTGTTCACGCTGACTTAATATTGCTTTGAAATAAATGGGTGTGCCCTATACAACGTGGAACATATCTAATGAACGCAAATCCTGAAAAAGGTTAATGTATCTAAAGACGTCATCACATCAAGTGTAACAGTTGCACTACGAAAGCCGCCCCTATTACGAATGTAATAAGGGCGGTCTCAAGGTCAAACTGTTACGCTTGATGTGCTGGCTGTACTCATCAATATGAATAACTTTTACTATTGGGCCAACCCTTAAATGATGAAAAAAAAACAGTTTCATATACCTATTAAGTGCAGTAGGTACTTATTCAAGTTTCCATGAATGCCAGGGTTGGTCCCATGGTTGTTTATATTTTTTTTATTGTTGTATTTAATTGAGGGACTTTTACAATACAGTATGTCAGTGCCATCGTAATTTAAACTAGAAATAATTTTGAATTAGATAGATATTAGATGGCGAGTCACCAATACCATATTGCAAAAGACTGTAGATGCATCTGATTTAAGGTTTGCCAAAGTAGATTGAAATGCTCCTACTTCAGATGGTCTAATGTTTAGTTGACTCGTCAATAACTGTCGCTCTCGGTGGTTTTTGACACATTCCGTCAACAGGTCACGAACAGCCTAGAGCCTTTACAACTCCGTCGTGACATTGCATTAACTAAGCATTCACTAAGCGCCTTCTATCGGCTTTATCATGGAGAGTGTTCTGAGGAGCGTTTCTACCTTATCCCACCTTCCTCCTTCCTCCTTCCTACTCAGGAGCACGCGGTGCCAGCTTCGGAGTCACCATTTACTATCTCCACCTCAACATCGCGCACAAAGAAGTTTCGTCACTCGTTTCTTTTCTTTGTCAGCACATGTGTTCCCTCCTTCTTATAACATGGGTTCCTTCAAAAGAGGCGTGAAAAGGCACCTTATGGGCCGGCAAGGTGGAGGCGGCTAGAACAGTGTTGCTTCAAGCTGCACTAGCTGTCCCCGCATATGGACTCTTCTTACTGCTTCACATCAGGTGGTGTTGAGTCATTTGCTGAGCTTTGCATAAAAATAAGTGTTGCACTTATTTTTAATAAAATATTTATTTTTAATGAATAAAACAAAATAAGTGTCTGCAACCAATTCTATGTAATAAGTATATAATATAATATATTTTCTTTTAATAATATATTTTCTACCTAAATCAACTTTTTCACACCAGGGTATACGAGGAGGCTCACTTCGTATAGTCTTATACCAAATGCCCTTTATTAACGAAATTTCATTGAAGTGCTCCTTCCATACCTCAAAAACATTTATTTTAAAATTTTACTCATATTTCCGAGCAATAAGGTTGAATTTGGAAATGTGTCAGCTTCAAAGTGAACAGTGCCTAGTTTAGCCCCTTTTCAGGATGTGCAATTGTGTTATACGCTGTACCTATAGGTATAGACATATAATACATGTTGGTATATAACAGTAATACCAAATGGAGGTAAAGCGTTTTATTTAATCAAAGATTACATTAATTGATTTTTTAAAATGCTTTGCGATTTTATGTCAGCTATCACCAAAGTTTATGGAAAAAAGCTGGTAATTGACCCTTATCTTTCAAACGGACTTATAAAAACTGACTTTTCACATTGGGTGGATTTGATTCCCTATTTCAGTTACAAGGTCCTCCATTTGTTACTAGCTCACAAAAAAATCTCGTTTCAGGTAACCCATTGTGAACGATGACGCCGGCGCCCATGGCTAGATCCCGGCATCCCGGCGCGAGAGAAAGTATTTCAACACTGGAAACGGCCCCAATTATTTCCGGAGCGGTGATTATTGCTTTCGGTTCATTGAAAGTACTCATTTTTCTTGTAGCTGTCCATTTATATGTTGAAAATGCAAATTTCGCATCGGAAACCTGAAGATTTCTTATGATAAAATATTTAAGTACTCCAAATAAGTTTTATAGTACAATTTGAGACAGTTTTTAAGATAAGTAGTGATTATGATCCGTTTCCCATGACATGGCCATTTTGGGATTTTTAATTATAAATTGCGACAAGTAAGAAGACGAAGATACCGAAAATACAACGCGAAATAACAAAACATAAATATATAAGTACTGGTAAGGGTAAGTGCCAATAAAACTGTATTATTGTGCATAAAATATAATAGCGGCCAATTAGTTCCAATTGCTGTTGCAATAGTTTTGGAGGCACACTGCAAAATATAATTTCAGTGGTTATTATAATCTGCATTTTGCCAGGAATTATAAAGGTGCTTCTGGTACTGGTACTGGTTAAAATTGGTACGTGTAATAAATGGGTAATATTAGTAGTCGTAACATTCTCTTTTTTGTTCTTTTTTCGCGGAATGAATAATATTTTGTAAAGTTGCTCTCAAATTTTTCATATCTTCTATCTATGATGTTCGAAACTTAATTTTCAAAATCACCTACCACCATAACTTGAACAAAACACGGTCCGAGAAAACTATCAGCGGCGCGGCGCGGCGTTCGAAATTCGAAAATCCCCGGTCTCGTTCGAGGAACACTATTTAAGTATTTTATAGCATTCACACGAGCACTAAACTCCGCGGGTACGCGACACATTCGCCGGTTTACGGCGATTTTACTGCTAACTGAAACTCGGCCTCCTTGTTGCCTTTGAATTGTGTTCCAAATTCAAATTTCAGATTGAAAATACAGATCCAGTAAGCTAGAGTCAAATGACTGTTGTATGAGAGTGTGGAATAGGTACGGCTGGCCTGTAAATGGTGTATCAGTTTCTCATATAATATACCTAAACATGGTATAAGTAATATAACTCTTATTGTCTTGCAGATTGTGTACTGATTCACCTTACAATTCGCTGACCATAACTTGAGAAACAAAATCCCTCGCATACAGAGTAAAATTTTCTTGTATCTGGTTAAACTAAAAATGTATTAGGATTTTTTCAACTTATTCCTACTGAATTTGAGAAGGTAGTTTTATATACTTATATATTTTGAGAATGGATCAGGCAAAGCTTTCTAGAACCCAACATGACGAAAGGTAATTAAGTCGTAAGGTAGTAAGTATATGTCAGTCATCAACATTATCACCAACCTATATACCTCCCACTGCTAGGCACAGACCTCCCTACATGGGAGACACATGAGGAGTTTGGGCCATAACACCACCGCGCTGTACCAATGCGGGTTGGTGGGTTAAAGCGGTTGCAGTAAAAAGCGGTATCAACGGCTTGATATGCTTTCCGAAACACTCATGAGCTCCAGTTAACAAATTTTTGTTTGACCCATTCCGAGATCGACCATGGCGATAGTAGCTTTGTTTCCATAATCGATACCAGAGCACTCAAACCACTACGCCACTGAGCTCCTCCTTAACAGTCATCCATACAAAATTTCACTTTTTTTTAATTCATGTTCAATATTATTATAAGGTTTTCTGTTATACTATCACATCCTCAAGCTGAAGAATTTGCGAATAGCGTCCTAAAAATATAATATTTTATATTTAACGCATAGCCATCAACTCCTAATGAATTTATCTAACATGTCACTACTATTAATTGCTCTTAAAGATCCATAAAGCACGCTCTATTGCTTTATTATTTCAACAACGACGTTTTAATAACTGCGACCTCCATTTGCGCAGTTTAACTGCTCCCCTGAACTGAGTAACTACAGTTTTATTTAGGTCGTGGTTAACATTCCCATCTGCATTTTGTCTCGTTTAAGCGAATAACTTTTGTTCTCTGCCGTTAATGTTTTGTTGACTGTACCATTGTAACAACCACAAACTAGTGGTTCGTTTCTAAAACTATGTTCGAAATTATTCTCTTTTGAAATAATTGTTAACCCCCGACGAAAAAAGAGGGGTGTTATAAGTTTGACGAGTCTGTCTGTGTATCTGTGTATTGGTGTGTCTGTGTGTCCTAAAGGAATAGACCGATTTTGATTCGTTTTTTTTTAATTTGAAAGCTGATGTGACTACTATGGTTCTTAGCTATAATTTATGAAGATCAGTTCAGGCGTTTGATGACTATCAGCTGATTTTCTACATAATAATAGGATTTTACTAACTTTTACAGATTCGATTGATTTCAAATTTGGTGTACTGTCACTTCAGTGACATTCCCATGACATACTAACCTTGGGCTGATCCTACACCATCAAAAAGTCTGCGAAATGCTTAATTCTTCAGAAACTCACAGCAGATATAGCGTGTTTGGGTTCTTATGAATAGTCTTAGTGAGATGGTGTTAGATAGATGATTAGATTAATGACGCCGGGGGTTACTTAAAATTTTTATTTTGTAATTATTTTAATGGAGTTTTTTATTTCGTATGGGCTGTTTATTTTTGAGTGTACAACGTGCTTATAAGCAATTACTATAAACTCCCTTATTCTATGTCTAAAAAGGATAAAAAAAAATCCAAGGAACATTTGTTTAAAATGCATGTTTTCGTAGTAATCAATATTTTTCATTTAGATTGATCTTAAATTGTTCCCCTTACGACGCGTCGTAATTTTTCCGACGTTGACAAACTTACACATGTCTGTATACCTATATTGTGCTTGTGCATTGTCAGATAGCTTGAAAATAACGATAATACTTTTGACGTTGGGTACCTACTTAGTTGGTACGTTGATATCCTAACTTCTTTTCTAATTTTAATATTTTTTTCGCTGGGCGGCACTGCACTGCTAAAAGTTGTAATTTTTGAACTACAAATATTGTAATTTAATATTTGAAAAGAGTGACTACACAAGTTTGTTGCCGGAATCATCTCGGTAGTTCAACTTTTGGAACCGGTGTAAATTCAGACATGATGGACAGGCAGAGACTATGACGCTGTTAGTTAATGTATTTTTTGTGATAGTTGTAAGAATGTGTTTTTTGACTATTTAAAAGTGCTTCTTTGTGGCCTATTTAAATATATTTTTTTTCTTTCTTTCATGGTAAAAATAGGAACGGTAGTTTCGTGACGTAACTAGTGAAGTACCAATATCAACTATCACGTTGATATCGATAAAGACAGACCTATCGCGACCGAAATACCCCGTGTTGCTTAGTGTACCTACTACCTTCTAATAAAGACATCTCAAACGATATGGGCTTCGTTGCCAGTTACCTACCTTATTAAAAACGTCACATTAACGTAACTTTGGTAACTTTGGGAATTCCTATCTAGCTCAATTCATGCAGTTGTTTCGATCAGAGCAGTCACGTGGATTGTTAAAGGTCCACGACCCTAAAAAATTAACTTAAACAAGTCTTATTTGTGTCTGTGAAATGACCCTAGTGTACAGCCGAACGTTACGATTGATCACATCGTCGTTAGTCTGGTCTGTCTGTCAATACCCATTTTCCAGGGATGCATGCTCATTTCAGCTCAATGAGAAAGCTTTATTTTGTGAGCAGCGGTGCATGGCAAGCCCCCTGGGGAGTGGACATAAGTTTGTCTGTCTCTTCGTCCGAGAGACAGAAACAGATTAAATATACTTAAATGTGTTTTATCTGTTTCTGTCTCTCCTAACAAGTGGACCTAAGTGGTGGAGGTAGTACAGACGGTGAATGTCTTCGGGCCAACCCGCTGTGTCGGTAGGAAGCAGGAAAGAGGTGCATCGCTGAGAAGTTTAGTGGGTGAGAGCCCCACACACCCTTCCCTCTTCCCCCCAGGCAGAGCGAAGATAGGCTGGTAGAGCTTCCCCTCAGCGTGAAAAAAAAGGGCAGGCAATGCGTGAGTAGTGCCCAAGGTGCAGCAAGCGTCTACAGGCAACTGTAACCGCTTACGATGGTAAGCGGTGCGGCTCGCCTGCCCCCTTATTCTCAATTGTCGGATCACGGATTCGATTCGAAAAGTCACATGCCGTCCCGCTTTGACGCAGCGTGATAAAAAGTGACAGGTATAGAGTTTCCGAAATTCGAATTCTTTCCGACAGTTGAGAATAAGGGGTGTTTACCACCCTTGTCGTCTGAAAGGAGGAAAGAAAATTCCCTTAACTCTGAGCGTTGTATAACCCTACCAGTAACAATGATACTTACTATGTATATCTCCACAGTTCAAAGCTCCAGTTGCACGCAAGGTGTACGTAAACAAATAAACACAGCAAATAAACATAATAAAAAGAAACAGATCACAATGGGAAATTTCCGGTCGTGTCAACACAATTTTGTGGGCACATATAAACAGTTTTACGAGGTTTATATTCAACCTTCTTTTATGCCAAGATAAGTATTTGCTGTTCCATAATGTATTTGGGACTATTTTTAACGTTTAAGAAAATATGGGTTCGAAACGTTTTTGTTTAAACGATTTTTAGCGATTTATTTGAGCATTAGGATAGCTTAGCTAATTATTCTTTGAAAGAAAAATACTAAACTAGGGAGTAAGAGCCAATGATAATCTATACAAGAATACTCATTAAGTATAACCCTGTTGAGAACTTGGGCGTTGCAATCGTGATGATAAGGTTACAACTCTAACCGTATATTCTTCTATCATATTATGCTGTCATTAGATATGCGGATATACACCAAATTAATGTGTCGCGCAATGTATTTATTTCTATTCATTCAAATTGTGGTTTTAATTTCAATCTAATATTTGTTAACTTTACCACTCAAAAGCGTGTATATCTAAAAACGGTAAGTTGGAACTATGTGCTTATTGTATAACATTGATGTCGCATCCAGTGTATCTGTAGTTAATAATGCCAATAATGCTGTGTCGAGTAATAGATTAATAGTTCTGTAATCACTAGAGCCGTGTTAAGCGAAACTTGCGGGTAACGTAGACAAGAGAAATTGAAACTTATTACGTTCAATTAAGGCTGTAACAATGTTTTGCGAGTCTATTTATATTTCGTGAATATTGTTATGGAAATGGAACAGCAGCAGAATATGATTTTATTGTTCAAAGCCAAATTGCGTAATAGAAGATCAAAATTCAATTTGAGTTTATAGAGGTAGGACATAGGTAGTACTTTGCAATCGAATTCAAAACGGCCTATTTTGGCAGCTCTTCCACCTTACAGAAGCTTGCAGCTAAATCACACTTCCTTTGTGATTTAGCGGTCAGCTTCTATATTATACTTAGTGCTTGTGTTTTTGACGAAAGGCCGTTTTCATACGATTTGACAGTTAACACTGACGAACGTCTAAAGCTGAACGCACGGGGCACTAAAGGTAAGCAGAGACCTTAGAAGTCTAAATAGACGCACTCGTAGCACTTTGGGTACTACTTACACGCTGCCTACCTTTAACTACCGTAAAAATCAAGAGAGTTACGTTGATAGCATAGGAGACGAGTCCCTCCCTCCAACCCCCAATTTAACGCTTTCTATAACTACCCCGTTCGGATGCTTTAAATTTATGCGGGCCTATCTCATTTCCTAGTTTGCGGATACTTAACATATTAATCGCGCATATTGATTGCTGCTTAGCAATAAGGCCGCCAATTGTATTTTTTTCTCTTTTTATTGTTGTTCATTATAATTATGTATAAGTGTCCTTTTGTGCAATGAAGAATATTTGTTTGATTGATTGATTAATCATCAAATTCGTCATTATCTAATCGATGTATATTTACTTTTAGGAAAGATCTTTACAGTATTGATTTTCTAGTGGCCGCGAGCGCCTCCGCCCGCGATATGTCCGCTATCAAGCCAAATGGTACCCTTTCTGGTTTCTCAGAATGTAATCTACCTCCATGCCTAATAAGGTACATCTAAATTGGTTTAGTGCCTTAGAAGTGACAACGTTGCAGACATGATATAGACAGATTTACTTTCACACTATAAATGTGAAAGTGAAAAGTGAGTGAGTGTGTATAATTGTGAATGTATAAGTAGTATGTGTGTGTTTTTAAATATTTTTATTTCTTTAATTTTGAACAGGATAAGGGACCTAGATTAGATTTAATACGCTACAACATTTAAACCATTCATAACAACAATCATTCAAGCCATGACATGAAATAGTCCGAAGATTGATTTCAGTTGTGCAGCTCCAAGTGACGATAAGAAATCCACTACCCCTTGTGGGCCACTTATATATGTAAAGTGTCAGCAGTACAAGACCGTTGGCGACTTGCCAGACCTGACGCTCTGGTGGCCAGGAATGCAATCTGTTTTTGATTACAGTCAAAGCTAAGTTGTCATATCGTTTGCTAGGTAAGCACTCGGGGAGCGGAACATTTCTTACCTGTTATTTATGATCGAATGATTAACTTGGGCTTACAAAAGAAGTTAATAATCACTTATATTACTCGTGTTTTCTTATTATAGTTCAGTTCGGAACACTTAGATTAACAAGCCAAAACTGACTTAAAAACCAAAAAACCCGACTTGACAAAAAAGTTAATTGAAATTTACCATATTGCAATCTTTTTAAGACTAATTAAATAGCCAATGACACTCCGGAGAAGAAAACGAATGTGATGATACCTCATTCTTCAAAATCGGTCAAGCCGCTTAAGCTATTCAGTCAATGGAACCGACACCTACACAAAAACAAACAAAAAAAAAATACATACAAACAAAACCATAAACTAAAAAAAAATACCATCCTTCAGGCGAAGTCTGATAAAAATTGACAGCTGCACCTAACAGTCTTCTTGCGGTAACGCACGTAAGAAACTTTCAATTTGACTGTTGTGAAAACTTCGCTCTTGGGGACAAAGGAAGCCACCTGGCGTTACTGATCTGTCTAACTTTCTTTGAAAAGCTAATTTATGTGTAATTTCTGTAGTACAAAATTTGGGAAGCGAAGGGTGTAACAGTGGAGTTAGCAAGAGATTGAGAAAATTAATTACCTTTAGTGACATCATTATATCTACAATGATTTATGTTTTAAAGATATTAATGAGTTTGTTTAGTCTAGAAAAACACTGAGCAATTTCCCAAGGTAGTATGGCAACCAACAACGATTTATTAGTGTTAGAACCATGATCCAAACAGCCTCACGGAAGTTCGGTGTTCTGAACAAGGTGCGTCAATTTTTCACTGCCAATGACCAATTATGCCTGCTTTATAAAGCTTAGGTCCGGACTTGCGTGGAATTCTGCGTGGTTTCGCATACCACGTCTAAGCCTGAATCATGTCGTGTTTCCTTCCTTTTCTACATTTCCTTTCCTTCCTATGCAACAAATAATTTCATCTCAATAATGTTCAAATTACCTAACCACTTTTGCATATGGTACATTCAGTTACTTAACTGCCATCATTGATAAAATTATTTATTTATATAGATCATTATAGTCCTTTTTCATTTGAAATTCATCTTTTTATTATTTTAGTACACAATTTCACACATTTTCGTATCACAGGTTTGCTAACAGATTTCGTTTGAAATAAAACAGCTTCTTTGTACTCAACTGTCGTATTTTATCACATGAAACTAGTTTTATTTCACCAAACAATATATATAGTTAATGCAGTATTTCAGTCATTTTAGCTAATAAATAAAACCAGTATCTAAGTCCAGACATCATAAGCTCCTTGTCGCTTTTTGCCTCGGGTTTAAATGAACTATTTGAATATATAATCTAAGTCGTCTATTCTTTAGAGAGCTTCAACAAGGACTATTTAGAACTAATAATACCGTGATCAAGGTAATTGATTCTTACGATATTTTATTGACAGTCTTGGTGGCGTAGTGTATTGAGCGTTCTAAAAACTTTCGCTGTGGTCAATCCCGTGATGGATAAATCTATTTATTATCTCGAGCTCCTCTGTGTTTCGGAAGGCAAGTCAAGATGTTGGTCCCGGTTGTTACTACAGCCGCTTTAACCCACCAACTCGCATTTGTTCAGCGTGGTGGTGTTATGGCCCAAGATTCTCATATTTCTCCCATATAGAAAGGCCTGTGCCCATCTATGGGACGTATATAGGCTGATAATGATGACGTTTTATAGGACCACACACACAAAGTGTACAAACAAACACAAACGGTACAAAGATTAGTTAAAGTTATAAGTATCGATTAAAGTTATAAGACTTATAAGTATCTGTGATCAGTGTTTGATTAAAAAATCAACCGGCCATTGTAATGTTATCTTCACCGTCATTATTGTACAGCCCAGCGAGTTACTTGCAGTTCTTCTTTTACACTGCTATTTATTTATATACTTACAGTCAAACTTAAAATCTTGTTATCAAATGTTATGGTAACGAAGTAGGTAATGACAATTCCTTTATATTAAACAGACTCGAAAAACGTGGACTCTATTGCTATAACTTCCAAACCAATGTCAAAGATAATCGCAAAAGTAAATGTAATTCTTTAAAAATCCACAAGCCCACACACAGACTACAATCAGACAAAGGCATCTACTCCATAAAGAAATTAAAAACAACAATAGTAGATAGCAGTAGAAGTATTCAATATCCAGTGACTCACCAGAGCTTAATTCACCTTTGCGAATCGTACAAGCTGCTTGATAAGATGTATGATTTAAAGCTAAACGACTTTAGTACAGATGAGATGGCAATGGAATTTGAGACTTCAGTCAAAGAGACAAATGTTATTGTGTAGCAGGCAATGACTAGTGTTGCTGAAGCCGAGGGTCGTCCATATAGCGTGTTACACGCGAACTCGCTGCATAGACGGATAGCTGCATCGTCGTGAATGTCGGCCAATATCGATTTCGATACTGATATCGAGCCTAATTATAGAATTTTTGAGTTTCCACGAGCTTTTGATAGACGATAAAGTATTTTGCAGCAAGTCCAGCAATAATTTGAAATGTAGTTATCTGACGTTAGTCTCTAACTTTTACCATCTAAGGAACTAATTGGCGTTAGTATAATGTATAAAGTAATGTTAATATCGCAAAAAAAAACTAAAGTAATAGGCCATAGCTAAAACCCTTATAAGTATGATTACCTGCAATAACATATATAAGTCTTATACACTTTTGATATCAATTTTATTTTCTTTGCAATAAGAATATTTCACAGGCGTCAAAGTAGCTTACATCTGCCTACGTTAATAAAATAATGCTTCGAAAGAACAGTTAAACTGTTGATTCCTCTTCGTGTTTCGTGTATTATCACAAGATGATAGTCTTTAGTAGCCAACACTCGTAAGAAGTAGGTATCTGCCTGCATGCAGATTTCGTTTACTTTATTCACTTAATTTTATGTTTCTATTATACTCGTAACAACTCTGCTTCTTCCAATATCTGGTGGAACTATTCCTTCAATTAATTAGGCAGCTCCCACCGTCCCCCTTTCCTCGATTTATATCTGGCATTAGCATACAGATTGGAAAGTGTGCTATCACGAGCGCTGACGATTTAGAATTGCATTATTAACATTTTGTTTGTGAACAGTACAAAAGATATTGTTTTGGTTTAATCACTAAATCTGTTTTGACGTCTACCAGTACAATATGAGATAGATAGTCCATATGCCTTAATGCGTGAGAGATGTTTTAAGAACATAATTGATGTAGGTGGGTATAGAAAATCTCTTTTAGTATCAATTTATTTATATAGTGACTCGCTTGGAATTTCTTAGCATTGTTTCATACGAAGTTCTTCAATATATTCCATTGTAAAAATAAAATATATTGTCAGCAAGCTTCTATAATGTTTGGGATTCGAGCTCATGTTCAAACCTATATCCATCATGGCTTCTGATAAACAGATAATTAAATTATGTAGTTAGGGAGTTGTCAAACTTTTGCGTATGGTTGATGGTGACATTGACGAAGGCGTACCGCTGACTATTGACGAGATTTATCCGTTCCATTTTACTTTTCTGTTGTTGTAGTATTAACTTACAAAAAACAGAGGATTTTAATTTTACTACTGATCAACGATGATTTCATTCTTAATTTTAACGCGGGGACTCGTGCAGACTTAGTCAATAGCATCACCCTGTTCAGTTTCCTGAATAAACACCGTGTAAGTTTTGGAGGATATAGTCACAGCAGATTTATATAGGTATAGACGACATTTTTGGATATAAAATGTTAACTTTAAAATACATAACGAAAGAATAGAAGATAATAAAACAATATTGTTTTATCGTCAGTACTTTAAAGGGATAAATATTTTGGACGGTTCCAAAATAAAACCTCTATATTTACTTGAAACCTGAATCTGACTTCTCTGACAAAAAAATATATATCACCATCAGAATATACAAATGTACGGTTATAGTACGTTAAATTTTGATCTAGTATATGTAAAACCTAAAAAGATCATAATTTTTTGATCTTAAAATGGTTTGCTCTCACTTAATCGTTTAATGCACAGACGGCATCTTAAGTTGACATGACAATTAAAATTCAATTGTGTCTGGTTTATCGGGCTTCAAAGGTTTAAGTAAGGGTAGTTAGAAGACTCCTTCGCAAACGCTCGATGGATGTCGTTGACACATTGAAGTGGCGGAATGCACGAGGATCACGTATATAATTATTTAGTAGTATTTATTTTATCTTCGTTCTACAGCCTTATCATTTGTAATCCTGGTGCCTGTACAGTACCCTATTCCCGGTGAAGTACTGTACCCTGTTCAAGGTATAGCGGCGAGTTACCATTATGGATAGTAGGTAGCCTTCAACTTCTTTATGATGCTATGTAAGATAGGTTCTTCGCGGAATCGTTTATTGGAAAGAAGTTCTCGAGCAATTAGCGTTATCACCTGTGCTGTCTTCTTTATTGATCCACCAGTCAGCAGTCACTGCAGCAAACATTATATTAGGCGGATATCAACGTAGTGTGACAATTTGACGTCATAAACAATACTTATGATGATACCAATAAAAGAATGGTCAATTTCTGCCTAGGTAACTTTCCAGCATTTACAAGAGCGCCACTTAGGTATCAAATTATAAAAATGAAATAATGAATTATCGTATATTTCTTAATTTTTGATTTTAACATTATTATAAATCATTAGTCATTATTTGAAATCACTGCCCAACTTAACCGAATCGTCGGTATTTGTAAAAATACTCGTTTCGGATGTTGAAATAGAATATTTCGACATTGTAGGGTGGACGTTAGCTCATAAACGCAAATACAGATAGACTAGAAGAATTTCACAGGGATATCCCAAGTCCTGGGTGGCTCAGTGGTCAGAGCAGTCGCCCGGATTGCGAAAGGTCGCGGCTTCGATTCCTGCCTCAGGACGTGAAATTTTTCTAGTTTTATTACATTTTAATTACTATCGTATATTTATTAATCCTGTAGAATTTCGCAGTTTTTCAACTTAACTTAGTAATCCTTAGTGTAAACTTCTGGTTGCTCTCAAATGCAGCTACGCATCCCTCCGTTGTGTGTTTCAGTGTGTTATTCACCTTACAAGTACTTAGATGAAGTCGGATACAAAAGCCTGTCTTCCAGCGGATGGCTTTGTAGTCTGCATTGGCTAGCAGTTAAGCTAATGGAGTGGTGTAGAGATCAGACCTTTCCATTAGCTGCTAAAGGTGGGTGAAAGCGTTACGCTTGTGAGCTGTGTTCAGACAGCGCTGCTATATTGTACATAATGCCCCTGTAAAAGGCGGCGGTTTACGGGCACACTTGACTGTCACAATGTTGTGAGTTTTGTGTGCCATATTACAGGAGAGTTTTACCTTAATTCTTATTATAAATCTATTATTTTTTATGTACGACAAGGGTTCCAAACTAGCGTAGCTACTGCCCCCCCGCTCGTAGCACCTTAAGAACTAAGGGTTGCCAACTTTGTAAAAAACAAAAGCAAGCGTTGTATTGACAACTCTTCTCAACATAATCCTTTCTCAATGGTCACTGCAGGAACACAGCACGATAAATATTACACAGCATTAGATAGTATTGTTGCAACGTTATATATACTACTTAGATTGGACCAGGAGTCCAGATAAGAGTCATTGTAATGCTCATTCTTCATGGTAATTATACCTTTCTCATAATTTAAAACCTTTGGAGATAATCCATCACGTCAGGTCATCAGTGTGAACGAGTGTGAACAGCGGGACTATGTTCTTGTGTAGAGAAATAGTCTCGACTACGGTTATAATATTCGCTGTTTATTTACAAATTACTTCCTATTTACCCAACAAAAAATCATTGTGTCAGCAGACACAATGACGTACAATTAAATAGGGCGCACACTCATCTGTACTGTACGTGAAGAGTGTGGTAATAGTCCATAAATATTTGGGCATCATCTTTCAAAAAGCATTTCATTTTCAAATATCTTGAAAATGAAATGCTGCACTTTACAAAACGTGGAAACCTTAATGAGAGCGTCACAAGCATTTGCAAGTTATATTTTACACAGACTAAGAGATTTGAAGTATAGTTCTGAATAGCTGCAATGTCTTTAAGCCAATACTGGTACCCGAGAAAAAGTAAAAGGCGCTAATTCAAATTTAAACGAAGACTTAAACAGTGCTCGAGTGGATAATTAATTTTCCTTGAAATAAATTTCCCTCGGTGCTTAGTTGCATTCGCAGTGCACTCTGATAGCTTTATAGAGTCTTAACATAATTCTGTTAAGAAATAAACAGTGCAATACTTATAATCGTAATAGAAAAAACTCTTTGAAGTAGTTGTCTGAAGCGGAGCTGTAATTTATACGATTTTATAAAATTTTCCAATTCTTAGAAATACTAGGTATATTCAGTCGACAGCTCATCAGTGATAGATCGACGAAACTGTCACATCTGTACCGTTTTTATACGGCTTCACCAACGAAACTCAGACCTCAGTTAGCGCCGTGTGCGTGGGTGGTCCTGCGCACGCATTGCACAGGCCGCGACGTCTGCGATTGCCCTAGTGACTCTGGGTAATCCCCATCGGCGCGAAACCTGGCCGTAAGGCCAGGGGGAGGCTGGTGAAATTGCTTCGGCAGAGCCCAGTCCATCCTCAATTAGTGCAGTGGAGTTAGCGTGGGAGTTTTAGTGGGTATCGCCGTTACGATCAAGCACTGGGCGACCCCCACACACGCCCGTCGCTTTGCCAGCGGCGGATAGGTCTGTAATCGGATTCCTCCCCAAGAAAAATTCTCTTAAAAGTCTTTAAATGCTTATAGTTTCTTCTTTTGTTTTATACTTATTGCCGCCTATGGCTCCGCCCGTGTGTATGTTGGTTGTCGCTCTAAAAAGTATCCTTTGTCCTTCTACGGGTCTCAAACTACCTGTATAGTAAAATTTATCCAAATCGGTTCAACATTTCAAGCGTGTAAAGGTAACATACAGACAGTGTTACTGTCGTATTTGTTATATTAGTGTAGATTCACAGTGGAGTTTCTACTGTGAAAATAGTATTTGCGCTGGTTAAACCAGGTCTTAAGACTTAATCCAGGAAAAGTACGCTGTGCCTGCATTCAGTTCGTAGGACTCGGAAGATCCAGTGGGTTTCCTGGGATTTGCACAAGATAATGATGTTTGACGGTGCAATGAAAATATCTGACATATTCTTGATAACGAACGCAGCTGCAATTTCTAAAGAGAAGAGTTCCCGATGGTTTCGGCCTTCTGTTCGTAGCTGTTTTGTGCCTACAGGTAAGTACGGTTAGCTAAAAAAGTCGACTAACGCTTTTAGTTGAATAAAAAAAAAGAAAAAAAAGTACCATCTCACACTACGTACGGTCAGCAATGGAAGTTGACTAACACTTAGTACCATGTCACGTTACAGCATACACAGTGTTAATAAAAATAATATGTGAAACAACTTTTTTAATGTGATGTATAAATGAGTACGTCAACAATAAATAAATATTGCAAAAGCCAGATAAAGCGCTTTGGTTGAGCATAAGGTTGCCATCCGTTCGGTTTTCCCCGGATTTGTCCTAGTTTAGAGGGCGTCCGGGGTGCATCCGGGCGGCGGGGCTTCGTCCGGGTTTAAAAATTTAAAGTCTTAGGCCGCCCGCGACACACGCACTGTGCCCGCACGCCGCGAACAACCGACGAACCGACTCGCTAATCGACTATGTTTATAAAAACCTGTTGACGTGTCCGGGTTTTGGGCTATAAAATCCGGGGTTTTTACGCGTCTTGTCCTGGTTGCCAAATTTTAGAGATGGCAACCCTAGTTGAGGAGCTTATTACAAGTGATCAAAACACGGGCCATACAAAAAGATGCTGCATAGTGACGTCACACTTCAGTGTGGCTATCGAATATATATGTAAAGAAATTACATTGCATTTCTTTAATTTCAAACTTTACCGCCAGTTTCCTGTCATTACAGAGACACAGAAACACCAATAAATTTGGACTTATGTCTCATCTCGGCCCAGCCACAAAACCATTCGGGATAGTCTCTAAAAGTATAGACACAATTGGAGGGTTTGGAGGTTCAAGATCAACGAAAAAATATTTACATCTATTAGTAGATCACTTTACTAGATATGCATTTATTTTAACATCAATAACTCAGACTTTCAAATTCAAATCATTTTATACAACTAATTACAAATATAACGGACATGAGGGACATTGGCATGCTCCTCACCGATCAGTATTCGGGAATCAATTCAAAAGAATTCAAGAAATTTTTAAATGACCAACAGATACCCATAGTATTTACTGCAGTAAATGCACCTTTTTAAATGGCCTTAATGAAAGGCTGAATCAGACATTAGTAAACAAAATCAGATGCAAAATTAATGAAAAAGAGAAGAAGAGAGCCTGGGCAACTATTGCTCAAGAATGTGTAAACAAGTACAATGAAACCAGTCACTCAGTTACCGGCTTTTCGCCAAGTTATCTTTTATATGGTACAGATGCCACGATTTTACCAAATGAACTAAAGCAATAAAAGTCGCATAGTGACTGGATCAAAGACAGGAAAATAGCACTTGATAATACATTAAAGTCTCATAAATACAACAAAAAACTTTTTGACAAAAAACGAAAAAACTACGAATTTCATGTAGGTGACATGGTGTATGTGGAAAATGGCAACAAGCTAAACAGAAAGAAATTAGATGAACTAAAAATAGGGCCTTACGAAATTCTTGAAAAGATTTCTAATTCAATATACAGAATAGATACAGGTCACAAAAAATCAGAATCAAATTTATTCCATATCACAAAACTAATTCCAGTTTTCAGATTACAAGAGAAGAGGAAACGCAGAAAGTGAAAAGGACGAGTAAATTTTATTAATATTTTGCTGCTCGTAGATTTTTTTTCTCCTATGGGGGAGATGTAAAGAAATTACATTGCATTTCTTTAATTTCAAACTTTACCGCGAGTTTCCTGTCATTACAGAGATGTCAATTTAGTGTAGATAATATAAGATTTGAGGTTAGAAAAAACAGTAAATCATAGGAATAAGTTGATAGGAAAGTTAATATTGTTAATTGATAATTGATTAACGGAATTGACAAATTTAAATATAAGCTTTGAATGTCGTTGCTTTGTTTTCAGAGCAACACAACATAGTTTATTTGATTTTGTCAATCGTTTTTAAGTGCGACAGAATATAACTTATATATATATAGTATTAAAATGGGCTCCTGGATAAAATTAAATGTATCTTTGTAGTGTATGCGTTTATAATGCATAGTTGTCATATTAAAAGATGTTGCGTTTTAAGTGAGTTGGCGAATAGTATAACTGGATTATAATGAATGTTAAATTAAGTATACATAATATGTCACCATTTTTTCGAAATTAAATCAAAATAAAATCAAAAATATATTTATTCAAGTAGGCTCCTAAAAAGCTCTTTCTCTTTAAAAAAATATTTCTTATTTCACCCGTGAAACAGTTCGCTGTGTTTCACATTTCACTTTTTATTACTTTTTACTCATATTTTAGATTTTTTTGTAAAAAAACTTGTAGAGTTGTAGACATCGTCCCTATTGTAGGCCAACATGTTATTGTGAAAAGGTACTAGTATTAATCGACATATGTTGCGGACTGTACGTTTCGTACAAGACTTTATTTGACAACTGTTGAGTATTTGAAATGTTTGTACAGTCGACAGCACATCAAGCGTAACAGTTTGACCTGAGAGCGCCCTTACTGCGTTCTTAATAGAGACGGCTTTCGTAGTGCAAATGTTACACTTGATGTGCTGTCGTGTGTACGTGATATAACTTCATTACCAATTAGAATTTCCTATTCACGCTCGAAGCCCATTCTGGGTTTGAATTGTAGTGGTAATGAAGTTGCTCTGTGAAGACTTACATAACGGTGGTGAATTTGACAGCTGAGATCGCTCGCTGTCGCTTTAAACTGTCAAAAAGATCCTTGAGCACACTTACCTTTGAAGTTAGATAATAGGGCGGCTGTTTGAAAATAAAATATTGTGTATTATCATAAAAAATAACATAGGTAATGAAGTTGAACGGCTGTGTTAAAATAAAATATTATGTATTACCTATTATAAAAAAAAATCATAATGAAGTTGACAATGAGAAAGCAATAACTATAACATAAAACGAAGTAGTATCTTTTAAATAGAAGGCGAATGATATGTGGACTCTTCACAGATTAATTACTAGGTGGTAGGCCCGTATGTAGGGCCGTCTGGGTAGGTACCATCGCCTTCCTTATTTCAGCCGTGAAACAGTTCGCTATGTTACGGAATGAAGGGAAAGGTAGCCAGCGTAATTACTGGGCATGGACGGCATTTCATCTTAGGTCTCAGGATAACAACGCACCTGCAATATCAAGTGATTTTTCCTTGTTATTGTAGGTGTCTATAGGCGGCGGTAACCGCTTACCATCAGGTGGGCCGTCAGCTTGTTTGTCATCTGGTTGTATAAAAAATAAATAAATAAGAATCCATACATACAGAAATCTCTCATGAGTTTATTCCATATTGGAAGCTCAGTGCTCAGCAGTTGATGTATATAGTGATGATAAATTTATACAGAAGATCGCAGCCAAATAATGTAGCTTATAGATGGTAATAATACCAAGGCTTTATTAGGTCGCTTAGCGCTTTCGGCTTTATCGTGAATAATCCTCTGAAGAGCTTTTCCACCTAATCCCACCTTCCCCCTTCCTATTTAAGAGCACGCGTGCCGGTCTTCGAAGTCATCACTTCACTGTCTCCACCTCAACAACACACAAAAAGATGTTTAGTTACTCTTTTCCTTGTCGTTCTTCTAAAACTTGGAATTCTTTGCTGTCACATGTGTTCTCTACTTTCTATAACTGATAGAAGAATAGATTCCTTCTAAAGAGGTGTGAAATAAGGCCAGCAAGGTAGAGGCGGCTAGAAAAGTTTGTTTCAAGCTGCACTAGCTGACTTCGGATGTGGAATCTTCTTACAGCTTTATATCAGGTAGTGGTGTTGACGCATTTGTCGTGCTGTGTATTAAAAAAGGCTAGATGAGTGTTATAATTATAATGGAGATTTGGTGATTATGGTTCGTCAGACTCTAGATCATTTGGGAGTTTTAGTGGGTCTAATAACCAGGCGCTGGGCAAGCCCATTACACGCCTGCTGCTTCGTCAGCGGCGGGTAGGTCCGTAAGCGGATTCTTCCTCGCAAATTGGGTTACTGAGTGTGTTGCCAACCGTCTTTAATGGATTTCCTAAACTGCCTAAACTGTTTTGTGGTCAATTTCCAGTTTTTCAGCTACGTCGTAACTACTGATATGCTGATCTTGCTCCAGTTTTTCAAAAATGGCATCAATTTTATCCGTAATAGGGCGGACCAGAGCGACGTGCATCTTTGAAATCAAAATTTCCGGTTCGAAAACGCTTAAGCCAAATTTATGCTACTCTCACAGACACTGCACTAGGTCCATAAACATCGCAATTTTTTTCGCGGCTTGCGTTGCATTTTTACTTTTTTTGAAGAAAAATTTTTAAATGTATCGAATTTCTTCATTAAAATTTACTCATCTCGACAGTACGAAAAACAAATGAAAAACACACATTTTCCTAATTTGAATTTGGGATTATCTTTTTTAAAATCTAATCTTTTAATAATACCAAAACCAGCCAGATACAAATAGTACAGCCAAAGAGATTTTATTACAAGTTCATACATACTATAATGCGAAAAGACTTTTTCCCCAACCTAATATTTCAAGTAAGAAAATACGTATCTTCTACTTATATTTTAATCCAGCAAAAAAGATTTAAAATTTGCCATTTTACCGGCTTATAACTTTGCAACTTCAGTATGAAATAAAGCTTGTTAGCTCCGTATAATGTGCATTTTACTCATTCGTCTACCACGCCCGGTTTCAGGCAAGTGAGCTTAAGTTAATTTAACATTTAATGCAAAAACTTCATTGTGAAGTTAGTTGAATTTGTTGCATGCATTTTGGGTACCATCCCGCGTGTTCCCGGCAGATAATGGTCACGCATCGCCGGTTAAAGTGGGGTAAGGATGCTCAAGAACTGGATATGGTCATAAGCTATAATTATATCTCTATTAATATTATAAATAAAGTATCTCGTTTCTGTCTGCATGTCTGTTACGTGAGTAACGTTGTCACTCCGAAACTAGATAGTATACATTCTGAGGAAGGACCTTATGGCTATTATTTAGTGGAATAACCGATATCCACGCGAGCGGATCCGCTAACGGCACTAATCTATACTATCTATACTTAATATTATAAAGCTGAAGAGTTTGTTTGTTTGGTTGAACGCGCTGATCTCAGGAACTACTGATTCAAATGAAAAAGAATTTTGTGTTGGATAGTCCATTTATCGAGGTATTATATAGGCTATATAACATTACACTACCACCAATAGGCGCTGAGCATTAATTAAAAGTGTTGCAAAAACGGGGAATAAATATTCCTTTTCAGAGCTTTCGTTGCGTGCGCTGCGTAAACGGTTAAAGTTAAGTATACATCTTCTTTAAAAATAATATCATTGAGAGTTGATTTTCATTAAAAAAAACAATGACAATCTCTTCCAGTCTATTAGCCGCTACAGATAAGTTCGTTGGTAGTTGGTACACTGTCACGCCTTATTTACATAGTCCCGAGGCAACTGGTAATTAAAACGCTTATGTGTCAAATTACGTGTTGTTTCAGCCACGTTCTAGGGCCTCACCGGATTTATTACTTAAAATACAGGCTGGCCAGGTCAGTGACTTCCAGAAGAAAATTATAGATGCCTTATCTTATATAGGGATATCCAAATCACTTTTATATACGAGTATGTTTAGCGATTTTCTTTTACGCACTTAATAGCTAAGGTGCTATTAATATTTAAATATAAAAGTTATAATTCACACATAACATCCTAAGGTGTAAGGTTTTAATTTATTATACAAAGAATATTCTTTTTCTTTCCATTCAATACTGGGAGATACTTCCAAGGAAGATAAGAATAGGATTACATAAAAGGATATTGTTACCTAAGTTATAGGTACGTAATAATTTTCCAGAATCTGATCTTTATTATTGGCACTCTTATATGGTGGTAATGTGTTTTAAAAAACCGATATTGATATCTGGTAAGGAAAATATAAAAATCAAATTCTGCAGTTTTAGTCGACCGTAATCGACCCCGAGATTCCTTTTAGTATTTTTCGCTTTGTCTTTTACTTTTTGATCCTACCATCCACGTGCACTTGGAAAAATTAGTCATAGTTACCAGACATTTTGGATGACATCAGGTTTTACGGCTTCACATTTAATAGAAAAAATCGTCGGATATATTTAGTGATTTATCTAATTATACTGAGTGGTGCCGTCAATACGACAATAAATTTAAACATAGGTTATATTAGTTCATAGAAATGGTTTGACACTTTCAAAAACACCTTATTCGTTTAATAATTTCATGACATTTGTATGAAATAATGCTGCCAATTTTATATTAATATGACCGAAATTTCACATGTTTTTCTCCCATGTAGAAAGACCTTAAATTATATATTGTATCACCTAAAAGTTTCTATCATTTCTCACGGGTCTTCTTTCCAAGATTTTATTTAAAGTGCTATTGAGTATTTCTGTTAATTTTTGAGAAACATTCCAAGAGCCAACTCAAATTATTTGCATGTCAAAATAATAAGGATACTCTGAATAAAACTTGGCCCGAAGCAATAAAATTTCACAAAGCCAAGTTGACAAATCTTGCTTTAATTTCCAAGGACAATATATATATTTCGCTTCCCACACCACCAAAAGTGAGACTCAAAATACAACTCTTTCAATTGCAAATCGTCTTCATGAATATACAAAACCGCCGTCCGAATCCGCTTGCGTGCCCCGCTGCCGTCCGTCACCGAACTCTTTAACTATTCAGGTCTATCTGGAGACGTATTGGGATTTCGTACGTCTTCTGCTGTGTGTTGTGTTAAATTTATAGAGATACGCGATGGGGTTGTACGAAAGGTCGATCTACTTATACGTGCAGGGTAATACTAATATTTTATTTGGATACCATATTTCAGGGAAATAAGATGTAGTAGACCAGAGATGTATGGGAAGTCCCATTGCGGCTTTACATTTACACTTAAATGATTGCTCTAGCCCTATCGCCTATCTAAAAACACAAAATTTACGAGAAATAAAATTTGTTGGAGCATTGAGCTAAAAACTTACAATAAATATTACTTCATACAGAGAAAAATATAAAGGTAATCATTGAGTTTCAATATCAAGATAATGGGTCCGCTTTGTATCCGTAATATAATGAAGATTACAATATAAATTATCTGCTTTTTGTATCAAACTTTCTAATTTAATAATTTTCTAAGATGACTGGTTTTTAATGAAACAGATGGTTATTATGATATTATTAATTGAATAAAATTTATTTCCTATACACAAACCGGCATGAACAACGTAAAAAATGAAAATAAAGGAACCGGGCAATGATAAAGAAATGAAGACTCGATTCTGTTCGTTCGAGATTTCGAAATTAAACTTCTCTCGGTCTGAGTTGTCTGCTCAAATAACTAACTTTTACGATTGAAGAATTAAACTTTGTACGATTTTGTGTGAGCTCACAATTTCAATGATAAGCACGGTCGGAATGTAATAAACTGCTTTACAATTCAGGACAATATGTAATACTGAATAACGGTCTTTATAATTTAGAAATATGCAATATTCGCTTGGTACTAACATTTTTTCTATAGGGTTCTCCTGAGTCCTTATTTCTCAATATTTATTCGAGTAAAAGCGTTTCGTTTTGATATTTCGTCTGCTGACTACAAGCAGCCATTTATTGCAAGAAATCACTAAGTGCTGAATAGTGCTGATATAAGCATGTTGATTTGATTTGTTGATTGATTTAGACGCAACGGATCCTATATTCTAAACATCGTACCTCAAAAATACTTTTATTTAGACGATAAGTATTGTTCTTCAACTTGCTATCCGTCGCGTCTGATTGAAATATGTAATATCGGCAATCAATTACACAATGTTGCTACATTTGAGTTATATAAATTTAACAATTATTATGGCAAAAGAGTGTAGTCGTGGATCCTTCCCTAAGTATATACTTTATAAATATCCCAAAGATATAATAAATAAATTGAGTAACAAAAATATCAATCAAGTAAAGTAAATCTAAAAATGTTATTATTATACATACTTGGAAAGTATATAGACAAGGATGTAAAATAAATCTAAAGAACGAGTGCGACCTACCTATCTAACTTAATTATAGAATTAAACATAAAATATAACCATGAGTACTAACTTAATTATAGCATTAAACATAAAATATAACCATGAGTAACTGCCCAGGGATATCCATAATCTTGAATATTAAGATTTTTATATCTCGAGTAAAATTGTTCTGTGCATGTACAAACAGCAACACTCTTAACTGCCCGTTCGAGACGAAACAGACAGAAAGGTAGAAAGAGATGAAATTACAACTTAATACATTCATCTCTTTTTACCTTTCTGTCTGTTGCGTCTCGAACGGGCAGTTAAGAGTGTTGCTGTTTGTACTTTCATAAAGTGAAATAAACATTTATTTTATATTCTTAATTTTTGATTTTAACATTATTATAAATGTTTGAAAAATTACTTAGTAATTAAAATAGAATAAAACTAGAAAAATCTCACGTCCTGAGGCAGGAATCGAACCCGCGACCTTTCGCAATCCGGGCGACTGCTCTGACCACTGAGCCACCCAGGACTTGGGATATCCCTGTGAAATTCTTCTAGTCTATCTGTACTTGCGTTTATGAGCTAACGTCCACCCTACAATGTCGAAATATTCTATTTCAACATCCGAAACGAGTATTTTTACAAATACCGACGATTCGGTTAAGTTGGGGCAGTGCTTTCAAATATTCTTAATTTTTGATTTTAACATTATTATAAATGTTTGAAAAATTACTTAGTAATTAAAATAGAATAAAACTAGAAAAATCTCACGTCCTGAGGCAGGAATCGAACCCGCGACCTTTCGCAATACGGGCGACTGCTCTGACCACTGAGCCACCCAGGACTTGGGATATCCCTGTGAAATTCTTCTAGTCTATCTGTACTTGCGTTTATGAGCTAACGTCCACCCTACAATGTCGAAATATTCTATTTCAACATCCGAAACGAGTATTTTTACAAATACCGACGATTCGGTTAAGTTGGGGCAGTGCTTTCAAATATTCTTAATTTTTGATTTTAACATTATTATAAATGTTTGAAAAATTACTTAGTAATTAAAATAGAATAAAACTAGAAAAATCTCACGTCCTGAGGCAGGAATCGAACCCGCGACCTTTCGCAATCCGGGCGACTGCTCTGACCACTGAGCCACCCAGGACTTGGGATATCCCTGTGAAATTCTTCTAGTCTATCTGTACTTGCGTTTATGAGCTAACGTCCACCCTACAATGTCGAAATATTCTATTTCAACATCCGAAACGAGTATTTTTACAAATACCGACGATTCGGTTAAGTTGGGGCAGTGCTTTTAAATATTCTTAATTTTTGATTTTAACATTATTATAAATGTTTGAAAAATTACTTAGTAATTAAAATAGAATAAAACTAGAAAAATCTCACGTCCTGAGGCAGGAATCGAACCCGCGACCTTTCGCAATCCGGGCGACTGCTCTGACCACTGAGCCACCCAGGACTTGGGATATCCCTGTGAAATTCTTCTAGTCTATCTGTACTTGCGTTTATGAGCTAACGTCCACCCTACAATGTCGAAATATTCTATTTCATATATTTTCTAAATTTATTTCATATATTTTTATTTTTGCACTTAATGTTTTTTTGAAATTTACATGAAGTTGAAATATTTATTTTGAAGATAATGATTTAAGTTATATATGTGCCTATAAATTAGATTCAGTGGCCCTAATTGTGGAGAACACATGCTAAGTCTAAATTTAATTTCAGTACGTTTCCTTCTCTCAAAAAGAAAAGGAAACGAATGGCTGTCATATAATTTGTTATTTAGAAACGTCCGTTCAATTTTCGACCTTATTGAACGTGATAAAATGCAGTGTTTGAGAGGCACCTCCGTAAGTACATGCCGTCTAAAATTATCTATGGTTTTTTTGCAGTCTATCTAAATTTGAGTGACAGCTCTAAACATGTTCTTGCTATCTTTTTCCTATTACATATTGCGAGAAAGAGATATACTGTACTTAAATTTAGAATTAGAGTGTGTCTTCAGAATCAGGCCCAGTATCTTGGTTCATAAGGCCGCGTTGTGGCCTAAACTGATCCAAAGTGTGGCAAAGTCTGCTCCAACGTTGTTTAAATTGTTGGCTAAAATTTCGTACCGAGAGTCAGAATTCAAATAATTTATTTTTATGTAACAATGGGTACCTACTGATGATATATCTCTTAAAATGTAGCGTTGCGTATGAATATTGTTCTTATCCTCAAATACATGTACTATGTAGTATATCTTTTTTTTATACCACTAAGGTGGCAATCGAGCATACGGCCGACCTGATGGTAAGCGGTTACCGTAGCCTAGGACGCTTGCAACACCAGGGGTATCACTTGCTCGTTGACGACCCTGGAAAAACCTTTCCAAACCCTTTCTTTCATTTATCAGTCAGTATAACTAAGTAACAGCTTTCCAAATGCTGGATTGTATGGCATTTATCCCTTTTTTCTTCTTAAGGCTGCTTCTTCTTCTTCTTGGTTTGACTTTTTAAAAAATATTAACGGGGAACTCTTTTTATTTATCTTTTCTCATGGTTAGTGATAATGGAAAGGAAATGGAAGCCACACCCGGATTCCTCAATCACAGAGGAACATTAAAAATATTATCAAGTAAGTTTTTCTTTATACTTACAATTATATGACAAACAAGCTGACGGCCCACCTGATGGTAAGCGGTTTCCCCCGCCTATAGACACCTGCAATAACAAGGAAAAATCACTTGATATTGCACGTGCGTTGTCATCCTGAAATGCCGTCCATGCCCCCCAACAAACATTTTAGTGCTTACGGCAGCCTTTTTTTAGAGGTCTTAGTATTATATATGGTATATAAGAACTCTGATAGCAACATTCGACTCTACAGTGGGGTTAGTTATAAATAATTAAACCTTCCAGAGGAATAACAGTAATAAAGAAAAAAAATATAACTTAGGAAAGTAGCATGGAGTTTATCGAAACCAATGTATAACTTATTCTTATAGCTTTAAGAGGCACAAACCAATAAAAGCAATTGTAAGGTGTTTACTAACACTTACTAACGGCTGATATTCTACTACTGAGGTAGTAAAATATCTTGTAACACCTTGAGTCTTACCCTAACAGCTTCAAGAAGTATTACACGCTGTGAGTGATTTTCAGGTGTGTACAAACACTTACTATCGACTGGTACTCTTAAAAAGAGTTAGATAAATACTTTGTACCACCTAACAAGTTTTGTCGAACCTTAAGCGTTAGTAAGAAAGCTATAAGCATCTAAGAAGTGTTGATTATAAGTCCTTTATAGCTAGATTCTGCAAGAGTTAGAATGCACCTTTAAATCATTGCAGGCTACATAATGGAGTTTATTGGTAGTAATATTGTGGTTTTTATAAAACAAAATTATATAGCAAGAAACAATATGCAAATTTAATAACTCTTCATTATCACTATAAGTTGAGTAATAGGATTTAAGTTACTTAACCTTTTTTTTAAGTGACTTAACCTTACCTAAAAAATACTATAGTTTGCAACGCGACGTTTATTAGGAAATATTTAATTGTTTCAAAATTAAACCATGGATAGTTAGAAAACAAATGCGTGGAGTCAAAAGAAAGGCTTTGAGATAATATAAGAATATCATTAGATTATCGCAAATCCAATGCGACGAGCCTACATCAGTTAAGGAAAAAAATTATGACAAGTGACTAAAGAAGCATTGCATATAGTGGAGAAACAGTGTTTCCTAAAGCAAAATTCAGAAAAAGACTTTGACTTTGATTTTATCCCAGGCAACAGTTCTGATATCAATAGAAGTACAAAATACAAATCCAGTGAACTCGATAACGATTCATATCAAGAGCAACAAACTAAAATACAACACGGTTCCGTACAACAACAAATTATCTCTGATGTTGAATATCCTCTAATCGGGTACCTATCAAAATACAGATTTCTTTGACATCGAATTTCACTTCACAGAAAACTATTCCACGATTTATAATATCTATTTTTCTTGATTAATCGAATAACTAATCATCGCTGTTTCATAATATCGAATAAACTTTCATAAAAAATATGTTTCAAAGTTGTTTTGGTTACTCGAATAACGATCTATCGAAGTAACATTTCATCTAAACTATTAAGTTATCGATAAAACTATTTATAAAAACAAGTTTCAATGTTTTACCGTACACATTATATTACTTTCAATCGCAGCAACGTTTCATCGAACGATGTATTCCAACTTACATGATTTACTTGGTTCCCTATTTTGTCTCATAATTTTTTTATCCATAATCTAACGTGTCATACATAATGTTTTGTGACACAATCAAAATATAAATATTTTTTACACAATCACACCAATTATCTAGCCCAAGTAAGTATCATAAGAACTTGTGTAATGGATACCAGATAAACATGCATCCAAGCAAGCATGCAGCATTCAAGCAAGAATGCAGCATGCAAGCAAGCATGCAGCATGCAAGCAAGCATGCAGCATGCAAGCAAGCATGCAGCATGCAAGCAAGCATGCACAGCATGCAAGCAAGCATGCACAGCATGCAAGCAAGCATGCAACATGCAAGCAAGCATGAAGTATGCTAGCAAAAATGCAGTATGCAAGCAAGCATGCAGCATGCAAGCAAGCCTAAAGCATGCAAGCAAGCAGTGTGCAAGCATGCAGCATGCATGCTTGCACACACTCTGTCACGGCTCCGGCGCTGCGGGGCTCCGGCGGTCCCACGCGACCATATCGTCGCAGATGGTTTTCGCCCACAGCCGCAGCTTCGGCTTGCTGGCCGGCTGGGCCGGCCAGCCTCAGCCGCGGCGGTGCTCGTTAAAACCACCTGCTCCTCAGCTCGCGGGCCGCCTCGCCCCTCCGCGCCTTCGCGGGCTTAAATTACACTCTAGGGGTAGGGCAGACAAGACTACGTGGTGTCGGTTATACAGCGATACATTTCTGTCACTGAATTTTAAAACGCAACGGTTGTTTAGGTTTATAAGACTCAAAATCTCACCTAACCCAACCCAGGTCTTCTTAACAGGGTAACAAAAATGATTAATTACATGAAAATCGTGTTTGCGATGAACACTGACTTTAGTGAAGTAAAAATTGATGTTTTAACTATTTTGCAAAATGAAAATTTCGAAACACAACAAAACGATCTAACATTATTTCGATAAAATACATAAAAATATGAAAATCAATAACGATGGACTGAGTTTGCAGATAATAACTATTCGAGGAAATGAAATTGCGATGTAAACTGATTCGAGCAGTTGTTGAATATTTGTATAAAAAGATCTGCGAATAGTTTTATGGGGAATGAAAATCGATGAACTTAATTGCAATAAAGTTATGGGTTCCCCAAACTTCCATCTGAAATTCATAGATCAGTAAGAGGTCTAGATTGTCTTGCTCACTGGAAAGCAAGTGAATTTGGAAGTTTGTTACAATACTTGAGCATAATTATATTGCCAGATGTCTTTGAGCCGGAAGCTTATAGTCATTTTGTGACTCTATTTTGCGGTGTTACAATATGCTCTCCTCAAAATTACAATCAATTACTGCGACTTGCGAGGGAAATGTTTGATTATTTTGTTGACAATTATAAACAATTTTATGGCGCAGATTATATCACTAGTAATGTCCACAATTTGTTACACGTAGTCGATGAAGTGGAAAGGTCGGTAAATTAGTTTGTATTAAAAAAAGTGGTTTTCTGTACTTCTTACCTCTTTTACACACAGTTTAAAAATAAAAGATTGTTATGTTAAGAAATTGTGTTTTATTTAAGATATCTTTCTTTAGTCATTTGATTCTTACTTAAATTTTTTAATTAAAAGTAACCATACATAAGCAAAATGTTTTCAATCAATCACTGCTCGAAATTTGGTCGAACAAAACTTTGGTAAATAAATAATATGTCAATAGTAAAGAAATATTGCAGAAGCATTAGTATGTCTGCAATCAATAGTTTCTAAGATATAGCGATATGTTTGAGGTAATGTTACAAGCTGCCGAAAAATGCTCCATAGAAAACTATAGTAAAAAGTGACGTCACAAACTACAAATTGGCTACAAAATTGTGTGGGCGCATGGACAGATTTAATAATATCTTTGTAATTTGTGCGTTTACATGAATAGTTGTCATAGTTGATAAAAGTAATCATTTATATGAATAAGCCGGGGCTCATTACTTTATCCTTGTTTTTTGGTTCTTTTAATATATTTTCTTTATTTTTTTAGAGTTAGTCACTTTTATTGTATCTATTCTCATTTTCTTATCATCATTTTGTTCTCTTTCTATTCCTTTGATTACCGCATCGTCTTCTTCATTTTCTTTTAAATGTATTGTAATTTTCTCAATATTGTCTACTTCATTGTTGGTTTCATTAGTCTCAAAAGAATTGTTTGATTCTATGACACAATTTTCATTGCCTTTATGTTCGTATTCGATGTATTTATCTGCTTTTACATTTTTTTCATTCATGACCCTTCCTTCATCACTGGAAGAATTGTTAAAGTGTACACACGACAGCACGTCAAGTGTAACAGTTGCACTACGAAAGACGCCACTATTACGAACGTAGTAAGGGTGGTCTCAAGGTCAAACTGTTACGCTTGATGTGCTGTTGACTGTACTTTATTCTCTTTGTCAATGTCTCTTTCTTTCTCCGCTTCTTGATCTTTTTCTTCAGGATTGTTTTCTGTAATTGGTTTTTACAAAATGTAAATTACTACTAAAATGAATAATTCTTTCATTAAATGCACTTAGTTTATTTTTAAATAGGTACTCAGTAATGGATGATATTAGGTTACTAGTAAGCTAACTGTTTCAGAATCTTTTCTAAAGGATTCATATTATGGGTGTAGATAAAGTCTTGTATGCAACTGTTGATGATTAGGTATTAAAACACTCATGACTATGATAATATTTTCACACTCGGCTTCGCCTCTTGTAATAAACCCACATTCGTGTTTTAATACCCTTTAATATACAACAGTTGCATAAATAAATACTATAATACTTTAAATGGTCTTTACTTGTAATCCGATGCGGCGCGCCGTTATCGAAGCTTCTCTCTGTCTGTCTGTATCCCGCGCGCGATTGATCTTAGCAGATTGATCTCTAATCTATGCTGCTGACTGACCGAACGCCTACGCCTGAGTGACGCGAGCGCCGAGCGCCTCGCAGCCTACATAGGTACCCAGGCGGGCCGTAGAGCGCAAACGTGGTATCAAGTAGGTGGTACCACCTACTTACAATATTGCCTTTTATTATGCGACTTATTTACTGAAATAACAGGAGAAGTTATGTTAATAACAAAAAAATACTTACACAATGTTCGTAAAATTAATTAATTTATAAAATAAAAGGTAAATAGGTAGGTATTAGTGCAAAGTATAAGAACTTTTCTCATATATAGGTAACAATACGTTTTATTTCAACATTAAAAAGAAACTACTTCTCAAGTCATTTTTTGTATGCAATTGTTTTTCAACTTTTTTGTATTTAGAAAATATGTTGATAGCTAATAATTATTATTACAAAATTATACATAATTCTTGGATTTTTTGTCATGCAGTCAGACGTGTGATATATGAAGGGTTTTCTTCAAACGATAACAGAACCCTAAAAATTATCAGCTTACAGTTCCACGTATAGAACTATTAAAGAAGTTAATCCTATAAACTCTTTGTTTTTTTCTCTTTTATTAACATGTTTTAGAACTTCTAGTGCAATGCAAGGGCTTACTTTCAGTATTTAATCACTACGGGAGGAATAACAGAGTTATCAGGATCCTTAAGTAATTAGAACTAAGACACCATTTGATAAAGATAACCTATAAAAATTTGTGAAAGAAAAAACTTATTTAAATGTTACTGGTCCACTTATTTACTTACATTGTTTATAATTTTCAATTAAAATGTCATAAGGTAGTACCAGGAATTGATAAATACGATAAATGAAGAAAAAAAATATCGGCCCGTATTTTATACATCATTTTATCATCAAAAGTAGTTTATTTTTAAGGCGTTTCAAAAATGAGTTGAAAACTAGTATATAATGTTACTGTAAAGTTACCGCCGCATGAGATTGAATACCTATAACACCCAGTAATCTTAAACACTTGACTTACCTTAATTATTTTATTAAAATATAACACGCGCGTCACCACCATGAAATGAATTGCGTACTGAAAAATATTATCACTATTGACTTTAACAAGAACGTAAAAATGTATGAAAACAGTTTAAATATTTAGCGCTTTCGGTGATATTTATTGCATCTAAATAAGTCTGATATATCCTTCAGTTATATATTGGTTACAAGACGTAACCATGTGTAAGCAAAAAAGTCATTAAAGTGGTTTTCGTCACTTGTTTACTACTTTAACTTGCAGTTATAACCTGTGTATAAGGTAAACGTCCCAATACTCGTCGGAAATTGAACTTGGCTGACTTTGACGACTTGTCACACAAACATCATTGCTCTTACGAAGTTGTAGTTACACCATGAGGTACATAATTTATTCCTCTATTAGACATAATGATTCGTTTTACTAAGGAGATTAAGGAAAAAATTAAATAAATAATAAATTGAAGAAACACCCATTTGTACCAGTATTCGACAGATATGTCCTAATTATCGGCAAATGGTACCAAAACTCGTCAAATTTTAAGCATAATGTAATTTGAACCGTTTTTATGTATATTTTAGGTTCATAATGATTTTATTTCGTAATTGAATATCCTTAGACGTTGTTTTCACGGTGTTTGTAGTCGCTGTGTTTCGGATTAAAGGGAAAGTTAGTAGTATTATTACTGGGCATCTAAGGCATTTCATCTTAGGCCACAGCATGTCGGGGGTGGGCTAGTGAAATTGCTTCGGCAGAGCCTAGGCTAGCCACGCGAAGGGCAGTGGAGTTACTGGAGTGCTTAAGTGTGTTTAGCATCATCAGCGCTGGGCGACCTCAACACACGCCCGTCGCCTGCCAGCTCTACTGGCGGCGGGGAAGTCTGTTATTAGATTTCTCCCCGAAAAAAAAGAGTAAGCATGACAACGTACCAATACCAGGTGATTTTTCCCTTGTTATTGCAAGTGTCTACGACAGTGGCAAGTTGTATTTAAAAAATCACACATTGGTATAGATGCAGTAAAGTCTACCATAACTGAGTTAGATAAGCTGCTCCTAAAACTAGAGAGCAGAAAGTACTGGACGAATGGAGGACTGGTGGACTGGTAGACTGGAGAAGGCAGCAGAAATCTGCAGAGTGGGATATCCGTCGTACTTGTTATGACTAATGGAGCCAAAACGGGGACCTTCGTGTCGCTTAGCAAATCTCTCTATTGCTTACTGAGCGACATGAAGCTCCACGTTATCAATTCTATGGTGCAAATTTTCGCCTAAAGATCTAAGCAGTTGACTTTGGATAGATGACGGTTACACTCTAGTACAACTGATGATCGGTGAAGTAAGTAGGTCTCGAATGGAGACCACGTTTCAGCAAACGTAGTGTAAGGTATACCCTGCCAGGTGGACAGAAGGTGGCAGGTGGTGGCTCGATCCTCTACGAAGACGAAGAGGGCCGCATCCAGTCATGGACAATAGCGGCAGGTGTGCCCTAGGGCCCACGTAGTAGGCCCATTACTACTGGGTTACCATTATTACGCAGATGGATGTCGTCTACTTAGCGAATGAAATGCTGGTCGTAACAAGGGCACGTGAATGGGAGTAGGCGGTTCACCATGAGTTGGTCGGCACGACCGTGGTCGTCCAGCGCATCGTCGTGCCGTCGATTTTACCTCGGGGTGGTAAAGTGGATGGCACTGTATGGAACTCCGAAGTGGGCAGAGTGCCAACTTCGTGCGGCGTTCGGTCGCGGTCTTTTCTGGCTGCCACCCATGGTAAAGGCCATGCCACTTTCTGCGAGACTGTGCACGCATAACACAGGCTGCCACGGTTTGAATTATCCTAGTGACTCTGGGTCTCCAACGGTGCGAAACCTTAGCCATTGGCAAGTTGCCTGGGCGTGGGCTGAAATTGCTTTAGGAGAATCTAGGCTACCCCCGCGAAGGGCAGTGGAATTACCGGGGAGTTTTAGTGGGTAGATGTTCCCAGTGTCATTAGCGCTGGGCCTAGCCAACGGCGGATAAGTCTGTATTCAGAATACTCCCCAAAAAAAAGGATGAAGATTAAGGCACCCTATGGGCTGGCAAGGTGGAGGCGCCTAGAATTAATTGTTTATGCTCCACTAGCTGTCTCAGCATATGGACTCTTCTATCGCTTTTATCAGGTGGTTTTGAATCATTTGCAATGTCGATGAAAGGTTTGTGCCCTGAAGAGAGGGAAGGGGACATTTTGGCTACAAACAAGCACTCCTGTGTTTTTTAACTCGACAAGAATAATAGATCCCCATTCAAGTATAAGGTTCAACACCCTGTTGAGCTGAATGCTAAGTTTCATTCTTCTCCTCTCGGTTTTAACCAACTGACTCCTAGGCGGTCATAATATTTCTCATGCACTATACTGTCATCCGCATGGCAATGAATGTTTCATAAAAGAAGCATTGATTGAAGATTGTTATGCAAAATATAGAGTAAGAGGAATAGGAAGGAGACCTGCGGTACATTGATAAGCGTTCACTGATAAGAATTATCTGCGAGGACATGGATTTTCCGCCCATGCAGGAAGCCAGCGATCCAGTTGCAAAGATAAGTGGAAAGAGGCTTGTACCTGACCAGATCAAAGGCTTTGCAATGTCATGGATAACAGCCACTGGCTGACCACGTTTGTCAATAGCTGCACTCCAGAGACGCATTAAATACGCTAGAAGATCACCCATTGTCTGTTTTGTCCAAAAGAAACCAGTATTAGCGATCACTAATTGGTAAACTATTTTCTAGGTATTTAAGATTCATTGGAATGATCATGGAACCATGATCTTGCAAAAAATTTAAGTGTCAGCTGTTAGAAGAGCGAAAGAAAGACGGTATAGCTGCGTTAAAATGGGAGATGCTAGGGCAGTTAAGACCACTGCGCATTTTTTGAAAACTATCGCTGCGATGCCATCAGGTCCACTAGCTTTTCAAACGTCAATTGACATATTTTTTGGCAGTGGTATAGAGTTGGTGGCTGTGAATTTCAGTCATCGATTTGAGAGTGAGCTGAGTGAGCAGCAAAGAGTTTTATCAAAAGATCGGCTTTATCTTGCGGCTTATGAGCTAGCGTTTAGTCAGAACATTAACAAGCGCAGCGAGAGTTGGTAGAAGTCGAACTGCATGGCTTTGGATAAACGACAGTAGCTACTGCTTTCCGTGAATTCTGTGGGATTGAAATTGTAAATGTAATACATTATTTATTTTTAGATTGACATTTTTATGATTTTGTGTAATGAATTTGCTTATGACTTTATATTTTATTTATTTTCTGTTTTGTCTTACTTACTATTTAAATTTATTAATTATTGATTTGCTGAAGTGACTTATCATTGTAATTTAATGGATATTGACTAGGTAATTTCAAAATACACAATTCAATTATTATTATCTATTTACACATTGATTTACATCAATAGAATATGTCGTGCTGATAACATTGTAACATCTATTTGTACCATATTTTAGTAAATAAAGATTATGATTATGATTTGATGAGTAATTAATTATTACTCAACTCGTGAAATACGCTATGCAAGCACTCTGATGAAGGCCTTTTTTGCTGGACTTGGTAGCATTGTTTACAGTGAGTCAATATCTGAATCCCGACAAGCTCGGCCTCTGATCCAAGCATGGTATGACGATTATTTTGCCTCAACATCTAAGGGACACTCGCAAATAAACCAGCGGTTATACGCCTACCTTTCCTCCTCAGGAGATCGGAGTGCGGGATGTGTAGTATCTCATTTCTAATAAGGCGACGCCCGTGACACCTCGTCGGTTACTAAGCTGTGGTCAGATGTTCCCAATACAGCTTAAACTTCTATCCGATATGCAGCCAGGCAAGTTCTCAGCAGATGGTCCCGCGCTAACGACAATATCTGGCATCCTGGTGGGCTGGTTAACCAGTTGAGTTAGATGACGCGTGACAGCGAAACCTTGGGCTGCTCTACCAGCATGGTCTGTTTTAGAGAAACTTAACCACAACTCGTAGTGAGCACTGAAGTCCCCCAAAAATACCAATTCTGCGGTTTATAACTGCTCCTGCGTGACATTTGCCTTGTTACTAAAATATTCAAATAGTCGATTTGTCTTTATGTCACCGTCGTCGGATCTGTAAAAGCATACGTTGATACGTCATCGTATGCCTAGGTCCACGTGCACCCCAAGTCACCCGGTCTCAAACCTGCACGACGGACCACCCCGAGATATTGCGTCATATGGTGAAGAGCCCCACGAGCTATTTAGGTTAGATTGGGCCCCTATAGTGTGTTATCGGCGGACAGCGGAGCAGCCGTTTCTTGGGGTCTTCCTGCGGGCGAGTCAATGCATTCCACCTGGCACTATCAGACGGAAGGCAGGCGGCAAGGTCACTTCAAGCTTTGGTTTTAGGCTATGCGTATGGTCCATTACACAAACATTTTACTAATACAAAGCGTATGGAAAGTTTTAAAAATTGCATTTGGCTCCATACCTACTTTGTGTGATGCAATCACAGCGATTCGGTTCTCTTTATCACCCCACTCCATTTTAATATCGCAAAATATTGTACAATGTATTGGCGCCAAAATGAGAAAACTCAATGAACAATCATATAAAAATGACAGATTCCAAATTCAAACGTAATATTTGTTTATTTTTAATTGTATCAGTATTTATGGCCAGACTAAGTATATACCGCCAAGGAATCATATCACATTCTAGGAATTTGCACGAGATACTATCATACGACCTTAGCTTTATGAAGATAAAGGCGAAATTTAACGAAAAACTAAAGATGGCGGTAATTGGTGCAGGTTTCCACGCTAGGCCCAGTAACCGTCAGAATTGTGTTATTATTGACGAGGATTGGGTCACTTAGGGGTTTTTTGGAACCAATAAATGTCACACAGGTAAATACCACAAAATAAATAAAAAATACTAATTCAAAGGTTAAAATTCATTAGATACTTCACTTGACTACATTAAGAAATAATCACTATTATCGGACTGCCGATAGATTCTGCAAGATTTAGAATCTAATGTACTATGCTAGAGTTCAGATTCAGTACCTAAACTAGCAAAAATCATCAAATTTTGGGAGTGTTACACTTTGATGCATTTTTTTTCCATCACCATTGCTTTTTTAATTAACTGTTGTGGTTCTGATTTTGTAGTATATAACAATGATTATGATGCCATAGAAAGTTCTTACATTGCCATGGGAGAAAAAGAAATATTTGTTATTTTTTATAAACTGACGGGTACCGGGACACTGTCGACATTACCAGCGTTTACCTTAGCTTATAAAACACTCGAAGTGGTAATTACTGATGCCATAGCACTGTTATAACTCTTTGTAATCACTCATTTATCACTACTCTATACCAATTAAGTCACTTCAAGCTCTAAAATCAACAGACCCAAATCAGGGTTATAAGAGAGATACAGAACGCTTTATCACCCAATTTTTAGTGCCTTTACAGAACCTTTGGTTCTTAAAATTCTCTTAAGCAGCTCATGTAGCACTTATTCTTATAACCAAAATGTTAGTTGGTCAGTAATTACACTGGCTACCTTTCCCTTCAATCCGAAACACAGTAAACTGTTTTACGGCTGAAATAAGAAAGGCGGTGGTACCTACCCAGACGACCCCACATACGGGCCTGCCACTCGTGAACTCTCAAATTAGCAAACACAGCTTTTAAGTGTAACGGTAGTTTAAATATGTTAAATTTCTTATGTAAATCTATGCATTGTTGTGTCGGCTGAGGAAGGCTTTTTGGCTGCCGTTCCGCGGCAAAAAGCTTTGATTAATAGTCGACTCCGAAATTCGTCGTTTAATATTCATATTACTTAATCTTTCCTTATATGCATTGTTAAGTTACTTTGATGTCGTGAATACGGTGGGTGGGGCGTATTTGAAATGCTAAGGGCGGCTGTTAGCGGAAAATTGGTATATCAAAGGAACTAAAAGAATAGGGGCCACTGCGAACTTGCTACCTATATCAAGAATTATAGACACAATTTGGACAGAGTGTTTAACACTTCTTCTGATTCGATCAAAAGCTAAAACATTGGTTAAGCTAATTCTAGGGTCGCCTGGTGAAATTGCTTTGGCAGAGCGTAGGCTTCTCCGCGAAGAGCAGTGGAGTTACCGGTGAGTTTTAGTGGGTATTCCCGGTGCCGGGTAGGTCCGTAAGCGGACCTTAACTTCTTTCGGAGATGACTCCGAAAAAAAGCTAAGCTAAAAAACCTGTGTCAGTTTTATTTATTGTTAAATATTTTGAATTTCAAAGTTGACATTTCAAAGTTCGAGCGAAGACGCTCACGAGATAGACGTGACGTCACTCTGAAAGTTTTCTTTCCGCATAATTCAGGTAGGGCGAAACAAAACTGACTGCAAACTACATGTTTATATAATATGCCTGAATGTATTTTTTGGAGATATTTCTTTATTCTCTATTGTTTCTGCTGTAAACCGCCTAGCACCGGCTCCAAAAAATAAGTGTTTATGTAGGTATAAACCACAGCACCACTTACTACCTCACATATACTTACCTACTTATCAAAATCTCTCAATCTCTCTCTGAACTCAAAACTATGCTGGTAGAGAACACAGTTTTACTAAATAACAGATGTTTTTTGTACATCATCTTTCAATTAGTAATTTTTTTTAAGTTGGTTTGTGTACAATCAAGAATAAAATATTTGAAATAAAACCAATTTACCGGATTTAACTCGCGTTTAATTAGATGTTACATTATTATTATTTACCCGACGTTTCGATTACTTTACAGCGATCGTGGTCACGGGAAGACTGAAGATGTCAGTTGTCTTTGATAAGTTTTAAGTTAACTACCGTCACTTTGTGTTATATTTTGAGCGGTCCGAATTACGCATACGGAGCTCACGGTGTCAGTTTTTTGGGCAGTGTGAGGACGGGCTTGGGACTTTATTATTCGAATGATGGGATCCCAAGCTGGTGGTACACTCCAACCATCTTCTCTATTGAAATTAGGATGTTTTTTGATTTCAATAGCCTCACGTAACATTCTAGGAATGAAACGGTGTTCTTTGGCGAGGATCTGGGGCTTATCAAATCTGATATAGTGATTGGGTCCGTCAAGAGCGTGTTCACACACTGCCGACTTCGTTTCGCGCCTGTGTTTTACGTCAGCTATATGTTCTTTTACCCGGGTGCCTATGCTTCTCTTTGTTTGACCTATGTATGAGAGGCCGCAGTCACAATCTAACTTGTATATGCCTACATCTTGTAAGGGGATATTGCACTTGACAGGTGGTAGGAATTGGTTAATCTTCTTCGGCGGCTTGAAATAAGTTTTAATTGAAGCACGCTTCAAGATGTTGCCAATCTTGTCAGTGACACCTTTCATATATGGTAGTACAGCAGGTTGACGTTCGACTGTGACAAGTTTCGCTCGGCTTCTATGACTTGGGCGTGGTATTTGCAGTTTGTTGTCCCGCAATACATGCTTGACATGCTGTAGCTCAGCTGTCAGGTGTTGGTTGTCACAGATGCCGCGCGCTCTCTGAAACAAAGATTTCCCTACGGTAGACAACTGACTGGGGTGGTGATGAGAGTCACCATTGAGGTACCTATCAGTACCTCTCCTCAAAGTTCATGGAGGACTTTGAGGAGAGGGCCCTTAGCACAGCACCGGTAACACCAAGATTTTATAAACGGTATGTAGACGACACTTTCACAATTTTACCAACTGATAAAGTCACTGCATTTCTATCACACCTTAACTCCATCAATCCTAAAATTCAATTCACCATGGAGTTAGAGGCAAACAATAGACTAGCTTTTTTAGACATTTTAATTATCCGAAATCCAGATCACAGCTTGAGCCACACTGTGTATCGTAAAGCAACCCATACTGATAGGTACCTCAATGGTGACTCTCATCACCACCCCAGTCAGTTGTCTACCGTAGGGAAATCTTTGTTTCAGAGAGCGCGCGGCATCTGTGACAACCAACACCTGACAGCTGAGCTACAGCATGTCAAGCATGTATTGCGGGACAACAAACTGCAAATACCACGCCCAAGTCATAGAAGCCGAGCGAAACTTGTCACAGTCGAACGTCAACCTGCTGTACTACCATATATGAAAGGTGTCACTGACAAGATTGGCAACATCTTGAAGCGTGCTTCAATTAAAACTTATTTCAAGCCGCCGAAGAAGATTAACCAATTCCTACCACCTGTCAAGTGCAATATCCCCTTACAAGATGCAGGCATATACAAGTTAGATTGTGACTGCGGCCTCTCATACATAGGTCAAACAAAGAGAAGCATAGGCACCCGGGTAAAAGAACATATAGCTGACGTAAAACACAGGCGCGAAACGAAGTCGGCAGTGTGTGAACACGCTCTTGACGGACCCAATCACTATATCAGATTTGATAAGCCCCAGATCCTCGCCAAAGAACACCGTTTCATTCCTAGAATGTTACGTGAGGCTATTGAAATCAAAAAACATCCTAATTTCAATAGAGAAGATGGTTGGAGTGTACCACCAGCTTGGGATCCCATCATTCGAATAATAAAGTCCCAAGCCCGTCCTCACACTGCCCAAAAAACTGACACCGTGAGCTCCGTATGCGTAATTCGGACCGCTCAAAATATAACACAAAGTGACGGTAGTTAACTTAAAACTTATCAAAGACAACTGACATCTTCAGTCTTCCCGTGACCACGATCGCTGTAAAGTAATCGAAACGTCGGGTAAATAATAATAATGTAACATCTAATTAAACGCGAGTTAAATCCGGTAAATTGGTTTTATTTCAAATGTGTAGTGCTCGCGAAAATGTCAGACAATACTAAGAATAAAATAATAAAATAAAAGTAAAAAAGTTAAGACAAGTAATTAAAGTTTAGGTAGTTTTTTTAGTTTTTAGTTGATAAGTGTTTAATTTTAATTATTTCTTAACGATTTAATGGTTAAAAGTCGGATTTATCTTTTAATATTTGTTTCAAATTTAATTTATCATATTTTATAAATTTCCAAGGTCAAAGACAAACATTGTTCTATTGTCTGCCTGTCAGTGTCTGGTTGAAATACGTAAGTATCTACTGGTATATTTTTGAACTATCGTATGACTTGATATTAAACTTAACTGTTGTTTGTTGAGGCATTCCGATCTCTATCTACAAAGATTTTAATCAGATCCAGACTAAAGTTAGGTATAAGGGACCATTAGAGAAGAGTACACACTTGCATATCGCTAAACAGAAATAGGGCTAAAGGAAACTGTTGCCCGAAATACTGAAAGGGATGGTAGTTGGAGCACCGGGGTCGTTTTAGTGGGTATTCTTGGCCTATACCATCTTTAGTCGAGGAGCCCCATATGCCTCTGCACCATTCTCTCCCCATGCTGCAGAGCAGCTGTAAATGCTTTTTCCCCACAAAAAAGGTATATGGGACCGTCATGTTAAACTATAGATACTTATTTGAAAACAAAAATTATTATCAAAATAGGTCTACTTCTAAAAGAGATATGAGCTAACGCACGTAAATAAACAATAAAAATCTAATCAAGAACCTCTTCCCTCTTTTGAAGTTGGTTGAAATTACAAAATAAATCATTGTTTACTTGAAAAAAAAATGTAATATCTTTGCATGTTTTTCATATCACCTAAACCCGACTTACAAGCTTTAGTCCTTTTTCAAAACCACCGCGCCATATCCATGGCAACCAATTGAAACCTTATTCCCTTTTTACAAAAAAAGTAATGTTTCTCTTGGGTCTCGAAGCATAAGGAGTGACAACAGACACTTGACCGCTTTTTCCTTAATAGTTGACATACAACTATCATTCTACGTACGTACTGCACGCTTAGGTGACGATAATAGATAGCTTCATCAACGTAATATCTATTGATAACGACAAATCCGCATCCAATTCTTTTCATTACAATTTCCATTTCTTGAAGTTTGTAGGTACTGGGCATCCGAAAGATACTCAAAGACAACGTAGCCCTGAAATCAATAAATTTTTTTCAAGCGTCAAATTTTGGCCTTTAGTTCGGAAATACTTAAAATTTATTGAGTTACAAAATTATCTGTAAACTCTAGAGAATTATTTAAAGAGGTCCTTATTTGTGAAGTTCACCTTAATTAATACAGCGTTCGATTGTTTACTTAAAGTAAAGATGTCTTACGGTTGAATACTTAAGAGGCTGATAAACGCCAGCGACCTTGAGAAAATGAATTTTGAGGCCCCGCCCACTAATATTTCCGATAACGTGGCTCCACAATACTACACCGACCAGCCGCGTAACTACTACAACCTCAAAAGCGCCAAGCTAAAAAAATGCCACTAGATGGCGTGCTCCACGTGCTTTATCCCATAGACCATTATAAGAATAGAAATGAACAATAAAAAACTATACACTTTTATAAAAAATATGTGTTTTTTTAAAATTATTGGTAAATATTATACACGGTCAATATACTTATTTATACTAACAAATTTTATTAAGGGACCTATTATGAAATCGAAACTTGACAATCAGGGATGCAATTATAAAAGACAAATCATAATAGTTTTGACATACGTATTTTCATGTCAGCTGTTCTATAAATTAGAGCTCGACTTGAATAAATTTTGGTTTTGAAACGCCTTGTAAATTTTTAAGTGCATGGATAGCCCAATCCGACACTATGAGAAATAGCGAAAAGTACTCAAAGGACTCTCGAAACGTAAAAGAAAAACTAAACTGCATCATTGGATGTTTACAAAATATTCCTAGCCAGGAATCAAAACTATTGTTTAAAAAAAACTCACATGGTGTATTACACCATTCGATTAGATTCCAAATTACAAAATTCAAGTTTCAAGTAGGTTTTGCTTTTATAAATTATGCTACAAAGTACGAAGCAGTATGCAAAAAGTTACTAGTAATCAACGAAACGACGAACTTTGGTTCGTCGTTTCGTTGATAAATTATTGGCACGTATCAACGAAACGACGAACCAAATGTAAATTATTGGCACGATGTTATTAACACGTAAAGTGGATTACTCGCACTTGTTTACATTTTATTTCTTTTTCACTGTGGCCTTTAGCATTACTTTAAAACATGTAGCAGTTTATAAAAATCCAACATTTCCCTTCCGTTTTTCATATGTAATATCTTCCCGGAATGTATTGTTCCTTGTATACCGCGATACTATCGAATCGTGTAATTATAGTGTTTTTTTTTCAAAATCAACGGGTTCTATTTCTACCTTAATTTTTGATTTCTCAAAAATCTAATGCTGCACTTTTAGTTTTTATCGAAATCGGTCCCGACACTTTTTTAAGTACTTTTCGTTATTTCTATTTGGAATTCGGAATCCATAATAGATTATTTTTTTATCTAAATCGTTTAAGCAGCTTAAGTGTTAAAATGTAACACCTAGAAAGACACAGTTACATTCGCAATTATAAGAGTATGGATCTTATCACAGTAAAAATAATGTCCGTTCGAAGTAATAGAAAGATTAATCAAGTAAGTATTTATTTTTTTAAGTTAAGAGCGTTTACGCCGCAAGGCTTTCAATACAAACTTAATTTTTTAACAAAAAGTGAATGCCGTAACATTTCAATTATTACTTCAATGTCGGAAAGGTATTATTGATATAGAACTGACTACAACAGCTTTTTAGTCACCACAGGAATGCGGTGATTGATGATATATTAAAATGTGTGCTGTTTAATATTAAAATAATAATAATATTATGAAATCGAATAAAGTTTCATATGTTTCATAGAAAGTATTTCTATGAAACATATGAAATTTTATTCGATTGTATCAAACAGTAATGATTGGTTATTAGGTTAATCAAGAAATTTAGTTATTAAAATTCTGGAACAGTAATCTTTGAAATGATATACGAAATTGAAAAATTATGTGTTTTAATAAATACTCATCTGAAACAGTCTAGAGTATATTGAAATTTGGAACATGTTAGATTTTTTTATAGATTTCTTTCTGTAGGTTAGTGACGTGTCTCCGTAGCAACGGTTGCTAGGATATTGTTGAATTGCTATTACTATTAATATAATGTTTATAAATATGCATTGCTTCTAATTTAAATATTTAGTACACAACAATTGGCGACGATGTCGATTGCAGAAATTACGAAATGCAAACGGGTTAGAGCATCCCTTCGCGGTACTCTGACTAAACTACAAAATACTACGAAAGATGTAACGGAAATGATTGATGAGGAAGTAAATTTACGCATTGAATCCTTAAAGGGAATTTTACACAAATTTCAAGATGTACAAGCAAAAATCGAAGAAAATACCGAAGAATTGGACCTACCTACAGAAACTGATTACAGGTTTGAAGTAGAAGAAATTATTACACAACTGAATATTAAACTGTTACGTTTCAAAAAACAAAATGCTGTATCTCATGGAACTTTGCGTGGCGAGACTGATACTAGTACTCAAATTCCCTCATTTCCTCGAACCCAATTACAACCGTTTCATGAAAAAGAATCCTTTAGGAATTTTATTAAAAGATTAGAACTTCATCTATTGCTTTACAAAATTTTTGATACTCAGATGAAGGTATATATATTCTTATCTTCACTCCCTCCAGATTTACATGAAAAGTTATATGACCTGTGTTCACCTCTTGACCCCCTTGACTTACAATTTCACGAACTTTCAACAATACTGGATGAATACATAGATCCGAAACCTAGTATGTGGCTACAGCAACATAAATTTATATCACGTTTACAGAATGGACATGAATCAATACCCATCTATGCATCGGAACTAAAAAAGTTAACTACGGGCTGCAATTTCCAATGCCAACATTGCAAAAAATCTACATCCGAGAACTTTTTATGCTTACAATTTATTAGAGGACTTCATGATGATGATATACGTACTAAAATCTTACAAGAGAAGGATACTATAACATTTCAGGAACTAATAAAAATAGCAACTACTATCGAAAATAGTAAGTCGGAAAATTCAAGTATTACTAGAACAAAAAGTATGAATATAGTTGCCTCGACTTCAACACGACATAAACTACAAACAAAGCAAAAATTTCGAAAACCAGTATCAATTTCGGATTTGAAAGGTAAATGTTATCGATGTGGAGATGCGTACCATAGAGCTGACAAGTGTAACCATACTGAAGATATTTGTCTTCGATGTAAATGTAAAGGTCATATTGCACGAGTTTGTATGCAGAATGTACAGAAACAGGAAACCAAGCAGCTAGATGAATCCAGTATTAGTGGTGAAAGCGCCTGCGATATAAATATAATTAATACTGAAGTTCCAGGAAAATATATGATTACATTAAAGATTGAAAATAAAACGGTACCAATGGAATTTGACACAGGAGCAGCACTTTCGTCTATGTCACTTAGCGATTTCCAGAAGCTTAAAATAAAGAAAAGGCTATTTAAAACAGATATGAAAATGAGGACTTACACTGGTGAAATCATCAAGCCCGTTGGAGTAGCACATGTTAAGTGTACCTACAGAAATGAAAATTTCTTTAATAAACTATACGTCATAGACCATAAGGTTGATGCAATCTGCGGCAGAAGTTGGATGAGGGATTTAAAGCTAGAACTAGCCGATGTTAATTTGATTAATACAGAAAATTGTCACAAACTAGATAATCTGCTGCAACAGTACACTACAACTGTATTTAGCAACGGCTTGGGAATGATACCTAACTACAAAGCACACTTGAACCTAATGGAAAATGCCCAGCCTATATTCATTAAGCCTCGTAGAGTACCTTATTCACTAAAAAATAGAGTGGACGAAGAAATTGAAAGACTTTGCGCTTCCGGAGTCATTACAAAAATTGATCATTCAGAGTGGGGGACACCAATTGTTCCAATCGTTAAACCTAATGGTAGCATTAGATTATGTGCCGACTATAAAGTAACTTTAAATAAAGTGATAAAAAATGAGAAGTATCCCATTCCAGTTATTGAAGACTTGTTTTCGGAGATGAATGGTGGCCAACTTTTCTGTACTCTGGATATCAGTCAAGCATACCTTCATATGCAAATGGATGAAGAAAGTGCCCTCCTTCAAACTCTTAGTACTCATAAAGGTACATACAAAGTTAATAGACTTATGTTCGGTGTCAAAGTAGCGCCAAACTTGTGGCAACAATTCATGGATAGAACTCTTCAAGGGCTGCCGGGCGTCAAATGTTTCTTCGATGACATTTTAATTCAAGGATCTAATGAAGATATAGTTCTGCATCGTCTCAAACTAGTACTGGACAGATTAAAAGATAATAACTTACGCGTTAATAAAGATAAATGCCATTTCTTCAAGAAGAGTATCAATTATTTAGGCCATATAATTAATAAAGACGGTTTACAAAAGAATAAGGACAAGATAAATGCCATAGCTAAGACAGAACGTCCTCAAAATATTGATGAATTACGCACTTTTCTCGGCATGGCGAACTTCTACAATAAGTTCATTTCAAACTTAGCGTCAATTACTAATCCTTTGAATAAGCTACTTAGAAGAGGTATTAAATACCATTGGTCAGAGGAATGTGAAAAGAGTTTTAACAGAATAAAAAAAGAAATATTGAGTGATAATATTCTTATACATTTTGATGCTAACAAGCCCTTAGTTTTAGCAACAGACGCGTCTCCGTCAGGGCTTGGTGCTGTATTGTCCCATAGGTATCCCGATGGCTCTGAAAGACCCATTGCTTTCGCTTCAAGAACTCTTTCCAACAGCGAAAAAAATTACAGTCAGATTGACAAAGAAGCTACAGCTATCTTTTGGGGATTAAAAAAATTCTTCTATTATTGTTACGGAAGGAAATTCATTTTGGTGACAGATCATAAGCCACTTACCTCCATTTTTCACCCTAATAAGACGTTACCGTCCATGAGTACAATGAGACTATTTCATTACGCCCATTTCCTTTCGGGATTTGATTATACTATAGAATTCCGCTCGTCTTCTGAAAATACTAATGCGGACTATTTATCGCGGTGTCCATTGGACATAACCCCAGCGAACAAAACTGACAGGAACAGTGTGTATCAGCAATTACAAATACACACTATCAATATCAGTCCGGATAAAATTGCGAATGAGACTAAGTGTGACTCGGAACTTCAGCCGTTGATGGAGGCACTACAATCCGGAAGGTCTCTAAAAAGGTTTGGATTTCAAGATAACGAATTAACTATTCAAGATGACTGTATATTAAAGGGGACTCGGGTAATGATTCCTTGTTCCCTTCGGAAGTCGGTGCTGGAAGAGCTACATGCGGGTCATGTTGGAATAGTTAAAATGAAATTACTGGCAAGGAGCTACGTCACTTGGAAAAATATAGACCAAGACATAGAACATGCAGTTAAATCATGTAGGACATGCCGGTTGCATCAAAATGAACCCACAAAAATTGGTTTGCACCACTGGGAACCCCCCACGAACCCTTGGCAAAGGGTTCACATAGACTTTGCCGGACCAATAGATGGTTATCATCTATTCATTCTAATTGATGCATTTTCCAAATGGGTAGAAATCATTCCCACTAAAACTATTACAAGTGCGTGGTGTATAAATAAACTGAAAGAGGTATTCTCCTCATTTGGGTTACCCAACTTGATTGTTTCCGATAATGGTCGGCAATTCACTTCTATAGAATTTGAAACTTTCCTTAAGGGAACAAACATATTACATCGCACTTCAGCTCCGTATCACCCGGCCACAAATGGACAAGTGGAAAGATGTGTCCAAACGATCAAAAAAGCACTTAAAAAAATGGACCGTCGGGGCAGTATACAAGACAGAATATTAGATGTTAAAACCCAACTAAGACGGACACCCAACAGGACAGGATATAGCCCCTATCAACTGATGTTTGGAAGAGATATTAGGACAAATTTTCATGCAATATTTTATAAAACCGCTAAATTGCGTAGAACCATTAATAGCAACCCTATATGGAAAATTTTTTCACCAGGAGATAAGGTTCAGATACGTTCCTACAGCAGTCCTAACGTGAAATGGGAATTCGGCTCTGTAATACGTCGTTTGGGTAGGCTCCACTACGAAGTGTCTACAGAGGGGGGCAGTCTAGTACGGCGCCACGTCGACCAGATGCTCCCAGCTAAGGGAATCGCGGCGGAGGACTGACGTGTCTCCGTAGCAACGGTTGCTAGGATATTGTTGAATTGCTATTACTATTAATATAATGTTTATAAATATGCATTGCTTCTAATTTAAATATTTAGTACACAACAGTTAGGTATGTGATTATCTTTATTTATGTGCCAGCGTTCATGTTATATTTACCTCAAGATCCGAAGGTCTGATACGGATTTTTTTCATTTATTGAAGACTATATGTTTTGAAGACTATATGTTTCGGTGGCGTAGTAGATTGAACTCTCTGGTTTCAACTACGAAAACAAAGCATCTTTCGCCATGGTCGATCCCGGGATGGGTCACCGTTGGTCCCGGTTGTTGTTACAACCTCTTTACCCCACCAACTCGCACTGGGCTAGCGTGGTAGTGTTATTGCCCAAATTCATCATGTGTATCATGTGTTTCTTCCATATAGGAAGGCTTATATAACGTATACAGGCTAGTGATGATGATGATGATGATAAACAGTGTTACAGTATGTTAAAGCTAAACAATATAAATAATAAATAGTACATTTAAATGTAATCCTAACAACATTGCCCACAGATTAGGTACATTAACATAAATTATAATAAACATGAATTGGGATGTTGCCTAAGTTTAAAATTGGCGCTATTTTTCACAAAATCGGAAAATATGTGCTACCACTACCCATAAAAACAATTCAAACTTAAAAGATATGAAATATAGTTAAAATTGTACCCTTTTAGAAATAAAAAAAAGACATTTATTTTCAAAATTTATCAAAAATGATAATGGAATTAGATTGCTGACATCAATTAAAGCAACTATTATAATGACAACTATTAATAAAACCATACTTAATACATAGTTATTATTAATTTTGTCAGTATGCCTATACATTTCTTAGTAATATGGGAACATGTGACGTCACCTGTCCCGTAGATTTTCTATGGAGCCTTTTTGGATGTTGCGCCACAACATATCAACATGCCACTATATCTGTGAAAGTATTGATCTTAGACATACTATTTCGTTTGCAATATTTCTTTATGAGTTATAAACTTCTTATTTATGAAATAAAAAACAAGTTGTTAACTACCCTATTGCTGAGAGCTAATTTGTGCTACAATAATATAGTGGAAAGAGGACATATTTGAATCATGCATAGTTTGCCGGTACAAAAGTTGAAATATAGAATACTCAACACCGTGGACTGGAATGGACAATTGAACACCGTTCTACAATTTTTTACCTATTTTTCAGTAAACTGTGTATAGACCTGGCCGGGTCTACATACATTTTTGAAACATCTCTTTTATAGCATATGATAAAAGTTCTGGTTTTAAAATTTACATATAAAAGAACCTTTAGGCTAGGCTTAAGCTAATTTAGTGTTGTATGCATTTAATAATCTAAAATTAACTGTGCCTGTTGTTCTTCATGAATCACATTTTGTAACCGGAAAAATTAATATTAAAAATAACAGAAACGAACCATTTGATTATTTTTAAGACTGCCGGGTCTGACAATTACGTAGGTCTATGAAATAAACCAAACTTATTTTATGGTTCTATATAAAAACTTTGTTGAAATTTATCTTTGTATTATGTATTACATATAAATACATAAGTTTTTTTTACTTTCCTTATTCATTATTAGATAATCAAAGAATAATAAAAAAATAAAAAATATTAAAAAAGAATTAGTAAAGAATGAAAAAATAAGAAACATAAACAAAAAAGGACTAGAAATAAACATACATAAAAAAAATATAAAAAAACAAAAGTAAAAAAAAATTGATACAAAAATATTTTTTGTATTTATAGTTTAATCGTTTTTTATATTTATATTTTTTTTACTTTCATATTTCATATTCAAAAAACAAATAAGAAATAAAAAATACAAATAATAAAAAAAAAGTTGTAAACCATTGAAGGATTGAACCCCTACCTCTACGGATAGTAAGTCGTGCATCTCAACCCCTACACAATCGCGACAGAGTCATTTATTTCGAAATTAACTATCTAAATTATACAATATACTTATACATTTCCCTTCAAGTAAACATAAACTTACTTTACAACTTCCATCTGTGACTGTGAATCTGAATAAGTACAACTTTCGAGATGATTATGGAGTTTTTGATAGTTCCGAAAATTAGATAAAATTAGCTATGTAAAGAAAAAATAATCAGGTTATTATTGTGTTATTTACCCCTATACGTGTGGCTTTTGACTCTTTTTAGACCTTTTTCTTGGTTTTCCATAGTCCAAAATAATATTTATACCATAAAATCTTTATTTCATAAATAATATTATTAATGAAATAAAATTTCCACAATAAAAATTTACGAAATTATTTACTCATTTTTGTCTATCTACTATAATACACTCACATAGTAATCACTAAAACCTAAAATATAATTGTCTATTTGATATTTGCAAATTAACAACAGACGCAGACTGATATTATTAAGAACCGCGAGCAAAGAAGCGACACAGGTCCATCTAGCAGCACGCCTCGGCGATCACTGTCGTTTCCTCTACAAATGAAAGAGAAGAATGGATAATGGCGCGAGTCGCTATTGAAATCGGCTGAAGAATTCAGAATAAATTTATTTACTAAAAAACTAGTTACTTATTTGAAATTGTAAAACATCAATATTATAAAATTTTATATAACAAGTTTGTTCCCTAAAAATAAGAAAAAAACCTTTGACATATAACGCAGAATTTGTTCTGAAAGCTGATTTTGATGGGTGACTTTGGCATTTTTTTTATACAAACATTTTGATTATAATGTGTTTTGGGGACATGCATATTATCAGAAATATGTCCAAGAGTAACATATATTTTTTTCACTGCGTTTATTTCAACAAATTGTGCTAAAAAAAGTTTTAAGTAAGGCTCAATTAGCAATTATCAGCCTCTTAAACGTCACTTATATTTTAAGCTACAATGACGTTTTCCAATAAACAGATTTTAATATTCAGTATTCAAATATTCAAGAGGATTTCAAATTTAGGAAGCGTTTGAGTATTCGGATATTGTATACTAAAGTTATATTACAAAAAAAACATTTATTCACTCAATTTATACGTTCTGAATTAAAATAAGGCCTACTGTTCACGTAGCGTCTCTTTATACGCACGCTTTCGTCAATTGACGACTGAAGGACGCTTGCTCTCAAGTCTCAGTTATTATGCAGATGTACCTAATGGCAGCTAACCTTCATGCAGCTTGAGCAACGAACTGTCATTTCTCAAAGCTGCATGCAAGTCGTACCTAACACGCTACAATTGTGTCGAAAATGGCGATTATTTTTAGTCATTCGGTAAAATTATTGGAATACGAGTACGGATCGAGTAAAATCTTTTTCTTGCGACAACAATTTATGTTGATGTTTCTTTCAATGTATGAATGGAGCCAGTAGATTATTCAACCTAATTGTTGTGTTATTAGAAAATACCTGATATGCAGTGTATATAGTGTTGTATAGTGTGTAGTGTGATATGTATCACTGATGATAACTGTGGTAACTGTTACCGTGTAACCGTTTTTTAAATCGAAAAATGTCATCACTAGACTTTTTTCGATTTAAAAAAACGTGCTCCTACGTGTATCTTGTCTGTCTCTCAGTCTCTGGGTTCGAAATACACAAGTATAGGTTTCGTTCCGTTCTCTATTTCCAAAGATATTCATCAGATCCAGATGAAATAATTTATATGGGACTAACCTAGCAGTACCTACGTTTAATTTATCATTATCATCATATCACCCTGTGAAATCTACTGCTGAACATAGGCCTCCCCATCGATTTCCAAATGGTTCGGCTTTGCGCAGTCTTCATCCAACGCCTTTATCCGATCCTGACCAATGCGTCTGTCCATCTAGTTAGAGGCCATCCTTGCACTTTCCGGTACGTGGTCGCCATGCTAGAACGCCCCATCAGCCGTCAGTTCTGCGTGGTATGTGCAATGCCCACTGCGACTTCTACTTGCTAATCCTATGAGCTATATCAGTGACTCTGGTTCTCTGACAGATGTCCTCATTCTGATTCTATCTCGTAAAGAAACACCTAACGTAGATCGCTCCATAGCAAGTAGGTATAATCATTCTAACATAAAAATAATTAACAAATTGGATCAAAATTTGACGAACATTATGAGCTAACATAATAAAAATACAAACTTTCGAACAATATTTTCGTTTTTTTAAATTCAGATATAAAAATAATGATGCCATAAAATTTAACACTCTATACCGAAATTTAATAACATAAACTCGGTATTACGTTTTCTCCACAAAAAGTGTATAAGTACATACCTACTACTTAATTTTGACAATTTCCGAACGCATCGCTGACCTGACCTAATTTACACAGGTAATTTTAATGCGATATACGTCTCCCTATTTCATTTAGAGGTTGTTGGTGGTAATTTCGGGGAATTGAAGAGGCAAAGTGGTCGTTACCAGAGATTTATAAGTGGCATCAGCGGTACGAATAAACGTTTTGGTGAAGTGATGTGGTTTGCTTTCCATAACACATTTACCATTTATTGGGAACGCGGATGAAATGACTGAAGCTTTCGTCCCAGCCCACCGGAGTCTCCTCAGCTATAAAAAAAACACTTGTTTCTGGGTATTAGAAGTGCGTTATTTCATTCACGCTACATATCATAGAACATCATGAGAAAGGACATATAGGTGCCTTTTTGCGCGATAACCGACATCCAAGCGGGTGGAGACGCAAGTAGCCACATAGTCAGATATAAATCTGATCTAATAGCTTTTTCTTGCAGTATATTGGGTGGGCTCATTACGAACCGTCGTCTAGCCCTGTAAGCCCACTATTACTAAGGTGAGCCTGGATTTACCAGAATAAATATTATTTCTCGTATTCCATACACGATCCTGCTATGGCAATCCGGTACGAAGTTAAATTTTATTTTGTAGAATCCTATTATTTTCGTGATATAATATAGAACTAAGTCTATCAGCTTTATCTTCCTCAATACTACAGTTTAAAATTTTATCAATGGAATAGTCTACCAAATATCCTGATAAAGTAACCTTGCGTCATTAATTACATTAAAGTATCATTCAGTTCTTTAAAGTATGAACAAATACGGACGCTTTAACCACGGAACAAGTTAATCCTCTGGTACCTGTCACAATTTATAAGCGGAACATATGAGTTTGTAGACAGACTCAAAAGTGTGATACATCAGAATCGAAAATTGCAAACTATGTCTACACATCATACTTTGGTTAATTGTATTCTTTTTGAACAAGGAGTGGGGGTAAAATACTTAATGACCCTTCACATATATTGGAACGAAGGCCGTAATACTAAAACATGATGACACTTTAACGAGTCTCAATTTCTTCCCGAGATCGCTTCTCAGCAGATATGAAGCTCGTAGTATAACGGGTATTTGTGGAGACATAAAATTATCTTCAGCTTTAAAAGTAGATCCTTGTTGCATTGTAATTATATTATAAGATCTATTATATTATATAGTGAGTTTTATGCAAGGCGAGAGGATGTACCTACAAAATATTCTATAAGGCATAAAAATAAGCTGATTGTTCCGTCTGCTCGGCTAAATCTGTGTTCATCTAGCACCTATAATATGTCTATCAAGATCTATAACAAACTACCAGATAGCTTACGTCAAGAAAAACACGATAAAATATTCATAAAATGCTTAAAAGAAATTTTATTACATAAATGCTATTACAATCTCCAAGAGTACCTAAACGACAAAATAAATTAATATTAAGAGTATCTATTTATATTTATCTCTATTTTATTACACAAATGCATGTACAAACAAATAAGTTTAAAGAATTGAAAATAGTTAAATGAGTAAGACGTCGTCCTCTCTTCTACCCATTGCGATGCCCGACAGGGTCCATAATCTGATCTGTATAATTATGTTTAACACCTATGTACTACATTATGGTTGCAATAAATGATTGAGTATTGAGTATTGGGTCTGTCCAATATATGTATACACGTGAAAATGATTCAGATGAAGTAATAAAATACAATTTAATTTAGAACAAAAAACAATAACATAATAATTGAAATACATTGACATAATTGAAATTACGAGTAAATTATTTAATGTATTTTATTTAGTGGCCTGGTAGAAATGGATGAAAACGCCTAAGAAAAAGCTAAATAAAAAATTAAATGTAATACCCAACTTGATAAATTAATTAATTTAAGAAGAAATTTGCAGCTTATGCAAATTTAGTCATGTATAATCGCTAATTATTGACATGGGCTTTAATATAAATGTTGCTCTTGGTTATTTGTTGCTTTATCACGACGACGATCTTAGCAGATTACCACATTACAAATATGGCTCAGACAGCATTAATAATAAAGGTACTTCATTCGGCGAATTATGGATACAATCACAGAGATTGTTTGTAATCTATGGTGGCAGAACTTTCGTCCAGAGAATGAAGAGAGATATGAAAGAACACATTCAAAATATATTTGTTGTTTAGTATCATTATTAATGTCATGAGAAAGATTGTCAAAAATGGCTTCTATCTTTCTGCTCAGAAAGCGGCTTTCTGTCAGATTTCTGCGGCACGTTATGACGTGCCGTTATGTAACAGACAGAAATCTGACATGGTAAGCGAACTCTTGGGAGATGAATCCTCAAAATCAGCCGATACGAAAAGCCTTTTCGAAACTTTACCGACTTAATCTGCAAACATTACGCATAAATTTACTAAAATGAAATCCGTTGACCTAAATTTAATTACTTGACCCGGCCTTTATACAAATTGAATAAATAAAATAGCTAGCAGCCCAAATTAATTGTAAAATAACTGTTCCATTATTAGAAGTCTTTAAATGTTATATGAGTTAAGGATCTTATATCGGTTTGGCATCACGCATTCATATTTATGCAATCAACTTTTAATTTTCGTTACTTAATTTACGTGAGTGTTGTGATTATCAGATAGCGGATTATATGTATTATTTATTTATTTACAAGTAATATCTTAGATTCCAGTAGTGTATTATTGCGATAGCACAAGTCTCATTGGGCTGAAGTTGACAGGCAATCATAGAAAACAGGAATACAATATCAGTAGTAAGAACAAGTATTATCGAAGTGCTCTATATCATCACGAACATTACACGTACAAAGAAAGTAATATAGATATCGATGTCTCATTTGATATTTAAAGGTCCTCGACGTGTTAGCACTCCGGTTACCCAATTTTATTCCACATTCATTTTCTCTTTGAAGTGCAGGTTATCAGGGCATCCATCAGGGTTCAAAGGTAACATTACCCGCGATATCAACAACGCTATTGAGTTACTTCAAAGCCTAATAATATATTACAAGATTGGGATCAGTATCCGCCTGGATATTACATTATATGCATCTAGAATAAGATTGTGTGGACGCAACCCTTTATCGGCCATGTTATACCTTTGTTAGTATGAATTGAGCACTGATCAAATTAGGTCTTTACTGGACTATGTTTTGGCTATGGCTCCGCCCGCAAATAGGAAATTAAAAAGACTAGTGTAAATCAACCTACAATTTGCTTTTATAGACTTATCCGTATGCCTTTATAGACCTAAGTATAGTTTTCTAGTAAGTACCGCTCGAGAACAGTTGAGAAACATGGCTAAACTACGACATGCTCCACTAAAACTCATAGCGCCGATTCCTTTAGCATGTTGATGAATAGAAAGCTGAAAAAAATATATCGTCAATTATATTATAATTAAATTTGAAGTACGATAAAATCCGTAACAAAATGACTAACCTCATTTGCACCACATTTATTTAACGCATTTGTATCTCATAGGATCATCGTTCAAATTATGTAGAAGAAGGGTATTGTAAGGTACTGTTAATTTTTAAAAACGTATGACGTCAAGCTGCCATTAATTATTTCGTACTAAACGTCGGTAAAATTAAAATTATGTTTAAGAGAATTTACTGCTGCATCAGCAGTTTTTCTCAGTATCGTCTCATTACGTGAGGTCTTGTTAAACAATCTATATAGTGTTCCAATTGATATTCTCATTATGCTGGTACATCTGTCTTAATTAAGCGTATGCAGGGCTGCATGTGGCATCCGAGACTCATTTGAATCTAACGCGAGTCTAGAGACTCTCCTAAAGGACTTACTGCGGCAACTCAATAAACGTTCTCGGTGCATTTAATTTTTATTTTACTTTAATATTTTGAATTATACAAATTGTTCTATTGATGCTAACCGGTAACCATGTAAATGGTTGACCATCTGTCAGCGAGGCGTAGAAATAATTTTTAGTTTCATAATGCAGCAGAAGAATAAACCAGAGAACTTGCGATGTGTACATTCACAATAAAATGTTACAAAAAGTTACTTTAAAATAGTGTTGCCAATAAATAAAATTTTGTCCTTTCAAACAATCTGGTCGAGTGGTCAGTACCGTTGTCTACTAAACCAGAGCTCCCGGATTTGTATCTGAGTAGGGGCAGAGGTCAATATGAAGACTATGAAAATTTTCACAAGTCATGGTTGTCTGTATGTAGAATTAGTATTGTTCTGATATTTACCATTGAATCTGGTGAAGATCGCAGGTAACCGCTGGATGCGTGCAGCGCAGCGCTGAGGCTTTTAGAGATCATCAGGGTACAGCTTTTGGCTGAAATGATGATGATGATTTACGATTGGAGAATGAAAAGCTGTTATTTTAATTAAAGTCTTCTATTTAACTGATCACAACTTAACCGTACCTGTAAAATTAAATTGATCAGTAAAAACATCTAGTAGAACAACTTGAAACGAACAGAAGACCAAAAAATAAATACTTAATTTCTTTTATCATTTTCACTCCCAACCTTTAGTTTTTATCAGTTTATTTTATATCCTACACAGTTTCACTTTTAACTTTTTATTAATGTTTTACCTTTTGGTCCCTTAACACCAGTCGTCGGCCCAACAATTTACAAATTAATTTTGGAAGCTTGTTGACAAAGCCTACCTATACATTGCCCCATAACAGGTTTGTTTATTCTATGGAGACAAGTGTGTATTGAAATTAGAAACAAGCATGTTTTCAAATATAACATATAATAACGTGTCACAAAATCCAGACCAACAATGGATTTTTCAGTGTCATTATGCTCCCGGGAGTCTATTAAGCGCTACATTTCTTCATATATTTATTTCACACGCCTAGAATAGAAACACGATTAAAAGATTTCGGCTTGATACATTTTGTTTTTAATAAGACCTCTTAAAAAAAAGATTAAGATAATTGGTAAACGATATTACTTATTCAATAGAAAATACTTTAAATAGTAGACATCGTTAATATTCACAATGGTGTAGAAACATTTTTTTTGTAATCTTGATAGTTATTTTATGATGAAATAATTAGTGTCTTTTCGCTTACTTTACACCGTGATTTAGATTCCTCATCAGGATCATTTTCCGGGATTCAAGAGATTTTCCTTGACTTTTTGAGATAGTGTATCTACACATACTTAGCTGGATATGAAACATCTCTTTTCAGACAGAATGGGTTTTTTAATTGTCAAAATAGCCCCGGTTGCTCCCGGGAGTACTACGCGGCTTAATGAATCAAAGTGTTTTATTTCAGCAGTAGTTCGTCACTAGACTGTAGTAAGACAAGTCGCTCAGAAATCGCAGGCCTCAGAGCTTCAGCGTTAATTAATCAACCAGCCACGTCTGCCTCGCTTTGATGTGTCTCCGAGGCCACAGGCAGGCTGCACCAAATGGATTTACCAATTTGCATCTTGATCCATCCATTACGTCGTCGGTTCTGATGGAAATATTAACAAAGTCAACTTTAATGTCAACTACGTTTTGAAAACAACCGTCGACTTTAGTGCTAAATAACTTTATTTGCCTTTTCGCTTTGTAAAGAATAATGTTGAGAGTAGAATGACCGTAAAGTAATGGTTTTTTCTTAGAACTGTTGCCGCTGTATTTGATTTCACATTTTCATAGAAAGTGACATGACGGCTGATATTATAGCATTATTATAATGTTATTCTCAGAAAAGTAATAAGAAAAGGTTGCAAAGATTGAAAACTGAAATTGAAATGTAATCATTTCAATATTTGTGAAGGTAGACTTATAACGGTTATAACGTAAACAGAATAACTAGAATATTTATAAGGTTTGATAACGGCCACGGTTGTTCAGCGGTTAGAACATACATCCTGACTGTGATATTGGGTTAACTAGAACATGTAATTATTCTATACAAAATATTGATTATTTAATGCAGTAATATGGTGCTAAAGCTCCATGAGCTACCAGAATGCTGCTGTACACTATGGACTCTAAGGCAAGTATTGTAGTGGGTGCAACCCCACTTCTCTACCCAAGAACATAATCTATAGTAATTAAACCATGTAACTAAATTAGAAAAGAAATGAGTTGTTAAAGATTCAATTTGTCAAACAGCTGTAGAATCCTTGAAGTGTTAAGACAGTTAAAAATCAATTATGACTGGAATCTATGGCTTGTCAGGTTAAATGTTGACTATACAAAAATGGTCAACATTTTACGCGTACCAAACCCCGATAAACCATAAGCTAACACTGCTTCTAAAATAAAGTCGTGATGGCTTCACATCGCCATTATAAATCATACTTAAGCGTTACCCTGATGTAAATATATGACTGAGTCGAGTTAAGCTGAAGCTTGAAGTTGGGTTGGCAAGTTACTGTTCCCATAATTTTATAGTTTGCAGGACATTAGCATAAAGTAAACAGTAACTTTGTAGACGTGATTCACCAACCACTCCAAGAACATCTAACGATTTCGGCCTTCTTTTAAGCTTCTTTCGATCGATAGACGTTCAAAAGATTAATAATAGTGAGTCCTGTCATAAGACAGGACCGTTAAACGGAAAAATCTAGACTAGAAAAAATCGCAACAAAGCAATGCAAATGTAATAGCAAGGCCCAACTTAACAGAATCGTAGATATTTGAAAAACTTCTAGCATGTTGAATTAGAATATTTCAACAATTTGATGATGGACGTCAGCAACGCAAATACAGACGGACTAGAAGAAATTCATAGGGCTATTCAAGTCCTTGGTAGCTCAGTGATCAGAACAGTCACCCCCATTGTGAAAGGTTGCACGTTCGATTGCCGCCCCTGGTTAAGTTTTGTGCTATAGGTAAGATTAGTGAGACCACGCTTCAACTGATAAACCAGTTGTAGACAGTGGCACGAGATGGGGTTTCATCATGAAAGGCCAATCGAAGTCTATCATAACTTTCTTGTTGACTTAAATGACAATGAAAGTCATAAAAAAATTTTGCACAAAAAATTTCTTGCGTTTAATTAATGCTGACGTGAAAGAAAGAAAGAAAGAAAAAATATTTTATTTAAATAGGCCACAAAGAAGCACTTTTAAATCGTCAAACACATTCTTATAACTATTACAAAAAATATATTAACTAACAACGTCAAGTCTCTCCGTCTGTCATGTCTGAATTTACACCGGTTCCAAAAGTTGAACTACCGAGAAGATTCCGGCAACAAACTCGTGTAGTCACTCTTTTCAAATATTAAATTACAATGTTTGTAGTTACAAAAGTTTAACCTTGAGCAGTGCAATGCCGCCCAGCGAAAAAAAAAAATGAAAATTAGAAAAGAAGGTAAGTCAACGTACCAAGAAAGGTACCCAATGTCAAAAATAATATCGTTATTTTCAGGCTATCTGACAGTGCACAATCACAGTATAGGTTACAGAGATTAATAGTCACAATACTCGTAAATAAATATATAAAACATTTGAAATTTTAATGTGTCCATGCATTCTTATCATCTAAATATTCTTGGACCTTATAGTAGCCTTTTTTCATTAAAGTTTGTTTCACATATAACTTAAGTTTGTGAAAAGGCAGTTCAGTTACATTTGGTGGGACTTTGTTATAAATGTGTATACATTTCCCCATGAATGAGCGACTTATCTTGTGAAGTCTAAAACTTGGAACAGCAAGTTTATTTTTATATCTAGTGTTTAAGTTATGAATATCACTATGTTTTGAAAAGGTATGTTTATATTTGTGAACATAAATTATGTTCTCATATATATATTGAGAAGCAACGGTCAAAATATTAATTTCTTTAAATAAATCCCTCAGTGTATCACGTGGCTTGAGTCTGTAAATAGCACGCACAGCCCTTTTTTGTAAAATAAAAATATCTTCAATGTCGGCTGCTGTGCCCCACAATAACAAGCCATATGACATAACACTGTGGAAGTAACCAAAGTAAACAAGTCTTGCTGTTTCATGCTGACTGAGACAATTTTCAATTTGGCGCCCAAATTGTAAAATAAAAAAAAATGGAAATATTAGTATGGAAGTATGGATGATCGATCACTGATCAAAATATATTTCGGTGATCGGTATTATTTTCTGACTTGATTAGCCACAATAAGAAACGCCATTGACTTTGGCAAATGGAATCTTAGAGGCCAGCAAAAATTAAAGGCAAAATGAATTCCTCTCTTCCAATTCAAGCGGAAAATGATTTTATATAATATCAACAGGTTTCGTCTCACTTGTCCGCCATAATATATTGTAGTGCTCGCTTTATTAACTACGCTACCTTGGATCGAGGAAAAAATATAGCGCTTCATAAGCCAACCTTGTACAAGGTCCTGTGGGTAATTTCGGGGAAATAAATGATACTACCCTCGCTATTGAAGTGCGATTTTATTAATAACGACTACCTGAGGCATTCGCCTACGTAGAAGTAATTTATCATGAAAATACCTATTTTCATTTTGAGGTTCTTGGCCTTCTTCATAATCTTCTTATAAAAAAGTTCCTTTCAAAAGGTGCCTTAAAACGCAGGACAGTTCCATGTTGCACACTTTGGATCCTCATCTCGCTTATCACAAATTAGACTTGCCGTGCTTTAAATAAATAAAAATCTATTTTCATGCCTTTAAGTTACATAAAATAATTCAATACATAAATGAAATAAATGCGCATTTCTGAGAAATGCGCTCTTATTAAATGCGAAAATTAATAATAATAATATTACCAATATTATCATTATTATAAAAAGAAACACAATCAATGCTATAATCCGCCAAGTATCTCCTCGATGCACGGGACAGACTGCAGCATCGTGCTGTCCGTGTCATTGGCGGTGCAGATTTCACAAATAGCATAGAGTCTTTACAATTGCTTCGTGACATTGCGTCGCTAAGCGCTTTCTATCAGCTTTATCACGGAGAGTGTTCTGAAGAGGTTGTGATGGAACCGAGGTCTGCCTCTGAGGGAAAAGATACATTTGCTATCGATATTTGTCTAGGGGATTTAGTCATCAATTAAATCGATTAAACATCGAGTATGTATTCAATTGCTAGTGGGGTGAGTTAAAACGAAAGCACTATCTAGTGTCGAGTATACGATACGAACTACAAAATGGCGTGCTTTGGAAAGCATGGAGAGTCATGCCATCTAGTGTCGGAAAGAGGAACTATTTGATCAAAATTAAGGAAGGGGTGCTGTTATAAATTATTAAATTTATTTATTACTTACTTATTAATCAGAATTGCCTCTCCTTTATTGTCTCTCGTCGTAGTCTAGTGTAAACATATGGTTATACATTATCTTACCCTTACTTCTCCGTTGTTTATTATGATATAAAGTAATTTAAGCTTTCAGAAATATGCCCTAACTAACGTTTAAGTACTCGTATCACCTCACAAAAAGAATCTAGGGTACCTACATCACAACTGACTAGTTGACTTCCCACCATTACTAGATGATCAATCACTTCTTTGGTCAAATTAATTCCGGCATTTTTAGGAAATAACAATAATATATTTTGTATTTATTTATCTTTTTGTATTGTTTCTTTTTCTTGGTTTTCTGTACATTTGACAACACGTCGAGCGTAACAGTTGCGACCGAGTTCGACCTTGCGACCGCCCTTACTCGTATCGTAATAGAGGCGGCTTTTTAGTGCTACTTTTCCACTTGACTAGCTGTCGTGTGTACATGACTTTAAAAATTAATAAAAATATTGATATTAATAAATATATTTTTTTTAACACAAGCTCGCAACAAATAAATAAACAAAGCAAACAAGCACTAGGTTAGCACAATAGTCCTAAGCTTGTGAATTGTGTGGTTATAGTAACAGCTGCTATACCTGCTGAATCTAATGTCATTTGGAAGTTTTGATTTACGGCCTAGCTCGCAGTATGTTCGCGCCCTAATGTGGGCCGACAGACTGAAAGTATTATGTAAGTAACCAAATAGAAAAGTTTTATGAGAAGTTAAAACCAAAATGGTGGAAGCTATGATATGGAATATCAATGTTTTATGAGACGATTCGAAGTGGTGTTAAGAGGATACTAAATTCATCAATGTTTTGTATTTAAGACTTGATTCAATGTTCATTTTAATCAAGTCAAAATGTGATTAAAATTTTCTCACCTGAACTGTAAGTTTAAGAATACTTATAAAAGTACTCTTTCGGATCATTAGAGGTGTTAACTTGAAAAATTGAAAAAATTTTATTGGAACTATAAAACAATGTTACAGAGAGTATTAGTGCGCTAACAACTGCATTAGTTTCTAGAACTGTGTTACAGCCATTAGCGCCCACCTCCAGACATGGAGAGAAACAGCGTTCCAGATACCAAATAAACACATTAACTAGTGATCACAAATTTTACAAGGTAGGCATCAGATAATTTAAAAAATAACTAATTAACAAAACAACTAAGAGAAATGATATGAGCAACAACACGTGATCTGCAGATGTGTGTTTTGGTGTGAAATGTGAGTAATATGAGTACGGGTGTGTGTGAGCATGAGTGTATGTAAATGACTAGTTATTATGGGAAGGAAGCTAACTTGTCTGATAGTCGGTCTGTTAATTTTAACATCGGGCCATGGTTAACTACTGGAGGACGTTAATCGGAAAAATTCTATCAACAATAGGTTTAAGAAGGTTCTCGGTATCATCATACGAAAGGAATTGTAGCCACTGCGTAACTATTATTTTGCATTTACTTATTGTATAGAGATATATGTAAAGAACTTTGTTTACTTGATTGTACAGTAGAGGGGCTAGAATGTGAATGTGGCGCCGTGAAGTCAGTCTGTATTTAACAATTTTGCAAACCCTGCCATCTCTACGCCTGTCGCTAGAAATACTGGGGTCATATGGAAGACGCTTGTGCTTGTGAAGGACAGTATAGAGGACAAAGAGCTGCCTGACAGTTAGGACTTTGGTCAATGAGTATAATTCAATGGTAGAAAATCGAATTGGTTTGAATGTCATAACCTTCAGGACAGCCCTCTGGGCTCTCTCTAGGCGGAGTAGCTGAGTTTTCGGCATTCCACCCCACGCCACTATACAATATGCAATCAGAGACTGAGCAAGAGAGTAGTAAATGACTTTCAAGGTAGAAAAGTCAACCACATCTCCTAATCTGTAAAGCGGCGATATACCACCGGTGGGCGATGACAATAGAAAAATCAATTGTGTCTGGAATCTCATGCTTGACGGGTTAAATTTCAATGAGTGGTGAGATAAACGTTGGGAAACGGAAAGAAAGCGGTGAAGAAATTAATAGCTTATACCTAGTGTTCCGGTGGCGTAGTGGCCATCGCATCTGGCCGGAAATCAGGAGACGGTTCGAGTCCCGCCAGGAGCATATATTTTTCCATCGTTTTCTTTCTTTATTTGTAATTGTTTCAATAAGTAGGCGTTTAAACGCATCAAAATCATTAAAATGTGATATTTATTGTTATTCATTTCTTGTTTTCGTTTTCAAATTTTACTTTGTCTCCAGTTATTGTGACGGAAAAGAACGTGTATGATATTTATGATGCGTATACCTAAATATAATACCCATTTTGATTCCCAAATTTGTCAGTTAATTCTTGATATTTTTATAATACTCATAAATTTAATAGTTTGATTTCTCAATGAATTTATACTTACTTGTTATTTCTCGTGTTAGATTATTCAATATTCTAATACTATCAGAGTTCCGAGGAACTTTTGGCCGCATTCATGTGGGTGTTTTGTGGAAATTTAATTAGACTCTCCCGTTACTGTAGCCGTGCCAAATATTCAAATTGGTTTAATTGTTTAGTCTTTGTTAGGAACCGAAATTCACTTTCTGATTAATAAAGGATTGTTGGGAACAGTTTTGGATGTTTAACAGAGCTCATATATGCATCTATCAATAAACTTCGAAGCGTTATATTTTTTAAAGGTCCACTTCAAACCAACATGTCCAGCCTCATAAATCCGATTTTTATTACTCCTATTCTTTCGCCATCTACGCTGTCAGATTGAGGAACGCACTTCCGGCTAATACACTTGATTCTCAAACTACGTAGCGCTTCTTTAACCGACTTCAAAAAAGGAGGAGTTATCAATTCGTCTGTATGTTTTTTTTAAGAACCGAGTTAAAGAGCATTACTTACTTGTGTCCTCATTTACGTAAGATCGAACAACTTTATTACTGTATTTCTTTTAAGTTCTACATTACATTAAATTTTTAAAGTTAAATTGATAATTTAACATTTAAGTATACCTATTCGTAATTTTAATTTTAACATTATTATTAATGTTTGAAAAATTATTTAACATTTATAATTTGTTTAGCATATGTGTATTATTTATTTACATTTTCTTATTAGGTATACAGGATGGTGCCGTCAAGACAACAATAAATTGGGCTTTATTAGTTCATAGAAATATGGTTTGCCAATTTCAAAAATATCTTACTCATTTTATAATTTCATGACATTTGTATGAAATAATATAGCATTGGCTGTATAATGCATTGTTGTTCATACATTGGTGGTTCTGTGTGTGGTGTATGTGTGAAACTTACTTCAAAAAGCAAACTTTAAATTTATGATACTCTTATTATGTATATTACTAGCTGACCCCGCAAACGCTGTTTTGCCATAAAAAAATGATAAAAAAAATGACAAAAAAAATAGATAGTAGGACACTCAAACCTATTGAATATACATATAAAAATCTTAGCTGTCTCGGCAAACGTTGTTTTGCCATAAAGAAAAAAAAAACAAAAAAAAAATAGATACCTAAGGTAGGTAGCCGATTTTCAGACCTACTGAATATAAAATTCGATTCTTCTGAAATTCGAAAAGCCGTTTCGGAGGAGTATGGTAACTAAATTTGTGACACGATAATTTTATATTATATATTAGATTACTACTGTGGTCACTGTGAGCCATAAGGTGTCGTCTTATATTAATTCCAATATCTATGTTTACACTACGTGGTCCACAGCACGCAATATCCGGTTAAACGCTCTCCGACTCGTTCAGTCATCGGCTGGTTTGGTTAGCTACAGTCGGTCGCATACGCGCCGATTAGCCACCGATTTGCGGCTTAGAACCGACTGGCAGACAGCGAGCCTCAGTTTAGTGTATCATGAAATATTTGCATACCTCCAAAGGTTGAACCAAAAGTCAAAATTAGTTCTAAGATTCATTTAACACACTAGCAAAACATTATTGATAGGATAGTCATGCACACATATTTTTTGTTTATTTTATTAATTTACAAAACTTATGGGGCACGAAATTGTTGACGTTTTTATTTCTACCCATTAAAACTAATGTTCGACGACCTCTGTAGACTCTCGCAACAAGTGAATCTTAAAATGCACGGACAAGACAAAAATTATGTCAATTACCCAGTACCCACTCCTGTGAAGGTTTGAAGCTTTACAATGGTAGTTGACGAATATTTACCTGGGACTGCGATTTGGTTGGTCCAATTTCCAAAAAGAGGTCAATCAACTGATCTAACTCGGCAACTCGGCTGGGCAGCATTCGGGAAGCTGTGCAGTATGTTCTGGACTAATCTTCCGCAGTGTCTCAAGATGAAAATCTTTAATTCATATGTGTTGCCAGTAATGACATACAGAATGTTCAAAGTTACCCAAAAGACAAGGCAGAGGGCTACGCCTGGGGTTATAAGCATGATCGAATTAGAAATGATAAGATCCTTATGAAATTTACACCAATATGGCGCCAACTATGATAGCCTATCACTCCCACGTAGTAGATATTCCACACATCCGCACAAAATGTTCCGCTGTTTTTTTTTAATAAGTACAGCCAAGGAGTAAAACTCGATATCGAGTGATATTATGATCATCAACTTTCTAATACAATAAAATAAGACATATTCTCACCTTACATTGTATTGAACAACGCCTTTTTTGCCTCTGCCTCTGGGTAGAGGCGAATGGGGCTGCCCCTGTGTTATGTGAGATTCTCCGGACCTAGAATCGAGGCTTGGCCGCACGACAGGGTACTTTTCGCAGTCGCTGTTATGCGCTGAAGGCTGGACATCGGCAACCTCGTCATTTATTGTAGGTACACCGAATAAGGGCCTGGGTATGCTTCTTGATTGATGTATCCGACAGCTTTATGGCTTTCTGAGATATTTCTGTTAAGTTGCTGGACCCAGCCGCATACAGACCCGGTGGAGGCCGAAACCCACCCAGCAACCACAAAACCAAGGTTGCCAGACCCGCCGCGCCGCGAACCTACCAGGTACGCCGGGCCACGCCGCTCGAAGGCAGCCCCTGAGCCAGTCAGTTAAGGCAAGCTCTGTCAGGACCGACGCAAACAGAGCGTTGAAGTGCCCCTACGCCAAAAAAGACGATAAACGTTCCTTGGGCATAAATACGCGCCATGCTCCGACTAAAGACTACTTACTGGTCCTATCCGACAATAAGTGCAAGTGCGCCATCAGCAAACTGCTGCTAACACCATCCTAAGTAGACCGCGGCCTAGAAGGCCATCATCCACTGAACAAAGTCCCGAAAGACCCCCCAGACTAATTATTTTGAGAGATTTTTCCTTGCGGCCCTACGCTAACGGCGCCGAGCCCCCGACCCAACGAAATGCAGTACTTCGAGTTTGTGTGGTAGTGAAATGTCTACCCTTAAAGAGCAGGCAGCCACATTCAGTAGCTGTCCGCGCCGGCCGAAGCCTGTACCTCCCATATCCGGGGGGTTTTACCTTATCCGATTCTCGAAGGATGTGTCCGATGGCGGTTCTGTAAACCACACACGAAGTATTAAACAACACCTATCTAACACTATTCGATTCAGATTGTGCAATGCTGTGTATCAATGTCTGAATCACAACTGCCTATTTTGTTGCATAATAAATGGAAACACATTGCCAATAAATTTTCGTTACCTTTCACTTGTGGAGTTTCGGACGTAACTCGCCAGTGACTCGTGGCATTGGGATCGTAAATGGACAGATCCATTTCTTTTATGGACTCATAACTTTTCTTCATTTGTACGTCGTTTTCGAAACTTTAGATTATTTTTTTGGATAATGGATCCTCTTACATTCATTTGTAAGCTGTGAAGGCTTAGCAAAATTTAATAACTGGTTTCATTGTTGTACTTCAAAAAAAGAACTCTATTCTGACAAATATTCCCTCCTTCCTATGATGCGGGTTCTTTCAAAAGAGGCGTGCAAAAACTGCTGTGGTCCATAATATGTGAAGACAGCCTCACTAGCTGTCTTCACATATTATGGACTCTTATTACAACTTTACGTCAGGTGGTGTTGAGTTGTTTGCCGTACTTTGTATAGCAAAAAAAACTCTAAAACCTCCATGTCAGACTACAATGTCATAGACAATTTTAAAAACCATCAAAGATGTTATCATATGCATATCAGCTAATTGCAGTCCACTGCTGCGCTTTCTCCATCTAGCTACCATCTACAATCTTCTCTGTACGACAAAGAAACGAGGTACTTAATTTCTTTGGGCGTGATGTTGAGGGGGAGACAGTGAATTAATGACTCTGAAGACCGGCGCGCGTGCTCCTCAGTAGGAAGGAGGAAGGTGGGATAAGGTTAAAAAGCTGTTCAGAGCACTCTCCGTGATATAGACGATAGAAGGCGCTAAGTGATGCAATGTCTCGACGCAATTGCACAGGCTCAAGGTTGTTCGTGACCTCTACATCGCCAACGACACACACAACACGACGCTGCAATATGTCCAGAGTATCGAGGAGGTACTTGGCGAGCCAGCCCAGAAGTCCGAGCAATATCCCACGCAAGACCGGACCTGAGTTTTGAAAAACAGGCATAGTTGGTCAGGCGTGAAAAATAGACACACCTTGTTCAGGACACCGATCTTTCGTGAGGCTGTGAGCTTTTCATACAAACCAAATATCGTTTTTGAATAATCCTCTGATAACTTTTTAGACTAGCCTGACTTGCTTATGCATGGCAAGTTGTATTAGAATCGGTTTTTCGTTTTCAAAATTTTGTATTTGGGAATTTGTACAAAAAGCCACAAGGCTTTTTGCTTAAATCCTCTTAATTCGCGTAAGACTCCCGGTATCACAAGACAATCAAAACCCATTGTGTCTGGAATGTGTACCTTGACATTTTACAAACCGCGTTCCTGCAACAATTTCATGCTGTTTTGTAATTTATAGTAGTTTAATCATCATTTACCATTTAGAAATAAGAAACACCGGCCAAGTGCGGGTCCGACTCGCGCACGAAGGGTTCCGTACCATTATAAGTATATAAACAAGCGTCTACCTTTTGCCGTTATCAATATAGAGCAAAAACATCCAAAAAAAACACGTTTGTTGTATGGGAGCCCCCTTGAATATTTATTTTATTCTGTTTATTAGTATTTATTGTAAAGAAATACATCATCTGTGAAAATTTCAACTGTCGAACTATCACGGTTCATAAGATACAGCCTGGTGACAGACGGACGGACAGCGGAGTCTTAGTGATAGGGTCCCGTTTTACCCTTTAGGTATGGAACCCTAAAAAAGAACATAATAATTTCTTACGTCGTCGTTGATAGTCTTACAAAAAAGTTTTATTGTGGTCCTAATATTAGTTCTTTGGCACATTAACGTAGCGAATAGCGATTTTCCAAGTGTGAACTTTCGCAACTAGAACTTAATACGGTGAAGACACGAAACGCACAAATCAAAGTTACGAATACTTAGGATATATATGGATGCCTACGTGGAGACTTCAGACACGCACATAGGTATATAATGCCCGTTTTAAAAGAGAAAGAATTGGAATAAGCTAAACGAAATGTTTTTCACTGTATATCTACTAATTAACTTATATTTTATTGCGGGTGTCTATAGGCGGCGGTAACCGCTTGCCGTCAGCTTGTTTTTCATCTAGTTGTACAAAAAAAGTGAAAATTTTGTAGGAAGTACTAAAAAGGAAAGCTTGCATGCATTTTAATTTTTATGTTTAATTCCATTTTATTTATTGTCTACATAACCTTACCACACAGATCTGGTTACATAGGATAAATTTCTCGATTTTGAAAATATAATATTTGGTTCCTGTTTAGTTAAAAAATATAAAACTTCGCTACCGGGCGGTAGGCCCGTATGTAGAGTCTTCTAGGTAGGTACTTACCACCGCCTGTCTTATTTCAAACGTGAAACAGTTCGCTGTGATTCGGATTGAAGGGAAAGGTAGCCAGTGTAGTTACTGGGCATGGACGGTATTTCATCTTAGGCCTCAGGACGACAAAGCACCTGCAAAATATCAAGTGATTTTTTGTTGTTATTGCCGGTGTTTATAGGCGGCGGTATCCGCTTACCACCAGGTGGGCCGTCAGCATGTTTGTCATCTAGTTGTATAAAATATAAATAGCTGAGGTCTTCATACTAATAATAATAATAATAAATTTTCTTTATTGCACTCAAGAGAGAGATTAAATTACTTATACTTTTTAAATGCAAAAGTAACTCTGTCTGTCTCTAGGTATGTCTATAACGTTTTCACTCCTAATCACAAACTAAATATCTAATGCAATTTTGTACCGTGACTATACCTAATAAGCCGCGTCGCATTGAATATCATTATTATAATTCAATTAAACCCAAAGTATTTTGCTCAATGTGCAGCTACTGAATGCAGTCACAGAATAACGAATAGTACAGACGACAGCACATCAAGTTACGAACGGAGTAAGGGCGGTCTCAAGGTTAAACTGTTACGCTTGATGTTCTGTCGACTGTACAATGCTGTGTAATAATTACGTCACACACATATCAGAGACAACTCGACGGCCGCTTTGATTAATTCGCCATTCCGTGTTTCAACCGACAACAGGCAACGATGATTGAAGTGTACTTACGATCCGTGTTCAATTGTAACATGATCTCGAAATTTCCATGTGAAATTCACGTTTCCAGATTGATAATTTATGTGTGGATGAGGTCCTTTTTGATCGCGTTACCTTAAACGCAAGGTTTTGCTTACTGGAAACATTTATTTCTCAATTTTCAATTTGTCTAAATGTCCTACTGACGTATAATACGTCAGTAGGACATTTAGATAAATTTAAAATGTCCAATAGCGTCGATAACAATAATTGTCATCGACGCTATTGGACAGCGCCCGTCCCCACTGAGGTGTCGCTTTCCATTTTACTGTTGGTAACTATACCACCATAGTGAAGATCTTATACTAACTTCACATTTATTGTCATCAATTATCTAACAGTCGAAGGTTTCTGTAGAAAGGACGAATACTATTTTTATGAAGAACTTTCCTGTAATTACATGACTTAGTAATTATTTTTACACGACTTCCCTAAAAAAGGAGTCCATTGTAAGAACTTCTGGAAATCTACTGTACTTACTTTTTATATCAAATCAGCTTCATGCTGTTCTGTCTGTGTTCAAAACTGATTTTCAAAGCCTGGCACTTTTTATCGGTTTTTGAAAGAAGACAACTAATCTTTAAAATGTATCATTTAACTTTGGTAGATAATATTTGTATACTTACCGAACGTCAATTCTTAGCCATGCTTTTTAAAATGTGCCGGGGGATCTTGTTCTGAAAACAATGGCGAAGAAATTCAGCAAGGCTTGACCCTTTACAGGTCAATAGTGGTTGTTTGAAAAATGTTAAAATCCACAAGTGTACCTATCTACCTACACAGCTTAATTTCCCTGAGAAAGAAACAGAAAGAATGGACACCCAGCGCCACGAATGTATAATGCACTTTACTAAGTGTTAATGACATTCATAAATTATACATTAATAATATTCTTAAAAGTATTTATTTTTATTACACACGCATTAAAATTCAAAACGCATCTACACGATCCTTTCCCGCTCTTCCTCGCACCGCACCTCCGCACCATTAGCAGTGACGCTCCCGCAGAAAATATTCGCTAAAATTCTATAACAACTATAATTACTTCCCGCGAGTGTATTGAAACGTCTCAAAAACCAAATTGACTTGTGTGTCAATAAATAAAAACAGTTTATACAGTCCACTGCTTTAGATATTAGGAGTTTTCAAATGTAAGCCGGCTAACCGCCATTGAGTGGAAGAAAAGGTACCCACTGTGCAACTTGTATTCTCCTTTCCTCTTTCCCAAAACGCCCACACACTCCAAAGTACTACAGCAAGAACAAACTTTTCAATAACCACATGCATGCGTTGCATGATTGCATCGATGTGGATACGTCACAGACGATCGCGCGATCCACCACGGTTCGCAGCACACGCTCGCAGCTCGCAATCTCGGCAGCGATAACTTTGATATATCGGCCGCTACAGCTTTTGGAATATATTTGGACGGGATACGAAGTGCTGAGGGCTTGTTATTGAGGGACCACAAATTGCCGACATGACATGATTAACTGGAGATAGTTACATGTGTTTTGAAATGACTTTCAATTAAGGGCCGTGATATGTTTTTGAGTCCCTTAATATTTTTGGAGATGACCTTCATTCTTGTTAAAATTTACCGGTCTTTGTTTTTAAAGTGATTTAGGAATTGAATGATTTGATTTGTTTAACAAAAGTTGAATCTGCGTAGATCAGTTTTAATAAATAAAACAGAAGTGTTTTATTTATTGAAACTGATCTACGCAGATTTCGAATAAGTTTTGACGTTTTTAATTACGAAATAATTACGATTTCTATAGCTGAAGAGCTATCTAAGTCTGTTTCGTAACGAAGTGGCCACTTTTACGAATTGATTTTATTTGAAAACTGCTAAATTCGACGCGTTTTAAGTTAGCTGTTCTGTGTTTTAAATATACTAAATAATTAAAGCTCGGTTGGTTAGGAGCTCGGTGACGCAGTGGTTTGAGCGCTCAGGTATCGATTACGGAAATATCGCAACTTTTGCCATGGTCGATCCTGGCATGGGTCAATAATACTTTATTATCTCGAGCGCCTCCGTGCTTTGGAAGGCACGTTAAGTCGTTGTTCCACCACATTTGGCCAACAGTGTTATGGCCCAAACTTCCCCAGCAAACTGCCCAGCAGTGGGAGATATATAGGCTGGTGATGAAATACACCAAAGAATATAAATAACATATAATTCATAAAATAGACATAAACAAGTTCTGTCTTACATTCACATAACGTAAGAAAAAGGTGGATTTTTAATTTATCTTTGAATGAAGATATAAGAACTGAGAATTGTATATTGCACGAGTTTTTATTTCGCTAGACAAAGAACTCGAGTAATTCTGTTTATGTAGCAAATGCTCTCAACTGCTTATAATTCCTTCGAAAACATATAAGCGCCTTGTTAACTACGAGATAGGTTCAAATTGTCAGCTCTGGCACGATTTGAGAAATTTTACTGATATATTTGATTATATATTGCTAAAGTTAAATATCATTTAAAATCATCTTCGACATCACTGCGGCCTAAGATGTCCACTGTAGAATAAGGGTCTTCCCAGTGGAATTCCAAATCAACCGCTTTTGTGCAACCTGCATCCATCGGTTGAATCTACTCCTTACAACCTTGGCCAGTTCGTCCGTCCAACTATTCGGAGACTTTACACTGCGCTTTCTGGTATGGTCGACACGCCAGAAATTTTACGCAACAAAAGCTGTTCAATCTGCGCCTTACGTTCTCTACCCTTTGTCACTGCAATTTGGAAATCAATTCGAACACGTGATACACAACACATGTCTGATTAGTGCTTACGTGGTTGATCTACTGTGGTAAGTCTATAGTGATCAATGTCTTCGTAAGTTAATTGTACGGTCTTTTCGTTAGATTTTGGATCCTGTGGCGTATCTAATGTTACGGATCGTGTCTACTATCGTGGTACCTTATCCACACTGTACCTATAGATAAGCGTTTTTAGTTCAAATGAAGTCAGTTTTGAAGTTTTAAAATAAAGCCTAATTATTCGCTATGCTGTTTCTAAAAGCAGTAAATAAAATTTCCAGACATAACTCAGAGATTGAGTGCAGCATGATTTCAAATTGACAATATTTGGTATTTTCACATATTACCGCTCATGACTTACAGCGATGTGAAGCGTATTTTAATGTGATTTTCATACCCACCGCTAAGATTACGCATCCAACAAATGTTTACATAAGTAATTAACACAATTAATTATATCACGTGTAGCTATAGCGACGTCTGTTATGTAATGTATTCTATGTTTACGTAGGAATTTATTTTGTCAGCAGTTGGGTGTATGTAATATATCGTAAAATAATAATATAATATAGTAATAATCGTTTATTTCGCACCACATACCAATAGAGTACATATTTTTAAAATTATATAATTTAAAAACAGTTTAAAAAAGCTATAAACAAACATGCCCAGATTGGAATGTGGTTTGCTGGTGCCTGTGGTAGGTTATAAACCTGTATTACAGGTCACCAGATCTCCACCCTTAAAAAACGCCGTAAAAGGGTCTTCTTGGTAGTAACTTTTTACTATTTTCATTTCAATTGGTGACACTTCCAGTTACATACTTTTCTCCTTGTACTACTACCTCCTACTCCTTGGGCTACCAATGCTGCGTCTCAATAATGCCACATAGTCAAATCCGGTAAATTTATTTTTATTTCAATTACACTGGCTACCTTTTCTCTTCAATCCGAAACACAGCTAACTGTGAAATAAGAAAGGCGGTGGTACCTACCCAGACGACCCTACACATGGGCCTATACCGCCTAGTAAAACCTAGTTGTTGTATGTATCAACAATTATTAACAAAAGCGCTTACAATTGTGTACTAAGTTGAATTTTCTAGATGCAGTTATGTGTGTATTACAGATTTTTCTATTTGTTGACGCCTACAGAGCTTTTCAATTTGTACTTCAAATTTGGCTATCACTCCTAAAATACTCACTGCTTGATTATACCTATCTTCGCTCAATATGTCACACTCTCACAGCATTTTCGACTTTAATTCCTCACTGACAAGGGATCTTACCTGATTACCGACTGCTTCATCTTCGAACTCGCGTGTCTCATTAGGCGCAATTAATTGAAGTGGGGTGAGACGGAGTAATCAGCCTGGAATAAGTCAAGTTTCTAAACGAGGAGATTATGTTGAAAATGGCTTAAAATCGTCTGTTGATAGAAGGATACGCCTTCGAAAATATCGTGTTTATATTTGTAATTGGCTTATGGTTTTGCAATTGCTTATGTTTGATAACAACGACATTTTGAATTGCGTAATTTTTTATTCACTTTCCCTAATCTTCGTATCGTATCATAAAATTATGTAGATAATCCCTACCATTTCTGAATATTAATATCTTGTAATCTCATGCTACGGTTCTATAAATTGTTATGGGATTCAATTATCGCTTATTCGATAGTCTGGCAACCTGAAACATTTTTTACGTCATTGTTACGATCTGTTCGACATTTGTCACCCTCTTCACTAACACAAAATTCGTTACTTGTTCCATTTTTGTTCTGTATTTTTATTAATTCACCTTTTCGCATTATTGAGTCCTAAAATACAACGATAATTTAATGGTTTGCGTAATACCGTAGCGCCTAAAACATACTTTTGGGTATTTTACAAACATGACGAATCTTCAACTGAATAAATCAGGTATTTTTAGCAAAGGTACCTGAATAATGTTTTTGACAAATCTGTGTGATTTTCAATTGTTCCTTCTTAAACACTTGGCTTATCTCGTATCTTTATATAACAAACTGAAATAATCTTTAAGGGGGATTAGTAGGCTTTAATTGAGAACAAAGCAAGATCTAACAAAAGCCAAAATATGTAAAATAGGCTTACATCGTGTTAAAACTTGACAATACATTTTGCTGATTCAGGGTCGAAGTAACTCAAGATAAAGTGCCAGGTCTTAAATGTTTTATACGGGGATTCACTTGCCGTTTTGTTCAGGATATTTTCGGCGTGGAAAATACTTCAGTTGAATCAGACTTGTAATTCAAAATAATGATATTTAATTCCTAAATATATTACTCTTCAATTCTCTAACTCGTTAGCTTAGTTTGTAATTCAGTGTTCTTTCAGAAAATGTATACGGAATTAAATATTTATCCTAAAAATACAACTCCCAAGGTATGAATAATCACAAGTCCCAGCAGCCGAAGTTATGGACAATAGCTACCAAATTATAATACATCCGATTACGTAATTTTGTTAGCTCGAGTTACAATGTTATTTAATGAAATGCTCCATGATCTAACGAGTGCTTTGTAAATCACGTTATTATTTAAATGTTATTTATGTAAATCGTTGTAGTAGTCAACTCTCACGTTGACATTAGTAAAAGCCTTTTGTTGTACTATATTGACAAAATCTACGCAGCAAACTCATTCCACAAACTAACCTGCTATATACTATTTTGGAAATGTTCCAATTTCAGCACTCAATATTTATTATTTAGTGGTACAAAGATAAACTCCATGACTTTGAGACTTAAACTTGAGTCTACAGTATTAGTGTAGTATCCGCATCGTCACTTTAATTATTGATGTATGTATTTGAAGTGTAAATTTGGTTAAAAATATTATTGGAGATTTCTTTTAAACCATCATTTCCTACGATTCATAACAAAACAGATTTATAGCTTAGCTACTTTAAGCAGAGTCTCGGTCTAAACCAGAATGAATCCTGAGATTCATTCCGCAAATTTCCGTACACAGTTCTTAGTCCAACAACAACTGCTATAAATCCTAAGCTTTTGGCACAATGGCGTTATGAGCGGTATTAATAAGTGGTCGTGAATAAGGATCCCTAGTTTGTTTTGTTTTGGTAATGTTTTCTGGTAACACGTGATTAGGGCAGCCCAATGTGTTTGGACGATTACTTTCCCTCATTGGTTTCAATAAGTTACGGTAGAAGTTTCCGGAATTTCGCGCTAGCATCATCCTAATTAGAACATGTGTTACTTTTACCACGAACATGCGATATACCAACAACGTTATCAGACTTCATAATGACCTAGACAGAACTTTTTATGCTTGACATCAAAATTATTGCCTTTATAAAATGCAGCGCTAGAGTTTAATAAATGCTAGCTTTCGCCTACGACTTTATCTGCATTTTTCCACGGGAACGCATTCCCGGGAGAAAATTATCCTATGTTTTAATCCAGATTATAATCTATCTCTATACCAAATATCATCTAGATCAGGGGTGTCAAACTCAATTTTGCAAAGGGCCATATATTAAATTTGGTATGTGTAGGCGGGCCAGATTCAAATAAAAAAAATTAAAAACTTTCATAGAGTAATCGTGTGAAGTCTAAAAGCTCTATAAACATGATTCTTCTTTGGCCGTATTGATACGGTCTGGGGGCCGGATGCGGCCCGCGGGCCTTTCTTTGATATGACTGATCTAGATCCATGTAGCCGATGTAGCGTGATCGAGTTATAAAGTGGGATTACAATTTATCAGAAAAATAATGCAGGTAAGTCATCTAGTGGATGAATCATTATAAGCGAGTTCAAAATTCAAAATGATTTAGTACTATAAGTATAACGCATAACTGGTGAGCAGCTTGGTGCCATAATGAGCTCAGTAGCGGAGTACGGGTTTAGCGCTCTAGTTTCGATTACGAAAACAAAACAACTTTCGCCCTGGTCGGTCCCGGGATGGGTCAATCAAATTTATAATCTCGAGCTCCTCCGTGCTTCGAAAGGCACGTTGATCCGTTGGTCCTGGTTGTTAATGCAACCGCTTTAACCCACCAACCCGCAATAGGCCAGCGTGGTGGTGTTATGGCCCAAGCTTCTCATGTGTTTCTCCCATGAAGTAAGGCCTGTGCCCAGCAGTGAGATTTATATAACTTGACTTGATGATGACAGTTGACTTTTGACTCTAGTCCAGAAGCCAATACTCACATTTTTTTTTATCTGCTCGAGTTGACAGTTCCTCGTCAGCTTTTATTTAAATTTTCCCTGGATGACAAGGCAAATTAACAAAACTCAAACATGAAAAAGAGGGACTCAAAAATGTAATTTAAAAGTTCTCGTTTAAGCGTCGAAAGTTTTAGCGGTTTTCGTTCTAAAAAATGCTGTGAGTTTTAATGAAATGACAGCGAATTCAAGTTTGTTATTTTATTGCCTTTGTTTCTAATTTATTTTGAGGAAACAATAATTTACCTGTCATGTCACTGTCAAAGGATGATATAATAATTCGAACTGAATCATTTATTTCAAATGTTTTTGTGTTGAATACGTTCAGTCTTTTACTTATTTCTAAATTATTAAAGGTCAGTCCATTAATTTCAGTTCACTGTCACTTTGATGTGTTGTAATAAAAACTGGCGGCGAGAAAGTTTTCGCTGTAACATACAATACAAAAAAATTTTAAACTAAAATTAAAACCGACTTCAAAAAACTGAAAAGGATAAAATAATTAAATTTAAGTAGGTATTCATCCCCTAGAAACATATTTTTGGAGTCGGTGCTTCACTTTCTATTGTTTTTGGAAACCACTTAGCACCAACTCCAAAAAATGTTTCTAGGGGATGAATACCTACTTAAATTTAATTATTTTATCCTTTTCAGTTTTTTGAAGTCGGTTTTAATTTTAGTTTTAATTTTTTTTTTCACAATTTTTAGTGGTAACTTTCTACGGTCGAAGCTAGATGGGTGATCGTAAACTTATATTGTTTCCTACTATAGTATCGTTTCACTAGAAAGTCATTTGAAAAGCAAAACTTCGCAATTTCGCATATGTAGACGACTTCATAATTTAAGTTTTTTTAAATTTAAAACCAAAGTACCCAACTGTTTTTGAAAAAATTTTTATGGGACCAAATGGCAGCTATTCCGCATCGAACAAAAAAAGAATCACGTAAATCGGATCAGTAATCTCGGCGTAATCGGTGTACATACATAGAAAAAAAAAAAAAAACACCGGCCGAATTGAGAACCTCCTCGTTTTTGAAGTCGGTTAAAAAGGCAGCCACTGTACTATATTTCTACAGCCATGATAGCACTAATCAGTGTGAATAAACCTTGGTGACCTTGCTTATTTGCAGCTTAATTGTTGTGATTTTATATCCTTGCATTTATTAACATTTTTGCTTGCTATTTTATGCGTTCTTAATAATTGCATTCTTAAATTTCTAGTCTCCATGATAAATTCTAAATATAAAGTAAGAACACCAAGTACACAAATGGCACTCGAACTACAGACGCTGCATTTGCCACATCGGATCGCAGCAACAATAACGAGAAACATACGCCAGATATTCGGACGGTAGTTCGGTAATAAATTGAATCCGAGCGGGCTGCTCTGCCAAGATCTAATTATATTAGCCTTTGTTGTGTGGACGGACCTATCGGCTATAATAAACGTGGTCGAATGACGCGCCGGCAATGCGAGTGATATACGTGGTTGGTAATTGGTAGTTGACTTTAAGTTTCTAATTTTAATATGATGGAAGGTTTTCTTGTATGTATGCGTCATAGGAGCCCATTTATTTCTGCGACCAGTGGTGAAATTATCGGTTCCAAGATTTTGATTCTTGTTATGCTTGATGTAAATAGGCTTTATTTTTTTCCTTCCTTTAATGTTGAAATATAAACAGAGAAGTTGTAGGTACCGTTTTACTGAATTCCTGAATCCGTTGCGTAAGTCAGTGTTTACACCAGTATGCCTCTTACACCTCGGAACGCACCTTCTGTGACCAAGGGCGTAGCCAGGATTTTGTCAAGGGGGGGGGGGGGGGGGGGAATATAATTATCTAAGGTAAATGCTGCATGAGCAATGGGGCAGGTTACGTTAAAAATAAAAACATAATATCCATCAGTTGATTTATTTTACAAAAAAAAGCTCCTGAGTCATGGTTACAAGCTGTTTTCGAGGGTTAAAACAAATCGTCTCGCACGCAGGTTTGACGACTTCCAGCCTCCCGAACAAGCCGGATTTCGAAAAGGCTTTAGTACCATAGACCACATACATACGCTGCGGCAGTTTATACGGAAGACCGAAGAGTACAACCTTTTATTATGCTTAGCGTTTGTGGACTATGAGAAAGCCTTCGATTCTGTTGAGACCAAAACTCGAAACCAATACAACGAGGTGTAAGACAGGGCGATGTCATTTCGCCGAAACTGTTTACAGCCGCGTTGGAGGATTTGTTTAAGCTTTTGGACTGGAGAGTACTTGTCATCAACATAAACGGCGGGTACATGACTCACCTTCGTTTTGCTGATGATATCATAGTCATGGCTAATACCCTGGAGGACTTGGGCACAATGCTCGACGACCTCTGTAAAGTTTCCCAACAAGTGGGTCTTAAAATGAACATGGATAAGACCAAAATTATGTCGAATTTCCATGTCGTACCCACTCCTGTAAAGGTTGGAAGCTCTACACTGTAAGTTGTTAACGAATATATTTACCTGGGGCAAATAGTCCAACTTGGTAAGTCCAACTTCCAGAAAGAGGTCAATCGACAGATCCAACTCGGCTGGGCAGCGTTAGGGAAGCTTCGCAGCATATTCTCGGACCCACGAAAGTCTTCAATTCGTGTGTGTTGCCAATGACGACTTACGGAACTGATACGTGGCCGCTTACAATAGGCCTCATAAGAAGGCTCAATGTCACCCAAAGGGCAATGGATAGGGCTATACTCGCGATTTCTCTGCGTGATCGAATCAGAAATGATGAGATCCGCAGAAGAACTAAGGTCGCCGACATATCCCCAACAATTGCGAACCTCAAGTCAAGTGGCAGTGGGCAGGCCACATTGCAAGAAGGACTGACGGCCGTTGGGGCGGAAAGGTCCTCGAGTGGCGGCCGCGTACCGGGAGACGCAGCGTCGGCTGACGAGAGCAGTCAAACTACTACGCCACCGAGCTCCTTATAAATGTATCCATTTAAACTTATCCCGCTTTTTCTGTTTTTCATGGTTCCTGGTTACTGGTGTATATTATACTGCTATCACATCGACTCTATCTATAGTCAATCATACTTGGACTGGTGTACTTACTAGATGAACATTACTAGATCTCGTAACTCAAATTAAAGTTTGTGTTTCTTGATCTCCACTTCACTAAAAAGTATCTGGGGCGGGGACCGATTTGGCGACCTATCGCAACCCGGTATCATCTGAGCTACCATGGACTCGGGATGAGCCTTTAAATTTTTTCTAGTCTACATATCTTTATTTGCGTAGACTAGAAAAAATTGTCACTTCACTGAGTCCTGGACAGTACTACTGATCAATATTGACAGTAATATTGATGTCAATAATAACAAGCTGATCTAAAACTAGAAATAACTTTTTCATGTATTTCGAAGTAACAAAATTGTTTTTGAAAATAAAATTTTATCTTCTTGATTTGAGTGTGTAATCTATCCAGGAACTTGGTGATACTAAACAAAAGCTTAGACTTAGTTATAGTTTTAAATGATGGCTGGCACATGCGTCATACTTGTGAACAGGTGCCACTAGTGGAAATGGTCATCTCTAAGCTTCCTTGATTTTGTAATAATTTACCTACATATTCATCAATAGTATAATTTTTGAGGGATTTTTGAGTTTTATATGGCATTATATGATATTATATATAAAACAATACAATTATTATTGTAATGACGTGGTCAGACAAGTGTTTAAAATTAATGAAAGATGATTGGCTTTATTAGGTTTTTGTATATTAATTGTTGACCTTTGTGTATTGTAATACCTATATTGTGATGGTGCATTGTCGGACAGCCTTTAAATACAGTAAATATTCTTGTCATTAGGTACTTATTGGTACGTTAATATACCTTTTTTATACTCTGTGCGACACTGCACTGCTAAATACCATTACTGTGTAATTAAACATTGTAACTTAATAATTGAAAAGAGTGACTACACGAGTTTGTTGCCGGAATCTTCTCGGTAGTTCAACTTTTGGAACCGGTGTAAATTCAGACAGACTGACAGACAGACAGACAGATAGACAGACTGACTGACTGACAGACAGACAGACAGACTGACTGACGGACAGACGGACCGACAGACGGACCGATAGACAGACCGACAGACAGACCGATAGACAGACATTATAACATTCTTAGCTTACGTAGATCCAGATAAGACAGAGAGACAAACATAATGTAATTGTTAGTTAGTCAATATTATTTTTATGTGATAGACATAAGGGTTTTTTTGTTGACGATTCGAAAGTGATTCTTGGGGGGCCTAATTGAATAAAGATATTTTCATTTTCATTTTCATTTCATTTTCAAATGGTTTTCGTATTGGGCTAATTAAGTTTCTGACTCAGAAGTTCACTGTGAATACATTTCAGAATAGAACAAGGAAGTCTACTATAGTGCGAGACTTACTCGCCACTCGATTCGTAGTACGTTTATAGCAAATTGATTGTCCTAGGCACTTGTTGTTCCATTTTCTTGCACGGTGCATTATAATGACAGATGACTGCATGCAGACGCTTTTTGCATTATCTGTTGGGGAGATGGGCTTCTCAGTTATTTGGCAGCTATTAATCCTCTATTAGGCTGGACTTGATTTAATGAATGGATATTTATGACGGACTAGAATTTCAATAGCGTGAAATCATAATTAATAGCTGACGTACATACAGACAACCGGTATGCTTCAAAGCTATATTATAATACTTAAAAAAGGTACAATAGATTTTATTTTAATACGACTGCCTGACGAAAACCTACTAACCAAAACAATAAATAGCGTTGTTTTACTAGCGTAGAAAACAAGTCCACCATATGAACGTACCCCGCTACTTGATTTTTATAGGATAAGCAACGCCCTTGTATAAGCAGACGCGAACCGTATACCGATGAAAATTTTCTGCTCGATCTGGTTGGTGGTAGGACTTTTCTTAGTCCGCCTGGCTAGCTACCACACCGTCTTACCTAAGTCTAACAACATTGTTGTGTTCCGGCAGTTGGAGGTAAGATAACCCGTTCCTCTATGGTTAAAGAATACGGGTACAGCTAGCTTCCATCTTAGACCTTATCATCACTTACCTACCATCATGTGAGGTCAAGAGATACCCCGCGTTAAGAATAAAAAAAAATATCCATGATGCAAATGCTTTGCCTGAGTTGAGACAAGATATTGGCCTAATATTAGGGTATTGTGAGTTAATAACAAACATGGGGTGAATTTGAACGAGGGCGTACATATTATGAAAGAAAAGGGTAGTTGATAAAAAAACCTATTTCATATGTAAACACCTATCTCCTCTAAAACATTAAATAACTTTTCAATTACTGACATCTATAGTATTATGTAACTAATATTACTCTTCTCCACCTTACGTCCAATATTCGAGAGAAATTCGTTTATCAATGTTTCGTTTTGGGTCATTTAGGCGAGGGTCAGATGGGATGGTCAGATATAGCCCTGGTTATTTTGCTGAATGAATAATACAGCGAAGCGACCGGCCACTTTTTGGATAGTGAACGGCACTACAACTAGAACACTTTTATTCAATTTTGAACCTTATCATCAACGTATAAAGATTTGAGGTAACAGCAACGCAGTGCCAATTTCTCATGTAAACACCGTATTAAATCGATTCTGCTATGTAATACTTTGTAATGAGTTCAGTCCCTCTTTCCTTATCTTTTTTAAATCATAAATAAATTGAGCAAGGGTGCCAGGAAGATGGATTAGGAGCAAATTGATTAATTTGAATGTTTATCAATGTAGAGTGTCGCGACAGCGCCGCAGGCTCAGTTTGCCCTTTTTGGTGCCCTATTTACACGATGACAGCTGTATCGTTATTCACAAGATTCGGAACACAGTTTTGTTTCAACAAATCACATTCCGTCTCGCTCTGACGGACCACCATAAAAAGTATCAGTCACAATGTGTCTGATATTCGAATGTTGTGTATAAGGGTGGCGAACCATATTGGAAGCTCAAAGATGTTTTCAATTACGTATACTTTGTAAATCTACACAAACATTTTGTGGAATTCTTATAATCAAACTTCATTACAGCAGATGTTTAGTACTGACGTCTAACTATCGATGATAAGTCAACTCTTTTCATTTTGAAACATGTTCTCAAGATCTCAGACTAATATAGATACTCTGCTTAATCCGATTTCAGTTGTTAATCGACGATCTTTAGCAGTAGTCGTCAGAGAACGAATTTTCTCTGACCATCATCGGTTCCGATCCGGCAATGTTCTAAATCGCCCAAGAAGCGGTTTCTTTAATTCGATAAATCCGTCTTCTAAGGTACAGTGTACAACATGTGTGATTCTAAATTGGGATCTATCTTACTAATGATAAAAAAGATTGGCTTTTGCTGTACAACTTTTAAGGTTGGGTTTTGTGTTGACTCCATCTTAGTATTAATATATTTTTCTAGATTGTAGCTACATATTATATAATATACGTTACCTATGATTAACGACAGAATCTTATCGATGGCCGGCACTATCTGAATTTGAAATCCTAGCTTATCTTAAAATAGAGTTGAAGAAAGATAAGTTCTAATGAAGTTATAAATGTAACAATTATTGTGAATAAACAAAAACAAAGAAACTAGGCTTAAGGATAAATTGCTGACATAACAAAGAAACGAAGACGAAAAGAATCAGCGTGTGCAAACATTTTGACGATCTTATGTTGTCAAACATAACAACAGTAGGTATAACGTGTTATACGTTAATGGGACTGTAAACTATGAATTTTAATAGATAATAAGCAAGGTTCTGCATAATCTACCAGAGAGATAATATGAATGTGGCGAAGTTAAGACACCCGGCTTCAGAGTCTTTATACATATTTAAATGAAACGCAGACAAGTTTTACAGAGTGCAAAACTATTGGAAAACAACATAAATATGCGACTCACTGTATGTGTGAATAATGTCGCTTGAAATCCGGATAGATTATGCTCTTCTATCTTAACTTGATGGTAATTTTGATATTTATTTGCAAGGTGTTTGTTAATGGTAAAGTCTTGGCCTGCCATATCAAATAATTTCCTTGATATTGCAGTTGTATACTAGATTTTGCTTTTCGACCCTGCTTAACCTAAAAAAATATTAATAAATGAAAACAAAATTGTCACAATATTCTTGAATCTGTTAAGTCAGACTTAAAACTTGAACATTCTTACCGAAAGGATCATCCCGTTAAAGCTGATCCAACTTTAAACTCAGTGGGTTAAATTTAAAAATTCGAATATCTTAAAAACTTATCCTAGCAAAAAGAAATTTTAAAACTTTTTCCTGAACTATTATCGGCGACTTATTAAGAATTTTGTTTCTGATTGTCTGTTCACGTATCTTGCCGAATGGTGATCGTTAATAAGTATATCTTATAACCTTGAAATATAATAGTGTATTATGAATCCAATTTAAAAAGTTTCAAAGTAAGGAGCTAGAATGGCGACCATGTAACGGAAAGCGCAAAGTAGGACGGCCACCCACTAGAATTAGATGGACAGACGACCTGGTCAGGGTCACGGAATGCCGTTGGGTGCAAGCTGCGCAGAACCGTTCCATTTATAAATTGATGGGGGAGACCTCTGTTCAGTAGTGGACATGATAGGCTGGTATGCTGACGATGAAGGAGCTTACTGGTATCTAGTTAGGTGTAGTGGTTTAAATGCAAATAGTTGATCCAACCACTGACATTGTTGGATATAAATGTCTTCATGACGGTTTTTACTGCTACCGTTTTCACCAAGAAAAAAAGATCAAAACTTGTCATTGTTTTTCCCCGCAGGGAAGCCTGTGCAGCAATTATCAATAATGTTAGTGATAAAGATGATTGATGTAGAAACTTCAAGGGCAAATGTTACAGTTGTTCACGTAGATAAAATGTCAAAATATCAAAATTAATTCCAATAAAATAAAATAAAATACAAAGAACTTAAATCAAAACGACATACAAATACAATTAATAAACACTTTTAAGTCGACTGTCACCATACCGGGCACCACAGGGGATATGTTTACTACAACAATGCTGAATATAGGGGCAGTCCAGTCTCTCGGCTATCATCGCCAGGACGCTGTTGGAGCTGGCCCGCACTCTGCGCACCAATGACGCGCACCTTTTACGCATCGTTGCATAAAAGCAGTCGGTGCGCGCCGCCGCAAACATGCCGGAAGCACTGCAGAAGCGGGGCAGCCCCACCAACACCCGGAACGCATTATTAAACTGCACTCGTAGTGCATTGCATGACTGCTGTGAGTAGTTAGCCCACAGTGCACAAGTGTACAGCGAAGTGCAGTACGCACGAAAGAGGGTAATCTTCACGTCAACCGAACTCCGCGCGAATCTTCGAGCCAACATATTTGCTCGCCTTGACAGCACTCTCCTCTCGCGCTCAACATCAACGTTGTCTTTGAGATCACCGGTGACTATGTGCCCTAAGTATTTGAAATGTTCCACTCTGTGTAATGAGACACCGTTAAGAAATACTGGTGGTATACTTTGTGGACATTTAGCACCGCCTGCCTCAAAGACCATATACTGTCTTTTAGAAACGTTATATTTTAAGCCGTGCTCCTCGGTATATCTCTCTCAAATCCGCAGCAGTTGTCGCAACCCACAGACCGACGCGCTCAGCAGCACCATATAGTCAGCATAACTAAGATTATTTATACATACGTCATCAACGTGACAGCCGACATGACAACTGCTGAGCTCGGCAATCTGTGAATTAACGTATATATTGAACAGCGAAGGCGAGGTCAAACCACCGTGCCTCACGCCGCACTGAAGTTTATACGACACAGACACTGCACCTGACGTTATTCACCTGATGCGCATACCAGTACCTAAAGATACTAATAAGTTCATGTGGTAACCTAATGCTCTCCAATTTCTTCCACAAGATTTCATACACTACCAGGTCAAATGCCCTGGACAAGTCGAGGAAACACGCATAAACAGGAGTTTTACGATCTAAGTAATATCTAGCGGCGTGCTTAAGACACAGTATTGCATTCTCCGTCGATAATTTGGGTCTAAATCCATCCATCCATCCATCGCATTGATTCAAGTGTGTATTAAGCACGCCATCAAACACCTTAGCGATTACAGTGGCCAGGGAAATAGGCCTATAGTTACTTTTATCCGCCAAATCACCAGTTTTATTTTTCACTATTGGAACTACTACCGTTCTCATAAGATCTGTTGGCAAATAAGAGTGACTCACGCACAACGAATAGAACATTGCAAGCACTCTAGACGTATGTGGGCCAGCGTGCTGCAAACGCTCCATGCTGAGGCCATCGTGTCCTGGAGATTTTTCCTTTGTTATGTACAAACTACCGTAACCTTATTGTTTGAATAGTCGTAATTTCGTTTTACCTAAAGCTTTTAAATTTTAATGACGCCTTTTGTCGTGACGCGTCAGAAAGGCATCAGTTTCATATCATTACTAGGTGATATTTACATTAATCTGTCGTGATGTGTCGTGATGCAATCTGTTGTGTCGCATCAAAAGCGCTCCCGATGGCATCAGAGCGCCGGGTATAGGGTAGGCAGGGGAGGCGGGGGAGCTGTCGCGTCAGACAAGTATGTGTTACTCGTCAGATTTTGTTGCAATATCGGTATACTTACACCTATAAAGTACGGACGACCTGATTGAAATTACTGATAAAAAATACTGATGGAAGTTTCTGGAATCGTTCTAAAGCTGTGCGAGACAGTGAATGTCGCTTTAACTTTTTTTAAAAATAAGGAAGGAGGAACAAAAAGAAGAAAGAAAAGGTAAAAAGGAGTAAAAGATATAGTGTTCAGTCAACAACACAATATTTTCTTCAATTCTCCTTCTTTATTTTCTAAGAAGATGTGCCAGCACCAAAATTTAATATTTGTCTATAGGCTGCGGTAACCGCTTACCACCAGGTGAACCGTCAGCCTGTTTGTCATTTAGGTGTATTAAAAAAACATCTTCTTCATAATCAGAATCGAAGTCGGCAGATTCGTAGAAAAACATTGTGAACGTGACAACTCTCCGTGAGCTATGAGTGTTTTGATTCAAAAATATCGTCAGAAGACATCATAATGCGACATAAAGATGTGAACAGTAATCGTCACGTCAGACAGCATCACAACCCGACACGTCAGACAAATGTAAATGTAAGAATCACCTTTAGTTCTATAAAACTTTTTGAACATAACATCGGGTACTATAACCTCTCCTAATTTTGCATGAAATGAAGTCATATGGCCTGCTAAGGTAATAAATCGATTCATTTTTACACAGAAGGGAACCAAAAATATTCTGACCCCATACAGCCATTTCATATGTATTTCGCTTATTTATTTGAACCAAGATCTTCGCAACTGCCAAAAACTTCTCTCGACGACACGTCTTATCCCTAAATCGCTATATTCAGGATCCTCGCGAATTGTAACAAGGCCTGTTCTTAGATCCTCTATGTGGAATATCGTATCATTTCCCTTCCTTGTGCCTTCCAAGCCGCACGCTTGTAGAATACATTAAGTTTTTCCTTCGTGGTATTGAATACGCATGCATTTATCGGAGTTTTTCTTTTGATATTGGGAATAACGTTTTTATTAGTTTGATGGATATATCAAACAGAACTAAGTATCTGATGATGTGAAAGTAATATGTAATACTTTTTTTTTTTTTTTTTTTTTTTTTTTTTTTTTTTTTTTTTATACACTCACACCTATTACCTAGCCCAAAGTAAGCATCATTAAGAGCTTGTGTTATGGATACTAGATAACGGAGAAATAATGATAATAATATGTATATAAATATTAGAAATATACTAAATAAACATATAAACATCCATGACTCGTAAACAAATGCCCGTACTCATCATACAAACATTTGTTCCTACCGGGATTCGAACCCGGGACCTCTTGACCGAGTAGCCTGGGGTACAGACCACTCGGCCAGCCGGTCGTCAAATACTTACACAAGTTTGGATTAGTGTGAACGCCAGACTGTAGAGAATTTGAACAGATTTAGCTCAGTAAGTACTTATAGGGTATATTTAATAGATTTAGAAACTTTTTTCCAAGTAGGCCGTGTAGATAAGAAAGTGGCCACAAAAAACGCTAATTAATTTAGAAAAAGCCGAACTGTGAATGACACGGGGTGTTAAAGGAACTTTTCCTTGATGGGCGAGAGTCGCGTTGTACTGTATCACATTCTCAATTAATTATTAGACATTAATAATTCCGATCTAAGCATTTAGATATAGGAACAAGAGAAGAATATGTGTTAATACCTTATGATAATACTGTCTCAAAAGGATAATTTCATTTGTACGATAGTATAATAATAAACTTGAAGCAGACAATGTCCGATACGATATACATCATTCAGACTTCACTTCCATATTTCGTCTCTGTCTCGCAGAAGGACTATCTATTGTGTCAGAATGGTACAAAAAATAGGATGACATCCAAGCATAGTTGGTACAACCAATATTTGTAATCACAAGCTCCTCCGTGCTTCGGAAGGCACGTTAAGCCGTTGGTACTGGTGTATTCTTAGGTAGGTACAGTCGACCACAGAAGTAGCTTAACACTTTAGTACCATGTCACACCGACTATTGCGCTCGTATCGTATAGTGCTACCATACTAATATTGAGGCCATAGTTATTGTGACATGGTACAAAAGTGTTCAGCTACTTCTGTGGTCGATCGTACCAATTAAAAAAAATACTAACTTAAAAAATGTTAGTAAGTAAAGAAATTTGAGTACTTGGAAGTTAAAATTTCCACGGCACGGCTTTCCATAAAAACTTTCAAGTCGAAAATTTTGGAAACGAGCGAACCGATTCCAACAAAACTTTCCATGCTTAAGCATGTCAGGCTAGTTTAATTAGCTATAAGAGGAGTTTTCGAAAAGTCTAGTAATAAATCATTTATTGGCGATTTTTGGTTTACGAGTGCATGAAAAGCTAAAAAATGGTGTTATTTAATTATTATTAGACTTTTCGAAAAATCTTTTGACCACTAATAAGACGAGCCTGACTAGCTTGTGCATGTAAAATCTTATTAGATTCACTTTGTTCGTTCAATGTATTTTCGACTCGAAAGTTTGTATAAAAAACCGCGTGGCGCCGAAAACCCCTTATATGTTAAATTATTATGATTTAAGTACCGTTTATTTTCAAAACTGTCATCGTAATTACATAGCTTTGTCCACAGCAATTACAGCAACTTTTAGCTTGTGCTTGATCGTAAAATCTTTGCTAAGCCTGTTTTCTCTTGGGTAAAATCGCTTGTTATGCTACAGCGATGATATCGCAACGTCTACAAGAAGTTAACAATAAAAAGTTTGTGATTGGAAATTAAAAAATGGTGACCAAACCAGCGGACACTCGCTTGTTTAGCGTATTTGAAACGAATTAAGTAGCTACACAAAAAACCATTGCTCAATATTCGGTAGATGGGTTTGGAGTAAGTAGGTACTTATAAACAAACTGCAAAACAGGTTCACTGATTAACTGAGGCGCATACAGGCTTTTGTGTAGAGTTCAGGAATCAAAGGAACTTCTGTCTGCGATGCCCTGGCTATAATCAAAATGATTCTGCGAATTGCATCTCCAAGATCAGAAAACTATAGGCTTTTTCAGCACAAATTGATAGTGAAACTTACGGCAGCTATATTTGGGATACAAGAAAAGTAAAAGGAGCGGAGGCACATATTATAATCTCGAAGAGTTGATAAGTGCATCGTAATCGTCATGACCTTATATTAAAGTAATATACAAAGTCACAAATGTTGAAGCTTCAAATATTTATTTTCATATATTTTTGTTCGGGTTTTCTAAGAAAGTCAAAGTTCTGTAATCTACTTACGAGTATTTCATCATATTAGCCTATTGCAGTCCACTGCTAGACGTATACCTCGCCAAGGCTGCGCCACAAAACACAATCTTCAGCTTTTTTATATCCTCGGTCCACGTAGCAGAGGGACGCCCTACATTAGGTACGTTTGCCGAGGCGTGGCAAGGCGTTACGTATATTATTTCTAATAATTAGGGTTCTATTTGTACTTAGCCGTGTGTATTGTAAATTGCTCAGAATTCTCTGAGATGCCTTCAGCTAGCTTATTAGCTAGCGGAATGCCGGTGGATCAAATATTCGGTGCTATACATAATTATGTACATTGATGTTTCACAACGAAACGTTGAGATCCATTGTAGCGTGAAACAGCAACTTATACATATTAACTTTGTCACATAATACTCTCCATTGTACTTTAAAATTACAAATAACAATTTGTTAAAAAAAAAAGTATAGCAAGGGTGCACTTATTTAGCGAATAAGGGGCTGATTTGCTGCAACCTAGTGTTCATAGTACTTAAATTTATTTTCTTGTTTCAGGTATTGACGCGACCTAACATAGCCGTGAGGAAGTAGTTTAGGTGTCCATTTTGTCTCCTCGACTAATGATTAGCTTCAAACTAACAGAAGACTTGGATTTACTAAGATATCCTAAACGTAGGTTGTAGTGGAAAATCTCTTTGGGGTTTTAGAGGCTTCGAACACCACTTTTCACAAGAAGGAGGAGGTAGTGTAATGGTTTTCACAGCGTGAAATAATAAGATGAAACGTGCTATTGCAGTATTTCTAACATCCGACATCCACGCGAACGACGTCGCGGGCACTGCTAGTTATTATTAGTTATTAGTTAATAAAAAAAAATACTCGTTGCATGACCTCGGTATGGCTAATCTATGTTTTGACAGAACATATTTTTACTTGTGACATTCGACATTTAAAAGAACAAGAAAGATCACGGAAAAACTAATCCAAAGATGATCTAAAAAGTATTTTTATATAAATATAATGCCGGTAGAATACAAATGGTAGAGGAAGCTCTCTTAACACCCTATTTAAGCTGACTGTTTGAACTCTCACTGTGGTTGAACCTCTCCTTCTACCTTCAGTAGGTACGAAAATAGAGGTATAGTCCGCCCACAATGCACATGACACCACAGATTAATAAAAGTGACACGGAGTAAGATACCAATCGATATGATTCAATTTGCTATTCAGAGTGCTTTCTCTACCTCATGCATACTCGTATATCTGCAACGCTATAGCATTGTAGTATCCACATACTACTGAACCAACACTGCGGTCATGCAATATCAATTAGAGAGGTGTGACTTTAGATTTTGATAACTTTAAGCGTGTGACAATATCTTGTCAAAACATGTGAATTCATTAAACCATAAGAAAAATAGCAAAAACAAAAGCTGGGCTTTATCACAGAGAGTGCTCTGACAAGCTTTTTGATCTTATCCCACCTTATTCCTTCCAACTCAGGAGCACGCATGCCAGTTATCAACTTACTGTCTCCTCCTCAACATCACGTACAAAGAAATTTAGTAACTTATTTCTTTGACGTAACTCCAGAAATTGGAATTCTTTGCCGGCACATGAGTCCCTTCCTATACTAAGGGGTTACTTAAAAAAGGTGTGAAAAATCACATTTTGGGCCGGCAAGGTGGAGGTGGTTAGAGCAGTTTCTGAACTGCACAAGCAGTTTTCGCATATGGACTCTTCTTACCGCTTCACATCAGGTGGTATTGAGTTATTTGTCGTGTTAAGTGTAAAAAATGAACATTTTGCTGCTGATGAGATTGTATCTTTAAAGTATACATGTATGTCACATGCAATGCAATGAAATAAGTACCTATAGTTCATTATTTCATTGTTTATTGTAAAAAACAAGTAGCATATAACTAGTATTATGTTTTTAAGGTAGGCGGTTGAGAAACAGCATTTCTTTTTATGATTTCAGAACGAAACACTTGTGCTTCGACAGTTTTAAAGTTTAGCAAGTTTTAAATTCTCTTTTTGTGCAACTTTACAGCACTATGAATGTCGAGTCTTGCTGCTGTAACTTTCTGGTGAAATATTAAAGTTGCTACCGTTGTATTAAATTCATTTTCAGTATTTTCCTGTGAATATTTAAAATGAAACACACGCTAGGGCTTCATGTCGCCTGATTATGTGACATACCCTACCATAAAAAACGCAGTCTGAAGCTTCGGAATCGAATGTAAGTTAATGAAGGAATCTACCCCACAGCCATTTAGATTAATCAAGAATAGTCACGGGGAAAAAAAAACCTCATCAATGTGTCTAGCGATCACGGCAAGGTGTAGGTGCCGAAATTGTGATCATTTTTAGAGGCGTGACAAAGCACTAGGGGTCGGCAAGTGGAGGCAGCTAGAACAGTGTGTTGATCCTGATCAAGCTGCGTTTGCATCTAATAAGGCTTGACCGAGAATTTTTCGGCTAAATTCTCGGCCATTGCCGAGACATTTTACGGTATGGGATTCACATTCGTTGCTGGGTGTCAGTGCGGGAGTTAGCTGTTTAGGTTTCCACACAGACTTAAGACATAGATTATAATTACTTAGCATGTTGATTTTTTTTTTTTTTTTTTATACACTCACACCTATTATCTAGCCCAAAGTAAGCATCATTAAGCTTGTATTATGGATACTAGATAACGGAAAAATAATGATAATAATATGTATATAAATATTAGAAATATACTAAATAAACATATAAACATCCATGACTCGTAAACAAATGTTCGTACTCATCATACAAACATTTGTTCCTACCGGGATTCGAACCCGGGACCTCTTGACCGAGTAGCCTGGGGTACAGACCACTCGGCCAGGCGGTCGTCGTTGATTAGTAATAAACTGGCTCTTAAACAGTTAACACGTGTTATCATTAACTCCCGACATTGCATAGCGACCCTGCCAGGATTATGAAAAAAAATTTGCATAAGTAATTGATACTATCAATACTTATTAAGTATTTTTTTTATACAACTAGATGACAAACAAGCTGACGGCCCACCTGGTGGTAAGCGGTTACCGCCGCCTGTAGACACCTGCAATAACAAGGAAAAGCACTTGATATTGCAGGTGCATTGTCATCCTGAGGCCTAAGTTGAAATGCCGTACATGCCCAGTAATTACAAAAAAAATTGAAAAATTAATTTTTTTCACGATTTATATCTTCTCGGTTTCCGTTCTCGGTTGAGAACAAAAACCTAGTCTCGGTCGAGCCCTAGCATCTATAGCCTATCCGCCTTGTGGTCTAGTGGTTGAGACCAGCTACCTCAGATCTAGAGGTCTGGGGTTCAATCCCCAGTTTTCTGCTCGGTTTGTTTGGTGGCAATCTCTTTCGAAGTCCGCCTGGCATTACTTCTACAATCTTAACTAAGTCTAAGCATTGTAACTATTGTGTTACGGCAGTTGGAAGTAAAATTTGAAAACGCTTACCTAGAATACTTTAAAAGTTTCATTCATCGTTTGTTCTTATAATCTACATGTGTTGAACATCAATTCTAAGCCATCCTTTCGTAAATCTATCAGGCCTCTTGTTGTGAGAAGAATGAGTAAGAAACAGTAAGGCTTATCCCTACCTTTACACGTCAGTAAAAATTGTTGGAAAACATTTAAAAATCTACACTGTCAATAAACAAATACTTATTTATGTAAAAAATATAGTTAGCAACATCTTCTATTACTAAAATATAAAGTCTTACGATACACAATAATCGTGCAAGTGAAAAGAGACTCATTATAAACTTAGAAAACGCCTTCTATCGGCTATATCACGGAGAGTGCTCTGAAGAGCTTTTTGACCTTATCCCACCTTCTCCCTTCCTACTCAGGAGCACGCGTGCTGGTCTTCGGAGTCATCAATTTACCGTCTCCACCTCAACATCACGCTCAAAGAAATTTAGTACCTCGTTTCTTTGTCGTACTTCCAGAACTTGGAATTCTTTGCCAGCACATGTGTTCTCTCCTTCCTATAGCATGGGTTCCTTTAAAAGAGGCGTGAAAAAGCATATTTTAGGCCGGCAAGGTGGAGGCGGCTAGAGCAGTGTCTGAACTGCACTAGCTGTCTTCGCATATGGACTTTTCTTACCGCTTCACATCAGGTGGTGTTGAGTCATTTGTCGTGCTTTGTATAAAAAAAAAACTTGCAGTTTCAGTTTGCATGCATTTTTGGTAATCTGAATATTCGTGAACCTTTTTTCTCTTTAGCCTTTATCATAAAAGTTTGTTTTAGATAAGACTATAGACCTACGAATATTCTGACGCGTGGGCAGCCTTACACTCTCAAATACTAAACTGAATTATAATTCCATTTGTTTGCATTTTAGAAAATTGTAACATCAAAGCGTTCTACGTTTTTCATATACTTTGAACAAGAACGTCTTCCATTGAAATGAAGGTCTGTAACTAAAATTTTAACATTTCACTGGAATTTTTGTAAATGCGAGCTTGCGCTTTACTACAACCTGGAAATTAAGGGTTTGAGTTTACGTTTTTCATTTTGGCTCATAATGTGTTGGCAATGGGAGTCATTTTGCAAGAACAGTGAAATGTCTTTCTTACTTTAGATAGCACCAGTAAATGAAAAAGCAGACAGCTTTTTTCAAGAGTCGCTTTTCATATTATATATTTAAACTTGAAGGTTTAAAATTTCTCTTAGTCTTCTAATAAGCCACCCGACATTACACCGGTAACTTTACTTTTTAAATGAAAATACTTAAATGACGACAAATGATTCAACACTAACTGATGTGAAGCGGTAAGAAGAGTCCATATGTGAAGACAGCTAGTGCAGCTTGAAACACACTGTTCTAGCCGCCTCCACCTTGCTGGCACTTGCGGTGCCTTTTCACGCCTCTTCGAAGAAACTTAAAGTATAATTGTGCTGGTAAAGAATTCCAAGTTTTGGAAGTACGACAAAGAAAGGTAATTACTGGGCATGGACGGCATTTCATCTTAGGCCTCAGGATAACAACGCACCTGCAATATCAAGAGCTTTTCCTTGTTATTGCAGGTGTCTATAGGCGGCGGTAACTGCTTACCACCAGGTGGGCCGTCAGCTTGTTTGTCATCTAAATGTCTAAAAAAAAACGAGTAACTAAACTTCTTTGTTACTAACACTGGTAAGTAGAGAAACATATCAATAATAAAATGTCACACACTATTATCTAACCTAAAATAAACGTCACAAGAGCAGGAGGTAGGTACTAGATAGCGGAGAAACATTCTTAATCAATTAAAAATTAAAAATAGAGATCTAAGAAATACTCCTACTTCTACTAGGTGGTACTTTACTGGGTGGTAGGCCCGTATGTAGGGCTGTCGGGGTAGGTATCATCGCCTTTCTTATTTCAGCCGTGAAACAGTTCGCTGTGCTTCGGATTGAAGGAAAAGGTAGCCAGTCTACAATACCAAGTAATTTTTTCCTTGTTATTACAGATGGGTCTATGGGCGGCCGTTACCAATTACCACTAGGTGGGCTGTCAGCTTGTTGTCATCTAGTTGTAAAAATAAAAACCGGCCAAGTGCGAGTGGGACTCGCGCAAGAACAAGCGTCTACCTGTTGCCGTTATCAATATCGAGCAGAAACAAGCAAAAAATCACGTTTATTATATAGGAGCCCCCTTAAATATTTCCTTTATTCTGTTTATTAGTATTTGTTGTTATAGCGGCATGAGAAATACATCATCTGTGAAAATTTCAACTGTCCGACTATCACGGTTCATGAGATACAGCCTGGTGACAGACGTACGGACGGACAGCGGAGTCTTAGTAGTAGTGACCCGTTTTACCCTTTGGGTACGGAATCCTAAGAACTATTGGTAGGTGTTAAACATCTACACAAACATTGCCCTTGCCGGGATTCGGATCCGGAAAACATGTGGTTAATAGACACTAACCGCAATAATCACTTGATCAGCCGGACAAATAAAGAGTGCACTGAAAAAAATGACAACTGAACTTTTCGCGACCAGTACCCCTACCTAGCACAAACACTTTAAAATTTCGAATAGCCATCGTATCGAATAGTTACGATAGCTTTTGTCTGGCTTTTGTTTGAAATTTTAAGCGTTCGATTCGAAATTTAAAAATGTTCGTGCTAGGGGTACTGTAGCTCAAAAAGTGACTACTTAGGGTAACACCTATCCAAAAACAGCGTTGCCTAAAGTTGCACTGTTTTGTCAAATCAAATAAAGTGTAGTTACATCGCGGAAAATTTTGGTTGTTGAAAATATACTTAACCGAAGTAGTTTAGTAAAATATTTTTAAGTGTTGCAATATCAACCTTAAATTTTGCAAATATTAAACTTGTTGGCTCTGTGAGCCATAAGTATTTATTTCATTACATTCATTTAGATGATGAAACCCCTCAATTTACTTTTATTATATGAATTTTCGGTGGCAGTCCTTTGTGATGAGCATGGAATAAATTACTTCTATTCTGGTAAGATAAAGATGGGGGACTGGGTTGCTCGCGTCCGTAGGATTTACCACCTATCCTAGGCCCACCCTACACGTGTCCCCTGGGTGGTGCTAAAAGAGCAACAACGCCGAGTTACAGGCGGCGGTAAATAACCTGTCCCTGGCTCCCACAAGCCAAGGGGAATTAAATACCCCCTAAAAAAAAAGTGGCATTAGTGCCTTGGGAAAGCACTACTTGTACTACTCCCACCCCCTGTTTACATGAGAATGTCTAAAAATAGTGATTATGATATGTCATGCGACCCGGCTAACCCCCGGCGCCGTCCAGTACCCGGGCTGGAGGGTGTGAAATCTACTACCGAAGACTCCACGAGGGTGGGTAACCAGGCCCCCGTGGCAGTGAATGCTACTGGACAAAGCAAGAAATATGTGCAACAAGCTTTTCACCCAAGCCTGTTTGACAAAAGACCAAGAAGTAACTCAGTGGGAAGCGCACCACAAACAACAAATACAGAGAGAACTCAAGACTTTCAATATGAAGACAAGGGAGATACTGACCTGCCAACCTGGCAAAGAGTCCCAGCCAATAAACATCCTCAAAAGAAAAGAAAGATCTCTAACTCACAATCCCCGGAGATAATAACAACTTCAAATAGGTTTTCTGGCCTTCCTATATCAGACTGCCCCCTTGAAACTAAGCAGCCCAAAGGAAAGAGCAAACCTCCTCCAATTGTACTGTATGGAGTAGAGGACGTTAACAGACTGACTGAATTTGTGGAAACCGTAGCTGACAGATCTACATTTAATTACAAAATTGTCAACAAAAACCAGATACGGATCATAAGTAATGATACTGAAGCCTACAAAAACATAATATCAGCGGTTAGAGAGAAAGGACTAATAGGTCACACCTTTAACAGAAAGGAGGAAAGAAACTACAGACTCGTGATAAGAAATCTACACCATACAACTCCACACGATGCAATTAAAGATGCATTTGAGGAAACTGGTAACAGAGTTAATGGGGAAATTATCAACGCCAGATTCGGACCTGACAAAAAGCCGACTTCTACATTTTTTGTTAACTTGCTTCCTGGTACCAACAATAAAGCTGCAAAACAAATCAGAACAATCTTTCACCAAATTGTTACCATAGAGGACCCCAAGAAACGGACAACCATTGTGCAGTGTCAAAGATGTCAACAGTACGGGCATACGAAAAACTACTGCATGAGGCCATACCGATGCCTTAAATGTGCAGAATCTCACAAGACAAACGATTGCCCTAAACGAGACCGATCTACTCCGGCAACATGTGCCTTATGCTTTGGACCGCATCCCTCGAACTACAAGGGGTGTGAGGTGTATAAAGAGATTCTTACTAGAAAAACACAAAAGCGCATGTTTTCTCGGACTAATAACTATGAACCACTATCACACACCAGCAAAAGACCTAAAGAATTCACTACTCAACGAATAGAACAAAGTTCAAATTTGATTAATATCACTAGTAAGACAAAAGATAAATACAATGAAGTAGCGAAAATGAACTCACAGTACAATGAAAAACTCAGATCACATGAAGAAGAAAACCAACCGCAATTGTCATATTATAACAGGCTAGAGGAGATCTTCATAAAACAAACTGAAAAAATTGATATTATCCTACAACAAATGAGCAACATGCTGGGGCTCTTAACAACACTAGTCCACAAGCTATCAAAATAAGGCACGTAAAAATTGCCACTTGGAACACAAATGGACTATCTCCCAACAAATGTGAAGTAGAAGTCTTACTAAAACTCCACGACCTTGACATTCTACTTATTTCTGAGACACACTTCACAAAAAATAGTAAAATTAATATAAGAAATTTCAACATATACACAACTAACCACCCGGACGGAACTGCACATGGAGGGACGGCTGTTATTATTAAATCCTCTATTGAACATTATGAACTACCTGAGTTCAAAACGGAACACATTCAAGCTACCTCGGTGGCTATCAGGGATAAAAATGGGGACTTTAATGTGTCGTCTGCCTATTGTCCGCCGAAGCATAGAATCGCGGAGGAGCAATATACTGCATATATGGAGACTCTTGGACCGCGATTTATAGCAGGGGGCGATTGGAATTCGAAGCATCCCCACTGGGGATCAAGGTTGATTACCACACGAGGAAGAGAACTGAAAAAGTGTGTTGACAGGAATTTCTTGACAACAATATCAACTTCTGAGCCTACTCACTGGCCCACCGACCCAAATAGATTGCCTGATGTCTTAGACTTCTTCATAATGAAGGGGCTATCTAGACTATTCTACAGTATTGAATGTTGTTTCGATGGCTCTTCGAACCATATTCCGGTCATATTAACCATTAGCACCAACATGCTGAGCTGCCAACGGAACACGAAACTATACAATTACCGAACAAACTGGGATATGGCTCGTGCTATGATTTCAGACTCACTGGACCTACGGATTTCACTAAAAACTGAGGATGAAATTGATGAGGCCACCATGGCCTTCACAAGCACGGTACAAGAGGCTTGCTGGAGAAGTACAGTAGAGCTGAAAAACGAAAGGCCTAGACAAAATCATGTACCACTGGAAATTAGAGAAATGATCCTTGAAAAGAGAAGATTGCGTAGAGTATGGCACACTAGTCGTCATCCCGAGGACAAAAGAGCACTGAATAATTATACTAAACTCTTAAAACAGGCCATAAGTGAAAATGAAAATGCTACAGTCGAGGCAAACATATTGGCACTAACAGCAACCGCCACCACCGAATACTCACTCTGGAAGGCCTGCAGGGGCCTGAATCAACCAACAAATCCAAAGCCTCCTCTTCGCTTAGATACAAATACATGGGCTAGATCTAAACAAGAGAAAGCAAATGCATTCGCCTCACATCTCGCCAGAGTATTCGTTCCCAATGAAGTCAACTCTGGTTCGGATGAAGCAGATATAGATCAAATTCTCCAACAAGACTTTCAACTTGATTTTCCACCAAAACCAGTAACACCAAGAGAGGTCATAAACACAATTAGTCAACTACAGAACGGAAAAGCACCGGGTTTTGACTTGATTGACAAGAAAGTCCTTACAGAGCTACCCCAAAAAGCAATAGTTTTCCTGACAAGCCTATTCAACTGCATCATCAGAGTGGGATACTTTCCTGCACTATGGAAGGTCTCACAGGTGATCATGATACATAAAACTGGGAAGCCAAATCATGAACTTTCGTCTTACAGACCAATCAGTCTGCTCCCAACTATGTCCAAACTCCTAGAAAAAGTGATATTAAGACGACTTTTAAAATCAATGAGCGAAAATTGTGTGATTCCGGAACATCAGTTTGGATTCCGACCTGAACATGCCACAACTGAACAAATACATAGAATATGCAGATATATTTCTGACTGCCTTGAGCGTAAAGAGTACTGCTCCTCGACGTTCCTAGACGTTCAGCAGGCATTTGACCGTGTGTGGCATAAGGGCCTCCTCTGCAAAATCAAGCAATTCCTTCCTCACACATTCTACAGAGTTCTGGAATCCTATCTCACTGATAGGATATTTCAAGTAAAAGAGAGTGACTGTACTTCAGATTTCTACAACATCCATGCTGGAGTACCACAGGGATCAGTTCTTGGACCGGTCTTATATACAATATTTACCGCAGATCTGCCACAGACGCCAGGGGTTCTAATTGCGACCTATGCAGATGATACGGCAATTCTCGCCTCTAGTACAAACTCAGCGGAATCATCAATGATTCTGCAAAAAAGTCTCGACGAAATCAGTAGATGGTTCGACAAGTGGAGAATCAGGGTGAGTGCCAGCAAATCAGTACAAGTTACATTCTCACTGCGTAGAGGAGAATGCCCCCCGGTAAACCTGAGTGGAAGAGAACTCCCCCACACAAATTCTGTGAAATATCTGGGACTTCACTTGGACCGCAGATTGACATGGCGCAAACACGTGGAGATGAAACGAAATGAGATAAACCTTAAATACAGAGGACTATACTGGCTAATGGGGAGAAACTCTAAATTATCAGTTGACAACAAGCTCTTAATTTACAAGACCTGCATAAAGCCTATCTGGACCTATGGGATACAACTATGGGGAGCAACCTGTAGTTCAAATCTGAATATAATTCAAAGAACCCAGAACTACATTCTTAAGCAAATTGCCAACACACCCTGGTTTATCAGAAACACGGAAGTCCATAATCACCTAGATATGCCAACAGTAAAAGAAGAACTCAAGCAAGCTGCGAAAAAGTACAAATATAGACTGGAAAATCATCCTAATCAGCTAGCTATCCAGCTCACAATACCAGACTGCATAAATCGGCTGAAGCGACACCGGATCCTACGACTTGGCGGCACTGAATGAGCCAATTTATTGTAGAAAGGGGGCATTCCTGGTGGGGAATGCCTTGATACGTAAATAGCCACACACCAAATCTGCTCATAGTCCGATGGATTGATTGCATGATGATAATAATAAAAAAAAAAAAAAAAAAAAAAAATTCTGGTAAGATACATTCATCATACAAGCAAAAGTAATCCAAACCCAGCTTAGTATCTGTAATACACAACTTATCCAAGTTTATTATCTATGTAAGCATTACACGTACAGAAGTCGACAGCACATCAAACATAACAATTTGACCTCGATACCACCCTTACTGGGCTCTTAATTAAGGTCACTTTCGTACTGCAACGGTTGCACTTGATGTGCTGTCTATACAATCAAAGAAATAGAGTCTTGACCTATTGTTAGCGATCTAGTAAATTCTGATTGTAATTAATATATTTATTTAACAAATTATTATAACTAATGAAACGGTTACTTGATTTATATTTAAAATAACAGATATTAATGGATCGTCAAGTGATTGGTGTTATCCAGCGGCCATGTTGTTGGTGATCGTCAAAAGGGATAGACGTGTACACTTTAAAATAAATTGCATTAACGTTTTTAAATAGTTAAACTAATTATTGGAGATGTCATTGAAAGGTAGTGAATGCCAAAATGTAAGTTTATTAATAATTCTTGTTATCGTGAAGGCTAGCATCAAAGATTAGGTGAGTCCTTTTAAGATTTATCAAGAGATAATGATTGACCAACCGGTGGACAGGGAATGGCTATAGGGGTGGTTTGGAGGCCATTTAGGGGCCGTAAGGTCCCGCCATAATTATCATCTCATAAAGAGATGGTAATATGAACAAAATAGTAAAATGTAAGGTGAATTGGATAGTGCGAAAGTACCTACCCAGATTCAATAGCAAGATTATTTTCAACTAGGGCCGAGGAATCTAACACTATTGTAGAACATTGTTTATATCAAATTGACTTCTGACTTCATAATACCAGAAAATATATCATAGTTACAGAATCTACCTTATTTAAAAAGAATATGTAGCATACATCGATGAAAATGAAAAAAATATTCCCAATTTGTATAAATCAAATGTTAGCTAAATCGCGTGTAAAACACAAACTTAGATACATAATATAATTGAGTATTAAGACATATCCACAAAAGTTGTATTGCGAAAAATTAGACGATCGCCGAAAATTTAAAGGGATAAAGAAAAACAACTTAATTATAGTAATTTATTTGCACTCGAATACTTTTTATTAATTTTATATGGAAATAAATTTATATCGAACACACCAGCAAAAAGTTGTGAATGTTAGTGTATTTATAATCCCGGCCGGCTGGCCGAGTGGTCTGTACCCCAGGCTACTCGGTCAAGAGGTCCCGGGTTCGAATCCCGGTAGGAACAAATGTTTGTATGATGAGTATACGAGCATTTGTTTACGAGTCATGGATGTTTATATGTTTATTAAGTATATTTCTAATATTTATATACATATTATTATCATTATTTATCCGTTATCTAGTATCCATAACACAAGCTCTTGATGATGCTTACTTTGAGCTGGATAATAGGTGTGTGTTAAAAAAAATAAAAAATAAGTGATTGCTTATGACTTTCTCCATTTTAATATATTACATTAAACTTACCAACCTATTGAGATTGAGATTGTTATTATAATACGGATTCAGGTATTCTAGATTTTCAACCATATTACTCCCACGGGACGAAAACCTAGATCTAGCTACGAAGGCCCAAGACGCTAACCGTGTCATGGCGTAAATAAATGTACTGAACCCTTATAAGCTGAGAATATGTTTGGGGCCAATGTATTTTGTTATGAGTAAAACTACCTCTTTGGCGATATCAAGATGCCCAACCCCTTTCCATACGCATTTTGTTGTCAGCTTTGTAATATTACTTGCAGAAAACTCTTTATGTTATTACTAGCTTCAGTCCATGTCTCTGCCCGCGTGGAGGAGTTCTTGGAGTCCACTCTGAAAGTCCATCTACCACCCATATTTGGAGTATGGGTGGTAGAATTTTTGTTATCTGATGAGCAGTTTCGAAGATTACTTCCTACATACAAACTTCAAAATTTTATATTAGTGTTGGTGAGGCTTATTGATCTCATTTATTATTTATCTTGAACATCATTGTATAAATTTTTGGCTTCATGCATTTCATGGTGGCATCAATATTTGGAGTAAAAGTTGGCTATTGATATATTATTATATTTTTGCTGTGAACTTATCCTTTTTTTACTTTAAGTTAATCACGAATTTTTTTCTTATGTTGAAACAATATTAGAAAATGGCCGCCTTATGGGTGGATATCGAGGAGTTGTTGTTCCAGTCCAATCCTAATTAATATTAAAAATGCGAAAGTGAGTATGTTTGTTTGTTAGTTTCGCTTTCACGCCTAAACCAATAAACCGACTTAGATTAAATTTCGTATAGAGAGGGTTTGAGAACATGGGAAGAACACACCTAGGATAATTTATGGAGCAATAACCGACATCCACGGAGGCGGAGCCGCGGGCAAAACTAGTCTTTAAAAAAATCCCTTTAGCGATAGCATCGGTAACCATTAGTTTGTATAATCCACCTGGCTTTTTCCATGACAAACTTCATTTTACTTTTACAACTTCTGAAATGGAAAACATATTATGTTACAATGAATAATATGAACCCATAAAGTATACAAACATTCGTACACAGTTTTTGTGATACCTAAAACTATCCAAGATATTCAGAGTCGCGAAAAAACTATTTCACTGGGAATTCCCAGCTCTTGTTCTGCGGAATCATTCGTGAAAAGCGACCTTCGCAGAAAAACTTTTATCAAAACTACTTAAGTCATGGGCTCTCTTTTTGTTAGCGTGAAAGCTAAGAGGATATTTATAGAAATCGATGGAAGTGGAAGTGGGAACAGTGAAGATGTTATTACTGAAACTTTGATTGTGTAACCACAATTTTACTGTCCAATCTTGTGATTTCATGGTGTGTTGAAGAATACAGAAGTTAAACAGTAATTGAATGGGATTATTTTTGATTCTTCTTAGAACATTAGTGTAAGTAGATTGCTTTATATTATCAGCATTTAAAGATCTTCCGAAGTAGATGTTTGCTTGGGGACTGCGCATTAACATTAACTTTTGTATGCTGACCGTCTGAAAACATCGAAAGCGCGATTTAGTGTAAGTTTCAATCGAATTCGAAAAAGCTGTCGTGATAACTGTCACATCGTATGAAAATGTCTGGAGAGCCTCTGTTGTGAATTGTTTTAAACCACTTATTTTAAATATTGATTTGAGAGCTGAACACGATGGTCGTTATCGTTTCGATTTGATTGAAACTCTCACTAGGGGTACAGAATTGTTGAAGGTTATGTGACGATTTAACAGTAACGACATCAGCAAAAAATTGCGTCATTTACTAGTTACAAAAACCTGTCTAACTTAAGTCGGGAATGGAAGTGAGTTCGGCTGGCTTAGTTAATGAATTTGAGTTGGAAAATTGTCTGGATCTAGTTAATCTCTGAGTGAAAGTCGCGCATAAGTTTATGAAGGAACTTTATGTTAAGAAGATAACTGATATCCAAGCAGCTCTAAGTTGCTGAATACAGAATATTCAAAGCCATTCAATTGGAAAGGTTTTTCTTATCTAAACTCAAGCCCTGTATGTTCATACATAATGTCGTTTCTTTCTATAGGCATAACATAATTCGCACCTCCCACGAGGATCGCAAGACTACGACCGCTATAATTGTGACCATTCATCAATTTTTATTACTGACTCGCGTGCAACGATAAAATCGTGAAGAACTTTGTAGTCGTCGTTCTAGTGTAAACTTAACTAGTAGCTTAAGTTTTATTTTTAAACCTAAGTCGATAAGGGTAGAATCCGAGAAAAGAGATGTTCCAAAAATGTATGGAGACCCGGCCAGGTCTATGTACAGTATACTGAAAAATAGGTGAAAATATTCAGAACAGTGTTCAATTGTCCGTTTTCTTTTTATTTGCTTTGTCGCATGGTACAAAACAAGATTTTTTATAGAAAAGTACTTACGATACGGGCGACTACTCTAACCATCTGAGCTACCCAGGACTAGGGATAAGCCTGTGAAATTCTTGTAGTCTATCTGAAATTGCGTTATAAACTAACGTCTACCCTATAATGTCAAAATATTCGATTTCAACATCCGAAACGAGTATTTTTACAAATACCCAAGATTCGGGTAAGTTGGACATTGGTTATTCAATTGTTATATGTAAACCCGCAAAGATATCAAAAGTCATATTTTTGGATTAGTCAGCAGGGTTCAGTGAGTAATTTTTACTATTTAAATTGTTGACTGAAACGTATCTTTTGAGGTCCTTTAACCACTTTTGTTTGATACTCTACTTATCTAACTTCAGTTTTGTTGTTCGACAGAAAGGAGAACCACATTGTATGGCGAAGGTTCGGTACTAATGGAAAAGTATTTTAATTAATATCGCTAATAATAATGATTCTAACACGGTTAATGTTACTAAAACCAATTCTTTACTGCCTTGTTCTTTATACTGTGCCAAGTCTTTGCAGTTCTAAGTAAACACAGTTATCGCATTGAATTGAGTTATATACAATAAAACTTAGGTAAATTTTGCGTTTTACGACTGCCGTACCACCATATAGCTACGTCGTCTAACTTGTTAATGGTGAACACAAATTAGAATTGAACGTGAAATGTGTCATAAGAAATACCACAGTAAATAATTGTCGTACAGAGAAATGACTCAATCCTACGTTGGCAATGTCCGTCGAGCACAAGCTCAAAAGCCGGAATTCACGGGTAAGCCATTTGGCCCGTGTGCCATTCAGACGTTCCAAATGGCTCGCCAACTCACCAAAATTCGCTCGTGAATGTCGATAGCCGCGCAGAATTCCAAACATCATGCCGCGCCATTGGCGTACCGACTGGCATCCACCTTATATGTAGCGTTAATTTTAAACTAAATTAAAAACCTATTTCAAAACACTAAAATGGCAAAATATAAATAAGTTCAAAAATGTTTCCCATGATAACTTCTATATTCCCTAAGCGAACGCGTGCATCCGTAGGCATCAGATATTTTTTATCGTTATTATTGTAATTAATAATGTCTTAATTATCTAACGTCATAGATATGGGTCAATTCCAATAAAAACAACTACAACAGTATAAAAGACAGAAAAGTTAAGTTTAATTATGTGTAGAAGAGGGACCAAACCTCAATAGCTTATCAAGCGCCTATGTATTGCTTGCCACTCTCTTAATATAAAAAATATAAGTTATATCAAAGCCTAATCAGATGAAGAATGGTCACGAAACTTAAGTAATAAAACCTCATTATTGTAATACATAACTTATGCTTGTAAACTGAAGTAAAACTATTATTTCTATGATTAACAACTTTACTGGAGTAGTACCTTAAAGAAAATAGTAGATATTTCTTAATGATTGATACGCGAACATGTGACCATTACCACACCTGATGTTCACTTACTGTCTTCACTGCTATGGTCACTTGTAGTGGATGAACTCCTCATAAAAACTACTCTAGTGGGTCTTAATGTGCAGAGATATGACGATGAGGTAGTGGCCTACGTTATAGGCCCTTGCCAAAGCACTGTATCATCAATACTAAAAAGAGCTCTGAACACTAGTGCTAAATAGTGCGCAGATAAACAATTGGCGATTAACCCCACCAAAACCACTACAGTTTCCTTTATTAGGAAGCGCAAGCTTAATAGGCTTGCTGTTACTGACTATTAAAGGCACACATATACCGACTTGGGAAACATGCTTAGACAACGTAATCCAAAAGACAAAAACTGCCTTAGGAATATATCACAGCCTTGCAGGGACGAGATGGGGTTTAAATCACAAAATATCTGTCCACAAGTAACTACTCTCTCCAAAGCTAGATGGCTCACATGGTTTACAGACGGCTCCAGAATGGGTAATAACCTAGGATGTGGGGTGTATGGAGTCGGACGAAGGTTTAGTAGAAGTATAATCATCGGAAAATACGCCACCATCTTCCAGGCGGAAGTCTACGGCATAACTGAATGTATGCATGCCAACCGCCTACAGAACTACGTTAGCCAAAGAATTTATCTACTCTGACAACCCCAAGCAGCGGTTAATTCTATTAAGGCAAATACACTGCATTCAAAACTAGTAAAATACTGAGTCGAAAAATTAAATATACTGGGGCTCAACAACAGAATAACTCTTAAGATAGGATCCTGGTCACTGCCGTCAGAGGCAACGAAAAGGCCGATGAATTAGCTAGAACTGGGGTCAGGGACGACAGATTGGACCGGAACCTTTCTCAAAAGAAAACTTCTGCAGGAGTCTTCCGAACAATGGCTAAGGACATCTGACTTGATACATTCAAAGTCTCTGATACATGGCTACGAATGAACGAAACGACGTAAACGAACTGAAGAGCTGATAAAGTTCAGCAAGAGTAACATTAATGCTTTGATTAAAGCTATGACAGGCTACTGCAAACTGAGCAGGCACTAATTCAACTTAAAATAAAGCGATTCGGATGTTTGCAGATTCTGTGCACAGGAGCGTGAAACCTTAGTGCACCTCCTATGCAACTGTGAATCTTTTACTATCCACAATCGAAGCCTTCATCTGGGGAGACACATTGTCGACCCAAATAATTTTAAGACCCTTGAGGTTGGGAAAATCCTAAAAACTGTTGGCTGCAAGGCACAATAGATCTTTCAGGCCGCAGTGACAAATCAGTCTAAGTAAGACTGATAAGCCCCAAATACAAGTAAATAAAAAATAACAGACAGACAGAGTTATTTTTGCATTTACAATACTTATTAGTAGTGATTATTACTTTAAAATAGACATTAATTAAATATAAGAGTGTTATTTATTTTACCACTAGCCTAAATTTGAAAGCCAAAGCAATAATTGTTGTGATCGAAATTTAACTCGTGTGAAAGTAGCAAATCGTTTTTAGTAGAATTTCCCCAAGTAGCCATGGTCAAAAAATATCATATTCAATTGTGGTCTAAACTGATAGGATTACTTCGAAGTAGCTTTCTTACCCTTCTGTGTTTACCAATTTATGATTAAAACTTGAAGTTTTTACTAAAGTAACCATTAAGAAAGTTGTTATCGCTCAACATACAAAGGATTTGGTAATAAAACCTTTAGGTTTTGGTTCTTGAAGTAAATAATTCCTCGAAGTTTCCTTTGTGAGTACAAATATTCGTTTTGTTACTAACTTCAAACTTCAATATATTTATTGCAAAGAGTCTTTATAGTGAAGAATTGAATATAACCTCGGCCACGGATCAAAAGAAACATAGAATAGATTCATATACTGTCGACGTTATATGTATGGTATTAAAGTCTAATAAATGATACATTGCTAGCAGCAAAAATAACGTAACCATGCTTACTTGAGACATGAGAACTTTTGCAAGCTGCACGAGCTATCTTTGCATATGAACACTTGTTAACGTTTATGTTCTTTGTATAAAAATAAATAAAAAAACTCACACATCATGATGTTCACATGCTCCTGTGAAAGATATAAAATCCTCAACCATTCATCCATTGGAGTATCAAAAAGTTATGTTCTTATTTTTCCACTCGTTAAATATGTATAAATACATGCAATAGTTTATAAAGAATCCAACATTCATATACGCTAAGATAAGTTACATCTTAAAATAAACAAATAACTTCTACTGCGTCACAGCACACTGTTCATATCAAGCTTTATTAATATACGTGCCAAAGGAGTAGTACATTGTGAGGCACTTCTTCAAACTTAATTACATGTAGTGCTTACTCTTTTTCCTGGAAAAGTATAAAGGTGAAAGCTACTTTCAAACTGGTTTCAAGATGAGAATGAGACTTGAAAGGGATACTTTTAATGTTGTACATCGCAGCAAAAATAAGCTATGCGTAGCTAAAGAAGAATACATTGAATGAATGAAGAATGATTGTTATATAAAGCCTAACAATATTTTGAAGCAGTGACAATTGCATACAATGTCGGAATTAAAAGAAGAACAAGAGGTCGCTAAGGAATAGGCTTATATTTAGTATAAAGAACAAAATGACATATCGTCTTGAGCTTCTGTTGATCGAGGTTGACAGAAATGGGTTAATTTGGACCGGAGACGTTCACTGACTAATGGCTAAAGCGGACCAGATGCGACGATTTGTTAAGATAATGCCGATGTTAAAGGATCTGATCGTCATTAAGACTGTGGATTTCCTAGCAAAAGCAATAGAAACTTCAACTGCAAAAGTTTTTGCTATTGTGAATCTAAAATTAAAAGCGCTTAAAGCTACGAGAATATTTCTTACTTTTTAACGAGCGATTACGGAAAAAGATATTAATTTATCAATTACTAAAGACATACGTATTGACTTGATAAAAATATTAACTAATATTTTTATCAAGACTAAACCTAACCTTTAAGGCCGATTACATGATGCGAGTTTCTTGCCTGTATCAATATTTAATTTAAGCAAGAAGTGACTTGCATAGTCTAAACAATACATTTACTGTGGAAGTAATTTCTTGCTTCTATTTTATCGTATGGTGCAGGCAACAAACTTCGCATTTTCCTTGTTTAAATTTAAAATCGCTGAGGATGATAAAACCTTAGTGCTAAAACGAAATGGAGTTTTCTGGTCAGCTACGTCAAGTCAACCAAGAATAAAAAAATCTCCTAAACAAGTGCGCATCAAGCGGGAGAGAAAAAGTGAAATATCGCCGTTTCCCGGACAAAATTGCACCGTGTTATGATTCGTAGCAGACCTTTGGAAATCACAATTTTCCCGTAGGTCCTGCCGCCCTTCGTGCCGCCCGCCCTAGTCTGCCGTCAGGCTTCGTTCGCGACGCACGTTGATTATCGACCGCGCGAGTGCTGTGAAAACGCCGTGATTTCGTGTCTTTTTGTGCTTTCACGTGTTTTATTGTCTCTGGTGAGTTATTTCCACGTCACTACACAATCTAGAAGGTACGAATGACCTCTGGTTAATCCTATTTTGCTTTACAATGAGACGCCGGCTGCAAAATAATAGTGTTTGGCTGCCGTTTCTGATTTCGTATTGTAAGGTTTATAATGACACCTCTATTATGGGTGAAAATGAAAGATGGAATGGAAGCCGTAAATAAATGAAAACTGTTTTAGGTGACACGACAATTATAACAGTATGCTAGCAGATAGGAAGCGTCTCGTTGAGTATGTTACATGTAAATAGATGTAGATACCTAATTGATATTGATATTGCATTATTGACATAGAGTCTGATATTATTTTCCTTGGCATTAAGGGTGTGTCTTTTATCTGCAACTGTTTTAAGAATAACGTTTATGGTTCAATTAAATAAAATTATTATTCTTGAAATGTTACATATCATGGACATCTTGATATCATGCTAAAATAAAATCTTTATCTTCTAAAGTTTTGTTCCGCGACTATCAAACATTTTAGTAATGAGGTACGTTTCCGTCAAAACCTTAGTTACATTTTTTTATTATTATTTGAAACCAATACTAGTTAGTTATAATTTAAAATGCGTAGTTTCATCTCGCAGCTTATACCATCTGAGTCACTCCAGAGAATCCTGTTACTATAAGTGTATGAAATTTGTAATTGATTCGAGTGAAGCCGTGACAAACAAATATAATTGCTAATCCGCTTCATTGTTGTGGGAAGCTTATTTCTAATATTACACTGTTTATGTATATTGAAGAACATTAGGAGTACTCCCATATTAGCTATTTGTGATTACCATGATTTTCTAATAAATAAAATTTCCTTTACAATAATGTAAACCCAGCAAAGCATAGTCTAAACCAGGAATATAGAAGCATACAATTTTGCGCAAGAGTTTCTTATTCATACTTTAGGAGGGTTAAATATGGGATGTAAGCATAATTGAGAGGTATTGATTTTTTAAAGCCGGTCCTCCTGGTTTTTTGAAACATCTTAGGATCATTCTTAAGTTCCTTTACCAAGATTTCAAACTATAAAATGGCCACTTACTACAATTTCAACTGTGTTTCAAATATACTCGTGTCTAGTGTAGGAGCTAAAAATACAAAAGGTACTGATGGAACAGTTAATGTTGCACTCCAGACCATAAACTTTCAACTGAAAACGAGGGGAAAATGCTATTAGGAAAAATGGAAGGAGGTAAAAGATGTATTTTTCCTGAAAATTCAAAGTGTAAACGCTACAGAATCTCTCCTAAGGCACTCAGTTACTTACTCGGCAGAATTTTCTGCAAACCGCCATCCAAGTGGTATAAGAGAGTATTAGACCGATAGTCCAATTCGTTGGCCCAATCTGCATAGACAACTTTATAAAGACATATTAGTTAGAACATATTGCCACCATCATATTCTTAAAGTCCTTGTGCAAGCAGCTTCTATATCGTACGTTTAACTTATACAAACATACAAGAAGGCGTATAGTCATATGACGATAACACAAAAAGCCTCGCCATGTTTCGATTCCCTTCTGATCGGCCCTGCGGGTGTTCTTATGAGGAAGGACAATAAGGGAAATGTGGATATTTGGTACACCCAAATACTTGGTGTCATTCCAAGTAATGAGCTAAGAGCAAAACGCCAATTGTCAATACAAGAGGTTTTATTTAAGGGTGAAATACCTATTAACACATTCAATTTAACTGAAATATATACACGGAGATTTGACGTCTTGTAATGCTTACTGTCGCCTCTGCCTTCAGAGGCGCCTTTATAATGAAGCTTGGAAACAACTTTTAACATGAAGTTCATATAGAATCACTTTAGTGATCTATATAGTTTGGCTCTTAATAGGCCCTATTGGTAATGGCAGTTGTTATGATATATTAGATTAGTAGCAGTTACTATTAAATAATGATTTCTAAATCCTTTGTTTGTTCTTGGAAGTTAAGTATTTGCATTGAGATTTTTACGATAATCTGGTATGATATAATATAATTATAAATAAGTTGTGTTGTGTATTCCTAGTTTGCATTTATTTTAAGGAGCTCTGTGTCGTAATAGTTTGAGCTAGAGAGCTCAAAACTAGAGGGTTTTGATTACGAAAACAACGCAACCTTTGCTATGGTCGATCCTGGGATGGGTCGATCAAAATTTGTAATCTCAAGCTTCGTGTTTCGGAAGGCAGTTAAGTGGTAGTCCTGTGTAGTAGTTTTTACTTCAACTGCTTTCACCTACCAACCCGCATTGGATCAGCGTAGCAGTGTTATGAGCTAATCTTCTTTTGTGTTTCTCCCTCCCTGTTAACATTAAATTGGTTTTATCTGAAAAACATCTATTTTATTTATAAATGTTATTTTATTATGTACAGTTTCTGTTTTGTCTATAGACGAAAGTCAATCTAGGTATGCAATGTTTTCACATACATGCATTGTCGCTTTGTAAGTAACTATCACGGATATTTTTAATTGATCAAATATAGCCACTGTAGTTAAAGGCAATCAACGGCCAACACTCTTTTGTCTACTTATAATAAGTCTATTATTTTTAGTATTCATTTTTAACACACTAAATGCATGCTTATTAATTCTTAAAAGCAACTTACTTATTAATTATTAATGACTCAGTAGCAGCAATAATTAAAAAATAAAAGCGGCTAAAGCTGTATAAGGAAAATCGTTATATTTTTATGGCGTACATGCTTACCATCGGTTTGCACAGATATCCCACCTGTGCAGTTGAGGGGTGTGTTCAGTCACGTCTGAAAAGATATACATATAGACTTCAAGAGTTATTAAATGATCTCTGTTTTTTTTATATACAAAGCACGACAAGTGACTCAACACCACCTGATGTGAAGCGGTAAGAAAAGTCCATATGCGAAGACAGCAAGTGCAGTTCAGACACTGCTCTAGCCGCCTCTATAACTCTATTGTAGTAGCAATACGACGTTGTATATATATTTCTGAAACCTTAAATAAATATATCATTTTAAACGTGACTATGAGTCTAAAAGAGAAAAGTTGAATAGAAATAAATTCGTACCTACTACAAGGAATTCCTATAATTTCAACGATACTTCGCAACAACGGAATACAAAATAATGTTGACGTGTACAAATACAGTTAGCCATTCGAGCGAACGAAAGCTTCTCAGCGAGATTGATGGCCGGAGTAACGGTCACGGATCTTGCATCTTAAGAAAAATCCGGGAAATATGATATAAAATATCAGATATTTTATTTCCCAATGTAATTTCTATTTTTTGTTAAGGTATAGAAACCTTTCCTTTCGGTTGGGTAACAGGTTATATGCCAAAAGTGGCTGTGAATATAATTCACTGTAAGTTACAATAATTTCAACTAATACTTAGCACATATCACATTGTGAAAATTTAATAAGACCAGAAGAATGTCTCGAAACCTGGAATATGGATATCTGCCCCTTATTCACAACTGTCGGAAAATATTCTCATGTGGGAAACTTTATACCTGTCACATTTTATCGCAGTGAGTCAAAACGAGACGGGATGTGACTTTTCGAGTCGAATCGCTGATCCGACAGTTATTAATAAAGGGGGCAGGTCTCGAAAATCTGGTCCGAGAACTCATACTATGGCTGGTACTAGAAGGCCTAGTACCATCTGGGAAGGCACCCAGATACACCTTGCCGGAATATTTCAGAAACATAACCATCGCGTCTATGTTCAGCTGACTATTCGCATGAGAAGTATTAGAAACCACAATTTTACGTTTGAATAAAAACTTACACTCGATGCCCTGGTGATTCTATTTCGGTCGAGGCGGCTAGAGCAGTGTCTAAACTGCACTAGCTGTCTTCGCATATGGACTCTTCTTAACGCTACACATCATGTGGTGATGGGTCAATTGCCGTGATTTGTATAAAAAAAAGGAGTGGTTTGATAGGTTTAGCACCCTTTTAACATCTTAATGGGAGCCTTAGTAGTAGTCGTATTTCAGTTAGTAGAATGAAGAAGGCATACTAACATAACATTCTTGGAAGGGTATTTAATATACCTAGTAAATATAATGGCAAAGGTACACGCTGACCATACAAAGCTCTAGGAAATCGCGCGTGATTTTTGTAGTTATAATAGACCACGTCCCACGGTCGAGTATGAATATCGGCTTCGCAGAACCGTGCGCGTTCAATACTTTTATTGATATGTAGCGATAGAACAAACGACATGAAGTGATACTTCACACTACAAACTGGAGAATTTTGACTTAAGATGATAACTAACTTAAGATCATTGGTACTTTTGGTGAGAAGACCAGTGCCTCTGAAGTGGTCAGCGTGATACGTCCACACAATGTTTACATGAAAAATGCTACGAAAGTACGAACATAACAGACGTCTGTTTACTATAATTAAGACCAGAACTATTTCAAAAAATATCTTAAATAAAAATATTGCAATATTTATTTAGTAATTGATATTTGCAAAAAAATATTTAGTTCAGGTGTTAAAACTTTAACAATTTTAACAATACATGAATAAAAACAAAGACAAGAAGATTTTCATTCTGTTTTCCAAAATCATTCGTAGATCAATGGTTAATTAGAGCAGCCATCCGTGAACTTTTAGGTGAACTTTCTAGTCAATATTCTTTAGAAAATGAGTTCAAATAACTTTACGCACTTGTTCACAATTTCAACAAGGTTTCTGTGGGTATGACACCTATGATGTGTATTTATCACACACCTATCTATGTGTATGATAAATAGGTTTGCAGTTATTGCTTGGATGTCGTCTCGCGTTATTAGGTTCATTATTGAAGCAATAAATTATATGCCCGACACGGTTACTTACATTTCACTGCCTGTGAGATATGATTGCCTTAGGTGATAGATAAAGTATAAGATATTCGTAATTTTCATTTTAACGTTATTGTAAATGTTTGAAAAATTATTTACTTATAAAAATATCTAAACTAGAAATAATTTTCACGTCCTGAGGCGGGGATCGAACCCGCGACCTTTCACAATCCGGGCGACTGCTCTAACCGTCTGAGCTACCCAGGAGTTGCGATAACCCTTTGAAATTCATCTAGTCTAACTGTATTTGCGTTATAAGCTAACGTCTACCCTACAATGTCGAAATGTTCAATTTTAGAATTTTGAAATTCATTATTCTCTTCAAACATGGAGCGCTATGTACCTACAAAGACGACATCACATCAAGCGTTACTGTTACACTACAAAAATCGCCTCTATTACGAACGGATAAGGGCGGTCTCAAGGTCAAACTGTTACGGTTGATGTGCTGTCAGTGCAGTCACAAGCAATAATATGTATACAGTTTTGACATTTCACCATCCTTATTATCCTCGCAATAAAAGTCACGCTCGTGACTGTAGGTAAGTCTTGTAGCTTCACAGCTGAAAAGAAACAGTCCCCTGTTGGATCAAAATTATGCATAATATTTTCATACTGCACCTTTTCACTGAGTAGAAAACCATTTCGCTTTAGAAATTCCAGGACGAAATCAGAATCTTTCCAATTTGCCGAATGTCACAGGAAATAGTGTTGAGCGGAAGTCCAACGGTAGTTTATTCTTGGCGAATAGCTTTCATGTACATTTTGCGATACTCTAGTTTCAAATTTTTACCACATTTGAAAACATTAGCCTCATAATATGAGGCTTTTGTGTGTCGTCATTTGAATTAAATGCGTGATTTTTTATATTTTCAGCAAAGAGGTTTTTCTTAGCTATTCGATATATTTGTATGTTTGTAACAGAAGATTTTTTTTGATATCAGAGGGATGGCAAGCAATCGTCCGGTGCGTCTGATGGTAAGCGATTAACGTAGCCGATAGAGCTACGTACCATATTGAACACTACTCACGCATTGCCTGCCATGTAAACAATCAGGGTGAAGCGTTATGTTGACATAAGAGATGCCCCTCTGTTCCCAACACTACGCTTTTTCATTAAGCTATGGCGACCTTTCCACAGGACAAAAAACTATAAAGTTGTGTGATCTAGCTGCGAGCTTCTATTACGTCACCTCCACCACCTACCAGTCGTGTACTCAAAACTCGAGTAATCCCACTATGCCCCACCTCTCTCAAAATAGAAGACACTAAAGACTCATCATATCAGCCTATTGAACTCCACTGCTGAACGTAGGCTTCCGCAAGGCTGTGCCACAATACACGGTCTCCCGCTTTAATCATCCAGCCACCACCTGCCATCTTATTATGTCAACGGTCCAGATAGCAGAGGGACGTCCAACACTACGTTTGCCGAAGTGGAGACCATTCGAGAACCTTTTTACTCCGCCGCTCATTAATAATTATAATAATAAATTTACTAAGTACAATAAATTGTTACAGTTTGTTGATGGAGTCCTCTCTTTATGTTCAAGCAATCTGTGTTGAGAGGAATCCGCTCCTTCATTTAACAATTATTATTTACACAAACACAAGCACTACCAACATTAACTATATTTAGTACCACAAAAGCAATACCTAGCACTATGATTATGACTACAACTATTAACAGTAGCTATAAATCTGCGAGTGAAGTAAGTACATGAGAAATTTGAATTTGGCATTCATCAAGCTCATTGGCTCACCAAGGAGTATACTTATAATTACTTTAAAAAGTTTTTTGATACGCCACGTCGCCTATCGACACCTGCAATAACATGGAAAAAATGCCTTGCTATTATGTATGCGTGCTCTTGCAGGTACGTTGTCAACCTGAGGCGTAAGATGAGATGCCTTCCATGCGCGATAATTACACTAGCTATCTTTCCCTTGAATCCTACACAATAGCGAATTGCTTTACGGTCCCTATTTCAACCGACCTATTTCGACCCACACTACCCCACGGGCCACCACCTAGTAAAAGTTCAAATTAATAATACACTCTAAAACATGTTTTACAACTACTTTAAAACTACCGTGATAAGCTCCCATCCACAATTTTATAATTCCTTTCTGGGATCCACGTAAACTAACGAATGTTTTATTATAATCCTTGTTCGTGGAAACCTTTCCGAAGGGATTTAAGTGCACTATAAAGTTTGGGAGGCCAGGTGGACTGAGGAGCTTATGTGGCAGGATCCTAGAAATATTGCTATGATTTGGAAATCATACAAACATTTGTTCCTATTGGGATTCGAACCCGGGACCCCTGACCAAGTGCAGGGATGCACTTGACCAGTCAGTCGTTAAGGAAGTCCGAAGATGAATATTATTATCTTAAAACGTTTTCCGAAGTTTCGGAATAAAATAAGCGAGTTTCGTGGCATCAAATGTTTGTTGTTAAATTGTTAATTGTCAAGTAACTTAAATTTAGGCAACTTACAAACTACCTAAATTTAAATTATTTGACAATTTCAATTCTTGCTATGTTTTTCCTAGACCTAATGAAAAAAAGAGATTAGTAGGTATACTGTTTTTAAATTTAGAATCAGAGTGTGTCTTCAGAATTAGGCCCATTATAACTGCTTTATAAGGAACTTTATTTTTGTTTACTGTCTGAATGTTTTTTATTACTTAGTGTAAATGAAAGGATTAAAATCGAGCTTATCGTAGCTTCGTGTTTCGTCTTTCACTACTGCGTTCATCTCCGAAGTTTCATATTCTATTTTCTGGTCGCTGTGTCTGGTAGTGTCATTTGCCATTATCAGTTCGTATGGTTGCTGGCGACCTTTATAAAACTTGCTCGTAAAGTTACCTTCAAGAAAATTCTGTCAGATTTGTACAGTTAACTTTTTCGCATGCGAATCAACCTATTTATAAAGTATGCAACGTATAAGGATGGCACGATGCGAAATGCATTCATTAACATATACTCATCAGCGTAATGGACAGAGTTGGCGTTTTGAGCTGATGCCTTTATTAACACGTTACGTTTTGTTTCACTGCGCTTAATGACTTCACGTTCCATAATTTCGTCAGCATTTAACCAGTCAAGCTTAATAGTCCAGACACAACTGTTTTTAATTGTCCTATGATCCTAGGAGTCTTACGCGGCTTACGGCTCAAACTCAATCGTTAGTTAAATTCAAAGTCCTACTTGAATTTAAGGAGTGCTGAATTTGACATAATGGTCTATGAATTTTAGACTTAGATAATACTTAAAATATTTGAGGTGGTCTCAAATTTAGGCGTTTGAGTATTCGGTCGTTAACGAATTAAATACTAAGGGGTATATACCTGGGTAGCCACCACCGCTTTTCTCATTTCGTATGCAAAGCAGTTGGCTGTGTTTCGGATTGAAAGGAAAGGAAAGAAAAGTATAATTGCTATGCGTGGAAGGCATTTCCATCTTAGGCCTCAGAATGACAACGCATCTGCAACACGCAGTGATTTTTCCTTTATTTTGCAGGTGTCTATATTATAGGTGACTGTAGCCATCTACCACCCGATTCGCTGTCAGCTTGTTTGACATGCAGTTGTATAAAAAATCATATAAGTTTATTAATTTTTTTTTAAGTTATTTGGAAGGTTAACATCTATGGAGTCATTTGTCTACGTTTCTGGACCAAGTATCCTTAATTAGTAACCGATCATTTGTTGATCATAATGAAACAAACAGAATTCAGTATTACAACATAAGCGCACGTCCTAAAAAATTCGGGCCAACCGGCTAGCAAAAAATAGAAAGCTAGGAAAGGTATGCGCTAACGCATACTACTTACAGATCGTAAACCGCGTGCACTTGATGAGGAAGGTCTTAATATCAGTGATCAAAGTCGCAAATTCAGTGATAAAACATAGGCGAAAAAAAATGACATTCTGCATAATTTGTAGTTAGTATTCATTTTCTGTGGTGTAGTGGTTTCAGCGCTCTGTTTTGTTGTCGAAAACGAAGCAACTTTCGCCATAGTCGATCTCGGGATGGGTCAATCAAAATTTCTAATGTCGAGCTCCTCCGTGCTTCGGAAGGCACGTTAAGCCGTTGTCCCCGGTTGTTACTGCAACTATACCGGTTGTTGCGCTATGACCTACCAATCCGCATTAAGTGAGCGTGGTGCTGTCATGGCCCAAGACCCTCATGTGTTTCTGCCATGTAGGAAAGTCTGTGCCCAGCTGTGGGACGTACAATAGTCTAGTGATGCGATGATTCACTATCATCTTTTCAGCCGAATGACGTCCATTGCTGGATAAAGACCGCCTTAAAACTGTCCACAGCGATTGGACTTACACAATAGGTGGTATACGGTATCAAAAATAAATTATAAATTGACATCTTAGTAATTTATGAGGATTCTATTCTTTCCTAAAACCATTTGTGTGATGGCGATGACGTTTTATCTAGGGTTCTCATAGTGCGTCGGTGTTTAACAATAGAATATCGATTGTTCTGGTTTTTGGGTAGGTACACAAATAAAATTCATGTGTAAGTAGGTATATCACATTTAGGAACGTTTCAAGAAAATTATATAGCGCTTTTATAATAATATAATACCGTTATGTTTCTGCATGGATAATGCGTGTGACAGCACCAATTTCCTGCTTCTTAGCACAATAATATGAAACTCTTCGTAAACTCGTGGTAAAGTAACCGAGAGTGAATGAAACTTTCATCTTATTAGCGTTAGTACAGACCAAACTTTAGAATCTTCGCGATTTATTTGATGGCACCGTAGAAAAATTCGTCGCAAACGTCAAGTATGGTCTTTTGTATGGCCAGACCCCCAGGAGTAGAAACTATGCTTGCCCCTGGTTTTGAAATTCATCGCGTCATCGTTGTACAGCATAACTTCAATCACTTCGCGGGGTAATCGTACATTGACACCGGACTGATCGCCTGAAATTGAGTCGTCCAATATGAAACTCAATAGTGCAACGCACGCAATCAGCATCGTAACGGCGTTGCATTGCCTTGATAAACTCTCCAACTGTCAGCTATTCGTGGTTCACTCGTCGTCCCCGCGCTTACATCTCGCCTTTGCGCGGCAAGTCCAAGTCAGCCATAGCCTGGTTGATCTGTTCCGGTGCCTTAGTTAGCTTGACGCCTGGTTGACAGCTAGGCGATGAGATGAAGTGATCCGTTTCCGAAGTGATAAGTGGGGCAACAATGAAGCGCTTTTTTACTGTCAGTGTCAATTTCTGATCATTACGATGCTTGCGCGTTCACGAGTATTCTTACACATTATATTATATCTGAACTTACCCTTACGGAACTAGATCCGACGAGACTTAAGTTTCTGCACGCCTTGTGTTTTGTAATAGGGTTAAGAATATATGAGCAACCCATAAGAAACTTCTGGAACATAATTTAATTAGTTAGTCCTTTTCTATGTATCTCTATATATCTGATCACACTCGACTAAAAGCTTGTTAGTAACGATGAAATTAATATAATATTGATTACAATACTAATCTTGTTAACGCCAACTATCCCGACCAAGGCTAATAAAATCATAGTGCTTGAAGCAATATAATGAGTAGGTAGGTAAGTATAAATAAATAACTAAATTCAATTCAATTCAATTCATTTAATCATTATCATAGGTATACAAGCTGTGATTGTTTAGAATTTATGAGATCTCCATGATAGACCTTTAAGGCATATGATATATTTGATATTTCTCTTTTCATGCAAATTTAAAGTTTATTATATAAATTTAAATGTCAAAATTGGAATAACTTAAAAATGTCAGGCAAAACTTACACAATGTTAGTCAAGGTCAAATCAAATCAAAATTAAAACTAAATTCAAATCAGAATTTAAATTAAATCAGCATTAAATTAAAATTAAAATTAAATTAAAATCAGATCAAAATTAAATAACACAAAATTTAAATTAAATAAAATATTCAATATGAGCAAGCACCAGGTCTATGCATTAATATCCGTAAAATATTCGTTGATTGAAATATTCGTAACATTTATCTATTAACAATTTTGATAAATTAAGTTTTAAATGATATAAATCACAATTCTTTAACTGGTCAGGTAACTTATTATAAATTCTAGGGCCCATTTCAATTACACTTTTGCTCATAAGAGCAGTTTTGCATATGTTATTGCTAAGTTCAAAGTTCCTTGGGCGAAGTCTGTTATGTCGTGGGAGCTTTACGTCAAATAAATCAGGATTGGACTTAATAAAAATACATGTTTCCAAGATATAAAGACACGGCAATGTTAAAAGTTTTAAAGATTGGAAGTAAGGTCGGCAGCAGTCTGTGGGCTTTAATCCACAAATAGCTCTCACACATCGCTTTTGAGCTCTAAGCAATATATCTCTGTATGAGCAATTACCCCAAAAAATCACACCGTATCTCAGGGTGGAGGCGACAAAGCCATGGTAAGCAGTCAAAACTGTACTCCGATCTGCCACCTTTGCCAATTTATAGAGAGCAAATGAAATTTTGTAAAGCTTTTTTGTGATTTCTATAGAATGTGATTCCCATGACATGCCACTATCAATATGAAGTCCTAAGAATTTAGTAACATTTGTTTCTTTTATTGTTTCGTTTTCATAGGCAATATTTAATTTAGGATATATTTTTCTTTGCGTGAACTGTATATAATTTGTTTTGTCTAAATTTACTTTTAAATTATTTGTACGAATAAACGTACATAAGTTAACATAATAATGGTCTCATGACTCCGAATAAAACGTTCATATTTGTCATATCAACTTTTAAGTATTTAACTTTTTATCTTCACTCTTACTTTAAATACGTCTGTGTTTGTGCCGTACGAACGCTTTCGCTAATTACTTGATGGTATTCTTAGGAACTAAGTGCATCTTAAACGTGAACTACTTCGCTAAACAATGTTATTATCTTTTAAGTATAGTGCCCTTGCTTAAGTGAAATGAATTCCTTCTGATATCATTTTAAAATTGCTTAGAAAATATTTTTGAGTCACTTTATAATATTGCATGCCTAGCTCTATGTCAATTTGTGTCTTGTAAAAAGTCAGTAGCTATTTTAATTTTAAAATAATGCGATGTCTTCATACCTTATAAACGCTTCCAGTCTACCTCGGCTAAAATAACTTATAAGAGAACAGGTACCTCATTACTTTAAACTCGTTTCTTATTTATATTATTAATTGTTCTTTTATTTGTACAAGGCATGAAAATGACTCCACCGCCTTTCTTATTGCAGCCGTGAAACAGTTCGCTGTGTTTCGGATTGAAGGGAAAGGTAGCCAGTGTAATTATTGGGCATGGACGGCATTTCATCTTAGGCCTCAGGATGACAACGCACCTGCAATATCAAGTGATTTTCCTTGTTATTGCAGGTGTCTATTGGCGGCGGTAACCGCTTACCACCAGGTGGGCCGTCAGCTTGTTTGTCATCTAGTTGTATAAAAAAAAAAACTCTATTTGATGCTAAGCGAAAAGTATCCAAATATGGAGACAGCTAGTTTAGTATGACATCCCCACCATGTCGGCCTATAAGAAGTCTCTTCACGCCTCGTTTAAAGTAATTCATGATAAAGGAAGATGTGCCGGTTAAAAGTATTCCAAGTTTTAGAAGTGCGAGAAATAAATGAGTGACCAGATTTCTTTGTGGACAGTGACATATATAAAGCGCAAGCGGCGCACGCACTTACGCGGCGTGCAGACACTCTGCTTGCTGAAACCGCTGTGTGAGTTTTATTAGACCCCCCGATTATAACCAGAACACCACATGGACAAATAGAGGCGGAGACGGTTCATGTATGATTCCGAAGATAAGCAGCTATGTTCTTGAGAAGAAAGGGAGATGGCGGAATGACATGGTGGCGATGGTTTCATATTACTATGCTAATATTTTAATATAAAGGGAAACATGCACACATACTCCCATGATTGTTATACTTTTAATTAAAACTAACAGTATCTCGTCAGAAGTTGTCAGCAAAGTAAACGTCAATAATGCGCAGGGCTGTCCACTGAGTTCTTATTTAACTTGTCTGTCAAAGGACTCATACGGGCTGCCGAATAATTAGAGGTGGACAACGCGTTTGAGCTGCAACTCGTCCTTGTTGGCAAGTGGAAACAAACAGTGAACTATGGCACATGGAAATTATTACAATTTAAAGTTAGATAAAATGTAAACGAGAGCTACATCGTGAGTATATAAATAATATATAACGCAGTATGTGTATGTACACATCGAAATTAATAGATGATTGAATACAAATAGTCTTGTACAGTGGCGTGACGTCAAGAAAAAAATGACACTCTTTCAACCTATAATAAAGAATAAGGAATGTTACAAACCATGAACACAATAATAAATTGAGTTCACGAGGAATGCCACTCGATGTAAAACAACGCCAATTTTATTAAGTTAAATCCTGAATTTCAATAATGTTACACTGATATATTAATTACTTATTAGGTACAATATTAATGTCGCCGCCGTCTGGTTGAATTCGCCGCTTAGTTGGATGCCTAGCCCGTTGATTAAACTTCGGCATCCAATCAAATGCCTCGGCCAATAGTTAATTTAACTAGACTGACTTAACGTGTAACGATGGCGTATTGAAGGGATCGTTTTGTACCGAAGAGTTTTGGTTTGATTTGTAAGTTCAAGCTTATTTTTTATGACCACTTATAGCCGACATTGTTTTGGTCACATGTGTCATCAAACGGACACGCAAAAGCTCTTCGATTAAAACGACCTGCCTAGATGTCCAATTGAATGTCTAGTTTAACCAGACGGCTGACTTGATGTTCAGCCATTTGGTTAAACGTTGCGCTCAATGACTTGGGTAGTTGTCTTTCAGCGGTTTGATTTGATGCTGGCGTTCAATCAACGGGCTAGAAATCGAAAAGTTGTGCGCATCCACAGCCATCTGACAGCATCCATTTTGTTTTATCGGGCCGGCGTCCACTTTTTCTTCGAAAAACGAATTCGTGTTGCCCAATCACCGTACAACGTTGCCGCAAGTTATTTGCACATTATTTTACTTCACATTGGCAAAATTCGTAATAACGAGAAGCCAGTTAATAAAGAAGAAGAATCAACGGGCTAGGCGTCCAGTCAAGCGGCTTACGGCTGCGACATAAACACAACTAGGTAGTATGTTTTAATACTTCTTTGTTATAATTCTCGCAACATTTTTGATGCAGCTTGATTTCTACACGCATTTGGAAACCTGTGACGTTGGAAAGTATGTAATCTCCATGTATTGTGACAAAAAATTCGAGGCAATAATCGTACACTTAACTTAGAATCATTTGCCGGAACCTTTAGGTGTCTGCTAAGTTTAGGTGTCTCCATAGTTCCGTATTAGGTAAGTATAAGTGGGAAAGTAAAAAGTAAATAGTACATTCTGGAACTGATGAGCGTCGAGTCTTAATGGACTAAGTTTTTCCACTACAAATCTTCGCCCACGGAGAACAACTTTACTCTTGGCGAGTATTGGTCCAAGTTGATGGAGATATGTCAATGCTATATTCAATTTAAAGGCATTGATCTGATACTAGAGTACTACAAATACTCTCAATTTTGGTGGACTACACTGCAATTTGATCCGATTCTGAAGGCAAATACGGAATCTAAATTTAACTGCAGTACATCTTATCCTCTTTCAAGAAAGCTCTGTAGAACTTTTCGGACTTATCTAGTATCTACCTTCCACTTCCTACAGTAGAGCACGCGTGCCGGTCATCGGTGGCATCTATTTTCCTCCACCTCAACTTCACGCAAAAGTAATTGAGTATATTTCCAAAACTTAGTAATGTGAATATTGCCAGAGGAAATTAATCCTCCTCATTTTTACTAGGCATGAAGTTAAAGGCTATCTTGCAGCGTCGGTCACAGTAGCAAAGAGGGTGTATTGCTGAGAGATTTAGTGGCAAGAGTTTCTTTGTGACTTAGACCAAGCCCTTCCTCGCTTGAATGTAGTGTTTATAGAAGCAACCGAGTTGTGGATAAATATTTCAGGTAAGATCACAGCCCCTGACACAAGATATATTTAACTAGAAAACTTTCCGTTTTTAATACGTCACGTTACTATTTATCTCAGAACTTAAGATATATTTAAACATCTGCCTTTAACAATTGTTTTTTTTATTGATAATAAGAATAGGGGATGACCGAGGAGCTCGGTGGTGGAGTGGTTTGAGTGCTCTGGTTATGATTGCGAAAACAAAGCAAATTTCGTCATAGCCCGGGTATGGGTCAGTAAAATTTGTGATCTCGAGCTCCTCCGTGCTTCGGAAGGCACGATAAACCACCACTGGGGACGCTCGATTAGTTTCTTTTATTATAAACTGTTTTTTAACACCCCGCCTAACACGCCGGCTGCAGCTAGTAGGTAACTAAGAAAAACCCAAAACATAATTAGGCATAGGTATGAGATACTCCCACATAGCGGACGAAACAGGCTTTTCATTGTCTACGAACTCACTGGCCGACTGATAAGGAACGAAACTTTGCTTTCCGTGACATAATTATACGTACACAAATACCTACTTATGCAGGAAAGTGTATACCCCAAAAATATATCAACACCAATCTTTAATTACAACTGTGTACAAACATGTTTGTAATTGAAATTCCCTCCATGTTTTATTTCCGTAATATCCGCCATCAAAGACCAAAGCAAACATCAATAATTTCATCCCAACTACTCGAGTATTAACTAGAAAAATATGAATCCAATCATCTACAGCGCCATAAGCGAACATAAACAACAAGTTTCCGCATCGTATTACATAAAACGATGCACTAAAACACACTTTACAGTGCATGTAAATATTGTTGTTTTCTTCGAGGGCATAGGGAATTATACTTCATATACAAGTGATAAAGTTGATTTTGTAATGGGTGTTAATGAGCAGTCTTCGTTAAGATATGATTGATGGCACAGGTTGCAATGCTTGTATCGCTTGTATCATTGCTATTTTGTCCTCAATAGTATTATTAATGTGATTGTATCTGCATATCTTATAGTAATAATATTGTTGGTTTTGGCACATGCACAAATTATTCGAATTATATCAAAGGAGATGTTCGATATTGGTACTCGAAAGTCCCCCACGATAAATTATATATTATGCGAAAGCTTATGCTCAGAGGATCTTGAATATACCATTTTTTCATTTTGATACCCCGGCATTTTTGAGTAATTTTGAAAAGTGTATGCAAGAATTCTAAGCTTCTTATCAAAGTTTCTCTGATAAAATATAGTAAAAAATAAATGAAAATCATTATTATTAGTCAGAAACAAGTGCAGAAACCAATTTGCCATGTTCTTCTAGCATTTACAATAAAATATAATTGCAAAATAGTCGTAGGCTGAACCAAATCGACCCCATGCCTAGTTATTAAAAAATATTTGACAAGACAATAGACGACATTGACGTTTTCTATTATGTCTGTGATGTATCACATTTTTTAAAATTGAATTTTACATCTCTGGATAACATTTTTTTGACCAGAATAAAATGTTATTTTTTATTTATATGCGGGCATTAAAAATTATAGTTTTTGTCTCATAATATTCTTAAAAATATACTCTTTCTTCTTATATAACATTTGTCTTGGGGGGTAGCTGAGTACCAGCCCCCATATATTTTCAGAACATGTCCTTTAATACTAATGGTACATCCAACCATATTATAAATGTGTGTACCAGCTGCTGCAAAATCGGCTCATAAGGCCCGCCTAATGCTAAGCGAAACTTGCACGTTAAGCTATAAATATCTAGGAGGAAGCGTCCCGTTGACATAGACGACCAGTTCCCCCGAGGAGTCTTTGTTTTGGGAAACAAAGACTCCTCGATGATATCATTTATGAATATATTGAAGAAAGTCCTGCGCAATTCCATTGCACGAACTAATTTCTCTTACCTCCGTCACAGGAACATCAGATGCAGGCCCGATTATCTGCCTAATATTGTTGAATTAGAGCGAACGGCTTTACTAAGATTCCTTCAGATTTATGGGTCCCTATCTTTATTATAAAATACACAAGATAAATAATAAGATCCTAAGCATGACTAGAACAGGCTGTAGATTGACGGCATTTGAATGGTTGCAAATAAAAAGTTATAATGAAACGGAAACCCTACTACAAGTAAGGATATAGTACTTACTCGACATGATAGTATAAAAAATAAGTATGTATAGATTCATAAGTATTAGATAACATTCAATACATATCCTTTTACTGGTACACACACACACAAACAAACATACACACACGCACACACACACACTCACACACACAAGCGCACAAACACATACCCATTCGCACAACAAAACACATGTATACATGGGTAGTTATATGGGAACACTGGTCTCCACGACACAGGGAATCCTAGTGTGGAGTCCAGGGATACTGCTGAAATTTGTAAATTACTACCTATTATTTACTAATTATAATAATTAGTATACTATACTTAAGACCCTATTATTGTAACAGTAATCAAATTTTGTACTGTGTTGCTATTGGACTGAATAAATAATTTTCAATTTTCAATTAAGGTAGGCGGTTATGCGAGTGCCGATTCCCATCATTCACGATGCGAACGCCTGCGGATCGAAACGCACTGATGGGTTTTATGTCAAGTACAATCGGGTCCTCTTTAAGACAAGTTGAACAGACGTCTTCTACGCAAACATGATAGTCATCGAACATCGAACTCACCATCACCAGCTGAAGTCGACGCCAAATGCTTACTAATTGTGTAATAATAAAACAATCGCCACAGAATAGCACGGATCAAGTCTTCAGTAGACGCCGAGATACTTTGTAAAGTTTAATCTTACATAGGACCTAGACGCTTTATCATGTCAACTTTACAAACCAAATTAATTTTATTCATAGATTTTCCGCTTCCTGTACCTCGGTATCTGTGCTTTCAAAATCAAATCAATTTCAAGGCATAAATGTTTCACTCCAATTTACTACAAATATTAGGCAGTATGAAGGCCCTGTTTTACTTTAATGTCTGTCAGCGCCACTATTTCGTCGCAGTTACTGGCAGGTATTAATCTTGTTAATAGGCCCACAAACTTGAAACACCTGCTTAATAATAGAAGTACACAGGCAGGCACAGAAGGATCACTTTATTAATAAATTATATACATGCCCATGTAAGCTCAATTACTATGAAGGATAAATGTTCACGGGGCATTAAAACAATTTTAGGCAATACCTCGTAAACTTTAACAAGTAAGTATTGACTTCTCAGCGCGGAAATTTAGAAAAAAATATATATTTATTATTATTATTTCTAATAGTTTATTTCATTTTTAATAGATTTTATTTGAGTTATAAATATTCGTCCGTTTCTTCCGTAAACGGTTGGAAAGGAAATGGAAAGGACTATCTTTTAATTTTGCCACCTAGAAGAGTGTTTCCATTTAGGTTTTTAATTGGCTTTTGTAAAATATTCTAGCATGTTTCTAAAATGTTTGAAAATATAAAAAAAAACAGTAGAAGTAATAATATGATTAGGTAAATCCTTATTAAAAATGTTAAATATTGGAGACGCAGTCTCCTCAAATTTTATTGTCATAAGAAAAAAGTACAAATTACACATTATGTGGTTGCTATAAACTTGTTGTCATTAAAAGAAGTTGCAGTTTTAGAAACATGTAATTAAATACCTGAGTGGTTTTAGGATCTGGACCAATATAGTAAAAACATATAAGTACTAGAAGGAACACAAGAATTGAAAGAAACAGGTTGGAGTCAGAGAACTACTTCATGATGAATTAGTTCTAGTGTGTACAAAAGAGTATTGAAAAGAGAAAGTTGCAAGTTAGCTAAGCAGTCAATAATTATTCGCCCCAATGTTTGCCTTGTTGCAGTGTACTTCTGTGCTTTGAATTTCGCAATAATGTTGCACAATTCTACTGTTACTACTGTAAAGCTAAATAGCTAAATTATAAATTATATCTTCCGAACAATGTTACCTACTGGCCATGTCTTTAACTAGAAACTTAGGGTTGGCAATTACTGAAACGATTATTACAATCCAGGTAGTAACATTAATGACGCGCCATAGCTTTAATAGTTCCGTTTATTTATAAAGTTTGTAGTTATTAAGTAGAAAATGATTTTTGTATGCAAATAAACTTTTGTAGTTATGGCAACTTATGCTCAGACCTTACCTTCAAAGATGATGGTGACCTTTACAATTGTATGTATTTTTACATCAAGTGTCGCGTAAAAGGATCAGTGTCGGATACCGTGATCTATGGCGTACGCCTAGGATAATACTTACCAGTTGCCTAGAGTAATACTTACCAGTTACCACCCTAAGAATCAACACAACAGGTAGAATTTTATTGATATCAAAGGAGAAGAGTCCTTCTGATCCCAACACAACCTCAGTTACAGTACAAAAGATATATAATTCTTACATCTTTTGTTCTTACACGATATAATTCTTACATCTTTAGTACACGAGATTTCATAATAGACACAAGGCGATACAAGTATGTGTAAATTGTACTGAGAAGTTAGAATGGCTTCAAATTTGAGCCAAAACACAAACTCTTATATCCTCTCAAAAATGTTCGCTAAGCTCTACTAAAATTAATTGAAATCGTAACAAATGTGACAACTAAAGTCTATTTCCGTGTTACAAATGACAGACGCATATTTTGAAGACACTTGAATCTGTAGAACAATGTACGTCATAGCCACGCCCAGAGCACAGAGATGTAACGGCTTACAAATAAATAAATCCTGCTAACTAACTGCGTGTCAACGTAAGACGCGTCATGAATTCGGGTGGAGTTTTAGTGATGAGTGGTTAGGAGAACACCGTCAATATACTTTACAGTCATTTGTAAATACCATTCACTTCTCGAGACTCTCTTAATTGTTAATAAAAACTGTGCTTCTTCAAGTTATCTTTGCAGTACGGCATAAGACATAAATCACAGGTGTTTTGTGTGTTCGCTAAAGAGCGAGATAAAAAGATTATTATTTTACAATGTTCAGAAATTTATTACAAAACAAAAAGTATCAAAAAAAAATAATACTTAAATGATGGGAAACTTTATAGACTACAAGAAGTGCATGGGGCTAACCCAAGTCCCTGTCAGATCAGATGGTCCCCGCCCCAGGATATATTTTTTTCATAGCTTTGATCTACCTACGATGTTACTTATATACCATATGTAGGGTCGCCTGGGTAGGTACCACCGCCTTTCTTATTTCAGCCGTGAAACAGTTCGCTGTGTTTCGGATTGAAGAGAAAGGTAGCCAGTGTAATTACTTGGCATGGACGGCATTTCATCTAAGGCCTCAGGATGACAACGCACCTGCAATATCAAGTGTTTTTCCTTGTTATTGCAGGTGTCTATAGGCGGCGGTAACCACTTACCACCAGGTGGGCCGTCAGCTTGTTTGTCATCTAGTTGTATAAAAAAAACTTGACTCACTGCTTATTTAAAAGAAAAAGATTTTATTAAGCTTAAATAAGTTTTACTCTTGATGTGATGCCAACTATACTTTGACAAACGTTAGACATTGCAATTTACAAAACTAAGAAACTAAGTAGTGTTTGCCGAACTGTAAATTTAGTTTGTTGAGAAAATAAAATTATAATCCCAAACTTAAGAATAGATGACATGTTAATTTCATGATTTAAAGTTCTATCACAAAAGCAACCGACAAAACCAGCCACAGCCTAAATGATAATTAGAAGACCTTTTTAGTTCATGGTAGGTACACCACATAATTAGAAGAAAACTGAAAATGACACGAAAACGACTTGCTGTCACTAATGAGAGGATTTTTGCACTTGTGAAACTATGGATTTTAGCCGACACCTTGTTGACATGAGACAGCGATTTTGGTCAATATTAACTATCAAAATAATTTACAAGAGAACGTGTCGATTTGGCTTACCTGTGCCATGGTAGTAATGGGTTACGTTACGGATAGGACCAGATGGGACTACGCGGTGATGAGATGAAAGATGCGAAAGCAAGATGGGCAACTGACAAGAATAAATGGTGTCAAAACTAGTATGTTTAAATTGAGATGAGAAAGAAAAACTTGAAGAATAAATAAAACCAAGCTTTTATATTATGCAACTAGGTTATGTGTCTCTACCGAACTACGTTTGTAACATTCTATGTTGCTTATTTAATTAAGATCAAGAAAATGAGTTGCCATGGTAGATTTAATTAATCGTACATGTAAGATGGATGGTATATTTTTGGACAATACAATTAAATACGAGTTGTAAAAAGAAACTAAGATACAAACATCCTAATGTTAGTAACTAGATGTTACTGTAACAATCGGGCATCTTAACAATCAGAGAACAGTTTTTTTTAATTATTTTTCTCACACATATGTTACAATTTTGAATTTAGTGTACAGTGATTTTAGGGCATTAACCCCTGTGTAAGAGACTGGAGCCTGAGATAGGCGTCCAAAAGAAGCTCGTAGTACACGTCTACAGGGACCTCCCCCAAGTCAATTGCATGTTGAATGTTTACATCATTGTACTTAGAGTATGTGTGGCAACATTGTGGTAAAGAAATGTAAACAGTGTATTTATCTAAAATAAAATTTGTTACTGAAACATGGACGACACCTTAAGCCCCTAAAGGCAGTGAGCAATGTTCCAGCTGTAAGAACTCTAGAAATATCCATTGAGTAATACCAATTAGTGGTACTCTAGTGCATGCGTGACACAAAATTATACTATACTTATAATGTGTAATCTGGTAAAATAACAATTGCACAATGTGAGGTTTTGTAATTGATAGGTACGTGCAATTACTATTTGTGTAATGATTAGCAAATAGGAGTCTTGGCATGCTTGAAGATATAAGATTTGTTTCTGAAGTAAAACTGATTTTTTCACAAAATTATTGTTAAAATCGCTCACTCCTGTCACAGTAGCAACGACCCAGACGTCCCAAAACATTTGGCACCAACCAATAGAACTAAATTGAGAACTATTCACAAAGATAAATGAGATTTTGTCTAACGGGCACAATGCTAATCTTTGACTGTAGTATTATCTATTTCTGGATATTTCATAATTACTGCAAAAACTGTTTCCACGTGGTCAGCACGGTGGAGGACGACTGATTGGTAATAACTTTATTTTATCCAACATGTCTTTCGAAGTTTAATAAAGTCTCATAATATTGGTAGCATTTATTCAGTAAAAGATTATCTGTCTTTTGTCGTTTAGGTTTCAATGAATTTGTTTAAAGTTTTTCAAAACTGTAGTAAAGCCTCTTGCAAAACTTAACAACTTTAAATTATTCAATAAATAGAAAGTTAACAATTGTAATTATTTATTATAACCGTGGGGCCAAATGTAACAATCTTACTATACAGTGTGTTCCAAAAGTTCGAAATAACATTTAAAGGGATGGTTTTTTTCCTTGTCAAGAGTTACCCTTCGGACCACTTTTATTTTCCGATTAAAAATAATAAAAACACTGTCCTGCTCATGACCACACACACACACCAACAACCCCCCGCAACCCCAGAAATCCAAATTTTATTTCGGAATTCTGCAACACCCGGTATATCTTGTCTTCCTAAAATTTTGATAGCAGCTATTAACATTTCCTTTTAGATCGCACAGTCGACAGCACATCAAGCGTAACAGTTTGAGCTTGAGACCGCCCTTACTGCGTACGTAATAGATGCTGCTTTCGTAGTGCAACTGTTATACTTGATGTGCTGTGGTCTGTACATGAAAATAAACATCAATTAAATTCTATAATGAAATCTTCAGCTTCAAAGTTGAAGTTTAAGTGTCCTAATTTACAGACGAAAACAAAATTTAAAATAGACTGTAGGTACCACTGTTTATTTTAAGGTAATCACCAAAAAAGGTTTCTGGTTCAGCCGTATTTTGTTTTAAACTTCGAATTATATCGTTAAGGATCTTAATTTTCATACAAATTATTACGTATTTTCGGTGGGTCGGAAGCAGGTCGTCGCATAATTATCACTAAATAAAAGCAATGTAGGTACAAGCTACAAGGTAGTAACATTATTTTATTTTGTATCATTATTTTGAACAATTTTGTTCATTGCGATCTCATTAATAATCTATAGGTACTTAATATTAAAAATCAAAAGTAACACTGTCTGTCTGTCTGTCTTTATTTCTATAACGTTTACAATCATAAGCAGCTAATCGATTAAGATGGTATTTGGGAACCGACATCTACGCGGGCGAAACCGCAGGCTGCCACTACTTAGAAGTAAATAAATTTGTAAAATTTTATACAATTTAAAAAAGGACTACTTAGGTGCCGTTTTCTTCGTGAAGGTGAGCCAGCCGTGACAAGCTGAAAGAACGGCAATACTTTTTATTTAAATTTGATAAAAAAATACTACAAATCGATTACTGTTACATAGGTAATACAAAAGTAACAATGATGAGATTTTTAGTCATAACGACCCCATTTACTTGATTGTAAAAAGAATTTTGTGTTGTGCTTTGTTATATCGTTCAGAAGTTTTGGTATATTCGAATTGATTTCTCTCAATACGCAATTCTTCCATCTCTCCAACTACAAGTACAGTTTCTATATCACTTCCAACGGGAACCGTGTCTACACTCAATAAAAGAATTTTATTAGCGCATGTGTTCTTAATGCGGTAATGCTCAAGTGAAATAACGCATGCTTACATAAAATTCTCCAGGAATTAGCGCTCCGTCGCATCGTCGCCATCATAAAAATTGCGTAAGCAAATAAGAGTGCTCTCATGTGTTTTAATTACGACTATTATCAAACGGGCACGCAGACTGTTTACAGAGGGAATTGAATACGTGGCGGAATCTGGAGAGTTTCGTCTTCAACAAATTACTCCAGAAACAAAGGTTGAATGTTTTACAGAACTAAATAGTCTCGTTAATAAGCGACGGCTCACGTTCGTGCGTATACGCTTTAAGTTCAATGTTGAAATGCGTTGATTTAAATCGTGGTGTATTTTATTTTGTCACGCGATACCTTCATAATATAATGCAAAGAAACATGACCTTGATAAAAACGCAGAGCATTAGAATAAGTATAATGGCATATCTTGCAGATGGTCGTACTTAAATTGTCAAGGCAAATAAATCTATCATATTAAGTATGTTGTGAACGTTTGAATTTCATATTTGGATATCAATTTGATATTTCTCAGTCACAAACATACCTATACGAAATTGAAAAAATGGGATTTATTTGTTTTAAACTAATTATTAAAACTCGAAAACTCATAATTTCACTGTCTCGAACTCAACGTCACGCACAAAGAAGTTCAGTAACTTATTTCTTTGTTGAACTTCCAAAACTTGGAATTCTTTGCCTGATGTTAACATGGGTTCGTTCAAAAGAGCCGTAAAAAGGCACCTTTTGGGCCGGGAATGTGGAGGCGGCTTGAATAGTGTGTTTCAAGCTGCACTAGCTTCTTACCGCATCACATTACATGGTGTTGAGACATTTGCGGTGCTCTATATAATTATTTTAAAAAATCACTAAATTCGTGCCACAAGAATGAAATAATCTTTAATAACCATTTGGTACGAACCCTGATGGACTAATTTACATTTACTTTTGGAATAGCACATATAGTACTTTATGCAACTCCTTTCCCATAGCGTGATAGAATAGGTCATCAGTTACATCATGAAAATTCTTTGAAAAACATTGGTTGACCATTCCCTCTTTTCTTTTTACATATTTTGTTTGATGATGATAAAAGAAATTCTAACATGTAGATTTTTTTTATACAACTAGATGACAAACAAGCTGTCGGCCCACCTGATGGTAAGCGGTTACCGCCGCCTATAGACACCTGCAATAACAAGGAAAAATCACTTGATAATGCAGGTGCGTTGTCAACTTGAGGCCTAAGATGAAATGCCGTCATATCCAGTAATTACACTGGCTACCTTTCCCTTCAATCCGAAATACAGCGAACTGTTCCACGGCTGAATCTGCATTTTTTTATTGCTATTTAAATCAGGAAATACTCTTTAGTTTCGATAAACCACGAAACACAATTTAATACAAGATGTATATCTTGATGAAAGCTTTTACAGGCAGCAAACCAGTGATGTTATCCCTTGCTTTGAGAAAAGATTTGAAGTACCTAGAGTCTGGATCCTCAAGCTTCTTCGGTAACGTGACGAGTCTTATAAGTAGGGAGTGTTTGTGTGCATGAGTGAAACACTAGGTATTTTTAAGATCAAAGGCAAGCCTTATAGGCTTGGGGTTGCGGCAGTAAAAGGAAACCTACTGAGTTAACTGCATGTTGTATAAAAAAACTGGCCAAGTGCGAGTGCACGAAGGGTTTCGCACCATTATCTATAAACAAGCGTCTGCCTGTTGCCGTTATCAATATCGAGTAAAACAAGCAAAAAATCGTTTGTTGTATGGAAGCCCCTTTAAATATTTATTTTATTCTATTTATTAGTATTTGTTGTTAAAGCAGCAACAGAAATACATCATATTATGATTATGATGCAAGTAAAATACGAGCCAGGAGAAAAAATGTTATTCCCTTTATTCAAACTAGGACCGCCTTTGCTGGCAACCAATTCATTAGTCGCTCGGCATACCTTTACAACAAAATAAATAAAATCCACGAGATATATAGTAAAACACTACACGACTGCAAGAAAATTATAACTAGTTTTCTAATGCATCTTAACTATGAGGAAACAGAGTCTATACTAATACGCACGGATTAACATACATACTAAATAAATACAACTCTTATACATAACGCATATATCACACACACACACACACACAAACACACACACAAACAAACCCCCACACATACAAACACCCACACGCACACAAACTCACACACCCACACACAAACTCTCTCACACACACACACATTTGTATACGCTACACATATTTATGTTTATTTTAATATATTTTACTTTTCCCTTTTCTGTATGATTCTGTATGATTTTTCATTAATATTTTCTACTTTTTGTAAGTACCTATAGAACTTTTTAATAGTAGTTATGGAAGAGCGAAGTCACCTGGCACAGGCATTTTTGCTTAAGGCGATACCTCGTCGACACTAGCGACACCACTTGATTTATATTAATTGTGGTGAATATAGAACATAATTAACAAAACCGCTTTAGTGAATGACTAAAAAATGGTATTTGTAATTTTTTGAGATGTGCTCGGTATAAGATATTTCTCTACATGTAACCTATTTTTTCATTATTGCCAAAAGTGGCCACTTTTAACAATAATAAAAAATTTGGTTACTAATAGGTAGACACTTTATACAAGATACATCTTTAAAAATTACAAATACCGTCCTTTAGCAATTCTCTAAAGCGTTTTTGTTTATTATGTTCTAAATTCACCATAATTAATAACAATCAATTGGTGTCGCTAGTGTGCACGAGGTAGCCCCTTAAAAGGTGACTTCGGTCACTATTTGTAAAATGTAAAAAAACGTGTTACAGAAAATAAATAAATTATTATTATTATTATTATTATTATCATGTGTGTAAATTTCGACTGTCTATCACGGTTCATGAGATGACAGTCGGACGGACGGACGGGCAGCGGAGTCTTAGTAATAGGGTCCCGTGTTACCCTTTGGGTACGGAACCATAAAAACTTTGACCGTATCTATGAGTCATATTTTGATTAATAGCACTTTCATCAAATCAGAATAAATAAGTCAACAGTAATCGCTATTGTTTAATCAATCTGTTATTATGATTTGATCGCCGTCACGTAAAACACACTCGCGTTAACGTGGTTGGAACTAATTTGATCTGTTGTGCCAACATTGCTGACGTTATTGTGTGACGTTATACACACCCCCTACCCTGCATAATCATCCCACTTTTATTATTCATTACACGGGCCTTGTCTGGCGCCAATTATTATTTTACTGTTCATAAAATTGTCTGTTAAAAATTTATAAAAGCGCTAACCAGTAGTCGTCCAGAGGCATCTTGTTATTTATCGTCATCATTTTAGTCTACAATGACCCCTGTTTATTAGAAAATATTAAATGTGCTGTCTCTGTCTACTTTGGACTAAATTAAATACTATTTTAGAGTATCAAAAGTACCTACGTAATATTAATTTGAATCGTTCCCTTTTTCGGAACTACAATTTGAACTTTTTTTGTGTGTTTGGTTTTTGTGTTTTAGATAGTTTCTATTGTAGATAGGATGTTATTCTTAAGTCGTGTCCTGGTCACTGTAGTTAATTATTATAATTAACATCAGAATCTGGATACAATTCATTTTTCCATTCTCATAGCCCCTCCGATAGGATAATGCCGCTTGAGGGATTAAATAATAGTTTGTCGAAGGGAAGATTTCTGACATGTAACGCTGATTTAATATCTTGAGCAGTAGTCACTGCAGATGAAAACTCAGCCTGAAGGAGGACGTAGATTCATTTAATAGCATACTCCTCGACACGATTTACTCTGGTCACGTGAAATCGATCCTAAAACATTCAATAGACGTTGGATACTAACTGGCCCTTAAATAACTTTCTTGAATACAAATCTTCTCGAAAATTCCAGTTGATATGACTGTCCGCTCCGCAGTAATATCTGGATTCAAGGATCTGTTTATCTGGTAAAATTACCAGACCGCCGTTAAAACCTTTTATATATTTTTTATAGACCTCAAGAATTAACCATTTATTGCGCTATACGCCTAGGACGTTTTTATAGAACTAGATGACAAACAAGCTGACGGCCCACCTGGTGGTAAATGATAACCGCCGCCCATAGACACCTGCCATAATAAGGACAAAAATCACTTGGACTTGCAGGTTCGCTATCATTCCAGCGAGAGGCCTAAGATGAAATGCTCTCCATGCCCAGTAATTACACCGGCTACCTTTCCCTTCAATTCGAAACACAGCGAACTGTTTCACGTCTGAAAAAGGAAAGGCGGTGGCACCTACCCCGACTACGACGATTACGACGTAGTAGTCATTGTAGTACCCTATTGGGGTCCCATAATTGTACTGTGTCATGATATAACACTTTGTAAACAATGGAAACAAGAAACTATTATTTGAATTAGAATCATATTCGGGATATCTGCCATGTAATTTGTTTGTAACGAGTTCTCATATTATCCCGAATATAATTCTAATTCAAGAGCTAAAAAGTTTTATGGTTATAATTACCTACCTAGCTATTGTATTAGATGGTAGGCCCGTATGTAGGGTCGTCTGGGTAGGTACCACCGCCTATCTGATAGGTAGCCAGTGTAATTACTGGGCATGGACGGCATTTCATCTTAGGCCTCAGGATGACAACGCACCTGCACTATCAAGTGATTTTCCTTTGTTAGTGCAGGTGTCTATAAGCGGCGGTAACCGCTTACCATCAGGTGGGCCGTCAGCTTGTTTATCATCTATTAGTATAAAAAAAGATAAAATTATATAAGTATGGTCTGGTCAGATTAAAAATATTCAATAACTCGACTCGTTTAAGCATCCTTGAACAACCTTTCAAAACTTCAAGGTCTTCCAGCCAGAGTCAGTCCTTTATTGGCACCCTTGTATCTCAAAAAGTAAAATTCAAACTCCCTTTGAGATTTGCTCTTAATCTTGTGAACTGGCTTCCCTTCCCTTTGACGTCATTGTTACTTGTTATATTTCATAAGATATTAAGTAAGGTTTCGACGTGGAAAAATACATCAGATTTTGATTTACTGATTGAGAAAATGTATACTTACGACATTTAACATTGCTCAAAAGGTGCTGGAAACTATTTTAGTGCTGAAAACCAGAAAAGCAATGTGTCGTATGAAGGCAATTTGGCATTCATTTTATTTAATAGATTTTTTGTTTATAGAAAGCACGACAAATGGCTCAACATCACCTGATGTGAAGCGGTAAGAAGAGGCCTTAGGCGAAGACAGCTAGTGCAGTTTAGACACTGCTCTAGCCGCCTCCGCCTTGCCGACCCAAAAGGTGCTTTTTCACGCCTCTTTTGAAGTAACCCATGTTATAGGAAGGAGGGAACACATGTGCTGGCAAACAATTCCAAGTTCTGGAAGTACGACAAAGAATCGAGGCACTAAATTTCTTTGTCTGTGATGTTGAGGTGTCTCCACCACAACATCATTACTTTTTAACATTAACTTTTACTTGTTACTGTCTAGTGGCAAGTAAAAGTTAATGTTAAAAAGTAGGTAATTAATTCTACAGTTTCTGTTAGTGTGACAAGCACTGTAATCTTCGTTAGGTGGTACTTTAACTATTTTTAATGTCTTTTTATTATCCTATAGACCTATATAATAATATAGAGTAGTCAACAAATACCACATTGAAATCAATTTGAGAAACAAGTCAGATTTGATATCGATGGCTTTTGAAATAGTTGACTAAAATTTACATTCTAATATAAAATCTGAAAGCTCAAATTAAAATTTGGTAGAATCAAGAACATACCAACTTTCTTCTGACTGTAAGTAGAATTCCCGAAGTATTGATTAATTTATCTAATTAGGTACCTGCTGAAAACATAAGGGTAAAGTGATATGTCTGTAGATCTTTGGAACACGTCTTAATTAGAACAATAATTAGTGTTGACTTGTACTTACATTAATTAAGAATTTTAGAACAAAATGTTCGCAGTGCCAATTTGGTTAGATTAAAACAACTTAAATTTCTTCTGGATAAGGCGTGGGAAGTAGAATGTTGACAAATTTTGTGAGTGTTTCATGTCATGTGAAAGTAGATTTTAATGCTACTAATGTTTTAAAAATCATGTACCTACCTACCATAAATTCAGTTTTAATATATGTCACGTAACCGCTGTGACATCACCTGTTATCAAACATCGCTAAGTTGCTATGGTGATTGAGATGGTTTTCCTTTTGACAGCGTCTGTTGCCAACAACAAGTGGCGTCATGCGCTCAGATTGGTGTTCGCTGTGACTTGACCTGACAGTGGTTTATTTGTATTTTGTTGTTTTTTTAATATTTTTAAAGTCCTTAATAATAATAAAAACTATTGTATTTTAGAATCACATTAATGAAAACTACCATTAAGCTGCAAAATTATATATTTTAAATAATTGAATACGGTCAACGTCCCTGTTTCAAAATGTCTGAGATCCTGGGATTTCAGTACAAAATTCAAGAATTCCAGCCAAAATCAAGACGTTGTAAGTTTTTATCTTCATCATCATCATACCAGCCGAAAGACGCCCACAGCTGGGCATAGGGATATCCGAACCGATCGGTCCTGCGCTGCCCGCATTCATCCAAACATCCATCCAATTCTTAGCTTAACACTGATCAATTTAAAGTGTGGGTGCATGAGCCACATAAGATCGCCCGGTCCGGATGCCCACGGGTCTGGTGAGCCGCTCGCTGCGGTCGCACTCTCGTAAACAAAAGCTTCTTTTACGTGTACAGTATATCTCTTTCTCGCAATATGTCATAGGAAAAAGATAGCGAGATTTTTTTAAGAGCTGTCAATTAAATTCAGATAGATTTCAAAGAAACCATAGACAATTTTACACGGCATGTACGGAGGTCCTTGCTAAACACTGCATTTTATCACGTTCAATAGGGTCAAAAATTGCAAGCACGTTTCTAAATATCAAATACAGCCATCCTTTTCGTATTCATTTTGAGAGAAACAGATGTACTGAACTTAAATTTAGACTTATCATGTGTTCTCCAGAATTAGGGCCAATGGCATACTAAATGCTGCCTACTTATATCGTTGTCAGCAGCAAGAAATATGCGTTACTAGAAGTTCCAGTTCTCCAACTGCGATCTTCTGCAAAATTTAAATCCCTTATCATTCAAGCGACTCCATTCAAACGACAAAATTTTGCTCACAAAACAACTACTTAACATCGGTCCTTATAAATTAAAAAGACATTCCTATTATCATCATTCACTTCTTCCCTTTGTGATTATTAATTAGCTTTTAGAGATTCGCCATTTCAGCTTCACAGAAATACTTATGGCATTGTATTCAGAATAATGCTAGAAGTGCCTTTTGTCTTTTTTATATGACAGTGTGTTTGAGGTCAGACAAACCTCAAATGCTATGAGTTTCGGAAAGAGAATATTTTTTAAAATATATAGGTACTAACGACATCAAAATGACGGAGGTCTGAAATAGTAAAGCCTAATATTATGACTCCATCATAACATCCTCGGAAGCTGAGTAATAAAAACTGAAAGTGATCCTTTGTCCAAAAACCATAGGCAATGAACATTAACGTACTTAAGCTGTGTAAACCTATTTATCACAATTAAAAGTATTTTTGAAGTCAGTGTTTAACTTTTTGTTGTATCTGGAAAAAAATACCTTTGGATAAGTAGGTACCTTAATTTTATTATCTTTTCCTGTAGTGCTTAATAAAATTACAATCTTGGCAGATGATTGTCTGCCCGTTGCAGATTAAAATACGAATTATGTTGTTTTTAGTACTGCTTTACTGTTGATTTAGAAGTTATGGTACCTATCGTCAGATCTCTTCCAACTTCAGTATACTTGTCCTTTTAGTACATATCGTTAATTAATGTCAATTGGTGTGATAATAGTAAAGTAATAGGTTTTTGCTATCCTAATGTGAGTATTATCTACTGGAATATTGACTTATTCAGACAAACAAAGAAAGAAAAATATTTTGAAGATTTAAAAGAATATTTGTGCAATTTTAAAAATTTCTTATTGCCACCTATATTACCTATCACCATTCGTTACTAAGGGCCCTCAGATATATGAGATACGTGTCTAAGAATCGGAGGAAGTTGACAATGCCGTGTTGTGTCTGCCAGCTTTAGAGCTATGTGGTCACGTTCGCTTTGAAAAGATAATATGGGTGTAGCCAGATATATCTTGCAGGTTTGGTATTGTAGGTTTTGATATGAAAAGGAAACAATGACAGCAGCCAACAAGATTATTCTTGAAGCAAAAATTATGAATGAAACTGGTCTAATCATAATGATCAAAGTCTTTATTTGCTAGAATGAACAAATAGCTCTTACAAAAACTGCAATGCAATCAACGTGCTAATAAAAATGTGTACTTATAAAAATATATGCTGTACATTTTTTTAAAAGCATCAATGCATTCTGTCCATTAAATAAATTACAACCATCTACAAAATCGCACACAATAATTAAATTCCTTTGAATATTATTACAATGCCTTAACGACACTTTATCAATCACTATAATAATTAATATAAATATTATTTCACCAAAATTAAAAAAATAGGTGTAAATTAATTACCTAAACCCATAAATGTCAATATTATACAAAATATTAGGAATAATAAATAGATAATTCATCAAAGTAATACTTATGAAGCCATAGAAATGCAATTTATGCTAATAGCGCAAATTTAGCCACGCGCCTGTTTGAATTTTATAAGCTGAATTTATCACCCCAAATATTTTATTTTGAATCAATTACCCAAAATTTGTATCCTCTATTAAAATTAACTTAAGAAATGAAATTTATGCCTCACAGCGCTAATTCAAGAGCCAATTTTATTTTCAGTTGAATTTTTCGCCCCAAGTATTTTATTAAGTAACAATTGCCCAAAATTTGTATCCTTTGTTGAAAGATCTTCCATTAAAACTTTCTTATTGTGCACTATCTAGACTACTTTCCTATTTATATTTGAAGCTCCACGTCCTATTTCGTCACTCATGCTCTTTTCCTCCAGGCTCAAGATTTATGAGATACGTGGCCGATTTTTTAAGAAGGCAGGCAATTGTTGTGTTATGTCTACACTTTTTCCTAGATCTATCCCTCAAGTAGCTTATATATTAAATGGGCTTGAATCTAGCTACATAAGAATAGTAGAAACGGGTCTTTCTATAACAATGTACCTACAGTCAGCATCAGCATGGTCTAAGTTCGCAGAGTGATAAAAAAAAGAGTAATTAGCCTTATTTCATTACCTAGCATGGAATAGAACGATTAGTACTAACATAAAAACGTGTAACTACTAATCAGAAGAATTTTCTTAAACCTGCACCTCGAAAGTTGCTTATCCGGAGATTTCTTAGGGCCATGTCTCGCTATGAAATTAAGTGGATTATCGAACAAATTTCACGGCTGGGCGTTTCAAAGTGAATCTTCAGGTTCCCACTCAAATTTAACCTAAGTCTATCGAGCGATCGCTTCCTTACCACTGTCCCTATCATTCACTTCACGAGATACCGTCTGCAACAGGTGATCTGGCGTCTCGCCAACCGACCATATATCATGCACCTTATTGTCTTTTAATAAAGGTCACTTTGCTCTAGCATTCCCCCCTGACATGTGAAATGGATCGCGGCGGCGGCTATTGGAAATGAATTGAGCTTTTCAAAACACTACTTCTAAAGTATGTGTGTTTATATCAGTGCTGCTTTCATTGTTATATCAATTGACTTTGATATAACAATCAAATAGGTAGTAGTTTTGGCATACAAAACCGGCTACAATCACAATTACATAATGTTGAATAGTAATTGTAATATTCCGCATCATACATATCATTATTGTTACAATATTGATTGATTTATATTGTTCCTACTAGATGTAATGACAACAGGGTAGGCACATCTTACCTCGTGTATTAGTATGTACCTACTGATATTAAAGTGTGTTTAGCTGTGGCCAGAGAACAATAAAAATTGTTAAGACAAAAATACTATAAAGTGCAGTCTGTTAACCGCCCGGCTTGTATAGAAGAGAGATGTAAAATTGGGCGATTCTGTAGGTACACGTCTGCTAAAACGCGGATTTGCAAAATGCACTGTTTTAAATATCGCAATATACGGGATTGCAACCTGCATAGTATCAAAAATATCGGAAGCATCAATATTGTTATTCACTAGCATAAACTAGAACATAAAGTTCGGACGCTTTCCTGTGTTCCAAGTTAGTGAAAACACAATGGAAGGTACGATGTATGAGTTAAGATGTCTGCACCTACCCTGACTACGTCAATTGGTACAAAAACATTTTAAAGGACGCTCCAATCAACGGTGGAAAACTACCACTACCAAAGGCACCATCGTGATTTTTCAAAACTAGCGATATATTTTTCGATATTTTAAAGTGACATCCTTTTCTTACATGACTTGATTTAAGCTGATCCAGTAAATCGCACAATTTAGTGATACTACTAATATAAAAAAGAAGATACGGCATTCTAAGCCCGTGTAGTAGGTACTAACAAAACTCCGCCTAGTTGACGCACAATTAAATGCTGAGTCATAGTTGCGTAAAAAATCTCCTAGAATCACATAATTTTGAATATTTAAGAAAAAAAAAATTATATAATAAATACAACAGCCATGAAACTGTTAAGTGGTCTTCTTTAACTTGTTTTTTGTTTGAATATCAATGAGCGATGCTCGCCAATTGAAATTTTTATTTCGAACAAGTAAATAACACTACTTACGTTTTGACTGTTAGGATATCTTAAAAGTTTAACAGGGTCGTAAGAATTCGGTGAATGTCTATTTTTTATATGCGTTTTATATCTTTCCTTCATCCATCTCAGCTCCATATTTTAATCTCAACTTAATCTCCGAAGACACAGCTCTATATGTCTGTACAGAAGTTAGCCTCTTAGAACGTGTTACACCTAGAGTACTTAAATTAAATTAAACCTGCGAATTTCACATTTCAATCTCCTTTCATACGATATTCGAAGTAAGTTTCGAGACTGAGTTAGTCGCTCTGTCGCTATTAATATTATATTTTAAGATAGGAAATGTTTCAGACAACTGCTAATTTCATTTGCTTCAATGTTATTTGAAATTAATTATTCTGTCCAATGTTTTGTATTTATTTTATTAAACTGAATTTTGATATTTTGCTTTAGTTACAGCGAGTAAGCAGAAATAGGTACAGACAACAGTACATCAAGAGTAACAGTTGCACTATGAAGGCCTACTCTATATTATAAACGGAGTAAGGGCGGTCTCAAGGTCAAATTGTTACACTTTATGTACTGTAGACTGTACTTAAGTTGTGATATTTGTTAGATCCGGCAAATTTAAGGCGTAAGCAAGACACGGTTATGGACTTCATAGTGCCGAAAATAATATTAGTTGTATTTTAAACATGATGCTTCCAGTAAATCTTATAATAATGGTTTTTGACGAAAATCAAAAAAATACGTAACTGTTTTACACCAAAGTAGACATAGGTACGCTTCTTTGATTTCTATGTTACGGTAATATTGTGCAATCAACTCGTCTCTGTTGCTGCATGTATTTGTATCTTCTTTGTATCTTTACTGTTATTGTGATGTGATTTTATTTTATATATTATTATTCTGACATTCACCAAGTCATGTTTCACCACATGCAGCGTTTACATTTCCACGTGTGCTTCTTATGTACTTATATCCGATATTCCGTCGACTTGCTACGTAGCGATGTAGATATAGTAGCTTCATGCCTAGCATTAAATCTGATGTGGCGTGTGGGAGAGACTAGACTCACAAAGACAGTTTAAATAGTCACTTCTAGTAGAGAACAGGAAATAATTACGCCCACTGCGCACAGAGCTGGACTGATTGGACGCTTCAAAACAAAGGTTGGACGACTGTGAAAGTATCACAAGATTAGTGTACGTATACGCCCCTTGATAGACGCCAACATTACTACCTGAAGCTGGCAACACTCCAGAACATCATGATGCTTACTTCACGCATCATTGTAATTTAGATTTAATTGTTTTCGTCCTCTCTCCTATTATGACAATTGTGTAATTTTTCTTTTTCATAAGTTACTATATTAAAGGTTACTATGTTAATATATTGTTAAAGGTAGTCTGATATGTCTTTTCTATAGTCTTTACATTCTAAAAATCTTTCAAATGCTTTTTACAGTATTTTCTTTTTTTAAAACGGTTTTCCCATATTTGTCACATGGTTCTCCCAAGTCCTCGGCAGCTCAGTATTCAGAGAGGTCACCAGAAAATGTTTATGTAGCATTTATCATATATAGACCAATAAGTATACGTTGTTGTTCTGTTTTATTTAGCCTATACCAGCGGACATGATGATACTCAGTCATTTAGCTGATGAATGATACAATTTTCGTCATAATTGTTCAATATCGGAATTGAGCGTTCAGCTAAAATTGCTTCGTCACATGATTGATCAATTAGATGTGGCTCTTTCACATGATTGGTCAATTATAGAATACGTTTACCTTACTGGTCAGTTCGAGCTTCACTGTAATCGACGAATTGTCCACTTAGGACTGATGAAATAGTAACTTCTACAGCGCGCGTTCGGTTTGAAGAAAACTATGTCATTGGACAACACGAAGAGTTTACAATAATTTCTAGTATAACTTCACGTCCTTATTTATTGTTACCGTGTCCTTATTAAAAATTAAATTGTATGATACTACCAGCATCTTAATATTTGTTTTCTTTTCAGGTAAGCACAAGATTCAAGTTCTTCTCAACGATTCTTTATTCTATGTAAGTACACGATAACTTGTCTGGGAAGTTTTTTTCAAAGCTACGAATAGAAAAACACTAAGTAAGTAACATAATCAACACTAAGCTAGCCACTTTAAACTTAGATGGTTGATAAAATGTTTGTAATTCAATAAATTTTGAGTAAACTGTCGGCTACTATGAGTTGCGTTGTTTTGCATTTCTTCGAAAAGTCTTTATATTGTTCTTCCTTTAGGTGGATGAGAAATGGGGGACTATCCATGAGGTTTTATAAATTTCATCTTAGGTATCATTCACGTACACGTAGGTAACACAGGATTTTATATCACATTATTGCCTTTTGATATTTGATAACAAAGAAACAAATTACATTTTTCAATGTATAAAAATGGTTCATCATTATAAGAGATTCTAAATTTTAAATATTTAGGACAAAAAGTAGTAAAATATTACCTCTCCGGGACGCGACACTAATCAATCGGATTAGGACCTTGTTGAAAGATTTATCTCGAAGTCTGCCAAATCCGTAATGATTTCTATGAAACGCTCTTTCTATTTTCTTGTCAAGCCTTCTTCTGAATATTTCTAATCCAACCCAAGAATATTTTTTATCTACATTAAAAATCGATCGATTCACGATCAACTGTTAGATTTCAGGCCAATAACCTTCATTTACGAACCAGACAACATAGTGATAATGACTCAGCTTGTAATTGTGGAAAGCCGTACCACGATATCTGTATGTCACTGAAGTATTTTTATTTTATTTTCTTGTATTACGTGGCGCTGCGCTGTAAGACTCGGCTCAAGGTGGCTCAAGTCAGAAGATTTGCTAGAAATTTTTTAGATTCGTTTTTTGACTTCCAAAACACTTTTTGCGACTGCCTATGTGGTCTGGTGGTTGCGACCATCTATCACATTGGTCCGGGGTTCAATTCCCGTGGGACAGATTTTTTTTTGTTCAATTTGATTGGTGGTAGGGGTTTTCTAGAGGGGCTCGGTGGCGTATGAGGAGCTCGGTGGCGTATTGGTTTGAGCGCTCTGGTTTCGATACGAAAAACAAAGCAACTTTCGCCATGGTCGATCCTGGGATGGGTCAATCAAAGTTTGCTATCTCGAGCTCCTCCGTGCTTCGGAAGGCACGTTAAGCCATTGGTCCCGGTTGTTACTGCAACCGCTTTAACCCACCAATCCGCATTGGGCCAGCGTGGTGGTGTTATGGCCCAAACTCCTCATGAGCTTCGCCCATGTAGGAAGGCCTGTGCCCAGGAGTGGGACGTATATAGGCTGGTGTTGATGTTATTGATGAGGGATTTTCTAAGTCCACCTTGCTAGCTTCCACAATCTAACCTAAGTCTGCCGCCATAACAATAATGTTAATAGTATTATTGTGTTCCGGCAGTTTGAAGTATGATAGCCAGTTCCTCTGTGGTTGAGGAATGTGGGTGTAGCTTGCTTCCGTCTTCGGCCTCATCATCACTTACCATCACCACCACCACCATGAAGGTCTTGCCTTCATCTCAGCTACCCCCTTAAGAATTATTTTTTTTGCAATTTTTTTTTTTTTTTATAAAACTAGATGACAAACAAGCTGACGGCCCACCTGGTGGTAAGTGGTTACCGCCGCCTATAGACACCTGCAATAACAAGAAAAAGCACTTGATATTGCAGGTGCGTTGTCATCCTGAGGCCTAAGATGAAATTCCGTCCATGCCCAGTAATTACACTGGCTACCTTTCCCTTCAATCCGAAACACAGCGAACTGTTTCACGGCTGAAATAAGAAAGGCGGTGGTACCTACCCAGGTGACACTACATATGGGTCTACCACCTAGTAAAAATAATAATGTGATTTGTTTTATTTTTGAACCCGACTACGCCAGAAACATGGTTATGTATTTCGAATATATGTATATGTCTACATTGGTGTGTATGTCTATTCCATTGTGACCTCCTGTATCATTGGATATATTATTATTTATATATATATATATACAACTAGATGACAAACAATATTTTTTGCTAAGTCTCATTATTAACCTTTCGACTCACAGTAGAACATCAATTGATATGTACTGATATGTACTTTACAGATTAAGCTTGCTCGCCATAGCTTTTATCTTGCTCCAAACGTCTCCAGACTAGAATTTATGAAGGCGTTTTATTGTTACCCCCTTTCTATAGAAAAAGGTAAAGAAAAAAAGAATGAACTCCGCCGTGAAATATATTAGTTGTAATTAATTGGTTTCTCGACATATAATTGTATTCGCAAAGATTTATCGTCTCCAGCTGTTTTTAACATAATACACTTCGTTCCCGTAATGCTCGCTCTGGCATTTGGCTAATAGAAAACAGAATTACGATATTTATTTACGTACATAACGTTGATTTTTATTGAGAGACTTAAACGAGTTTACTATTGCTTTTATTGTATTCACAACAGTACCTATTTAAATACTTGTAAACCTCTTTAGGAGAGATAAAAGAATATATAAGACATTAAATTATTCTTAGTATTATAGGCAACATGTGGGTACCTACCTAAAACTGCCTAGAGTGATATTTTTATTACAATTGTATATAAAATTTGCTGAAATAATGTGTTTATTTGTAAAGCTTAAATAATTAATTCTAATAATAGGTATTATAAATGTAAAAGTTTCAATAAATGTTTGTTACTAAATTGCGTAAAAGCAGTTTTGGATGATATATAGGATTCCCGTGGGAAAGAAACGTCTTTCACGTGAAAAGTTAGTACTAAATAAAGTTATGAGTATGGTTAATCAACCCAAAAACAAATTAAGATGACTTATAGGCTGTATGTTCGCATTTCCTTTGGCTTCATTAATTAAAAATTAAAATGTCAAGTGCTGAAACGGAACGGTTAATTATTAGCGTTGGTTGGATTATCGTAGCTGATACCTCTAGCGACAAGCCGAGTTATTACTAGCAGCTGTGTACGACCTATTTCTGATGGTTAACAATAAAACTGCTGCCACTCATTTGGTTAGAATGAATATTATGCCTAAAACTTAATACGCTAAATTGTTATAAAGATCGCTAAGAAATTCCATCACAATTTTATATAGAAACTAGCCGAACCCGTGGCTTCGTCCATACTTAAGTTCCATTCTAGATATCAGCGATTGCTTACTACATCCAAACTTACTTTCATCATCACTTGTGTCTTCTGATTTACTAGCTTCTGTCCACGGCTCCGCTCCCGTGGCGGGAGTTTCATCATCAACCTATATACGTCCCACTGTTGGGCATAGGCCTTCCTACATGGGAGAAACACATGAGGAGCTTGGGCCATAACGCCAACGCTGGCCCAATGCGGGTTGGTGGGTTGAAGTGATTACAGTAACAACCGGGACCAATGGCTTAACGTGCCTTCCGAAGCACGAAGGAGCTCAAGATTGTAAATTTGATTGACCCATCACGGGACCGACCATGGTGAAAGTTGCTTTGTTTTCGTAATCGAAACCAGAGCGCTGAAACCACTACGCCACCGAGCTCCTCAATTCAGGAGGGAGTTTATTATATAGTTCTGTTAGTCAAGCGACAGAAACATCAAGTCTTTCCTCTGTCTCTCACATGCTTTGATTTCTGTAGGCCTTTTTGTAGGCCTTTTTAAACCTACAATTGACTAGTACCCATTGTTTTGATGTGTCTCATAAGGTTTAACCAGCATACGGCATGCCAGCGCCTGAAAACTGTGGCGAAAATATGAGATAAAACTTTACGCAAACTCTTATTGCACGGCTGCCGTTGGTCAAAGCATGATAACATATAGCCTTATACCTTTCCTTTTCTTTCCTTCGAATAAAAACGGCAACAAAATCCATTCGGTAGTTCTTAAGGGGCTACCTCGTTCACACTAGCGCCACCAATTGATTGTTATTAATTATGGTGAATTTAGAACACAATAAACAAAAACGCCTTAGAGAATTGCTAAAGAACGGTATTTGTAATTTTTAAAGATGTATCTTGTCTGAAGTGTCTGCCTATAAGTAACCAAATTTTTTATTATTGTTAAAAGTGGCCACTTTCGGCAATAATAAAAAAATAGGATACATGTAGAGGAAATATCTTATACCGAGCACATCTCAAAAAACTACAAATACCATTCTTTAGTCATTCACTAAAGCGTTTTTGTTTATTATGTTCTATATTCACCACAATTAATATAAATCAAGTAGTGTCGACGAGGTATCGCCTTAAGTTCTAACTGTACAAAGCGACAAAAAGTCATTGCATTTTCTATGTATAAAGAAAATTTAATTTTGTGGTGCCATGTTCCTGTAGTATGGTCTTCAGAAATCATCGAGGATGTATTATGTTTGGAGCAGGGGAACTATTCACCTAAGTTACCAGCAATGCACTCTTTCTATGTTTTTACAGAGTACACAGCAAGCGTTTTTGGGCAAAGTTAATTTGTTAAGCCGTTTTAATTTGTTAAGCCGCGTGACACTCAAGAGAGCATATTATACCCATTGTGTGTGACACACTTATCAGAACTAATGCAGATACGTTCGTTGACCTCGTGAACAAATCAATCAAGTTTTTTTTTTTACTGAACAACACACGTATCTCAATACCTCCATTGTTGTAATAAAATCCAGCGAAATGACCAACGCAGCGGTCTATTTACGTCTACCGTCGAAATAGATGACGGTCGAGCTGCCATCATGTCACTTCCATACGCGGGTTCCATAAAAAGTAAACCAAATGGTATATCCGACGTCTAAACTGAATTATATATTACTAGCTCTTGACCGCGACTTCGTCCGCGTGAAGTCGGTTCTATTTCACGGGGACCGTACATTTTCCGGGATCAAAAGTAACTTTTTTTACTATTCCAGACTATAATCTATCTCTATGCCAAATTCAGTCCAGATCCGCTTAGCTGTTCTGGCGCGATTGAGTAACTAACATCCATCGAAAATTTGGCATTTAAATATTAGTGAGATTATCAGATCTTGGCTTATCTTACTCATAACTGTCAGATGGAGCGTATCAAGATAGAATTGTAGTCGCTGCGAGACGTTCCTCACTTTGTTTAAAATTTAGTAATGAGTGCACAGTTCTTTAAATTGCTCCTAAGATTATTACGCTAGTAGTTATACAAAGAAAATTACGTAAATATTTATAAATTATAGTCAATATTTTACGTAAGTTTGACAAAATATTTAAATAAGATTTCAAGACTAGAAAATAAATATACAATAACGCTTCAGCTGATTGGAGGTAGAGCTACTAAAGAATGATAATTTTAATAATATATAAATTAGAAATATATTATTAGGTCTTTAAATATGAAATCGCCATGTTGTATGAATTGTTTTGTGCAAACTGGAATTACCATATGTACTATGTTATTTGTATTTAATTTGAAATTGGCTGTACCGATTTTTTGAAATTCTGTGGATAATTTAAGACATTCATGAAGTGAAACTCCTTAACCGTTGAACTGATTTCGATGAAAATCGGAATGAAAATAGATTGCATCCTGAGTTGGTGAGTGAGTAAGGTTACATTTTGGCGCGATAATCGACATTGGCAGGTGCAGGTGGAACCGCAGGTAGCCACTAGTTGGATTTTTTTTACACTTACACCTATTTAGGGGAGGCCTTTGTTCAACAGTGGACGTCTTTCGGGCATAGGTAAGAGATTGCCTAGTGAATACTAAGGTAACGGAGAAATATATGTACTGAGTAGATTACATCACTACTTATTAAAAATGTACCCAAATAAACAAACGAACTTTCACGACTCGTGATTTGTTTATACTATTGAGGTGGTAATAAAGCATACGGGCCACCAGATGCTAACCGGTCACCGTAGCCTATGGACGCTTGCAACACCAGTGGTATCACTTACGCGTTGCCGACCCTGAAAAAACCTTTAATGTCTATTCACACATATCAGTGAAGCCACAGTTCCGGCACAGTTCCGGCACAGTTCCGTGTCAGTGCGAAATATTATTTCATACATTATCTATGAACGTATCTCCACTTGTCCGTGTCAGTGACGGCTCAGTGCTCTCAGTGTCCGTGCCGGCACCGGCAAGCACGGAATGGATCGTCGACAACGATATTTTTTGCCGGACGGACAGATCACAGACGCCGGCATCAACAAAAACAAAATACAGGACGAGCGATTAATAGAATTGGTTCGTAAAAAAAGAGTTTTTTATGATTTATGTCATGCAAAGTATATGGATACGAAATACAATCACGATTGACGACGGACACGTTTTCACTGAAGCTCCGTGAACTGAGTGGGCACTGACATGTGTGAATTGAATCACTGACGCAACACTGAAGCACTGATACGAAACTGTGCCGGAACTGTGGCTTCACTGATATGTGTGAATAGACCTTTATACGCCTTTTTTAAAGAACCCCAAGGATCCCCAACCCCAAACCTCTGCAGGCTCATTCCACAACCTGTGCGTACGTGGTAGAAAGTGTCTCTGAAACCGTATAGTACGCGACCACTTTGGTTCGAATTTGTGAGGATGAACTTCCTGCCGGTGGCGAGAGGTGCGATGCTGATAAGAGGCTGTGAGGCATCAAGCCAAACAATTCCTCAGAAGACACCCCAAATTCAATGTTCTCACTTATCATATTAAGATCTTCCTCGATTTCATTTGGTGAAAGGTTCCAGGTTCCTGCTGATCACTGCTGGTCGATCAGTCGTGTGATGGTTTCAAACCGCGAGCACCTTTTACAATGTAGAGCGGCACGGAGCAAGAGTAAGACGGTTTATCTCACGATTTTTATTAGCAATTTGATGGATTGATACACATTATAATCACAGTCATGTTCCTAAAGGTACAGTCGATAGCAGAACAAGTGTAACAGTTTGACCTTGAGACCGCCATTATACTGTTCGACATAGCGGCGGCCATACCTTAAATGGTCAAGCAAACCTTGAGTCAGCAGCAGATGGTCTTATCTCCTGTGCTTCACGCACCAGTCTCATAGCTAAAGTTGATTTTTTTAACTCTCACAGATTTCAGTAGTTTTGGACGACCGGCTGGCCGAGTGATCTGTGCCCTTTGCTATAGGTACAGGCTACTTGGTCGAGAGGTCCCGGGTTCGAATCCCGGTAGGAGCAAATGTTTGTATAGTGAGTACAAGTATTTTTTCACGAGTCATGGATGTTTATATATGTTTATATTTTGTGTATTTCTAATATTTAAGCATATAAATATTATTATCATTATTTCTCCGTTATCTAGTATCAATAACACAAGTTCTTGATGATGCTTACTTTGGGCTAGCTAATAGGTGTGAGTGTATGAATATTATTATTATTAGGTTTTCATCTTGGACTTCTCCATGCTCATTATTGGGATCATGATTTTCCTGAAGTCCATATTCAACCAGCGTAATTCCTACCCTCGTCCACGTTAAACCCCCAAACGCTGTCCATGATCAACCCCCAGGGGTATAACATAGATTTCAATACATTGACCATATTTTTTGTCCATATTCCAATCCTATAAAAAGAGTCCAGCTTTTGTTGCTATAGTTCAGCAGATTTCAGCCTAAGTCAGCTAACCTTATGAAGTCCACATCAGTTCTATTCTATTAACTTGAGCGACTCAACTACCGACGACGAGTGTCGTCAACGGCTCATGGGATTTTTTTTTATTCCAGCCACCAGATGGCCTGGCGAAAAGCCAATACTTATCGATCATTTGGCCTGAGTCCAAATTTACAGTTAAGAAAATGGAAACAAATCGTTGAAACACTAGCTAATATAAGACAAACCAAATACCTTGGCTTCTAAGGTAAAAAATAAGCTTAGTATTGTTGCATAGTTTTAGGCAAAGTAGGAAACACCTCACAAAAGATCGCAGCCAAATAACGCTACCTTATCAGGTGGCTGGCCCCTATGTAGGGTCGTCTGGGTGGAGTAGAATACTGTAGCCGCCGGAGGCGGGCGGTGATCGCCCGTCTTCCAGCGCCCTAGGCGCAACCGCGTGCGTCGGTGGCTCCCATGCACGCATTGCAAATTGCGCCACGTCTGAGATAACCCAAGTGACCCTGGGTGATCTCCATCGCCGCGAAACCTGGCCATAAGATCAGGTTGCCTGGGGGTGGGTTGGTGAAATTGCTTCGGCGGCAGATGCCTGGCTAGGGCTTCTGGTTTTCTCGGCCTTTTTATTTTCTCGAGTTTCAAGAATTCTCTAGGCCGATTTTTCGAGCTTTCTCAGTCTCGAGCCATTTTATAAAACCGTTATAAAACGTTGAAATTTAATTTTATAAAGCAATTTTTTTTTGCTTTTAAAATTAAAGAGCAATTGAGTAGGAGACGCGAATTCGATTCCCGCCTGGAGCATTATAAATGCTTTTTTCATCGTTTTCTTTCTTTATTTTTCCTTTATTTGTAATTGTGACATGTTTTATATTTTATATTTTATTGTACGGGAGCTCCTTACATAAGCCGTTTAATAAGAACAGTATAAAAATCTAAAAAGTTTAAACAGGTGCTAGAATACGACGATTGATTAAAATATGTGCTTTATTAGTTCATTGAAATATTTTGCAACTTTCAAATAATATGTATTTAAAAGTTACAAAATATTTCAATGAATTCATTTGATAATTCAATAACATTTCTATGAAATAATGCATCTAATGTTATATTTTCCTGTCGTATTGTCAACATGTTTTATTTTATTATCGTATTGCCGTCACCATGTACATCTGAAGCTCTAGTTTGACGGTCGTAAAACGATGCTGTCGCATCTGCATTTAACTGTCAAATCCTATGAAAAAAACAATACCACCACCGCCTTTCTTATTTCAGCCGTAAAACAGTTCGCGGTGTTACGGATCGAAGGGAAAGGTAGCCAGTGTAATTACTGGGCATGAACGGACATTACATAGGCCTCAGGATAACAACGCACCTGCAATACCAAGTGATTTTTCCTTGATAATGCGGCGGTATCCGCTTGCCGCCAGGTGAGCCGTCAGCTTGTTTGTCATCTACTTAGTTGTATAAAAAATCGCCTCTGGTTTGCAGTACATATTTTGAAACTAAATTTTTAAAATGAAGTCAGTAATGTTTACGCGGAAGTCAAACGTTTGACTAGAACTCTCACACTGTTCACAGGTTCATTGATACTAGACATGCTAATAAAAAATTTCATTACCTGAATAATTTATTATGTATGAATATGTCTACGGGCTATTATTTATCTCCGTCATTAATATAGATTTAGATAAACACAAAATAAGCTATGTCCCGTATCGTTTATTTGTAAGCTGTCATTTTGATATTATTTTTATTGCCACAGTAAGTACGCATAAAGCTGTTGACCGTTGTCTTTATATATTATTTAAATACTGCAAAATACACAGAATAAAAATATTCTAATGATATATAAAAAAAATACGAATTTTTTTTTTATATTTCAACACTAAAGCACGAAAGAACGAACACAAACACACCCACTAGATGACATACAAGCTGACGGCCCACCTGGTGGCAAGCGGTTACCGCCGCCTATAGACACCTGCAATAACAAGGAAAAGCACTTGATATTGCAGGTGCGTTGTCATCCTGAGGCCTAAGATGAAATGCCGTCCATGCCCAGTAATTACACTGGCTACCTTTCCCTTCAATCCGAAATACAGCGAACTGTTTCACGGCTGAAATAAGAAAGGCGGTGGTACCTACCCAGGCGACCCTACATATGGGTCTACCACCTCGTTCTGTAGCCCTAGCACGAACATTTTTAAATTTCGAATAGCCATCGTATCGAGTAGTAACGTTAGCTTTTGTTAGAAATTTTAGGATTGCGTGAACAATACGATTACGATTCCAAATTTATAAATGTTCGTGCTAGGGGTACAGGTGTTGAAATAATATTACTTACATAATAATTTTGACATTCTGAGAATAGACGTTAGGATTACTTAAATATCTTAGACCATAAGAACAAGTATTCACTTATGGTCTAAGTTAATTAAGTATACATGCAGCCAAGAGATCGGTCGACGTAGAGATTACTGAATACGCTTACGCGCAGCGCTGTGCTCTATATCTTTTAAACAAAAAGCAGCCGTTTATTTCTTAAATTGTAATATTGTTAACTATAAACCAGGTTCTTTCCCCGTAATTTGTCAAGCCGCGTAAGATTTCCGAGGGTCTTATGAAAAATGTCTAAGAATCGATATTTTGTTTATTTTTGAAATATTAAGTTAAGGTTTTGTCTCCGTCTATACTATACTGTTTCTATATCCGAGAACGTCCATCAAACGCAGGTGAATATGCTAAATAAATTAAATAATAGGGAAAGATAGAATTTAAAAGAATCACTTGTGTACAGTCGACAGCACATCAAGTGTAACAGTTGCACTACGAAAGCCGCCTCTATTACGAACGCAGTAAGGGCGGTCTCAAGGTCAAACTGTTACGCTTGATGTGCTGTCGACTGTACATACAATAAATCGCAGAAATAATTTATGTTTTTTTTTCACATGTCAGTCTTTAATGTCCAGCAATAAACATTTTATTTTATGATTTACAAATGGTGCATCTGCCTGCACACAGAGAAAACTTAAAACTATAAATTATAGTTGCTAATATTTTTACAAAAAAATTTCTGGTTACTTAGAGAATATACTAAAAACTTGAAAGGCGTTTACAGAACTCTCTATACTTATTAAAAAAACAATGGCTGTAAAAAAAAATCGAGTGATAAGACCGCCTTTTTGGCATAGTACTGTGTTTATAAATGTACTTAAGACGTCCTGAAACGGGATGCGAACCCGCGACCACTTACTACGATTATGAAAGGTTAACAAAATGTATTTTTTTTAAAACAATGGCATTAAAAATGCCAAAAACTGAAATTGAAAAAAATATTGTTTTTTTTTTCGAACTTAACGGGTTAACTCTTGGCCTTCATCTCACCTGATGGTAAGTGATGATAAAGCCGACGATGGAAGCGAGCTACATACGGATTCCTCAACCACAGAGGAACTGGCTAAGTATCTCACCTCTAACTGCCGGAACACAACAATGTTAACATTATTGTTATGGCGGCAGACTTAGATTAGATGTTGGTAGCTAGCCAGGCGGACTTAGAAAAGCCCTACTACCAACCAAACCGAGCCGAAAATTTTTGCCCCCACGGGAAGCGAACCCCGGACCTCTAGATCTGTGGCAGGTGGTCTCAACCGCTAGACCACAGAGGCGGATTTAATTACAGAATTTAGATAGTTCTGTGTGGTGAGTTTTAGTTATGTACAGACGACAGCACATCAAGAGTAACAGTTGCAATACGAGAGCCGTCTCTATTACGAACGTAGGAAGGGCGTAAGTTCAAACTGTTACTCTTGATGTGCTGTCGACTGCACGCCTGCCGCTGTGAAATCTCTCCGCTCGCCCCGCCCCGCTTAGAACTGCTATGCGATTCTCTAAAGTCAATAAACAGACTTGAATTCGTGGCAGTCGGCAGCGCTGTCATACCTTTTGACGTTTGTTTGACAGCCATTCAACAACCGTTGGCGACACTAGCGTTCCGACGACGAGCACGGCGTGAGCCGGAACTAATAAGTTTTTTTATTTTTATATATATTTATGTAAGAATCAATCAAATATTGAATGAAGTCATTGCGATACTTTTTAAACACAAGAAAAATTAAATAAAAAAATATCGATTGTTATGTCTTATATCCAAAACAGCGACAATCATACACAGCCATGAGATCGACGTTGAGATTAGTGAATACGCTTACGCGCAGCGCCGTTCTCAAACGTCAAAATCAATGGCAGCTTGTCGTCCTGTCAGACGTCAAGCTCGATGTCGAATATTTCTGTTTGTGAATCACACTGCTGATCTCGCCTTTGTGAAAATCTTAAATAATTTATATTAGGAAAGTTTCTATTACGCAACAAACCGTTTAATAAACACGTAAAACTAAAGCGTTGAAGTCATTAAAAGTAATCTGTTTTTTAATTAACGATAACCCGTTTTAATGACATCGCGTACAGTTTTAGCGCGCTGTGTTTTCCCAATGTCAAATATCTGTTAGTATTGAAATCTTTAGACGAGAAATAATGGTGCTCACCCAATTGGCAACTCGCCACGCCAGTTGTACAATCGAACGATATTCAGACGTTATTAATAATTGTTAAGGCTATTTAGGGTTGTCAACGTTGCCAAATATAACAATTTGGTAGGAATTTATTGTTTGCTGACACTTGCGGTCGTAAAATAGACGCAGTTATTTGCCAAAATGGCACTGATGGGGTAATGTTATTATATATTTTATGTTATTTACATTGTTAGGGTCAGCATAATTGATAAGTTAAATTAAAAATGATTCATACCATACAGTGTTATAAAAAGATAATCGGCAACGACGATTTTAGAATGAATACTAAAATATAAAACTCTGATTTCACGGGTCTCTGCTTTTCGGTGTTACTCTTGGCCTTCATCTCACCTGATGTTAAGTGAAGATAAGGCTGACGATGGAGGCGAGCTAGACCCGGATTCCTCAACCACAGAGGAACTGACTATCTTACCTCTAACTGCCGGAACTCAACAATGCCGGTAACATTATTGTTCTGGCGGCAGACTTAAGTAAGATGGTGGTAGCTAGCCATGCGGACTTAGAAAAGTCCTACTACCAACAAACCGAGCAGAAAATTTCTGCCGAACCCCAGACCTCTAGATCTGAGGAAGGTGGTCTCAACCAATAGACCACAGTGGCGGTTTAGCTACTTTCGCCATGGTTGATCCCGGGATGAGTCGAGCGTAATTTTTAATCTCGAACTCCTCCGTGCTTCGGGATGCACGTGAAGCCGTTGGTCCCGATTGTTACTGCAACCGCTTTAACCCACCAGCCAGCGTTTTTTTTATACAACTAGATGACAAACAAACTGACGGCCCACCTGATGGTAAGCGGTTACCGCCGCCTATAGACAAGGAAAAATCACTTGATATTGCAGGTGCGGGGTCCTGGGCCCTAAGATAAAATGCCGTCCATGTCCAGTAATTACACTGGCTACCTTTCCCTTCAATCCGAAACACAGCGAACGGTTTCACAGCTGAAATGTGTGTATACAAAACTGCCTTTTCTTTTAGCAAGTTATTTAATACAGTACTACTATAATTCAATACACTACACAGTCTAATATTTAATTGCTCTGTAATGTTAAACGATTTTAAGCTTACCCTTTGATATTTTTGCATCTGTAAAAAGTGGGAATATATTGTGTACCCATCAACCAGCACTAGGCCAGCAGGGTGGTGTCATGGCCCAAACTCCTCATGTGATCCTGTCATGTAGGAATTCCTGTGGACAGTTTGGGCTTGTGACGACCGTTGAATTTTAGTATTTTTTCTTTCACAATGTTTGCTTTGGTTTTTTGGTTTACACATAACATGCCATGGTTATGTTTGACATATTCCAATGTTGTTGACACCGTGTGTCATAGGTATAGCATGTTGTTAATACGTCTTTGTTCACTAAGGCAGGACAAACCTAAAATTTGTTTTGTTACAACAGTCGTTGGATCAGCTAGCAAAAAGTCCTCTTCTGTCGACATTATGAACTGAACTAAAGAACTTTTGTGTGTGGAAAATATCTTTATTTTATTAGGCCTCCGGACATGTTAACTAGCGAAATTGAATATTGTGAAATGAAAGTTAGTAGGTAAATAATTATGTTATTTAATTTGGACTCAGCCTTGAATCACTCATTGTAATATCCCGTGTTGGTGTGATTGTCATTTGCACAGTCAATTTCACTTGTGAAACGACTTAACTACATAGTTGTCATTATTAATCAAATAATTGCATGTTAATGAAGACGTATTGCTTGCTAATTGGAGTCCTAGTATGTACACCTGTCTGGGATTAACATGAAGCCGGGCTATGCTATAAGCTACCGAACATAGCTATGAGGTACCTACATCTCATCTCGCCCGAAAATAACTCGCCCGATCGGGCGACTTGGCACCTTTCGAATTTACCTAATATTTCTGTCGTCAACTCGCTCGCTCATTACAAAGTACAACCAGGTAAAAAAATTTGAAACTAAATTTCAGAAACGACTGAATAAAACGACATTATATTAATCTTCAAATAAAGCTACTGAGTAGTTGACTGTACATTTTTATGATCGTTACCTCACATTTTTATGGTCAGGCGAGTTGACGACAGAAATATTAGGTAAATTCGAAAGGTGCCAAGTCGCCCTATCGGGCAAGTTTTTGTCGGGCGAGATGGCGAATAACCCAAATTTTCTTGTTTGAAAGTTTTTTATAAAAATATCTAGGCTAGCAAAAAAGACTGACACATTGACATAATAACAGCCTGACAAATTGATCTACTGACTAGACTGACAGACGTACACTGATAGACTGACAGACTGACGAGCATACAGACATTATGACATTTTAGCTAACGTAAATTTAGACATGTCAGACAGACATTATGACATTGTACGTTAATATTATTTTGTAATAGGGGATTTTTAACACTTAAAGAAGCTTATTTTCATTTCTTTTCATTTTATTATTTGATGTTGAGGCGGAGACAGTAAATTGATGTCTCCGAAGACCAGCACGCGCGCTCCTAAATATAACGGGAAGGTGGAATAAGGTCTGTGAGTTGTTTAGTGCACTCTCCATGAAAATACAACGGATAGTAGGCGTTAACCGACGCAATTGCTCTAAACTGTGCTTTACCTTTACATCGCCATTGATAAAGCACGACCTTGTAATCTGTCCATTACTTCGAGGAAGTACTTAGCGGAGAAAGACTAAAGAAAGCTAAGGGACCTTAAAAAAATATCTAAACCACCACTACCTAGTTTTGGTATTTAATTTTATTTGTAAATATCTGATTTACATGCGTGTTTTCGACTTTGTAAAGTGGTATTCACATTTCTCTTTATTTTTTTTTTTAGAATAGCGCAAAAAAGATTGTCACCTTTTAGACTTTCCCTGAATATGCTTTCTCAGTTTTTACCTTTCGTCTCCCTCTAATTATCTGAAAAAACGCATCCATTTGTAAAATAAACAAAATCAAGTTTTCACAAAATGAGTCAGGGGTGAGGGGGTTAAACAATGAAGCCCTAATGCAAACAGCGACGTAGCAAAAACGCTTTCGTCGATCGTCGATTGTGGAATGTCTGAACAAATACGAGCGCTATGCAAAAATCGACTAAACTATAGCACATAGGCCTAGAGATAGCAACGTAAAAAATTGAGGTGGAAAGTTTTTTATTTTTCCTGTACTCTTTTCTGTGCAGCATAATTGGGGCGTCTCTTTTCAGTGCTTATTTACCTTAGAAGGATATCCAGCAACCCTGATTAGGGGACTCGCTTTTACGCAATGTAATGTACGCGTGACATAATTTTAAATTACTTGAATAATTTACCCACAGACGCTTGCAGATCAAGTTAAGAGTATTTACGTCGCATGGTTTTTCATACAAACTCTCAAGTCTATAATATTGGAAACGAACAAAGCGATTCTAACAAAACTAGTCTATAAAGTTATCAGAGGATTTTTCTAAAAGTGTAATAAATAAGAAGTTATTCGTGACATTTACATGTTTGATTTTGTGCGTTTGTAACGCCTACTTTATTATAAGAAATATAAATAAAGAAAAAAAGACGATGAAAAAATTCTTTGCTCCAGGCGGGAATCGAACCCGCGTCCCCTGGGCTATGATAAGCATGAGCATTTGTTCAAAAGTCAAGAAAGCAGTTGTTCAAAAGTCAAGAAAGCATTTGTTCAAAAGTCAAGATATGTCTAATATTTATATACCTAAGTATTATTTCATCATCATCATCATCATCACCAGCCTATAATATACATCCCACTGCGAGGCACAGGCCCATGAATAATTGATTATTTAGTACGCCTCTAATAATTTTTGTTTTTAGTAGTAAATCAGCATTTGAAAAAACCCTAATCAATCCAAAACATTATATCATTAATAAACAAACACTATTATTAAAAAAAATCGTACTAAAAATGAATAAAACTTTAAAATTAAATACTAAGTATTTTCTCGCAATCTCGCGGTTGCGTACTATGCCGTCACAAGTAACGTCGTCTATGTCTTAAACGTCGTGTCAACGTCGTGTCAGCCATCTAATTAAATTAGCCTGTTAATTGAACGTCTAGGCAGATCGTTTAGTTCAAAGAGTTTTTTTTTCGACTGTTTATTTTTTATTACCACTTATCACCGAAATTATTTCGGTTTATAAGTTGTCATAAAAAATTACCTATAGCCTACCAAAACTCTTCAGTACAAGGCGATCCGCCTAGATGCCTAATTTAACGGACTTTCGATGCACCAAGTTGTTAAGCGTTGAGCGATTCTAGTTCAATAAACTATCGGCCTAGGCATCCGTTTAACTGGCTAATAACCATATAGCTGCGACATATATAATTAAACTTGAATAGGTAACTTTTGATTATTACTCATAGAAATATTTTCAGTTCTGATTCTGTCAACTCGATTTAAATTTCTTTAACGATAGTCGATGTCATTGTGTTTCGACTCTAACTGTACTTGACTGGTACTCTACTATATGACATTTGTTAAAAGGGACTTCGTAATTTGAATTAAGTTTAAGGCTAGATAATTGGTGTATAAAAAGTATCAATCCCGACTAAATAACAAACTAAATTTTATATTTGATAACTTGGCCATGCTGTTTTTGTTCTATGAGAGATGGCACAAAGACTTCATAATATATCGAAACGTCATTGTTGATTTGCCTAGCTCCTGGACTGTAATGTTCGTTCTGACGCCATAATATGAGGTACCAGATTGTCAGCGAGCTGAAAGAACGGGTAGTCGGGAAGCGACTGCTAGTCATTAAGTCGCACAAAGGGGTTTAAAATCGACGGGATTTCTTCTATGTAACAGAAAGGATCCCGGATATTGAAGAGTATCCTTTATTCCTGTGAACAATTTACCTACCAACAGATGTGTGGGTGTTGAGCCTTGAATCTCTGTTGACGATTACTAGAAAGTAATTTTGTGAGTAGGTATCATCGACAAACGTTGAATAACTCTTTAGTACCTGGTCACATTATCGTATTGGTTCACTATTGACAATTTGTATCAGCACTGTGAATGAAATGGTGTGACAAGGTGCTTTATTTCAATTCCAAAGTTTTGCTTTCTATTTTTCGTGGAACATAATAAAAGAGTTAACTACATTGATGATTTGAAAAGTGGGATTTAGATTTTAACTTTGTTATATTATAATGCTAATAATATTAGGCCTAGGGTAGAAACCCTAAAATTACAATAAATATTAATGACTATTTACGAGAGAATCCCAATCATAGCACACAATCACGTAATCTCAATCGTCTTTCAGCACGGTAAAGCATACTGAAATTTGGATAGTAGGTACCCCGTATAAACGAAACCAACATACAATAGGTTTTCTTTTTGATAGGTGAGGGACCATAAATAAGAACAAAACAAATGACTGAGTACTTTATAACTTTAGGTCATCGCTCATTCACACGAAGCACTTTTTAACCGATGTCAAAAAAGGAGGCTATCAATTCGACCTGTATGTATGTAATATTGTCAGAATTGCACAGTTTTTGTATTTTGTTTGTCTATACCATATTCTAAGCATGTGTGCCGAATTTCATAAGAGTATGTATGTATGTTTGTCCCCGTATATGTCATAAAATATGAGTCTGGTTGCATTTTTTTTTTGTTTTACTGTGCAAGTTTCATCAAAATCATTTCATTAGTTATTGGGATAGAGAGTTAGCATGTATCAGTCACTAAAAAACTTGTCGTTGGTTTAACAGCGTAATTTTAATCTTGTCATTAAGCATGTTGTTTCAATGTTTGCCTGAAGTTAGGCTCTAGCTAAATGGAATTTAAAAAATAAATAATCAAAAAATAATATATAAAATTTAAACAGACTTCAAAGAATTAAAAAGAGAAAAGTTTATAAATTAAAGTTAGGTACGATTATCTCATAAAAAGGTATTTTATGGAGTAAGCGCCAAACTGTTACCAGAAAGAATGTAAAGTGAAGCACCAACTCCAAAAAATACCTTTTATGAGATAGGTAATTCTACCTTACTTTAATTAAATTATTTTTTCTTATTAAGTAGTTTTTTTTATACCACTAAGGTAGCAATCAAGTATACGGGCCACCTGATGGTGAGCTGTTACCGTAGCCTATGGACGCTTGCAACACCAGGGGTATCACTTGCGCATTGCTGACCCTGTGAAAACCTATGACGCCTTTTTTGAAGAAGCCCATGCTGTACTCATTCGAGAAAACCTCTGCAGGGAGCTTATTTCACAACCTGAGCACACGTGGGAGAAAGTTTCTCTTTGGTTCCAATTGAAGTCATTTTTTTAATGAGTTTTTCTAGAGCTAAAATTAAAATCAAATTGTCCATATTTTTCGGTCGGAATCGGCATGAAATGACCCTTACTAAATTAATAGTAGTCAATAAACATAATTTACTTTGTTCTTGTATTAAGAAAAGCTTCGGAATACTAGGTTATACATTAGATAAATATATGTTCTTGTAAAATCAGACAGCAAGAAGACATTATCAACTTTAGGTTTCTATCATGATGAACGCAGCCTGGTTCAAAATAACCCCGAGTTCAGAAATACCCCAATTCCAACATACATAGGTAGGTATATATGTTGCAGCCCAACGTTCGTATAATCTCCTTGTAATATGCAATCTGCTACAGTCAAGTCTGGGCCAAGTTAAATTGAGAAACACGGTCTCAAACAGTTTCAATCTTGTTGCAACACTCAAGACGATAACAGGGTACAACCTATACATTTTAGAAGTGTTCAGGCAAGAGTTTTGGTTGCCAATTTAAAATATGTCCTTAGTGCATGACATTTGGGCGGACCACCGTCATTTTACTTTTAAAAGTTCGTCGTGAAACTGCTTCAAAAGTAGTGAAGTCAAAACTTGTATTTATCAGTACTCATATTTGATCATCATCATCAACATCACCACCCTATATACGTCCGATTGCTGGCACAGACCTTCCTACATGGGACAAACATATGAGGAGTTAGGGCCATAACACCACCACGCTGGCCAAATGCGATTATTTTATTATTCTTTAATTGGTTAAATATTTGCTGTACTCGAAAAGAGTGATTAAGTTATTTTTAAGTACTTTATAATTGTAACACCTTTAAGCAACACTTAATCTGCAAATAAATGAATATGAATATGAATATATAAAGACACTTGACTGACGGTGAAATCTAATAATGGTGAGATTAAATGTGACCAATTTTATTAAACACTAACAAACAGAGAAATAAGACTTAGCAGTGCTCTGCTAAGTCTTATTTCTCTGTTTGTTGGTAAATTGCGAAAAGAATGAGAAAATGAATTTTAGTTGTGAACGTTAAAATTTTGGAAATAACTTTTAAATACTTAAATAATTTTAAGTATTCAAAAGATATTTCCAAAATTTTCAAACTAGATAAAAGACATTTTGTTAGTGTAGTCAGGTAATAATTTTTACGAAAAAATATTTCAATAGAGTCGTATTTCAGCAAACTTTGATAACTTCCTAGAAAATAAGGTTCCCAATCATGGATTTAAATGTACTTGAGAGATTGAAAGCATTACGAATCTCATCAGGATTACGGATATTATGCTCATAATAGCACAGAGAAATAATAAAAAATAGGCCTCTGTCTTATTTATCCAATTTATTGGAGTAGAAAATACGAACTATTGACAAAAGAAACTATCTTGTTTTTGTCACCAACAGACTTTGGAGAGGCACAAAAATGGAATAGTTATTTCAAGCACAATTGTATGGAACGGACGAACAGACATTTTTATTGTTATCTGTTGTCTGTTGAAAAATAGCTTCGCAGAAGATATCATTTTGTATATGATCGAACATCTGATATTTATAATACCTGAATAAGCAGAACTGTAACATATGGCAATACTGCCTATTTTAAGGCCTGTCCAAAACGATCGTTATGTAAAGCTAAGTGTGAAATCAACTACTTTCCAAAAATGTGTTTTTAGCAGTCCTTTGAATGCCGCCCACGCAAGCCACACTAATGCAAAGCAAACCTCGCACACTATGTTATAATTTGATATTTATATCTTTTGCTAAGAGAAGGATCTAGAAAGAAACAGCGGATCACAGCCTTATTGTTTTACCCTGCGGTGAATATATAATAGATAGAATAAATAATAGAAGACTAACATTTCAAAGAAAGTAAAGACCAAGATTCCAGAGCTTCAAGATGATTATTACCGATAGCTCTTGTAGAGAGCGAAATTAGAGGGGCTTTTTCATGCAATAAAGCAAAGGCGTCCTTACGGTGAATTGGTCAACTGACAACTGTTTATTTTAAATATTAGTATCAAAAATGACAATCAGTATAAAGAATATTAATAGCAAAAAGTATAGTTTGTTATGAAAACGTGGTCCAATGTGCCACATTCTCCCCTTTTTTTTTAAGTGACGTTGAGGGGCACTAGTTTTCTGAGGGACCTCTTTAGAACCCCTGCCGTAGTAGTCACATCAGCCACTCTATTGACTCCGTCCTTCCCGGGATATAGTCTAGAGACTCTCCCTCTCGGCCAGACTCCACGTGGTAAGTTGTTGTCGGCGATAACGACTATGTCTCCCACCTTCACTTCAGGACGTTGACCGCCTCCCCTTCTGGGAGCAAGTGTAGGCAAATACTCTGTCAGCCACCGTCGCCAAAAGAAATCCGCTAATCTGGCTGATTTTCTCCAACTGACTCTTCCTACCAAGTCCCTGTCACAAGTTTCAGACGGTACGATCATTCCCGACGAAGACCCAATTAGGAAGTGTGAAGGCGTTAGAGCTTCTGGGTGGTCAGGGTCAGCTGACACATGTGTGAGAGGTCTGCTGTTAATTATGGCTTCTGCTTCAGCGAGTAGGGTGAGGAGTATTTCATCTGAAGGCGCCTTTTCTTTCACAGTTATTTTTAAGGCAGATTTTACACTCCTCACCAGGCGCTCCCAGGCTCCTCCCATAAATGGAGCCGCTGGAGGAATAAACTTCCACTCTATCATCTGATTTGCAGCAAATGTTGAGACCTCCTCTCCATGAAGTTTCTTTAGCTCGCGGTTCAACCCAGCAAATGCAGTGTCATTGTCGGAATATATCTCACGCGGACAACCACGGCGCGCTATCAACCGCTTCAGGCTCATCATTGCGGCATCGCTCGATAGGCTGTGAACAACTTTCAGGTGAATGGCTCTTACCACCAGGCATGTATACAGCGCAACGTAGCGCTTTTCACGTCGGCGCCTCACGGTGACGAGAACTGGACCGAAATAATCTAGCCCCGTGTACGAAAAGGGTCTCTCGTGATGTGACAGTCTTGCAGGTGGTAGTTGACCCATTGGTGGATTAAAAGGAATAGCTTTTCGTATGCGACAAAGTACGCAATTGCTCGCAACTGATCGGACTGTGCTTCGTAAGTGGATAATCCAATAAGCTTGACGGAGTTCATTGACAACGGTCTCTGTATTTGCGTGAGCATATTTCTGGTGGTAGTAAAAAACCAAAAGACGGATAGCGGGATGTTTGCCATCAAGTATGATAGGGAACTTGGAGTCTTCGTGGATTCCTTCCGCTGCAGCGATACGTCCAGACAAGCGAATTAAATTATCGCTACCAACGATGGGAGATAAATTTTTAAGCTTGCTGTCCCGGTGAAGAGGAGAAGATGTCTCTAAGCATTGTCTCTCTACTGGGAAGGAGTCAATCTGGCTTTTCCATAAAATGGCGATCTCAGCCTTTCGCAGCTCTATGGCTGTCAACCTAGAGGGAGTAAGATTGTTTGATGGCATACCTCTATGGATATTAAGCAGCTTATTAATGAAAAGGTATGCTAATGCTGTCGCGCGAACTAATTACGATAACCACTTGCTGATGCGCTGTGGGTCGGCTGATAATGGAACTAGAGTGTTACGTGAGTTGTGAACAATGGCGTGACAATCTATCCGGTGACGTGGTTTCAGCTCAACCTGATCAGACACAATTTTGGTGGTTGGTTCGGACGGCCAGTGATCCAAGGATAATAAAAATGTCGGGCCAGAAAACCAGCGCGACTCTATGGTTAGATTTTCTCCCTTCAAACGCGTGGCATCGTCAGCCACATTCAACTCTGATGGTATCCAATGCCACTCGTTGACATGGGATAATTCTAAGATTTCCCCTAACCTATTCGCCACAAAAGGCTTAAAATTGCGGGCATCGTTTCGAAGCCATCCTAACACGTTCATAGAGTCGCACCAGAATACCCGACTACAAGGCTTGAATTTATGAGCACGACTAATTGTGTCAGCCAGGCGAGCCGCGATCAAGGCACCTTGTAGTTCAAGTCGCGGAATGGAGGCTGGACGTAGTGGAGCTACTCGGACTTTGCTACCTATCAGTGTAAGTTTGACTGTGCCGTCTGGATAATTTAGTCGCCAGTATGCGACGGCTGCATATGCTGACTCACTGGCGTCACAAAACGTATGAAGCTCTCTCTTCTCGGGCTCATACTCGCTCAGATTGTAGCAGCGTGGTATTTTGAAACTCGATATGAAATTAAGGCAAATTATGTGCCATTCTCGCCACGCAGCAACATCTTCCTGAGGAAGTTGTGAATCCCACTCAACCACTTTTCTCCAAACATTTTGAAACATTATTTTTCCTCTTACGGTGAGTGGCGCCAGTAGCCCCAAAGGGTCGTAAATGCGCATCATTAAAGAGAGAGCATCACGTTTAGTAAAATGATCAGCAATAGGGTTCTCAATAAGACCATTCAAATTAAAGGTAAAATGATCACTACTTGGCTGCCAAACTAAACCTAATGTTCTGACGGACTTAACTACTCTACCTAAATCTACATCAACAGTTCCTAGAGCAGGATCTAATAGCAGTTCCTTTGGTATAAGAGCTAGTGCTTTAGGGTCATTTGAAACCCAAGCTCTCATATCAAAGTTAGCATTTTTGTGAACAGTGACGATATCGGCAGCTAGTTGAGCTGCCTCAGCTGCTGACGATACCGAAACCAGGCAGTCATCCATATAATGACTGTTGAGAATAGCATCAACAGCCTGAGGATATAAATTTTGAAAATCTGTTGCGTTTTTATTTTTGATGTATTGTGCCGAGAAGGGACTTGACGCAGCACCGAAAATCATCGAAGTCATCCTAAAAATTTTGATAGGTTCATTAGAGAGAGTCTCGCCAAATAAAACGTTGAGCATCCCTGTCAGCCTCGCGTATTTTTATTTGGGGAAACATCTCTCTAATGTCCGCCGAGAGCGCGACTTTGCCTTCGCGAAAGCGGTAAAGAATATCTAAAATTGAGTTAAAAAGGTCAGGACCTGCAAGCAGCATTGAATTTAGGCTGACTCCGTTAGAAGTTGCCGCTGCGTCATGAACAATACGCAACTTTCCCGGTTTGTTGGGGTTGGTAACGCCAAAATGTGGCAGATACCAAGTCCTTGGGTTTTCAGAGTTTACATCCACCGGGCCTTCAGCGTAGTTTTTGTCAAAAACAGCGTGCATGTTGAGTTTATAGAGTTTGGCAAAGGCTGGTTCTTTACTCATCTTTTTTTCCAAACTTTTGAATCGTGACATAGCTAAATTAAAACTATTAGGAACTATGAACTCGTCATCCTTCCACGGAAGACCGACTTCATATTTCCCATCTGGTAAGCGACGTGTGGTATTCTCAAGAATTTTTACAGCCCTAGAGTCATTTTGGCTAAGATGATTCCGTTCAGTTATACCTATAGAGTCTAATTTGTAATAATTTTGAACTAAAGAATCTAAAGTAAAATCATCGGATCGAATGTGACGGACGACCTTTAATGTTAAAATCAACATACTGGATTTTCACTTGTTTTTGTAAGCCATTGACACAGTCTAGACGAACGAATGACTCCGGGCCAGTGACTCCAATTTGATTGCAGATTTCTGAATCAATGAAAGTGGCTGTGGAGCCGTCATCAAGCAAAGCAAAAGTGTCAATGCTTCCTAATGGGCCAGAAATAGTAACAGCTATGATTTTCAATAAAGGCCTGGGGTTATAGCTTTTCATTTCAGTAGGCTCAGGCAAAGACGTGTGAGCGACAAGCTCAGTTGATGGCTTAGACGAATCGTAGTTATTGCGATTATGTTCGGTTTCGATCGTGTGAGCCACCAAATTAATCGAATTATGTAAGAGTTTGTGATGTCTCTGTTTGCATTCAGAGACATTGCAAATCTCTTTTGTATGTCTACAACGCTTGTATGTATGCGAACCTTTTTTTAAGCATCTATGGCAAATTTTATTATCTTTAATGAACTGCCACTTGTCATCAATTGGCATTGTTAAAAACTTGTCACATTTTGACAAATGATGTTTTTGTAAACAAATAATGCATGGTTTGATATTTTCTTGTTTTGTTGTATTTGTGGTAATGGTGGTAACTATTTCATTATTAGACGTCGAGGCGCCTGGAACCAAAGACCCAGAACTATTGATTTCTGTAGAAGTGGCATAAATTTTATCTACCCGCTTTGGCAATAATAAGGATTCTGGAAGTAGACCAAACTTGAGTTGCAGCTCAACTTCGTGGGATAAGAATTGGGCTAGTAACTCGAGCTTGGTTTTCCCATCAGGAATAAAGTGTGCCATCCCAAAGTCAGACCATCTGCTGCGAAGTAACGGTGTTAGTTTACTCAATATACATTGAAATATTTCAGGAGACTCTAAATAACATTTTTGATTAAGAAGTTTTAAGACCTCGATGCAATTAAGAATTTTACAGGCAAATTTATTTAGATCGCTGGAATCACTCGATAACTTAGGAAGTGACTTAATTGTAGCAATATCTTGTAGGACAATAAGTTCATTTCTGCCAAACCTCATGTCCAGAGCACTGATGACTACAGCTGGATCCCTGGCTGACACGAGAAGTACCGCAACAGCGTCACGGGCAGCTCCTCGTAACGCCATGCTGATGCGAGCCAAGTTGTCCGATGGGGAATACGCTGACGCCGTGTCTTCAAAAACCCGCTTGAAAGTGAGCCAGTCAAACGGCTTTCCGTCGAATATAGGAAGGCGCCCATCGCTGAATTTAGGCTTATTCCCAGGATCGGATGACAGAGATTTAATGGCTTGTGCTAATGAATAAATATCTGAATGAAATTGGTTATTCATTTGCGTATTATTAGTTTTATCAGTAGATAAAAAGTTTGGCATTGCTGTAGGAGGAATATTATCAGTTGGAAAGGGATTCGTATTACCTAAATCAACAATAGGAATGTTCGTTGTAGTGAAAGATGGTAAAGGCCCTGATGGGTTTCTCTCACTACGGTTCAAATCTTGACGAGCACCTAAACCCTGCACAGCACATACATTAAGTATATTGTCCCCGAGATTTGTGGGCTGTAATGTAATGTCCTGATTAGGCACTACTGTAGGTAATACGGAATTGTCTAACCACTGCTGTACTGACGATCGGGAGCTTCTACGGCTCCTGCTTTCCTCAGCCTCTAATACCGCCATTTGTGCCTCTAGTTCTAACTCTGCTGCTTAGCGCTCAGCACTGGCTACTGCTGCTGCTGCTTCGGCCTCAGCAATTTTTCGTAGATGAGTAGCCTGAAGAGCAAGCTTTCGTGCACGAATAGTAGCCGACGAACGAGAAGACCTAGAACTTTCAGAAATGTTAGAACGAACATTTAACGTAGGGTCAACTGATGGTACGGTAACCGTCAGCTCCTCCGCGTTGCCAGTATTACTATCTGGGATAGCCAGACCCGTAGGACACTTGCTTGATTCGCCTTTTCGATTTTGTGAATCATAAGAATTTGTGAACTTTTGGAAAATTTGTAGGTGTAGTTCAAAACTGAGGTATGAGCACCAAAAATATTACCGATAGCTCTTGTGGAGAGCGAAATTAGAGGGGCTTTTTCATGCAATAAAGCAAAGGCGTCCTTACGGTGAATTGGTCAACTGACAACTGTTTATTTTAAATATTAGTATCAAAAATGACAATCAGTATAAAGAATATTAAAAGCAAAAAGTAGAGTTTGTTATGAAAACGTGGTCCAATGTGCCACAATGATTGATCCGCATCCTATACTAGCATTTGTCTATTTTTAGTGTGAATAGATTTTGAAATATTTTGCAAACTATTTAATAAACAACATTTCCCATAGTAATCTAATCATGCATGTTCAGAATCCCGGGGAAATTGTAAACTTTACTCTTTTCCGACTACAAATATTTATATAGGTATACCTCTCGTTTATATTCCCATCTGCTTTGCTATTTGAAAACCGTATTGGGTTATTTCTATAGAGCATTCCTTCCCGATAGGAACGAATATAAAAGATCTCGTGTGCACATATTTTTATAAATATTTCTCGTTGGAAAGACCGCGTAGGCTCTCAACGATGATTCGGTAGACGAGTTTGACTAGGGATGTCAGCTTTATAAGAAGTAAAATTTTAATGTAAAGTATATATTTTTTCATATATTCAGAATGCTTGAAAATAGATATGACGTTTTGGAAAAGGAACCGTATTACCACGGCCTTGGAATTGCCATTTACTTGACAAAGATTGAAGTGATGTTTCAAACAATAACTATACCATTATATATTTGCTTTTGCACAGTGCAGACATTTTTGAGAGTTTAGATGATGCTGAGGCGAACTGTAACAACCAACTTTTAGAGTGCTTACAGAAGTGCTGTAACTATAAACATGAGGTCACGCAACTACGTAGCCAAAATATCTCATTCTATTTTTTTATATACAAAAGCACGATAAATGACTCAACACCACTTGATGTGAAGCGGCAAGAAGAGTCCATATGCGACGACAGCTAGTGCAGTTCAGACACTGCTCTAGCCGCCTCCATCTTGCCGGCCCGAAAGGTGCTTTTTCACGCCTCTTTTGAAGAAACCCATGTTTGAGGAAGGAGGAAACACATGTGCTGGCAAAGAATTTCAAGTTCTGGAAGTACGACAAAGAAACGAGCTACACAATTATATTTTACTGTCGGGGAAATTAATTGTTTAGCAGGTTGACAAATATTCGCATTTAGTCGTTTAATACCAATACACGAACTACTAGGTACGAAGAAAGTTGATGATTGAGAATAGCCGTTATAATACAAAAAAATCTTTAACTTGCTAAACCATTAAATTCCCCATTGTCAAATCTTCGTACTTACGAAAACATGGCCGATGTCTTCGTAAGTCCGAAACGTAACATCGAAACAGTATTATTATAATTATAGAGCTGGTCTTCCCAACTGATCCTAACGATTTAATGTTACTTTAGAAATCAAATATAAAAAACATAAATGTCTAATTTTGCTGATACTTATTTTTTGAGACGAAATGGAGCTCTATCTTACTCAATTGCCATAATTTTATGATCAATTTGTTGAATATATAAAATGATAAAGTTATAGTCATAAATACAAACGGTTGTATGAACTTTAACCTCATGTATTTTCATAAAATATGTAATTTTGGGGCTCAGTTGGAGATAGTATATCTAAAAAAATAGCAAAAAAGCAAAAAAATAGCAGTAAAATTATTAATTTAGTTAAGTGTTCGGAAATTACTTTTAACTTTACCTATTTCACTTTATTACCAGCCAACCTAAGTGAATGACTCACAAATACTTATCCTAACTTAGTTTTATCTATATGTTGCTTAGTCTAGTCAATTCTATATTTATGTTGAATAGAAGTCTAATTGCTAACCCTAGACGTCTCCCTATGAATAAAATCGATACTTATGACGGAGAATCGTCTGCGTCCGCTCGTAAACATGAACGGTTACTGCCCTCAAACACCCTTTAACTTATCTGAGGGCAAACATGTTAGGTCCAGCAGCTGTTTTCATTGAAAGTAAGTAGTTTAGATCTTAGAGACTTTTAATTAGAAAGATATCACAATCCGGTGACGGCCTGTATCACTAAGCAACCGAGAACAAGCTAAAACTACGACTGCTGTTAATTTTGTCTTGTGAAAGTGCCTACATTTGTTGCATCAAATCTGGGCATCCTAATAAATTAAGAATTGCTTTCGTAAATTAAGCATGAGATTTGCAATTTCATTATTTATTGACTCATACTAACTTAACATTTCAACATACTCGTATGTTGGCACAACAACTGATTTGATTTACCTTAATAAATTAAAGTAGATAGGTATAACATTTCTATATTGATTCGGCTAATACAATTCGACGGGCCTTTAGTCGAGTGGCTTCAAGGAAAATATTATACACGTGTAGACTTAACACAAAAGTCACAGGAAGATATCGAATTGAAACTTATTCGTGCTCTCGTAACGATTAAAATTTCGAAGTATCAGTTTCTGCTTATTGAAATTCCGATGCAAAATATGTTCATGCACTTGGTTTACTACTAAAGTGAATAGACGATGAAAAAGAAAGCTGTATGTTATGGAATTTTTCATTCAACGATATGAACGATATTTCCGTATCTACTCTATTGAAGTTTTTGTCATGGAAATACGGAACGAACCAAGATAGCACAACCGAACCTTTATACATGATTTCGATTCGAAAATAAACAACCTGTTTTACATTGATGCTCCGCTAACGCGAATGTAAAGTGACAGGTATAGTTTTCCTTATTCGAATGTTTTTTGACAGTCATGAACAAGGGTTTACTGACCAAGTCCTTAATTTCACTAATAGTCTCTCCCACTAGCGAAGGATAGTAGACAGCCATATTGCCTCTTAGTTTTTTTAAAAATTCGCATCTAACGATACGACCACCATCTCCATTGATATCAAGTAGATGTGAAAGGTGGTGTGGTAATACAGGTTTTTGGTTACCCATGAAGTTTTTATTTTTTTAGGCCTTCATGACTCTGAGTTGCAATATTAGGGAGTGAGCTGCGAAGGTCTAGATTTAACTAATAAAGTCAAGTCTATGTGTATGATGGTTATCAACGCTTTTGTCTAAGCTTCGTTGATCCTGAGTTGTAATTTTCTGAAAGTGAGTGGATATAACCATAACTATTTGCATTATACATTTTTAACATAGTTTTGAAAAGTGAACGTGCAGTTCAGTTGAAACTACGAAACACATACTGAAAAAATCTTAAAAGTAAAGTGTTTTTCATTGAAACTTGTTAGAGTAATAGGACTACGCCGCGTGATTGTTTGATATATCCAGCAAAGTTGTTGATGGGGCGAAGATTAAATTGTTAACTTCCAGTACACCCCGATTTGTTAACACGAAAATTTTTTGACGATGACGACCAATATGTTAAATGTTAAAGAAACAGAAATATAGTAATAGTTATTTATGATACTAGTTTTACAGCAGATTTCCGAGAAAACAGTATGACAGTAATATTATTTTGTTTTTAAATAACAGTGGGAAAGTCGCAACAATCTTTAACGTTCCTATGAAATTGCGCACATATTCAAATGGCGCCACGTGCGTGTGTTGAAAATTAGAAATACGTCTGTCATTTAATATTCTCTTTAATATTAAATGAGAGAATTATATTGAACTAAAGCGCTTCTAAAAAGGTTCGATCATTCAGCCTATTTATTCTTACAATATGAAACTCCTTACTTATTAGACTCCCTGTGATTTAGACCTGCCTTACGTAACAAACTTAATATAGGTCCAGAAATCTAGCTTTCGCCTCTTGTTTCTTATCTCCAACTGTATAATATCAGGGTTACAATAAAAAATAAGTCTGTAAAAACATTGGTTCTTTCTTGTTGCTGTTATGCGTACCAAAATGTTACAGTAAGTATTGTAGTTGATACCTACTAAAAGATTACAATGAAATTTAAGTGGAGGTTAACTTTCGTTCGTTTTCTGCTCAATTCACCATGATTTCAAGACTTGCATGGAAAGTTGTGTTTATTAAGGCTTAAATTTGTTAGGGTCCTAACCTAAGAGATTTAAAAATATCACGATTATATCTCGCCGAGGGTTGTTGCGGTACGTCCATCAGGTTAGATGATCTAAATTCAATGGAAGTCGACGCTATCGAACCCGTATTGGCTATTGTTTGCTCATACGTATCACCGCGACTACTCCGACGATGCTTGACAATTGCCGAAGGCTCCCGAACTTCCTTCTTAGGTTAACTAACGCATTCTCAAATTATTTCAATCCCTTGATTAGCACATCGCAGTTACCGTAGCCCATCAACGCTATGGAACTGGGATGTTGCCTCAGTTTGAATCTGGCGCTATTTTTCACAAATTCATAAAATATACGCTACTGTTACCCATAAAAACAGTTCAAATTTAAAAGATATGGAATATTGTTGAAGTTGTACTGTTTAGAAAATAAAAAAAATGATCAATATTTTTTTCCAAAATTTATCAAAAATGTTAATGATAATAGCTGACATCAGTTAAAACAACGATTATTATGACAACTATGCATAAACACATGCATATTTCATAGTTATTATTAATTTTGACAATAAGTCCATACATTTTGTAGTAATAAAGGAACATGTGACGTCATCTGTTCCGTAGATTTTCTATGGAGCGTTTTTGGACGATGCGCCGCCACACATTAAACATACCACTATAAGTATCTGTGAAACTATTGATCTTAGACATACTATTTCTTTTGCAATATTTCTTTATGAGTTATATACTTCTTATTTATGAAATAAAAAAAAAGTTGTCAACTACCCTATTGGTGCTATTATCATCAATTCCTGCGCTGCCTGGTTTTGTAAAATCCAGAGAAATATTTATGTGAATAGCAAAGATCAGCCGCAACGCAGTGATCTTCTGTAAGAAGAAGGAGCTTCCCCAGTCAGGTGAAGTTCGAATGGACTATACCACTAATCTCTTAAGAGTAATGCTACGGACCCCAAAAATTGAGTAACAACCTAAGACAAATAATGTTCCATGATCATTTTGTTCGTCTGCTAATTTTATTTTATGATGCCAAAACTTTCTTTAAAATAAAAGAGGGAGAACTATTTTAATGAGCCGTACTCAGAATCTTTGAGACAGTTCTGCCATAACATAATATGTCATTACATACTACACCCGATACTAAGACGCTGGCTGCCTTTATGATACACATAAAGGAATCGCTTCGTTCGTGCCTGTTCCGTCAATTCTCTTTGAGGCGCATTGAACAACTAGATTCATTAACAAAAGTAGGTACAACCTGACTTTAAAACACTAGAAAAGCAAAAAGTACTGGCACAGATTAAATACCATATTATGGTAAATGATTACAGATGAAAGACAAGAACTTCCATTAATCTGTCAAACGGCGCTATGCCTCTGAAGGTCTATGACAATTGAAAAATCAATTGGGTCTGGAATCTGATGCTTAACGGGTTAAAATGGCAATAATAGCCAATATATTGACTAATTCAGGTCTGTTTTCGATATGACGTCTATTCCGATTACCAATGTTAAGTAATGAGGGGGTAGATTTGTACAAAGAGTCCTTTTCTCGTCAAGTAACATTGCAACTACGTACCTTCGCCTCAGCCGAAACTAGAACGTCGGCTGCCTATTCCGGGTCCGTTATCCACGCTCCAATGCCTATAGTTAACGAGGCCGATTCTCCTCGCATTTCTCACATATAATTCCCATTTCCCTCAGGGCCGAACTTTTTCCTATCCTGAGGGGTTAAACAACCTTCAAGCGGGATAAATGTTTATAAATAGAGTCAAGAACTTTCTTGTCAATACTTTTTCCTTTTTTATGTCGTTTCTAACGATGGAACCTGGTGTTAATAGTTCTTCAGGAGGAAAATCTGATAAGCTAGCTTAGCTCCGGTTTTGATGTCGAAAATAAAGTGAAGTTCATTTTTTCTTTTAGTTAAAGTAAGTGGTAGGACCGTTTGTAGGTTCGTCTAGGTAGGCTCAATCACCTTTCCTATTTCGGTCGTAAAGCAGTTCGCTGTGTTTTAGATTGAAGGGCAGGTAGCTAGTGTAATTTCTGGGCATGGAAGGCCTTAAGATGATAGAAATGCTTCTGCATATTTTTTCCTTGTTATTGCAGGTGTCTATACCGGATTTACACGGTATTCCACTTTACCTTTTAACGTTCCACGTTTAAATATTACATTATTATTATAAACCCGATTTTTCGATTACTTTACACCTTTTCCACTATGCCTTCAATCAATCAAATCAATGTCAATTTCCACCTTTTATACTTTTGCCAGCGGTCTTCACGAGTTGTTACGACTTCGGAACGTTCAAGAAAAGAGTATATTCCTTTAATACGTCAAGCCGCGCTATCCTGCCGGAGGCCTTTGACAGTTGAAAAGTCAATCGTGTCTGAAAACTGATGCTTGGGGAGTTAATAAAGGCAGGTAACACCTCAGCAGATAACAAGACAAGGTGATGCATACAACAGTTTTATTCGTGTTTTCAGATAATATGCTTAGACAAAGTTGTTTATTTCAGTTACCTCAAACATTTCTATAAAAAACGGCATTTGTAAATCAGGCCGACAATGATAAATTGGTATGTGACGAACAGCGCATATGACGAAATGCGTGTAAACCCTTTGATTGTGGCAACTGACCTCAACATAATGCTTTATCTTGATTTCAACAGGTAGTAGGCAACGCGTGAATAGTGCCCAAGGTGGTACGGTCGACCACAGAAGAAGCTGAACATTTTAGTACCATGTCACAACAACTATGACATCAATATAGTACGGTAGCAACTGAGTACGAGCGAAATAGTCGGTGCGACATGGTACTAAAGTGTTAAGTTATTCTGTGGTCGACTATACGAACGAGCATCTAGTGGCTACGTTGACTGTTTCCCGTGAGGCAGACCCTACGCTTGTTTGTCACCGTTGTAGTAAAAAAGCAGTTACTTAGGTATGTGTTTATTTTCGTTATAAAAGTAAGACACATTGAATATTAACAATAACGATTCTCCAGAAACACCTTCTATTTCTGTGATCATTCGATACTTATGGAACAGGAAAATATATCTTTAAATTTTTCTCTAATATTGTCACAAAAATCTCAATTCTACTAAAGTGGTGTCATGTGAATCGACACGTGCCTGGTCGGTAACGAAGACAATTATTTAAGAGGCCAGAGTAAAAGCTATCCTATCGCATTTAGCAGAGAGTACATTATCGTTTGAGAGAAAGCGTGGCACTACATGGATGATAGTGGATTAATATTTCACAATTGTACATTTAACACGAAAATCTTAAAGTTGATATAAAATTAAGAGATGGAGCGTAATTGCATTTTTAATTACTACTTTATTGTAACCATTACAAAGAAAAAAAGAAAACGATAAAAAAATATATGCTCCTGGCGGGAATCGATGCCGTGTCTCCTGATGTCCGGCCAGACAGAGCATTAGGTATAACCTGATATTTTTTTCACCGCTTTCTATCTTTCCCTAACGTTTTTACGGCAACGTTTATCTTACCACTCATTGAAGTTAACACCTCTAGTGATCCGAAAGAATACCTTAACAAACATTTTTAAACTTCCAGTTCTACAAGAAAAAAATAGCAGGTTATATACCTAATGCTCCGGTGGCGTAGTTGTAATCGCGTCTGGCCGGTCATCAGGAGACGCGAGTTCGATTCCCGCCTAGTGCATATATTTTTTCATCGTTTTCTTTCTTTATTTGTAATTGTTGCAACAATTAATTCTAGCTTACGAAAGATTAACAAAATCAATACTTTTGACTATGTTCTTTTGGCAAGTAAAATGGCGATACGTCTTCCCTTTTTGTCAGAATGCAACGAGAAGTAAGACATAAGTTAAAAAATGACTCCTAATACAACGGATTAAAGTACCTTCTAAACGTGCTAAGCATGAAAGCAAATATACAGACACACACACGTACTACATACTGCAGGAGCTCCAACACTGCTTTCTTTCAAGAACGGCGGCCGTTCTTTAAGTGGTGGTAACAAACATTTTCCATGTGTTTGAATAGGTATTCCCAATTCTGTTTATTTAATAATACTAGCAGTATATTATTAGTAAAAACTTGCAAATATATTAGACACGGGTGAAATTCCAGTACTCACAAAAGTGCAAATGGCGAATCCCACGATACCAAATACTATTCGAATTTCAAAAATATTGTAAAATAAAAAATTCAATAATGAACTTTTTGGTCCTCCAGCAGAATGACATGTTCTCCTGAACGTGTCATTCTTCGGAGTCATCAATTAACTTTCTTCACCTCAACATCACGCAAAAAGAAGTATCGTAACCCCTTTATTTGCCTTCTATATCTGTGGTAGGACTTTTCTAAGTCCGCCTGGCTATCTACCACTGTCTGACCTAAGTGTACCGCTTTAAAATTAATGGTAACAGCATTGTTGTGTTCCGGCAGTTAAAACGTAAAATAGCCAGTTCCTTTTTGGTTGTAATCCGAGTGTAGCTGGCTTCCATCTTCGGCTTTAACATCTCTAACCATCTGGTAAGATGAAGGCAAAGAACTACACCGTTAAGAAAAACAAAAAAACTGGGAATTATTTCCTGGAAATTCCTTCCTGTTTTTAGGAAGGATCCTAGAAACAGGGCTAATTCAAAAGAGCCTTAAACTGGCCAGCAAGGTGGAAGTCATTGACTTAAATTCATGCTTTACAAATGACTAGACATATTATTATGCCTACTAGCTGCTTCTCTTCCTTGTGGTATCATTACATTATCATTCGTCAACACAGTCAATTTTTTTACAAAGCTATCAATTTAGCAACACAATAACCACTTCTAAACAATTTTAATGTTGACAAAAAATCCGTAATGTGGTTGTAAGGAATTCTTTATGATTTACTATTGAAATGTCTCATGGCCTTAATTAGCTGCTGTGCACCGACCAAAACTAATCATTTGTGATAAGTTACCAATTTTTTAGCATTGCCACTATGTTAATGAAATGTAATAAGAAAAGGACAAATCTAAAAACTTGCAACTAATAAAATAAATGCGAAACTAGTCAAATATCGGCTACTGTCAAATTACTAACATTGTCTAAAGAGGCAGTTAATTTAATTTAATTTTCAAAAAGACCAACTGCATCGATGTCAACGTTTACAATGTTTTTACAATAGTAATATGGAACCAAACTTCCGAAATGTCTGCAATCAACTAGAAGAATCCAACTCACCTCAAACACCAAGTTTCACTACAAATGTAAAATGTTTTGTTTGCTCAGCAAAAAAGAAATCCCGACTGAAACGGTACAACCCTCATTAACCTCCAGCTCTAGATGGGACCCTCTTGAACGAGGGCAGAAATATAACGCTAACCAACCTCCGAGGCATTGTTGTGATGTTTTTTTAAAGTTCTCAAGTGTTAGGGGTGGCTGTTGTAGTTTTAAATGGGTTAACCGCTTTCCTGTTTGTCTGTGACCTTTTGACGGCTTCAATATCCGCTGCAGTTTTAATGTGCTAGCACAATTCGGAACGTCTAGAATTATTTGAATATTTAGAAGGAAAACTTTAGGCGTTCAACATTTGAAACGAAGCAGAATTGTATCCTTTGGCCTTATTAATTAATTTGGTGACTGTGTCGATTTGCATTCATATTCGGACTGATCAATTCACTGTCTCCACCTGAACTTCACGTACAAAGAAATTTACTATCTTGTTTCGTTATCGTTCTTCCAGAACTTGGAATTCTTTACCAGCGCATGTGTTTCCTCCTTCCTATAACATATGTTCCTTTAAAAGAGTCGTGGAGAGACCTTACAGGCTGGCAAGGTGGAGGCGGCTAGAATAGAACCTGAACTAGCTGTCTTCGCATATGGACTCTTCTTACCGCTTCACATCAGGTGGTGTTGAGTCATCTATCGTGCTATGTACAAAAGAATAAAGGCTCAACCTCGTGAATATTCAACATTTTCAATAAAGAAAAAAACCTGAATGCGAACAATTACTTTATTAGAAGGGCAATAGAATATTGCAATTAATCTCAAAAGAGTATTTCTTCGAAACATCATGTAGTCTTTTTTATTGATTTTTATCATACTTAAACGCTTATTTTCCTCGCGCCGAGAAGTAAGTAATATATCCATCCCTCTTTGTCTCGCTCTCGACCGAACAATGTTCACGAGATATCGCCTGAAAAATTACCAGAAACAAAAACTATACTAAGTGACGTAACGTTTTGTATAATGTCCAAAACAACAACACCCATTATTTATTTTCCCGGTAATAACGTGCTATTTATAACGCTGCGAATAACTGATCTTAAATGTAACATTAACTGTTATAGCCGTTATAACGACTTCAATCTTGAACGGTGCAGAATACGTGTTTTGTATACAAAAGCAAACACCTTATACGCGAAATGTGTGCGATGGCCAGAGTAACAAGAACTCCTGTGTTGTATACAAGCAGGCCTAAGTTAACGCGTAGGCTACGTAAGGCGGGGTCACGTTACGCTGGTAATTGTGTTATTTTGTATAAAGTAATGAACTAATTTGTCTTGGTCGTAATGGACTCAAATCTAGCCTCTGTTGCCAAATGACCTGCGTCGTTTAATGCAGATTAAAGAAAAGCTGGTAATGTTGGCGGATTAGATATGCTGACGCATAATCATTAGAGTTGCTTGTTGTTTCATTTCATGACATTTGCTAACCTTAAAGACAATTTATTTGAATTTACTAAGTAACTTATTTTTGGTACTTTTGAGTCGTAATTTTATTTTCCGAAAATCGCTTAGTCTGTGAAAAAGGACTGACAGCAAGAATCTCTCACCTACAAATGACGACGGTAATAAATTTACAAATTAAAATTGATAGGTTTTTCATCACAATAATATCCGGCTTGTATCCTGTATCTCCCTTAAAGTCAAGCTAAGCCACTCAGATTTCATTCGCCCCTATTCCTTCCCCGTGTTAATTCGAACTATAGGCAGAATACATATCTATGGCGTGCGGCTAACAGTTTCAATGCAGTGTCCAGAACGCTTGACATTGATTTATATAATACTAGTTGTGTGTCGGCGAAGCGTCTTATGAGCGGAAACTTTTTTGAACCTAATTAGGGACTATTAATTCGCTGATTATTCGATTCGGTTGGTTGTATGTGCATGTGCGTAGTTTGTTGCAGTGTGTATAATAATAATATTTATACACTCACACCTATTACCTAGCCCAAAGTAAGCATCATTAAGAGCTTGTGTTATGGATACTAGATAACGGAGAAATAATGATAATAATATGTATATAAATATTAGAAATATAGTAAATAAACATATAAACATCCATGACTCGTAAACAAATGCCCGTACTCATCATACAAACATTTGTTCCTACCGGGATTCGAACCCGGGACCTCTTGAACGAGTAGCCTGGGGTACAGACCACTCGGCCAGCCGGTCGTCAAACTATATTACTTAGTTAATATGTTGCCACTTGTGAGGACTTATAATTGGCTTTTTGTTATTTATTTATGTCACTTAATTTGTTGTAATAGCTGTTGGTCTTCCGAATAAATAAATAAATAATCGTTGATGTCCCCACATATAAGACAAAAATAAACATTGCCATTAAATTATTATAAGATACAATAGATCTTCTATTGATTGTACAGCGCGCTGTCTCCTGTGCTCCTTTTTCGAAGGTTTTTCATCTGTTGTTCTGAATTATAGCGCGTTGTCTTTACTTCACCATGCCAGAATATTATTTTTCTGTCTTTGTCTAGCATTAGCTCTATCTCACTCACTTTTATGGAATTTTACAAGTGGTCCTAAAAAGGCCTGAAAAAGGGGTTTCCGGAAATGGTTGCATTGGACTATTTGGCTCCTGAATCCACCTGTTTCAAGCGCCTGAAAGCTAAGTAAGCAGGTCAAAATTTTGATTCTTTAGTATGTGATAGAGCTCCTACTAGATCGGAATGAAAACTCACTACAACCTGCTGAAAACATCTCTAAGTCTGAGAAAATTGACTTCAAAGTTGCGCAAGACCACCACACCGCCGTAACAGTATGAATAATGTTTAAATTTGAATCAAGTCAGAAAACATTTTCAGTTCTAAGTGTATCTTTAAAGTTTATTATCAGTCGTCGAAGTCTTTGTGACATCACACAATTATTACATAAGTATCTTATTTTTAGATGTAACCTTTAATAAAACTGAGGCGTTTTAACGTCAATTTAGCAAACATCATTTTAGGGCTAGTTTTATAAAAGGTTATATCTAAAAATAAGTTAGGTATTATGTTTAGAAAGACTTCGATCCCCAGAATACTTTTACTTGCTTCGATCAGTGACGTCACACGACATGATGTTGATAGCAAATTGTATGTACAATCGACCAAAGAAGTAGCTTAACACTTTAGTACCATGGTCACACCGACTATTACGCTCGCATCGCGTAGTTGCTACCGTACTGTATTAACGCCATAGTTATTGAGACATGGTACTAAAGTGTCCAGCTACTTCTGTGGTCAACGGTAATTACGGACACAATTAATGAAAATATCTCACCTAATGTTTATACACCACTTTGAGAAAATATTCAAAGCACATGATTTTGATATTTTTTTATTTACAAAACTCGTATTTTCAAGATATATTTGAAAACCCTATATTTTCAGGTCTAGGAAACATTCCTATTACGTTAATTTAAAAAGCTTTTATTGAAACCATGGTCCATTTTAGAACATACCTTTCTAAATAACCAATCATTTGACAACTGTCCTACCCTTGTTACATAGTTATATAAATACTAAAGTGGTATCAAAAGTTTGAAATTCTAATATTAATTTGGAAATTCTCCATAAATTTTTTTCACGGACCCAACTTTTTGTACGAGGGCTACACTGAAAGTTCTTGGAACTGGTTACTTGTAAACAATACAATAAAAAGATAAGTTAAAATTTTGAAAATGGAACTCTGCCGATATCAATGAGTTACATTTATTTGTCATTTGGTTCAAGATTCGGCGGCAAATTAAAAATTAAAAGTTTGCTCAGTTTTGGATTTTCTAAGAACTCGTATGAAGAAATCTGAAATTTATTTTATAATTTTGAATTTGTGTTCACATTTTAGTATTTATATGACTATGTTAAACTGCCAAGCGGCGTTATATCTCTGGAAGTCTATGCTTGGCGGACTAAAATGGGTAGTGCCCGCTTGTTATGGTGAGTACCAAACATGCTGTAATCGTAAGGAGCGAGATGTAGGTACTGTATCTAATTTTATATTTACACTAGCTGTGCCCGCGACTTTGTTCGCGTGGATGTCGGAGAATAACAACGGTGGGGAAGGTAGGCTAAGGATTTATATCATGTTTATAAAACACTTTTGCAATTAATGCATTGATAAGCCCATCCGCGCCCGGCCCGTCTTGAAAATCATAAATGCATGCATGATATTTTAAAACTATGATATATCTTAAGATATTCTTTGAAATCAAATGATGTCAAGAACAATTTTGCTCAATGTTAAATACTTGATTTATTTATTTCGATAAGGAATAATATCATGTTTACAAAAAAATTTTAAACAAAAATTAAAACCGACTTCAAAAAACTGAAAAGGATAAAATAATTAAATTTAAGTAGGTATTCATCCCCTAGAAACATATTTTTGGAGTCGGTGCTTCACTTTCTATTGTTTTTGGAAACCACTTAGCACCAACTCCAAAAATATGTTTCTAGGGGATGAATACCTACTTAAATTTAATTATTTTATCCTTTTCAGTTTTTTGAAGTCGGTTTTAATTTTTGTTTAAAATTTTTTTTTCACAATTTTTAGTGATAACTTTCTACGGTCAAAGCTAGATGGGTGACCGTCAAATTATATTGTTTCCTACTGTCGTATCGTTTCACTAAAAAGTCATTGGAAAAGCAAAAATTCGCAATTACGCATATGTAGACGACTTCATAATTTCAGTTTTTTTATATTTAAAACCAAAGTATCCAACTGTTTTTGAAAAAATTTTTATGGGACCAAATGGCAGCTATTCCGCATCGAACAAAAAAAGAATCACGTAAATCGGATCAGTAATCTCGGCGTAATCGGTGTACATACATAGAAAAAAAAAAAAAAACATACCGGCCGAATTGAGAACCTCCTCGTTTTTGAAGTCGGTTAAAAACACCTTCACAGTTAGTACATGGTTCTAGAGTCTCAATGTCAAAGAATAGACATATGCTGTCCCGGACTTTTTTTTAGAACTTTTAAAGGAGAACAATTCTTGCTTACATGATTTATACGTAACTTTAACCGTTTTTGCAGCGCACGAAACGAAAGCTCTGAAAATGAATATTTTTCCCCGTTTTTGCAACACTTTAAATTAACGCTCTGCTCTTATTGGTGGTAGCGTGATGTTATATAGCCTTTTTAATACCTCGATAAATGGACTATCCAACACAAAAAGAATTTTTCTATTTCAATCAGTAGTTCCTGAGATTAGCCCGTTCAACCAACCAAACAAACAAACAAACTCTTCAGCTTTATAATATTAGTATAGATTATAATAATGACAAGAGATCTCTCACTTAGTTTATAGTAACTGATTTCACTTACCAGAACCGAATTATTATGATATTATTATATCTTATAATATAAACATATAAGAAATATATGTTTATATTATAAGATATAATAATATCATAATTGTGGTGTTACACATCCACGAGTATTATCTAGCCTAAACTAAAGTGATAAGGATCATAAGAAGCTTGTGTTATGTTAGATGTTGTCTGTACTTAACCAAACAACAAATCTTTTATTATTATATGTATAGGTGTATATAATAATATTATTTTTACAGCTGACTTATATTTGCAACCATTTATTTTTGTTCAAAAATAGATCACAGCGTTTCCCAGCAAGTAAACTCTGTTATTTCTCTGAGTGCTCGATTTACGTCTCACATTGTCATAAAAAACTGTCAGCTACATTGTCAACGGTGTTACTCAAATAAATGGCTACATTGAAGTGTCTAAAGTGAGTGGTCATTTATGCGTAGACCAAGGTTTGCCCAACAGACGCCATTAAGCCCTCCACAAGTCTTTCATATAATGGGTTATGACCATTATAAAATATAAAGTAAACAGTCATATTTCATAGACTTAACGACTCTCTTTGTTGGGCATTACAACAATGTTTCTTTATGACGTATTTATCTCAATAGTAAACCCAGATATTGTATTTTACTGATAATTTTGACGGTCCGCTATGTTCAGTAGTTGAAACAGGATAGGTACAGGCCGCATCACAATTATCTGAGTGATTAAAATTACTATGATAATAATAAATAATAATAAAAAGTTTATTGACCAGCGCAATTTGCAACAGTTATGTGTTAGTTTGATTTTTTAATAAATGCGTAGCGATTCCTCCTACCATTACGATTCTTATGTCTGTACATTAGTTACAATCATCAATAGCTAGCTTACTGTGATAAAATTACAATAAAACAAACAATAAATTTAACTTTAACAACTAGTAAAATATATCTAACACTAATTACATAAAATAGGTGCATAATGTGTGCGAAATGATGTTTAAAAAGCAACCGTGTTACTACAACATTAGAAACGCTTTTTAACCGACTTCAAAAAAAGGAGGAGGTTATCAATTCGTCTGTATGTTTTTTTTATGTTTGTTACCTCAGAACTTTTGACTGGGTGAACCGATATTGATGATTCTTTTTTTGATCGACGCGGAATAGCTCCCATTTGGTCCCATAAAAAATTTTTGAAAATCCATTCGGTAGTTTGGTTTTAAAATAAAAAAAAACTTGAAAAATTAAGTCGTCTACATATGCGAAATTGCGGATTTTTGCTTTCCTATGAATTTTTAGTGTAGTGATACGATAGTAGAAATCAATATAAGCTCACGGTCACCCATCTAGCTTTGACCTTCAAAAGTTATCACTAAAAATTGTAAAAAAAAATTATTTCAACAAAAATTAAAACCGACTCCAAAAAACTGAAAAGGATACAATAATTAAATTTTAGTAGGTACTCATCCCCTAGGAACATATTTTTGGAGTTGGTGCTAAGTTGTTTCCAGAAACCATAGATAGTGAAGCACCGACTCCAAAAATATGTTCCTAGGGGATGAGTAAGTACCTACTAAAATTTAATTATTTTATCCATAAAGGTCACAACGACTTTAATCCCTATTGCATCTACACAAAAGACAGATGTCTTGGTGTGATGTGAATCAAATCTCATTACTGACTGTACTGTCTGCCTCTTGTACACTGTCTAAAGTACCGTAGGTACAGTCGACGGCCACAAAGACAGACAGAAAGTGTAGCAGTTGCACTACGAAAGCCGCCTCTATTACGAACGGAGTAAGGTCGGTCTGAAGGGAAAATTGTTATGCTTGATGTGCTGTCGACTGTACGTTCTGTTCTTATTAAGTACTAACAGCATGACACAATCTAAGCACAGCTTGGCGGAGGGTGCGGATTTAATATGAAGGATCCGTTTTAGCGTAATTAATCTAAATTAAACAAGGTGCACCCACTGAAATTAATCTTTGTTTGCACAATGGCGTTGGAGACGAAGACTTTATCGCTAGATACTCGAAATAACTTATTATATTCAATGTGCATCTATAAGCGCACTTTGAATATAACATTCTTTAATTCACTTATGAGCTCTCAAATAAAGTATATACTCTGTGTAAAGTTAAAAACTGTAAAAATTCTTATAGATATAGTTCATTGCAACATAAGTAGCAAGAACCGGTTTGACGGCCGACTAGCCGAGTGGTCTGTGCCCCTTGCTATTGAGGCTACTCGGTCGGGCGTCCCGGGTTCGAATCCCGGTGGTAGCAAATGTTTGTGTTATGAGTACGAGCATTTGTTCACGAGTCATGGATATATGTTTATTTAGTATATTTCGAAAATATTTATATGCATATTATTATCATTATTTTTCCGTTTAGTATCCACAACACAAGCTCTTAATAATGCTTACTTTGGGCTACATAAATAGGTGTGAATGTATGAATATTATTATTATTGTTATTAAGAAAAAATCTAAAAATCCAAATAAACTGTGTGAAAATAAAACAAAATTTTAAAATTATTTCAAAACGTCAGTCTTGGTTACGACCGAATACTGAAACGTCACTTCAGTTCCGCAAAAATTTTGCTAATAATTTTTGACTTTGATCAATTTTAAAGCTACCTGACTTAAGAATCGTGCGTGTTGGGGTCACCCAGCGCAGCGTCTAATGCCTTGGAATATCCGGTAAAACTCCTGTATAAACTAGATTACTTTGGCAGAGGTAATCTGGAGTCTGCTAAGCAAATTCACTAAACCGGCTTTGCACCAATGGAGATTGCCCAGAATTACCATTGACTTAATTGTATTTTAACATGGACATTTAATTTTCTTCAAAATGGTTACCTCTGTGATGTTTTTCAGCAAATTGCAATATTTTTTTGCCGTGATAAGTTAAGGCAGATCCTTACAAAAATAACTGTACGAAAAATGCTGATTATGAGCTGTCCCAAATCCCATACAAACTTATGCCGTCTAAGACTCCCGGGAGTCTATGACAATTGTAAAATCTTTTGTATCTGGAGTCTGTGGCTTGATACTCGTAGGTAAAGACGATAAGTTAGGCGAGCGTTGGTACTATAGTATTCACGTAACATGGAAGCATTATTTAAACATACATCGTTATTTAAACATAGTATTCACATAACATGGAAGCATTATTTAAACATACATCGTTATTTAAACATAGTATTTACGTAACATGGAAGCATTATTTAAACATAGTAAATAGCTATCGGTAACCATGAATGAATCAGACGGGTTCCACGGGTTCCGCCGTGGAAATAAAATAATGCGGTCTGCGGGTTCCACGGCTTCAAGAAATTGACAACATTTTGTAAGAGTAATTATCATATAGGTACTACTACCCAAAATGGTACCTAACCATTAGTTACATTGTTTTGATCATGTTTGTCATCTAGTTCTATAAAAAAACAATATATTTTTTTATACAACTAGATGACAAACAAGCTGACGAACCGCCTGGTGATTAGCGGTTACTGCCGCCTGTAGACACCTGCAATGACAAGGAAAAATCACTTGATATTGGAGGTGCTTTGTCATCCTGAGGCCTAAGATGATATGCCGTCCATGCCGCGTTATTACACTGGCTACCGTTCCCTTCAATCCGAAACACAGCGAACTGTTTCACGGCTGAAATTAGAAAGGCGGTGGTACCCACCCAGACCCTACATGCGGGTCTACCAGGTAGTAAAATAATTAACTGCATATTATTAAATTATGGAATTTATCATATGTTTATATGTAATTGACCATATTGATTGTTATTATGGTATTGTAATACCACAAGAGGCTATCGTCCATGGTCACCGCGTATAGAGCTGAGAGCTTCCCAGATCCGCAGTGCTCGCTACGATGTCACGCTGACAAATTAAAAGCTTTTTCTTCCGTCCTCTGAATGATGAAATTGTTCGTTCGAGGCTCGCTCCGACTTCACTATGCATTGTATCTTATCGCCATCCTCGAACAACCTGCGAGTTATAAGAAATGTTTAAAAATATTTAGGAAAATGTTTAAGACTAAAAAAAACATCTCCAAAGCTGGGATACAAAGAAACGGCCAATGCCGTTGAATGCTTTGAGATCTTGGGAGAACCCTTTAATGCTCTAGACATTCTGCATTACGTTATGGACTATCGTCTACCTTCATAAGTTCGCGATTATTATTACATTGCATTTTGGCAAGCCTAAAAAGTATTTTACATTCTTCACCAGCCTATATACGTTCCACTGCTGGGCATAAGCCTTCCTACATGGGAGTAACACACGAAGAGTTTGGGCCATAATACCACCATGCTGGCCTAATGCGGTTTGTGAGTTGAAGCGGTTACAGTAACAACCGGGACCAACGGCTTAGCGTGCCTTTCGAAGAACGGACGAGCTGGAGATAAAAGAATTACAGTGACCCGTCCCGGGATCGATCATGGCGAAAGTTGCTTTGTTTCCGTAATCGAAACCAGAACGCCACCAAGCTCATCTTATACATTGTTCCATTTTCATTTAATCAAAGAACATATCTTTAAAACATCTGTATCTTCGTTACTCTGTGTCAACGCTGATGAAAATAAAACCCCTTAACCGGAACAACTCGGAGCTGCTTCATATCCTACACATCAAAGCTTCAAAGGCTGGTATTCGTAAAAAGGATGTATCTTGCCAATACAAATACTAACAGTGACGTTATGACACCGGTCTTATGTCGGCTTTAGGCGGATCTCATTTTGCGGTTAGTTTGCGATTCGTCGCTTTCAAAGAATCTTTCTTTTCTGCTGAAAAATTGTCACGTTCTAAAATAGTGAGCGCCATATTAACGGCAATCTTCGTCTGGATAATTCTGTATGATAGAATGAAAATTTATGAAGTTATTTGTAAGTTAATAAAGCATAAAAGTATTTTATTTAAATCATTCCACATGGTATAAAACATTACAACAATTTTACACCACAGCAGATTTGCAGACCATTAAAGTAAGTACTTAACTGCGCTCCATTAAATATTAAATATCGCGCGAATTCCCCTCAGCAATTAAATCTGTGTGAAGTTCTTTGTGTAGCTAAAGCGCTGACATTCAGCGACCGTCGGGAGTAGCATCTCACCGTACAGATGATTGATGCCAATTAAATCTGCTCTAAAGTGTTGTGTTATGACATGTTCCTTCTGTGGCGGCCTTAATGCTCGTCAAAGCAAGCGTCGAAGGACTTATCAACGCTACTGCTTCATTTTTGTAGGATAGCCAACGCGTGAGTATATGGGTACTAATCAGTAGTACCCATGCTTAGACCATAAGAACAACCTAGACAGAACGTTTAAAAACAGCGAGTGAAGCCGCACAAAGTCATCTGACACCAGAAAGTCATCTGATTCGAGACGCAGTGGGACTATTTCGAACGGACGTCGCGAGACATCGTAGTTTTTTTTTTCATATGCAATCCTGTGTCGTAAAAGCATGTATAAACTGTTCTGATAAACAGAATAAATACAGAGATATCTTATTTCATAGATATGTTAATTTATACTACCAATTTGAAATTGATTTTAAAGAAATTAGAATTATGTAGATTTGGAATACAACACCTCAATATGGGCGATCAGTGTGGCTATTACAGTAATGTGATCTCCCCCCATTACACGTAGGTATTATAATACATACCTGCTTATCTCATTAAAAAATCATTTTTGTGTGTTATAAAATATTAGTAACAAAAAATCAATGCCTAGTTGATCAATAAGTTTAAAATGTATATATGTAAGTAGGTATTAGTATTAAAATAAGCCTTTGAAAACATTATACCAAAATAAAGGTAAGATTCCATTAAATAAATCTTACCTACTTACTTAAATCCATAAAACTGTAATTGAAAACTATAACAATAAAACACATGCGCAGTAGGTTAATAAGTATCTACGACGAACCATGTATTGATTAGTGATCAAAAGATTTTTACTTAGCGATTAAAATAACATGTCATTAATAAAGAAGTATAGAAAAAGCAACAGTTTATATGTAGTAGGTAAGGTAGGTAAATAGTTTTATAGATATAGATAATATGTTTCGGAATCTATAAGTCACCGAAGAACGTTCCATAGGAAAAAGATTCCATTAAGTGACGTCATACCATTGATAAATAAATCTACAAAACATATACGCAATAATTCTGTTTGGACTCAAAATGTAGTCGTCGAGAATTATAACATTTATCATCATAAAAATCAAATAGGACGGTACATCTCAATTTCAATTACCGAAAGTCGGGGTAAACAGTCAAAGAATTGCAACATTACACACGCGGTGGTATTCATGTAAGTACGTATTTGTAGGTGACGCACACAGAGCGATAAAGCGGCTTCACTTGATTGCTCCAAATGTTCTGTCTATCTTGTTTTTATGGTCTAAGTTCCTACCCATGGTGTAGGTAAATGGTGTTGTGCGGTATGTCCATGAACTCGTTGATATAGTAAGAATAGTATCAGAAGGATCTCTATGAGATTTAGGTTGCGGTTGGCGAAATCAAACACGACAATATTTAGTTGATATTTATTAACGCACTCACACATTTAAATTGTTACAAAAGTCAAACACACACACGACCAAACTAGATGAAATTCATCAGCCACACGTTACCACGCTACGCCCTATGGAAAACGACTGAGGGCCGTTTAGTAGCGCGGTGGCAACGTGACTCCAAAATTGCTTAGTAGCTAAAATACTTGAATACAATGTATTACAATGTATGCTACAGTGTTACCAAAGCCCATGAACTACACTAACCGCTTACCATCAAGCAAGGGTCTCACTCACAATCGTCACTTGTTATCTGTGGTACTTCCAAATTTTAGAATTTTTTGCCACCGCATTGTGTTCACCACTTCCTATAACATCGGTGGTGGTGGCGAGTCGATCGGCGAGTGGTGTTCCCAATCTAAATTATCACTTGTTTTCTTACTGTCCTTTCACAATTTGGCATTCTTTGCCAGCGCATGTGTGTTCTCTCCTTTCTATAACATCGGTTCTTTCAAAAGAGTCGTAGGCCGGCAAGAGGCAGGTGGCTAGAACTGACTTAATTTTGGGCTAGACAAAATAGGTGTAAGTATATTATTATTATTTATAATAATAAACAAATACTTACACCCTTATCTAGGTCAACGAAAACATCATTAAGAGCTTGTGTTATGGATACTAGATAACGAAGAAATATTGATATTATGTATAAAGGGTTGTGCCGTCAATTCGACAATAAATTAAAACATAGGCTATATTAGTCGTAGAAATCGTTTGCCACATTAAAAAATATCTTATTCGTTTGATAATTTCATGACATTTCTATGAAATAATGCAGCCAATGTTATTTTTTTTCATACAAATTTCACGAAACTATTAAACGAATACGATGTTTTTGAAAGTGGCAAACTATAGCCCATGTTTTAATTTATTGTCGTTTTGACGGCACCAACCTGTATAAATAGAATAAATATATGTACTTAATAATATGCATACAAACATCACCTATTATTTATTTACGATTTACTAGTCATATAACGTAATATTTACGTACAGAACACACATAAAATAGGGACAATTTGTTTCAATTACTCTCACCGTAATTGGACGAGATCTTTTTTCGTGAAATTTAATAAATAAAATTTTCTTTGGAAGGTCAAAGTCCATAAAGGTTTTATTGGGCCATTCGGTAGGTCAAATGAACGTGTTATATTTCATAGTAGTAATTAATTACATTTATTATATTTTTGTACGCCTCGGTATAATTTATTCTGACGCTCACGTGAACAAGATGTTCGTATAGTTAATTAGATATGTAATTAATTAGGAATACGTTAGTAAAATAAGAAAATATTTCATACATTTTTTTATACGACAAATATGTGCCTAAAAAGGATTCAGCTCGCCAGGTGGTAAGCGGGTAATGTAGCCATCCTTTTTTCGGGGAGGAATCCGATTACGGACCTACCCGCCTCCGGCAAAGCCACGGGCATGTGTGGGAGTCGCCCAGCGCCTGATCGTAATAGCAACGCGAATACCCACTAAAACTCGCTGGTAATTCGCGGGGGTAGTTTGGGCTCCGTCGAAGCAATGTCACTAGCCCACCCCCAGATGCTTTGCCTTACCTGTAAAATGAAGAGAGTTATGATAAGAGCACTACAGATAATTCCTCTGCTTTCAATATGGAGCCTTCTCAATGAGCCCTGACGCTCACCGCAGGGACACACCCCTACAGCGCCGTGTTATTTGCTGCGACCTTTTGCGCTTTTCCAGGCGGACGATAAAAATTTCAGTGGTAACACTATACTTGCCCCTTTTTTAATCCGTAGGTATTTTGACTTGATTCCGAGTCGATATCGAAAAGACTCGAATATTGTCTTTCCAAGGCCAAGATTCTGATATGAAATACTGATCTCTGGCCACTTACGCCAATCAAGCTGGCAGTCACTATTGGGAGGATAATCCTTTGGACCTTATCAAACGACTTAAAAAAAATGAAATTATAAATTTGACCTGCATGTAAGTAATATTGTCAGATTTGTATATGTTGGTCTATACCAGTTTCTGAACACGGGTGCCAAATTTCATGAGTGTTTGAAGGTATGTTTGTCCGCGCATATCTCCAAAATTTTAAGTCTATTGCAAGAAATATTTTTTTGTTGCACTCGATATAGTCTAAATTAGGAAGTAATGCAAGTTTCATTAAAATCGGTTGAGTAGTTTTTGAGATAGGAATTAAGTGTGTATCCAGTCAGTAACAAAACGATTATGCATGTTTTTTTCAATACTTTCATGCAATTCAGCTATCATCATCATCATCATCACCACCAGCCTATATAGGTCTCACTGCTGTGCACATGCCTTCCTATATGGGAGTTACACATGAGGAGTATCTCCCATGTAGGTAGGGATGCAATTAGGCTCTAGCTAAACGAATTAAAAAATGATGAAATAAAAAAATAATTTTAAAAATAACATCGACATTACAACACTAAAAAGAAACAAATAATTAAAATGAAGTAGGTAGGTACTTATCACATAAAAAAGGAATTTTGGCGACGGTGCTTCACTTTCTATTGTTTCTGGAAACTGTTTAAGAGCAACTCTAAAAAATACCTACCTTCTTCATTTTAATTATTAGTTTCTTTTTTACGTTTTGAAGTCGGTTTAATTTTTATTTTATTTTTTTATATTCCATCTTTCAAAAATATTCGAATAGAGTAATATATCATTGTTCGGTAATTAACCTTAAGTAGTCTACACACTGGCCGTTATACCGTTGATTTAACTGTTTAATCCGTGGCCACCCATAGCAGCTTTATAAACTCAAATAATAGAACCCCGCCGTATACTGAAGGAGGACACAGACACGCACACATTGACAACCATGTAAACACAATCTGAAACCGATGGAGACCAATTTAGTCCCGAGTAGTGGTAACAGATCACGCGCAGGATTACACGTGTTTACCTATCAGTTCTAACTTCTAACAGTTCGCTGTGTTTCGGATTGAAGGGGAAAGTAGCCGATGTAATTACTAGGCATAGAAGGCCTTTCATCATTAGAAGGTGACAACGCACTTTTCACTGTGTAGATGAAAGGTGACAAAACTAAGTGATTTTTAGGTGAGGCGTCAGCTTGTCACCAACTTGTATACAAAAAAATCTGAGCCGTGAAATTATAAAAAAAAATTAAAGTGTTTGTCTTAAATAGTCTTTCCTAGCATATAGCTTTATTTGTATTTGTCTATTGCTAGGCTTTTTCAACATGTGTATTTGAAAAAGCCTTCAACTTATACAATTCATCAGAAGTCGAAACTGCCGAGCTTAACTTTTCATCGTAGGTGACTAAAATCAAATATATTTTTATACCTAAAAATATATAAATAAATAAATAAAAAATATATAAATTTTGTACCGTATACTAGCTCGTTCGTCATAATGGTCCCTTTTTAAGCGTGCTGTAATCGTAAACCGTTTCGCGTGTTACATTAACCGGCTGCGTATCCTCGTAAATACTCGTACGACGCTGCGGCACGTGTGATGGGGCCTTTAGTTTCAAATGCTTATTGTTTTAGACGGAAGGAAAGGGTTTGGTTAGATTTATTTTTTTGGTGTTGCTTGCGCATTTTGTTTATCTCCAATCTCTTAGGTAATCAAATATCTTTGATGATTGCTCAGGCCTCATGCCAATAGTTGGTTGAGTGTTCAGCACCCTCATCTAGATGAGGACCTGAACAGGGGTACCTGTTTACGGTTGTTACTAGAGGTCCCGGTAGAATACCGGTGGTGGCAATATTTGTATGATGGGGGCAATATTGTATATGCCAGATATGTGGGTAGTTTGCAGATCAATAAGACAAGCGGTTAGAAGAATACGAATTAACCAAATCGAAGGACGTATTTGGTTCGGAAATGTATTTGGAACCTTGATACCCTTATCAAGGAAGGGTTAATTTGGTGTCAAGATTTCAATTATGTTTACTTGCTTTTGTTTTGTAAAATTGGCAAGTGATTTTATTGAAAACATAAACACAAAACGCTCTCATGCGTATGCGTCAACGCCTAATAGCATAGGTTATATTTCTTAATAACCTATGCTATTTATGTTTTAACGTCTAGAAATGTTACTGAATTCGATAAACCAAATGTGAAGGACAAAAGACATGACAACATGCGTCATTTTCAAAATTCAGTGAAATTATTTCAAGAATTAAAGTCAGACAAATCTTAAACGAATTGGATATGGAACATTTAATAATATTTTTACAAATAGACAAGCTCGAATATCTGACGTTGTAACGTTCCTTATAAAAGCAGTACCCATTCACACCTTTGACAATTCAACCCGAACTAATATTGATTCATAGGTTGGGATCGAAATGTGTAGATACTACTACAGTTGACGACCGGCTGGCCGAGTGATCTGTCCCCTTGCTATAAAGGCTACTTGTTCAGGGGTCCCGGGCTCGAATCCCGCTAAGAGCAAATGTTTAAATGAAGAGTACGAACATTTGTTCACTAGTCATCCATGATATGTTTGTTTAGTACATTTATAAAATTTTAATACATAATATTATCATTATTTCTCCGTATCTAGAATCCATAACAGAAGCTCTTAATGATGCTTACTTTGGGCTAGATAATAGGTGTGAGTGTATGAATATTATTATTACTATAATAGGTAGCTCAATACTCGAATAACTGTTGATTGGAATCCATTGTAAGCATTTTTATTTCGGTTTCGTTTTACGTCGAAGTTGGATCTTATTGGATCTTACTGAAGATGGCGTATTTAAATTTAAAGATACAACTTCGACTAGGTGGTATGTAGGGTTGGCTGGGTAGATATCTACCACCGTCTTTCTTATTTCGACCTTAAAAAAGTTTGCTGTGTTTCGGATTGAAGGGAAAGGTAACCAGTGTAATTACTTGGTATTAAAGGTATTTTATCTTAGTATATAATACAATGAAGTGATTTTTATTGCACGTCTGTAGCCAACGGTAGCCACTTAGCACCAGGTGCGTTAGCTTACTTGTCATCTTGTTGTAAAAAAAGTAGTAGTCTCATAATTAAACTGAAGGTTGCATTTGAATCATTGTTGTTTTCGTCACAAAAGCCGCCAAAGCCACTTTGTATGTCAAGCTAAAATGTCAATTTCAGTATAATACACACTTATTGTGAGCCCCCAACAAAAGAATTCTCCATTATCTTCTGAGTGTACTATTAGGGAAACAAAGGGTGATAGTTTTGAACAATATTACAAGGGCTCTAAAGACCGACACGTGCAAGCAAGGGTTAAACGTGTTATTGTTGATTGTGGGTGTCACTGTAGGTGGTAATAAACTGAGAGTAATAAACTCCCGTGTAATAGCACTAGAAAATTCTATTGTTTTAGGAAATATGTCTAGGGCTTCGTACTCAAAACGCTAAGAGACCTGCGGGCCCGTGATGTTAACTTTTACATTCGCCATATCGCATTGCTGTTACGTGTGTCATTATTATTCTGGATCTGGTATATCCCTTAGGATAATTTTTTTGATGTTGGCAAACCTTGTTATTAGGGCAGTTCTTTCTAATCTTTAATTTCATAACAACCATGCTCAAATTATTATCTTGTTTGAAACATATAGTTGACATAATACTGTATCATATAGTGAACATATCCTCGCACTCTGATCCTCCTTCTTCTTTTCTGTTTTCCTCCAATTGCTTTGTTTTCATAAATTCTTTTTTACACCTATTACTTTTATTATTTCACTATACCACCTAACTTACGGTTGTCTGGTAGACAGGTAGTAGCGATAACATGGGTTTTGTCATTTTGTGTAAGTTTAATCTCTGCATTGTGTATGTAAATGTGCAAAATGAAGAATTTTTATCTTACTCTTATCCATTCATTTATATCTTTAAGGAAGTAATAAAGTTTTGTATTTGTAAGATATTTTGTAAAGAAACTAACATCGCAAGGCACTTTGTTCGATTTCGGCTGTCAAAATGTATGGAGAGTTCTTACGTTTGAAATTGAGGTACCTAAGTGAGCGTAAACATTATTTCGTTACAAAACTAAGGTAGGCTAGGTAGATTACTTTTTACTATTGCAGTAATAAAAAGTAATGTCCTTTAGTTACAGAGCTCAAATTTATTAATGCAAACTATGAATTCTCATCAATCGCTCATGCAATCGCTTCAATAAACCGAAGTAACGACGAAACTTTGCTATAAGCTGTTGAACGTTATTTGATAGTGCTTACTAAGCACTAATAAATAACGTTCTATAAAAAAATAAAAAAATAAAATTTAAATAAAATTTAAAAAAATATAAATAAGCAAAAATAAGTCTTATAATATAACACAAGACTAAACTTTTGTATTAAGACTTATTTTTGAAGTGAACTTACACATGAATCAATCCAAATCAATTGATGACATAACAATTAAAATTTAATTGTGTCTGGTTTATCGGGCTTTGATGGGTTAAGAGAGACTATATTGTTCTTTTAAATCATTTTTCTATTACAATAAAATAAGAAAACAATCCTTAAGTAGTTCTATGAAACGACTTAAAAACTTCAAGTGACGTTGCTATCATCTATTCTTTCTTGGTATATTGGAATGAAAATGAGACAGAACTGAATTTTATTGTTAGAACATGTAAAAGTGACAAGCAAAAACAAAATCGATACGTTGCTGCTGAAATGTCTAAATTATATGCTCATAAGTACTTACAGTTGACTGCACATGAAGCGTAACAGTTCGACCATAAGATTGCTCTTACCCCGCTCGTAATAGAGGCGGCTTTCGTAGTGTAACTGTTGCGCTTGATGTGCTGTCTTCTGTATTATTGCTCGTGAGATTGCAGATCCAACGCCTTGCAATACTTGGAGCGTATTTGTTGCTGGGCAAGGAAAAATTGTTTGATAATAAATCCATTGAAGTCAAAATTTATAATCTTTGGATCTGGCACCCAGAAGTGCAAAATTAATACTTTTGACCTTAGAATTGGTATAGGAGATTCTGATATCCAGCAGGTGACTGAAGCCCGGAATCTTGGGGTCCTTATGGGTGATGACTTAAAATTTCATAATCACATCCTTGAGACTGTCCAAAGTTGTTATTATAGGCTTAAGGTACTATATCGTGTTCGGGACTTTCTGGAAACTAGTGTCAGGGTTAAACTATGTGAATCCTTGATTTTGTCCAAGTTGAATTATGCAGATACCGTTATAGGAGGGTGCTTATTCGGTTATACGAGGAAACTCATACAGCGTGTCCAGAATGCATGTGCTCGATTTTGTTTCCATATTCCGCGTAGATCCCATATAACACCGTATCTTAATAGAGAAAATCTTCTGAATATGGAATCCAGGCGTGCGCTGCATTTTGCGTGTTTTTTATTCAGCATAGTGAAGACACAATCACCTTCTTATTTGTTTGAAAAATTGACTTTTTCGGAAAGATCAGTCAGATTGGCATCGCGCATTTTATGTCCAAGGCACAGCACAGCTGCGTTTCGTGGTAGCTTTCGGTACGCTGCCTCGAAATGCTGGAACAATATACCACCGCCTATAAGAAATCGACAAACACTTTGGTCTTTTAAATATAACTATAGGAGTTACTTACTGAATTTGCAAAAAAGTCAAAACCCCTAAATTTGGCATGGCTGTCTGTGTGCATGTTGCTAAATATGGTCACAATTTCATTCAAATTTAGTTATCTAGTTCAATTTTTGTATTTAATTTACATTACATTTAAAAATTTTATTTCATTCCTTTTAAATATATTGTTCTGAATAAAGGTGCGACGCGGTGTACAGTCTTACTCCCACGTTTAAGGTGTCCACGGAAGACCAGCGTCGTGGCGTATTAGACGCCCGACATATGCTGAGTTGGGCTCCTGTTCAGTACCGCAATACAATTTATATAAGTTAAGCTTTTTTTTTTGTTTGTATCGCACTTTGTAACATTGTATTCTTGTATCGTGTGTGCTGAATAAATTTTTATTCTATTCTATTCTATTCTATTCTATTCTATAAATATGTTTGTCGACACAGTTACTTTGATCTGGCTTCCAAAATTAGGGTTACGTCAAAATTATGAACGATGACTAGAACTCGTTATCGGCGTATCATTTTAGTGGAAACAGACGTCAGTAGCAATGCTACAATTATGAACCTAGTATTTGTTACTGTGACGCAATATTATTAGATACAATATTTTCCTGCCTATTTTTCTTAGTAAACTAGCTTATATTGGTACCTAGACATTTTGATTAATGACAACACTGCAAACGTTTCCCGCCTATTTAGATGTGCGTGCCGAGATGAAATAATTCTTGAATATTCGGTGCACGAGACCTACCTACCTACTTCGTTTGGGTAGGAATTCGTTGTTTTTCATTGGATTTGAAGATATTCTCAAAAGCTTTGAAAAATATGATTTTGGATTTTAAACTTTGTCAAACAATATTAAAAATACTATGTCTTTTTTTACAGGTACGTACTTATCAGGAAGCTGGGGCATGGTGTCAAAAATAAGCATAAGCATGTCATGCTATATAGTGGTGAGTTAAAAGGATCAACGCCATAATCAGCTATCTACAATATGAAATTCTTGATTTTGGTAGCTTCGGTAGCCCTAAGAATAATGATATAGTTATTTGTCAGGTTCAGGTTGATCCGTCTAATTTGTGTTGTGGCCACGCATAAGACACTATAGATTTTTAATTGTACGTGAACGCTAGCGGGCTGATTAGTGTCGAACTGTTAAGCTTGTGCGAAAAATTTACTCTTACAGATTATTTAGTGTAATCTATTCATATTGAGTATTAATTTTCATACTAATATATGAATTTAATTTAGCTTACGAATTAATACAACATTTATTGAAAATGTAGTAGTACGACGTGGCCGGGTCAACATTTGAATGTGAACAAATTTTTTTTAGCCAAAAACTACCCCAGCTATTGAGTTGGAAATTGTTTAGAATTCCTGTCTTTTTCTAAAACAACTTTAGATATGTAAAATGTATGGCGTGTACGTCAAAGTCGTCGTTTGAATTTTTTATGTTTTTGGACGAACTCGAAACTTCAAATACAAACAGAGATTAAGCCCCATGGAGCGGATCCACCACTGAATAAATATCACTTGGTACTTCTAATATGCTCGAGGAGCTCGGTGGCGTAGTGGTTTGAGCGCTCCGCTTTTGATTACGAAAACAAAGCAACTTTTACCATGGTTGGTCTCGGGATGGGTCAATCAAATTTATAATCTCGAGCTCCTCCGTGCTTCGGAAGACACGTTAAGCCGTTGGTGCCGGTTGTATCTGCAACCGCTTTAGCCCACCAACCCGCATCGGGCCAGCGTGTTGATGTTGTGGTCCAATCTCCTCATGTGTTTCTCCCATGTAGCAAGGCCTGTGCCCTGCAGTGAGATGTATATAGGCTGATGATGATGATGATGACTTCTCATATGTGATCTTAAGTCCTGATAATAGTATATGACATGAAATTTTAATTACCTGCTTTTTACTAAATCACTTGATATCTGAATTGCTAGCAAACATGCTTAGAACTTTACTATTATCATTGCTCCAATTGTTTCGAAGCCCTACTGGACACAAAAAATCATAATCAAATATTTTAATCTACTCATGATTCATTGATTTTCTTAAGAACAAAAATAACTATGAGCTACACATTTTATATAATCAAGTAAAAAGTAAATAAATATTGTAAAACTCTACGTCGATTTAGAGACATATAAGTAACTTGTAGGTACACAATGTAGAAGTTTGTATTATAAAAAAATAAATTAAAAATAAAATTGTTTATTACCAAAATGTGTAAATACAGATTGAACTTAATCTAGCCCCCACACTAGGCATAGCCTGTCCGATGGGGGAAGCACACGATTTTCACATTATGTTTATATTAGTAGCGGCTAATTAACAAACAGTAAAACAACTAACAGAATAAAAATGTAAAGAGATTTAAAATTTTGATATTAAAAATGACCAATAAATGAATGAATAAATGATGATTAAGTAATTCTATTTTTTTTAAATGAATGGAATAGAATTATATTTATTAAGTACAGATTTTTTCTTTTAAATCAACATAAGCAAAACTAAAACATATGCATACTTTGAAACTCTATTTAAAAATACACTCAGTAAATATTACGACTATTCCGTCCCATATCTCAGAAAAAGTTCAGACCACATTTTATGCAGAACTTTCCATCCTTCTCGCTGGATTTCAGCTCCGTCGATCGACGCTCAGCACTTTTTTCTTTTACCGTTTTAACTTTGCGAAAAGCTCTAAAACTGTAGGCAGAATCTGTTGTTTTATTACATTGAGTGAAGTTCCTATTTACGCTTGAGTTTCAGTGTTTCAACCATACTTATTTTTTTTTATTGAACTGTACTTTCGCATGTAATTGTGTCAATTGTGTTATTTTCATGTTGATATACTACAATTTCAATACTTTAGCTATATTGCTGATTCTTGTAAGTATCTTCAACGGCGATTATATTGTTTGATTTACGGTATCATTTGTACCTAGTGACTTGTTTGTACAATAACTTTTAATGTTATTTATAACAATCTGTTTCTTTTTTAAGAACCTGACTTGAACCGCTTTTGTGGTTCAGTGTTTGAGACCGCCTACTTGAGATGTATAGGTCTAATTTTCTGCTTCCTGACTAGCTACCACCATCTTACCTAAGTCTGCCGCCATTATGTTAACAACATCATTGTGTTTCGGCAGTTGGAGGTAAGGTAGCCAGTTACTCAGCAGTTGAGGAATCCGGGTGTGGCCCGTTTCTATCTTTGGCCTTATCGTCACTTGAAGAATGAGGCCGACGATGGAGATGAGCTTGAGATGAAAATCAAGAGCTACCTATTAAGAATCATAAAAAATTACAGTTAATGCTGAAGCTTCTTTTGCAATTTGATATGAATCGCATTATTAGTGCTTGATTTCTTTCTTCTAGAGAATATGTCGATCGACTTTAAATTTCGACTACCACATCTACAATAACTCAAAAGGTTTAATTACTTTTGATGTTAAGTTAAACATGTAAATAATTTTTCTTCTTATTTTAGGTGAAGATTTTCGACTCAATCACCATTTTGTAGCCTTACAGAAAGATACCGCTTACCCAACGCTTTTATTGATCAAACAAACCCAAATAAATTGGCAAGACAAAGATTTTCTCAATAGCATCCCGATAGGAAACGCTAACCCGAATGAATAATATCAAGAATTCGTTCAAACAACTCAAGGGAATCCCAATATCAATATTACATCAAACTAATTGAGTTAAAGGAATATACTGGTATTAAATCAGGGTGGAGTTCAATCATTCGGAGTACTCCAGTAACGTACTGCCTGTTCGAAAATATACGGACGTTGTTTGTACTATGCTAAATCTATTTAAATAAACTCATGCGATTCTCGGAACATCGTTATAGTAGTCATATTTAAATGTTCGCAGTAGATTTAGACAAGAAGTGCAGTTCTGTTAATTGTAAAACTGACTAGTAGTTTTTGATTTAGTAATTTGAGAAAGTGTTTCTAGGTTGTCTTCTCTAGAAACTTATTTATGTGGACGATTAAACGGATTCAAAATGACCAATCTGGAACCACTTATACCTTACTCCAACATAACAGAAAACCTGTGTTTTGCAGATACAAAAAAAAGGAAAATGGAAGACGTTCCTAATATTTTATAAGAATAGTAGCCGATGCAGTGTACCAGTAATCTCTCATGTGGTGTATGGAGCTCTAGAATTCCCGTATTCCTCGTGATGTGTCGTAAAACGCAGTTAATGTTCGTACAGAGGTCATTTCAACATTTACCACCTTGTTACGTCTAATCTTCAAAGCCACGTTCTCTACGTCGACAACTTTATGATATTGTGTTAGAGTCTATATTCAAGTAGCGAAATGTATAGTGTTTAGATAAGTGACGGATATAATATAAACTATGAATTACTTAAAACCTCTTTGCAGAAATGGACTTACTTTCGAATGTTTTTTTTTTATATAACTAGATGACAAACAAGCTGACGGTTCACCTGGTGGTAAGTAAGATACCTGCAATAACAAGGAAACAATAACTTGGTATTCCAGGCGCGTTGCCATCCTGAGGCCTAAGATAAAATGCCTTCCATGCCCAGTAATTTCACTGGCTACCTTTACCTTCAATTGGAAACACAGCGAACTGTTTCACGGTAGAAATAAGAAAGGCGGTGGTACCTACCCAGACGAACGTACATGCGGGCCTACCACCTAGTAAAATGTACTTTTGTCTGTCAATAATTTCCTAATTGGTTACTTACACGTTTTTCTGGATTACGGTGTGAATGGTAAGGTCGTTAATTAAAGGGTCATTAATATCTGTTCTTTCCAGAATTTATTTCAGTTAAACTTATGGCAAAGGTTTTAGTTGACGGTTTCCGCTTTCTATCAGGTGGATCAACGTTGATCATATTGTTCGATAAAAGAATGTAAATTGATAAATAGATGAACATGCATTTGTCGCTCTAAGAGCCTCAAGAGCCAACGTCAAGTCGAGAGATCAAGGATACGCAATATAAGACGCTTGCTAGAATTTTCATAATTGAATAGAGCAATACCTTTAGTATGTTGGTAATATCCTTGCCTGTTAAATTGACATTTATCAATGAATGCATGTCAAAGTGAAATTAACATCAATTCAATGAATGCTTGTCAAAGTTTAAAATACTTTTCTAATCTAAACATTTCTGACGTTTGCCGTGACTTGAATGAAATTATTTCTGCTGCTATCATATTTTGCGTTTAGGTAACGAGACATCATTCCCTGCATACACGTCACTCGGAGCAGGTAAATGAAATGAGCTGATTTAATTTGTTGTGACGGTAATGAGACTTGACGCTGGCGTTAATTTTGTGGAATTTCTATCTTGCGTAATTATTTATAACTGTGTTTGGCCATTTTGTATAGAAGCTCATTTTCGCACACGACCACCAATATATCGTGTTTTTATTATTATTTTCTTTTTAGCATAAAAACACAAAATATTTAAGGTTCTCTAAGCACCCCCTTAGAGAGCTTTGTGTGTTTCGTGTTTTTTATTACTATTATTTTTTTATTGATTTACTCTATAAATCTACAGACTTTTGTTCCGTACCTTTTGTATGTATACATATACAATTTTGTTGTTTTTTTTATTACATCTGTTGCGCTCCGCGTTGCGCTCATAACATTTCTTTCATAATATGCAAAATAAAAAGCAATTCATGCAAAAGTGTCGTTGTGAATTGACGTCAATTGGCACCTTAAACCTCTTTAGATCTCAGAAGGGTAGGATTATGTATCCTTCATAAAATGACTTCAAATTTCTTAACGTTAAAATTTAACACCTTATTGGCGAATTTTGGTACAGCTAAAGAGCAAATAAGTCTTCACTCCATCTAAATCTTAGATGTTCCTAGTAAGAGGTATTTTGCAACTTTTTCTGTTTTAGAGTACAGTTACTGAGTTGTGTATAAAATATTACATTCACAGCTTGAAAAACGTAAGTGGCTGTCCAAAATACCTGTGTTCAACTTCTTTAAATCAGTATCTTATATGGATATATTTAAGGGATTTTAAACAAGGGTTAATGCCATGGTTTACTACTCACAACTTTAAACTTCGAAGTAATCTTTTACCACCATGGGTCACTAGCTTATCATTTCTATTAAAGAAAGAGAAATTAATTATCAAAATGATTAGCAAAATCTAAGGCAGAGATACTATGCCATGCTTTTAAATGAATATTATTAATTGAAACAGCATTAAATCCCTGTCATGGAAGCTAAGTGGTATAATGGAAGCAATTTAATACTGGAAAATGGTTGATTGTTCGTCGCCTGTCGCGTCGTTCGTCTGGCGCATTTTGTTCGAAGCCTGTTGTGGTGACGTCACTACGTGTCTGTATCACGGCTCGATGCCTCTTGACATTTGTCTCCGTCAACACTAAATGGATTGGTTCAGAGGGGCAGTTTGACATAACTTTGGGTTCGCAGAAAGCTTATCATCAGAAAAGCCTATCATGGATACAAGTATAACCATAGCTGACAGTGTTAAAATGAGAAGTGACAATGACGGAATTTCGACTGGTGGCTAGAAAAGTTTATGCAATGTGTTTTAATTTGTTCAAGACAAGGAAGAAGAATAAAAAAGAGAACGGATACAGCCACTGAACTAAAAATATAACAATAGAAACAAGCACACTTAAAACTAATCATATTATAATTTTTTATGTTCCATAATAAAACAAACCATTCCTTAATTTGTAGATGGGTATTTATTTGTACCGAGAGACTAGGATATTAAAATAAATCTGGACTTGCTGTTTCAGACCATAATATAAGGAGCATTTGCTTGACATTATTTTCGTTGTTTTGTTACTCATCTTATGAGATATATTAGCAATCTTCTTCTCCGTTGTTTATCAAACTCTATTTCCATGCACCAAAAGTTACTTTTTCGGAGAAATTTCATTTTCGTCTAGGAAATTATGTCGTTTTAGCAGAATTTGCTCCATTGACAATAAATATTCGACAAGAAGTTTGTAATGTAAAGGGCTTCTTATTTCCAAAAGCAAACATGATGTACCCTCATCAAATTATATAAATTCTTGCTAACCCAAAATGAACTCTACTCTCAGGCGAGTTCTTAGAAATGAGGTCAAATATCGCTCGTCTGCATCTCCTGGAGTCAGTAGCATACTCGCTCGGTATTATTAGTCTTATTAATGTAACATTGGGGGTTATTATCTTTGGGAAGTGCGCCTCTGTGGCTTGTACTGGATTCTGCGCCACAGTTAGTGTAGGTCGGCTACGTTTATTGCGGAATAATAGGATTGCTGAAATGTATTATGCATGACAGAACTACGAGTGTCAAATTAATGTAAAGTGTAAATTTTGCGGCATTGAATTAATTCGGATATCAATGACTACTTTTTGTTATCTAAACTAAAGAAAATGAATGAAAACAAATAGTATAGGGCATAAGTAGGTTTATTATATTACTTTGTGTTTCCACATATTATGTAGATCAAAATAACCTAAACATAATAAACATGCCGGAAAAATATACTATTTGGTCAATCGAACTATGTGTAAGCGTTTCATTTTACTCATCGCCAAGTGCAATCAATCATCCGGATATATCGGCACAAATGCTGATCGTGGCTGGAATCTTCTCCACTGTACTGTACACTTTCATGCTGTCAGATAAAGAACAGATTCGAGTGTACCCCTTAATACGACAGCCGAACATGCAAATTAATTTTGATTGATCGCACGTGTTGATATATTTAGCTAGAGGTGCTTTGAAAGTTCCCTTAATATTGATGGATTATGATATTTAAAGGTTAGGCTAAGGGCTATTTCATTGTTCTGGGCTATGCCTATGTTTTACTTTGATGTGTTTAACCTTTTTTATATAGAACTAGATAACAAGCAAGCTGACTTGTGAAGAATCCACAAAGCAGACAAAACGATAATTATTCATTTAAAAACAGGTCTTTAAATCTCCAAATTAAACACACATTGGACACAATAGGCTTTCTATTTTTGTGTGAGCTCTAGCGCGCTGTTAAAGGGACGAAAATCCAATCGGGAAGGATAGACCACAAAGTATACGCAAGAAGTAATATCAAGTGATTTTTCCTTGTTATTGCAGGTGTCTATAGGCGGCGGTAACTGCTTACCATCAGGTGGGTCGTCAGCTTGTTTGTCATCTATTTGTATATAAAAAAATGAATCGTTTTACAGCATTCATTGCGTCGAAGCATAATTACAAGTGCACAATACAAAATTTTAAGGACAAGAAGTTTTATTTCATTTTTCATTACATTTTCAAGTAATTTTGAATGTTGTTACAACTAGTTTTAGAAATGACTTTGAAGTCTATTATATTATATTCTTTATTTTAATAATAATATGAAAATTCACTGTATCACATGATAATAAAAATGATAAATAAAATTTATGGATGTGATTCACATCCATAAATTATATTACCCGTTTACCAAAGCGCAATTGGAATCCTTTTGTACGAATCGGACAGTTGAACTGCGACGTCACAAAAGGGGAAAATGGTGAAACCTGTCTCCTTGAACACGTACACAAGCGAATTCTTCAAGAGATTTCGAGCGAAAGATCCCGAATTATTGGCACTCTGCTCTTAAAACTTATGTGACCAAGAATTGGAGTGTCAAACCAAATAATATAGTCTTTAATTATAGGTACTTTATGAGAGTGCATAGCTTTTCTTAATTGACAAGCAGAGTTGATTCTAAAACTTCTCCTAATTTAAAACTAAATTTTGAGGTGAATAATTTGGCTATGTCCATTTAAAAAAAAACAGCTATAAATTGCAATGAATTTAGACTTTAGTAGATTGCGTCAAAATTACCATTATTTATAAAGTTTTTCTTCTTTTCTTTATCCATAGCTGATCTTTTCTGACCATGAAGCGTGCTGTCAATGTTTTCAACTGTTTTAAAAATTAGCAGCTAATCGTATATCCAAAATACATAACCTAAATAGTTCATATAAGTTGATCCAATCTCCAATGCCTTTGTGTTTTAACCCTTTGTTCCCAACGAGTTACACTGTAACCTGTTACACTGTGACTCGTTGGGAGACTTTGTAAAATAATTACCAACCAGTCACACTGTGACACGTTGGGAGACCTTTCCGAAATTATTCCCAACCAGTCACACTGTGAATCGTTTTGCAAAATGCAGCAATATTATCATTATTAATGTTCTGTAATCCAGGTGTCTATAATCCAGTCGTAAATCTTTTAATTTACCGAGAGAACGCAAGTAATTGTGATATCCGTTTTCGCTACTTAAAAATTAATGTTTCGTCACCACCTCAAATTTATTGTTATATTACTGAACTGTAGCTGGAACTTGCTCAGAAACTCCTCTCTTATTGTTTACTCTTGAAAAGCCAATAAATAAATCAATAATCGTGTTCTGATTATTATCATAATAAATTAAAGTCCTACAACTGATGGTCTTCCTACATTGGACTTCTGCGGTCCTACGACCGATCTTTGGAATTTATCTGAATGATCGCCCTTGCAAGTATAAATATCCAGTTTGGTAGATAACGGAAATTCAAACCCGCCTAACCAAATATTAATTTGCAGGAATTTTTATTTGGGCATTAATCGGGATCAGAAGCGGTGAAATTGTTTGTTTTGCATTATAATTTTTAGCAAGTGCTGTGAGAAATGTTATTATTAAACCTTAACCGGTACTAAGTAAGCAGATCCCGTAGTAAAATGAACCATATTATACCGTATGAGATTTCGAAATTGAATGGCAAAATCTAAACGTGAAATCGCTAAGAAGAACCTTATCTATTTCGGAATGATCAAACGAATTTACCAAGTGACGTTCGATCAGTATATGAGTTGCTTCATTCGAAGATATAGACAACACCAGGTAGTCAGTCCTCCTGGCCTACAAGACAACTTCGTTTATTTAAGAGTTACGTAACGTATAGGAGAAAGGAAAAGGCGACCTTGATGAAGGCAAGCCTAACTTTCGCGCTCCCGTGCAGCGTCCTTTTTTGCAGAGCCTCTATTTGCAAAAGCTTCCCAGGGAATTTCGGGTGGGATGGGGTGTCTTTATCTTCAAATGAAATAACTCATATATGAGTTATCACAATAAATTTAAGTTATGTTATCATAATTATTAATTCACTGTCTCCACCTCAATATCGCGCACAAAAAAAAATTGTGCCTCGTTTTTTTGTCGTACTTCCAAAATTTGGAATTCTTTGCCAGCACATGTGTTTCCTCCTTCCTATACCATGGGGTCCTTCAAGAGAGGCAAGAAAAAACCGCCGGCAAGGTGGAGGCGGCTAGAGCAATGTCTATTCTGCACTAGCTGTCTTCGCATATGGACTTTCCTTACCGCTTCACATGAGGTGGTGTTGGGTCAATTTGCCGTGCTTTGTATAAAAAAAGGAACTCGTATATAAGTTGCTTGTCGTGTTGCGTTGTTGTGTTGTCTAGATCTGAAGAATGAAGCAACGAAATATAGTATAATATATTGATCAAACGAACTTATGCTTTGAACATTATATTATATTTCGTTACTTCATTCTTCAGATGTTTTTTTTTTTTTTTTTTTTTTTTTTTTTTTATACAAAGCACGACAAATGACTCAACACCACCTGATGTGAAGCAGTAAGAAGAGTCCATATGCGAAGACAGCTAGTGCAGTTCAGACACTACTCTAGCTGCCTCCACCTTGCCGGCCCGAAAGGTGCTTTTTCACGCCTCTTTTGAAGGACCCCATGTTATAGGAAGGAGGGAACACATGTGCTGGCAAAGAATTCCAAGTTCTGGAAGTTCGACAAAGAAAAGAGCTACTAAATTTCTTTGTACGTGATGTTGAGGTGGAGACAGTGAATTGATGACTCCGAAGACCGGCACGCGTGCTCCTGAGTAGGAAGGGGGAAGGTGGGATAAGGTCAAATAGCTCTTCAGAACACTCTCCGTGATATAGCCGATAGAAGGCGCTAAGCGACGCAATGTCTCGACGCAATTGCAGAGGCTCAAGGTTGTTGGTGACCTCTACATCGCCAACGATACGGACAGCACGACGCTGCAATCTGTCCAGGGCATCGAGTAGGTACTTGGCGGAGCCATCCCACAAGTGCGAGCAATATTCCACGCAAGACCGGACCTGAGTTTTATACAGCAGGCATAAAATTGGTCAGGCGTGAAAAATCGACGCACCTTGTTCAGGACACCGAGCTTCCGTGAGGCTGTTTTTATCACGGTTTCGATATAGTTCCTGGAATTCAGATCGCAACATATCTCCATACCTAGCAAGTTTAGGGAGCCCTGTGCCGAAAGAGTCGTGCCCTGAAGAGACGGAAGGGGAAGGAACGGCGACATTTTGGCTGTAAACGCGCACACCTGTGTTTTCTTAGCATTGAACTCAACAAGATTGTTAGATCCCCATTCAGATACGAGGTTCAACACCCTGTCGAGCTCAATGGTAAGATTCTCTCTCTCTCTCTCGGTTTCAGCGCGCCCAGCCCCTGGGCGACCGTAATATCCCCCATGCACTGTACTGTCATCTGCATAGCAATGAATGTTTCCTAACGGAATCATGTCATTGATATGAAGAAGAAAGAGTGTGGGGGATAGAACAGAGCCTTGTGGTACACCAGCATTCACTGACATGAACCGCGAAGCGCATCCATCTGCGAGGACACGGATTCTTCGCTCATGCAGGAAGCCGGCGATCCAGTTACAGAGCTGAGCGGGCAGACCGTATGCCGGGAGCTTGGAGAGAAGAGCCTTGTGCCAGACCCGATCGAATGCTTTGGCAATGTCAAGGCTAACAGCCAGTGACTCTCCACGTTTGTCAATAGCTTCACCCCAGACATGCATTAAGTACGCTAGAAGATCACCCGTTGACCGGTTCGGCCGAAACCCGTACTGTCGATCATTAATTAATGAGTGATCTTCTAGGTATCGGATCAGCTGGTGGTTTAAGATCCGTTCCATGACCTTGCAAAGAACTGAGGTGACAGCTATCGGGCGGTAGTTAGCTGGGTCTGATCGGTCTCCCTTTTTGGGGACCGGTTGCACATTGGCCTCTCTCCAAGATTCCGGCACACACCCGGAAGAGAGAGAAAGACGGTATAGCCGCGTTAAGACAGGAGACAACTCCGCTGCGCAGTTTTTCAGTACTATCGCTGGAATGCCATCAGGTCCACTAGCTTTCCGGACGTCGATTGACTGAAGCTCCGCACGTACATCACATTGCCTAATACGAATATCGGGCATTGTGTGGCCACAGTGGGAGAGTGTTGGTGGCTGTAAGTTGCAGTCGTCGATTCGGGAGTGAGCCGCAAAGAGTTTTACCAAGAGATCGGCTTTCTCTTGCGGCTTGTGAGCTAGCGAGCCGTCAGAACATCTCAACGGGGGCAGCGAGGGTTGACAGAAGTTGGATTGCACGGCTTTGGCCAGACGCCAGTAGCTACGGCTTCCCGTAGGATGCGTAAGAAGTTCTTGGCCAACTCGTGCAACGCGCTGTGCATCCGCTCTGATGAAGGCCCTTTTGCAGGACTTGGTGGCGTTGTTATAGACTGCTTTCAGTGAGTCAATGTTGGGATCCCCGCAAGCTCGGCCCCTGATCCAAGCGCGGTATGCCGACTGTCTGTTTTCAACAGCTAAGGCACAATCGCGGTTGAACCAGAGGTTACGCCTACCCCTACTGATGAGATCGGAGTGAGGGATATAGTACTCCATCCCTAACATGATCTCATCAGCAACAGCAGTAGTGCTAGCGTTCGGGTCCAGCTCACTGAAACAGCGCTGCCTCCAAGGGACAGATGCGAAGTAATCCCGCATACCGTCCCAATCTGCCGACGCATAGTGCCAGATGCGGCGTTTGGCAACCATAGGTACCGGTGGCGACGCCCGTGGCACCCCAGCGGATACCAGGCAGTGATCCGATGTTCCTAAAGGAGCACGAACCTCTAGCCGATATCCATCCGGGCGAGTCGTCAGCAGAAGGTCCAACAATGAGGGCGCGTGACCGACAATGTCTGGAATCCTGGTGGGCTGGTTTACCAGTTGGGTCAGGTCGTGCGTGAGAGCGAAAGCGTAGGCAGTTCTACCAGCATGGTCAGTTTTAGAGGAACTTAACCACGACTCGTGGTGACCATTGAAGTCCCCTAAAAACACCAATTCCGCGGTTGGAAACTGCTCCTGCGCAACATCTGCCACCCGACTAAGATGTTCGAAAAGTCGAGTTGTCTCCATGTCACCGCTGTGGGATCTATAGAGGCACACGTAGATTCGGCTATGTGTGCCCAGGTCCACATGTACCCCAAGAATAGAGTAGGAAGGGTCCTCCAAACAGTGCAGACGGCGACAGCAAACATCCGCCCGGACAAACAAGCATACCCCGGCCTTCGCTTTGAAGGACTCTTCAAGAGCGTAGCCGGGGTAATCCAAGTAGCTAGTGTCTGCCGGGCGGAGTATTTGCGTCTCCGTCAAAAACAGCATTTCGGGTCGAGCCGTCTCGAGATGTTGGTGGACGGCATTGAGGTTAGCATGGAGCCCACGGATGTTAGTGAGCCCGACCTCAAACAGCGTGGTTGTGGTGGGGGTGTGCACCGCTGAACGACCGGAACTGTTTTTGAGCGCTGCCATAGTTGAAGATAGAAGGAGGAGAGGCGTGAATTGGGGGGACGTTGCCGCGATATATACGGTCAAAGCGTGAGGCCTGTTTCCCCAGGTAATAGCCGACAGTAGAGACGCGCTGACCCGCCGAACGGAAGGGCCCCCGAACCCCCCCGGGAATGGCCGCCGGGACCCCACCACCCGGTCACCAACCGGCACGACGGACCACCCCAAGATTATGCGTGGCATGATAGGGCAGCCTCACGAACTGGTTAGGTTCGCTTGGGCCCCTGTACTGTACCACGGGCGGCCAGCGGAACAGCCGTTTCTTCGGGTCTCCCTGGTCGGCGGGTCAACGCAGTCCACCTGGCTCTGGTTAGACGGAAGCCGTCACTGACCGAATCCATCGCCGCAACGTCTCCCCAAGCTCTGGTTGTACGCTGACTGATCCCGGAACGCGACCACAAGTGGTCACTTGGCGGGTTTTACGCCATGCGTACGGTGGTCACTAACCAGACGGGTGTTCAGACCCTACCACCAGTCGAGCAGTTGGTAGCTCGGTAATCCCTTAGTCGCCTCTTACGACACCCACGGGAAGAAATGGGGCGGTGAATTGTATTCTTAATCCGTCACCGCACGGACAAAAGTAACAACATAACATACATACATAATGTAGACAACACCAGATAGATGTTTAGAATCAAATGTAAAGTATTGCTTTTAACATTTAATATGTATATGTGATTTATTTAGACAAAGTCGCATGTTTTTAAAAATTATAATACCTTTGAAAGCATTTAAGTCGGTATATCTATTAAGTAGGTATATAAAAATTACTATTTATGTTTGCAATAATCATTACCAAAGTGAATATTTGGGTGGTTTCATTCTCTGGTTTGGTACCCTGCATTGGTCATTTGGCTGGATGTCACTAAACTCTGGGCATTATATTAATTGATTTTCTTTACATCAAGTGTTATATACGGTTGGCGAATATTTGAATGACAGTTATTGACATTGTAATAATAACTATTGAGATTTTCTTGAAATAATGTTTGACATACTTCACGTTGCGATTATTTTTGTATAAGCATATATTTATTCCTCTTAAAAATTGGCTTTGAATTGAGAATTTCAATTTGATTTCAATGCTGAAGTAGTTATGCAATTATAATAATTATATTACTGATGCTGTATTGTCTGATTTCAAACCTATTCAATCATTATCAGAAATCTTAGTGTGTCCAAAAATTTTGTGGAATTGAAAGCGACGATAGTAAAATTCACCTTAAGCGCAATGTCCGTGCCGAGTCGTAAAGTTTTACGCTCACGATCCGCGCTAACGGCGCAGATGGCAATGAGCCACTTTTGTATTCTTAAGACTAAGCTGTTAATCTGACTGGTCTGTTTGGTAACTAGTGGCCTATTTTCATGGAAAATTAATAGATACTACCTCGTGAGGAAGTAAGAGAAGTCTGTACTCGATAACTAGCCGTTTAGCTTGGCACATACTGAACAATCTTCCTTTTTTAATAAAGCACGGCAAATGACTCAACACCACCTGATGTGAAGCGTTAAGAAGAGCCCATATTCGAAGACAGCTAGTGCAGCTTGAAACACACTGATCTAGCCGCCTCCCCCTTGTCAGCCCATAATGTGCCTTTTCACGCCTCTTTTGAAGGAACCTATGTTATAGGAAGGAGGGAACACATGTGCTGGCAAAAAATTTCAAGTTTTTCCAAAACTTGAAATTACTTACATAACTTTTTTGTGCGTGATGTTGAGGTGGAGACAGTTAATTGATGTCTTGACCTTTCCTCTTTCTACTTAGGAGCACGCGTACCGACGTGTGTTCCTAAGTAGGAAGGGGGAAGGAGTGATAAGGTCGAAAAACTCCTCAGAACACTCTCCAGGAAACTCTCTCTACATCGTCTGTGATACGAACGGCACGACGCTGCAATCTGTCCTGTGCATCAAGGAGGTAGGTACACTTGGCGGTGAAAACTTGACGCACCTTGTTCAGGACACCGAGCTTCCGTGAGGCTGTTTTTCAGTTTCACCTTAAGACTGTCCTTACTCCTCCGTTCGTAATTGAGTGATGGTTATCGTAGTGCAACTATTACATTTGATGTGCTTTTGTCTGAATATATTTCTAATATTCTAATATTATATTCATTTTAAAATTATCTAGTCATCATAACACAAACTCTTAGGCCCGTATTACAGAACGTTTCTCAGTAACGAATCTAGTTTTAAAACAAATTTTAATAGGAGATTTAAATTTAGAACTTTACTTGAGACGTTATACATTGATCAACTCTCAGCTGAGTAATTCCCTTTTTTAGAACGATACCTACTTACGTTAAAATCTGCGCTCAAGTAAAGATTTGATCTTTGTTTAGCTAAGTATGGTCGACACCATTCTTGAGAACGGATCACGTACTATACTCCCAAATAAAGTTGTAATACTAGTTCAATATGCTTAACATAACGCTATATTGTTTTATAATCTGACGGGTTATATTCGCCCATGTTTTGACAGTTTCGCTTTTCTGTACTTGTCATTGTTGCTTTGACAATTATTGATTCTAGTTTCAGCTGATTGAGACTTAAAACGCAACCTGTAATAAGCTGGGCAATTGAGTAGTGATCTACACCTAAATCTAGTATTGAGTGATTCGAGTTTAAACGATGCTTGAGCCGCATTCTGTAATACGGACCTTAATGATGCTAAATTTGGGTTAGTGTAAAAATTAAAAACAAATCGCGACGACTAGACTATCAATAATAATTGAAGATATTGTGGTGTCACAAATAGTTAGGGAACACTTAAGACAAACCAAATCCCCTTCTAATGAAAAGTTTAGCTGTAACAAAGGACGTCACGCCTAGTTCCATTGTAGCGTGTTGTATGTCATACAAAAATAGTCCCAAACAGTTATCTTACAGCAGTTTTTATTGTAACAGACGTCACGTCACTCACAAAAGAGGAGGAAGTCACACGAAGTGTAGGAATGTAATGGATCAAGTATTTAGTTGACTTTGTCTCACGACATCACGCCGGGACACGTGAGACAAGGAAAATAAATATGTACAGTCACATAAAAAATGCTTTCAAAGAAACTTATAAAAGTTTTCTTAGAAATGGAGCTGAAGAAAGTATCACAACATCAAGTCAAATATTAATAAAAAGAGAAACGCCCAAAGCGCTTTACGGACTAATATTATATGTGAAAATTTAAAAGTTATCTCCCAAACGGAAGATGGGTGGGGATAATAAATATTGTTCACTAATATGCAACAAATAAACATTTATAACTCAAATAAGTGCGACCACAGCATGCCAAAAAATTCAACAAGTTGTATTAAAGATACATCATGCCAGGCAAGATACTAAGTTTTTTTGGCAAGTAATGTGAAATTTCGAAAATATTTGAAAAATATCTAGCAAATCGCTACACGGGCGTCTCAGTTTTGTAAGGATTTTTTTTTAATTCAATTAATTACTACCCGTGTGCACGTCTGTACCAAATCGTAAAAATAAAAGTAAGAAAATGCGATTTCCATTTTAAATCCACGCGAAATATTCCATTAGGTTCCTGCCTAAAGCAGTTTTTGACGTATTCTATATCTTGTTAGTTGGCATGACTCCATCACGCATCATGTCTACGGGCTAAATGTATTGGATTTGCGAAAATTCTAATGGCTCGTCATTTATAGTTACGTTGCATACTAGTTAGTTCAATAAACATTGGTATTAGATATGGCGCTGTTCGAATCAAGATTAGATGTTACATTTGCTATGATTGTATGATCGTTTAAAGATTGAAAAATATCAGTTCTCGGTCATACTGAGATATTTTGCATAACGGAGTGACCCTGTGCTAAAGTGTTATCATTGTTCGCAGACAATTCTATTTTTGAATTATTATAGATTAACGCATTCTATTATTAATTAAAGAACGAAAACCCGCTGGTTTTCATATTCCAATCAATTGCTGGTTTTTCTATTAATTAATTAGAAACATTATACACTCAGATCGCGAAGCGAGGTCCCTGCGGAGGTTTGTTCGAACGAGTACAGGGGTTCTATAAAAAGGGTGTGAAAAATGGGCAACGTGCGAGTGATACTCCTGGAAATGCAAGCGACCATAGACTCCGGTAATCGCCAACCATCAGGTGCAATCAAGCATGTGATATATGCGTATCAGGGTTGGGTTGTAAAGGAGTGCTAGCGAAAAATATACTAGTGGTTTCTATCTCAGAACCAAATTTACCGAAGAATCGTCAAACTACGTTGCCAAGCAGGCGGAGTGTAATACAACTCAACTGTTGCTGCCCCAGTTTCGAGCCAACAAGTAATTGTTGCTCGTAACAGGGCTTGAGCCAAGCTTAGCTCGAACTCGAGCAGTAATAAGCGCTGTTTATATACGAATTAGGTATTCGCAGTAATAGAATCGGCTCAACCACCGCGGAATGGATTAGTGTTTTTAACGTTGATATATATAAACTCTTTATTGCACCAAATATAAAAACAAAATAAATGTATACAGTAGTATGCAAGGGAGGACTTATCTCTATTAGATATCTCTGCCAGTCAACCCGTTATGGGTGTGTAAGTTATAATATACAATCAGAAGTGACACCAGTGCATTTAATTATGATTGAGTGATATCCAGATAAGAGACGTCTCGGCATAATCAAGAATCGGAAGGAGGACTTTGCGTTTTAGAAGGTAGGAAAAACTGAAGCCGCTTGAGGGAGTGATAAGAGTAATGCATATACGCCTACTTACCTCGTTCATGTGAGATGCCCAAGACGTCCTGTCCATAATTAGACCTAATTTTTTGCTTTGTCCGTGTATTTGATAGCAACTCCCCCGTAAACAAGATCCGGCACCGAGTTCCAAACCACTTCGAATAAGCTTTTTATATTTTAAATTGTTTTATATTTATGCATTAAACTAACGCAATGTAATAGTAATAAATATGTTATTTGCAATAGATTTTTGTTTCTTTTCAGTATTTATGGCAAGACTAGGTATATTTTTTTAATTATATGCTTATCATCATCCTCATCATCATGATTTTAGCCAGGAGACCTCCCCCAGGTAACTTCAAAACCATCGGTCCTGCGCTGCCCGCATCCATCGGCTTCCCGCGACCCTCACCAGATGGTTGGTCTACCTTGTGGGTTGTGGGGGGCCTACCAACGCTGCGTCTCTCGGTACGTGGCCACTACTAGAGGACCTTTCCGCCCAAACAGCTGTCAGTCCTCCTTGCAATGTGGCCTGCCCACTGCCACTTGAGGTTCGCAATTCTACGGGCTATGTCGGCGACTTTAGTCTTGCGGATCTCATAATTTCTGAAACGATCACGCAGAGAAATCCCGAGCATAGACCTCTCCATTGCCCTTTGGGCGACATTGAGACTTCTTATGGTGCCCATTGTAAGCGGCCACGTCTCAGTTCCGTAAGTCATCACTGGAAACACACACGAATTGAAGACTTATTTGCTTTGCTATAATACATGGTACAGTTGACACTTTTGATAGTACATCATTCATGTTAAAAAGTATATTTTATGGTAATTATGCGTGGTCTGCATAATAGAGTGCTATTACATCTCATTAAACTGTCATTTACGTAACGTATAATTAAATTTAACGCGCCGAACCAATTGTATCATTTACATAAATAGAAAATAAAATTTCAGCAAACATCCGAACCGCAATGTGAGAGAATCACCGTGGAACTTTCACAATAAACGCGCTGCTACTGCAAAGTACTTTTAATTAGAAAGTTCTAGATTTTTCTCTGCTCCAGGTTTTGAAACGGTTGAAGTGTACAGTCGACAGCACATCAAGCGTAACCTTGATATTGCCCTTACTCCGTTCGTAATAGAGGCGGCTATCGTAGTGCAACTGTTACACTTATGTGCTATCGTCTGTACACTGGGTGTTTGGTCTTGGTCTTGGCTTGGAGTGAGAGCCTTATTAGTTTAAAAGTTAAACTAACTTTCATATACATTATGAATGTGAATGTTGTTTGTTGTGATGACAATTTATAACAGACTAACTGCGCCCAGCTTGCTTTGCAATGTCTGTAAAGAGAAAACTGTTAGTTGTTATTTTAAAACAATACATTAAAAATTTTATAATCCAAAAACCTGTGCGAGCGTCCCCAGAATATAAGTTTTATTACAATCTAATCAATGGTTATGGAGCGCATTGGGGACAAACATACAAACATTTATTTTTATTTATATAGACTAGTGGTAGTCCGCGTGGATGTCCTGCTAAAAGGTAGCATATATCCTTTCTCAAGATGTATTCCCATTGCCAATTTTCTTCTACATTGGAGCAGCAGCGGAGTGAAAACGAACAGAAAGAGAGTTATTTTCCCATTTTCGTTGTCACACACAAATGCCGAACCAAAACACGAAATTTGTATTTTAATCATCTAGATTCTACAAGCTTCATTTATCGCTTCTTAAACGCATGGATTACGCCTTGTAGTACTAGATTGAAAACTGTAAGGGTTGAGATTGAGACAGCACAGCAACCAGCTTGTCATTTTTTCGATCTGTTAAGATTTATCTCAGTAATTTATTTTGTGAGAAGCGGTAAGAATAGTCCATATTCGAAGACAGCTGTTGCAGCTTAAGCACACTGTTCTAGCCGCCTGGACCTCGTCAGTCTACTTGTATGGATCCTTTTCGAAATACTTCGGATCTAACAATCTTGTTGAGTTCAATGCTAAGAAAACACAGGTGTGCGCGTTTACAGCCAAAATGTCGCCGTTCCTTCCCCTTCCGTCTCTTCAGGGCACGACTCTTTCGGCACAGGGCTCCCTCAACTTGCTAGGTATGGAGATATGTTGCGATCTGAATTCCAGGAACTACATCGAAACCGTGATAAAAACAGCCTCACGGAAGCTCGGTGTCCTGAACAAGGTGCGTCGATTTTTCACGCCTGACCAATTATGCCTGCTGTATAAAACTCAGGTCCGGTCTTGCGTGGAATATTGCTCGCACTTGTGGGATGGCTCCGCCAAGTACCTACTCGATGCCCTGGACAGATTGCAGCGTCGTGCTGTCCGTATCGTTGGCGATGTAGAGGTCACCAACAACCTTGAGCCTCTGCAATTGCGTCGAGACATTGCGTCGCTTAGCGCCTTCTATCGGCTATATCACGGAGAGTGTTCTGAAGAGCTATTTGACCTTATCCCACCTTCCCCCTTCCTACTCAGGAGCACGCGTGCCGGTCTTCGGAGTCATCAATTCACTGTCTCCACCTCAACATCACGTACAAAGAAATTTAGTAGCTCTTTTCTTTGTCGAACTTCCAGAACTTGGAATTCTTTGCCAGCACATGTGTTCCCTCCTTCCTATAACATGGGTTCCTTCAAAAGAGGCGTGAAAAAGCACCTTTCGGGCCGGCAAGGTGGAGGCAGCTAGAGCAGTGTCTGAACTGCACTAGCTGTCTTCGCATATGGACTCTTCTTACTGCTTTACATCAGGTGGTGTTGAGTCATTTGTCGAGCTTAGTATAAAAAAAAAAAAAAAAAAAAAAAACTCGCGTACGGAAATAACGCGTCTACATCAGAGAATCCTCTAGCGAATAAGAAGGGTTAAACTTGCGTATTAAATCATCATTATAATTGTACTTTCTAAACTACTAATAATCTCGAAACGTAAATTGGGATGATTTTGAAACTCATCAGTGTATGGCTTTCAAATCTCTAAATTAATATTTGCAACTTTTAGCTTTGAACGTTAATCGTCAGACCATCCACCACTTAATTGATAATTATGTTAAAACGTTATGCTATGACAATATTAATGTTTCTTTCGTTCTTCTTCATCCTACATGCAGCTTTATAGAGCGCTAGAATTGTTAAAACTCCCAAAATTTAGTAAAAAATCAAAATTTTAAAAATTAACACCTTACTGAATCAAATCGTTATTATGCAAACGTACAAATTTGGGTGTAAAAAAAGCTTTTAAAATAGATAAGTTTTGACAATAAATTTGAAGGTATAGGTATAGATGAAATTCATACGATCCCAAGTTATCGATAAGTACATTAGTAATTGGCAAGAGTTTTCATCTAGATTGTGAAAGGTCGTAGGTTTATATACCGCCCTAGAACATGACTTTTTCTAGTCTAGAAAGCTTAAAATAAATTTCAAATCATCAATCAAAAATTCACTAAATGACAAACAAGTTGACGGCTCACCTGATGCTAAGTGGTTACTGTCGCCTTCACCTGCAATAACAAGGAAAAATCACTTGGTATTACAGGTGCGTTGTCATCCTGAGGCATAAGATAAAATGCCTTTCATGCCTACTAATTACACTGGCTACCTTTCCCTTCAATCTGAAACACAGCGGACTGTTTCACGGTTAAAATAAGGAAGGTGGCCATACACACGGGCCTACCAGCTAGTAAAGATAATACTTACCAAAATTTTGTCAAATATTTCTACAGAAGCAGTTGACTGCTCTAAAATAAAAATTGATAATACTAATAAATTGTTTATTGGATAAAGAGAAAAAGTCACTGTCTACAATTAGAAACCAGATTAATAGAATGTTCCCTAGGGTACATTTATTAACAAGCCTTTTAGTCGGTCGCTACGATATTTAAAACATTAATTCCCATGTTATTTCCTTACCTTGGATCTATTATGTACATTTTTATAATAATTATCCATTCATGAAGGGCTCATCTTCTTGTTCGATAAGCGAATCGCGACAAGAGCATGATCTGCCGGTGACTGGATCAACGACGTTAACGCCAGTAAGTTCTATATTAAAGCAGACTCTTCCACCTTCCTCTTGGGTAAGAGTAGGAGTAATTAGTAATGAAAATATAATAAAACTAGAAAAATTTCACGTCCTGAGGCAGGAATCGAATAACAGAATATTTGAAAGCACTGCCCCAACTTAACCGAATCGTCGGTATTTGTAAAAATACTCGTTTCGGATGTTGAAATAGAATATTTCGACATTGTAGGGTGGACGTTAGCTCATAAACGCAAATACAGATAGACTAGAAGAATTTCACAGGGATATCCCAAGTCCTGGGTGGCTCAGTGGTCAGAGCAGTCGCCCGGATTGCGAAAGGTCGCGGGTTCGATTCCTGCCTCAGGACGTGAAATTTTTCTTGTTTTATTATATTTTAATTACTAAGTAATTTTTCAAACATTTATAATAATGTTAAAATCAAAAATTAAGAATAGTAGGGGTAATGTTCTGGGATGTTTTGTATATACCTGTATTTCAGCGAAATCTATTTAATAATCTGTTTGATTCCTGGAACAGCTATCACTATAATATCTGTTGCGAAACTAGTACTGTAACAGTTACCTGTTACAGTACTAGTTTCGCAACAGATCACCGTGAATCGATTTTCCTTTGCAAACCCCACTTTCACAAACAGAGTATGCATTGGGAAAGACACAATATCAACGCAATTGAAATGAAATCTCTTAGGGTAATTTATGTTAACTGAAATTGTCAAAATCAAAATGGAGCTCTGACGTCCACCCACTGACGTGTTTAATTTGTTAGTAGAGTTGAACATCTAAAAAGCATGCATCTGAAATTATAAATAACTATGTTATATGACAGGAAACGAACAGTGCAATCAAAAATCTAATTTTCCTTCTCAGAGTAATTTCATCACAAACTTTTTTAACAAACGCAGAGCTGCGGTGGCCAGAAAAAAGTAAATAAACAAGACAAATGTTGCATACAAATAGACACTCATCGTCGGTTTTGAGGTAACATGTCGCTTCGTGACGCGCATCCGCTATGGTGGCACGTGTCACACATGTGGTACATAGCGAAGGAGAGAACAGTAAGTCTGTCAGTAAGTCAAACAGTTCTTGAACTGATTCTAAAAAAAATGGTGCTGGCCCAAGGAAAAGGTGGCATTTCGTGACAGCAGCTTCTACCTTATTAAGCTCAACTCCGATATGTATGTGACTAGTATGTGAAAAGATAGCCAGACTCTTGAGACTTCTTCGAGCTTGGCTGTGATATAGCAAAAGATGTGCATTATTACGTCCTTTTTAATTAGTTTCTTCCTGAGAAACAAAAGATTTTCATCACGACACCATTTTCACTCACAACTAGAACCTTTTTAAAATGTTTTCTGGTTGTGTTTGAATGTTTACTGCTCCTGGTAACCATCTTCTCCTGGTCTCCATCTTTCCACTAAGACACCCTTTTCCATCGGTTTCCGATCAGTCTTCTGAATTCCACAACATTTTCATACAGCAGTAACTTGAGGCTAGCCAAGGATCGAGCAAAGTAGCGTTCATATGGTTCTTCAGGCTTATGCCCAGCAATGCATTAGTATTGTGGGCTGATGATGATGATACATTACCAGAACCTTTTCATACAACTTGTATGATAATAGTTCAAACGAACACACATCATCCAGTATTTTAAGTTCAACTAAGCTGGGTCATTTAAAATATATCATAGGATAGCCCTCTGATTCCATATTACTTGTTTTAAAAACGGATCATGATTCCATAACAGTCACATTTTTGTGGCGGAATAATGTTATCTGTCAGGGTATTTTTTAATTTCATAATTCGCTGAAAATACTCAACTTACTGATTTAAATTGTCATGTGTTCTTGCAAGAGATTGAAGCTAACGAACTTACTTCCAACTCCCCGCCTGTCTTCATTGCAAAGTTTACGAAGCATGATATTTTATACATTTAGATGGTTTTGTATACTTCGGTAAAACCGTGTGGCACCTAAATGGCAAAAAGTTTTGACAGATAAAGTAAAAGCAAATAAATTCCTAACGTTATTAGCAGTATCAATAATAGCAAAATCAACCTAGTTTACTATTATTACTAACGAAAGGCAAAGCTACACACCTTATTGGATCTATAAAGTGTGCCTCAGAGTTTGTACGAGCAGAGCGGATATTGAACACGCTTTGTTCTCCGAGCAAACAGACTACCAGCACCGCACACTTTGAGCTTGTGCATATAAGAAGCAGTGCGTTACATTCAGTTACTGCTATACATTATCCGGTGATATAACTTCGCGCACTTGTCTTTCCTCTCTCCCACATCTTTCCCGAACCCTTTTCGCATTTTACTAGAACTTGTAAAGTCTAAGTCTGATGTGTGTGGACATTACAAAGTGTTAATTTTAGTTTTTGGGTGTATCACAATATCATTTTTCTTGTAAGTATGAAGTAAAATTAATCTCTTGCTTTGTGGTGTTTGATTCAAATAGTAATGAAAAATAAAATTATTTTATCTTTTGATTTCTGTCTCAGGCCGTCAACATATTGGAATAAAATTCTTTGATGTCCTCATGTGCGTGCAAACAATCGAAACATCTGAGTGGAATATAATAATGAAATGTCCAGTTTTCTTGTTGCCCATACCAATCCGATACTCCGCAAGGCTACGTGAGCAGGCACCGTTTGATATGGAGTATAAATTGTTCCAATACTTATACAAATATGGAAGGCCTCGTGTGTGTTTGTAGACTGGGTAAGTTTATCGTATCGTACACATTATTCTGTATTGAGATTTAAGAGAAAACTCATTTAGTCTAGTAGGTATGATAAAATTTTGTTGTTATGTCTTGTGTAGTTCTCAATATAGTACAGGCGGCAGCATAACAATTACACTACGAAAGCCGTCTATATAACGAACGAGAAAACACCCACTCCTTTCTTCATGATGCGAGGCATAAGCGATACGCACACCTTTTATTTTACTTACATCGACGAAATTCTGTAAGTCTCGGCAGACTTGATTACGATCCATCTGCAGCCTACATGCAATTATTTTCTGCGCTGTCAGTTCAACTAAAGCGTATCTAAAGCAACAATCACCTCAATTAAGCACTAGAGTTGCAGTAAGAGGTCGTCCCACGCTTTATGTGGTGCGTGATATACTGAAACATTTTCAGTTATTATCAGGTGTATTGGACAAAATTAAATTCTGTAATTTGATACTATCGCAGCGCTTGCGATCTACTTAAGCTTTATAAGTATTGATTTTAATAGACATCATAAATCTGTTATTCATCCGCTTTCTAGTAGATTCATACGTTCTACATCGACAAAAACAAATAGTCCAATGATGAAAGTGTTTTAAAGCTCCCCATGTTATCTTATTTGGTATTGCTTTCTATTGATAAAACAAAAAGAAAATAGGAACTTCAGAAAGAAAACAATTGAAGCCTAAGTTGAAGTTACTACATAGTAATATGTGTCTATTTTTGTTGATAAGATCTTTAAGATAATATAAATTTTCAATGAAATCCGATTCAGTGAAGTGGCTGTGACAACAAAATCAAAGTCGTTCAAAAATAAACCAAAAACAAATGCCGCCATAGCTTATTATGATGTCGGTGAAGGTTTTATAGGTGTTTCCACATGCCGTGCATGCATTCTTACAATTCTCATAACTGAAAGTTTTTACTTCGTATATCCATTCTCTTATTGTAATTTTCGAAGTTGAAACTGAAATTCTGCCTAAACTTTTCAAAATTGAAAATTCTTTCGTGTAACATCACATTTTATTTATCACATTACTCTCCCCACTGCCCCCTACGACAGCTTTACACGTCCGAGCCACCTGAGCTTCTCGTCAACTTTTCAATCAAACTTTTACAATCAAATTATGTACAGCCATTTTCAAATGCAAATTGTAGTTTTAAAATTTCAACTTTTGAATCGTAGTCGAATGCGGTCACGAGAGTTATGGCGCGATCAAAAGTGATTTTCTTTTATGCTACTATCCTTCAATTTTCGTAAAGATGATTATTTTTACAAAGAGAGAATAATACAGCAAAATCCGTACTAATATTTCGAATGCGTCAGTAACTCTATATGTCTATCTGCCTGTTTGTCTGTATGTCTGCTACGTTTTCACTACTAAGCCGCTGACTAATTTAGATAACATTTGGCAGTGACATCCTTAGGATGGACGTAATAACGAGCTGCGGGCGGCCACTTGTTCGTATCATATAATTATACCTGATAATGATACTCTGCGCAACCTTGTCGGGCATGTCGATGGAACATCTTTTATGTCAATGCGATGCCCTGGTAAGGATCAGAAAATGAGTCTTCTGACAGTGGCATATCCAAGGCCAGAAGACTATAGGCTCTTTCATCCCAAAGATATAGTGAAGCTAATAGTAGCTATATTCGGAACGTGGGAGGAGTGAAGGCAGAGGAGGCACAAAAAATCTCAAAGGATCGAAGTGCATCGTGGCGTAGTCATGGCTCCATGATAATGATGAGCAGTGATCGGAATTAGGTGAGTATATTTACCTACAGTTTGTAGAACAGAGATAAAAATGGGAGACTTCCTTAAAACATTTATTTTACCTTACCGAATTTTAGCTACGTAAATTCAAACATCAAATTAATTAAATAGAAAGTTCTCTTGCGTAAATATTCTTCCTTATATTTTTTTACATGGCTCTTCGTTTTTAATATCTTCAAAAAAAAATGGTTTTCAATTCGACTATTTTTGATTGTTTTTTGTATATTTGTTACGCGGTAAATATTAATAATGAGATATTTAAATTCACGTAATTAAAGATCCGGTAAATTTACCGGTGAAAAAAATACTGCAGGGAAATCTCCAATTTTTATCTCTGTTCTACAAACTGTAGGTAAATATTCCGATCACTGAAAACTCCTATTCCGATCACTGATGATGAGATAAGATAAGATCATATAATAATACATCTCCATTAATCGTTATTGTGATTTTGGTATTAGTCCAGCTAATACTTGATGCCAACGCGACAAAGACATAGTGTGTCAATTGGTAGTATTCCTTGAAATAGTTGACATTTTGTGAACTTTGATTGGCATTAACCTTGTACGAAAGTATTAAAGCTGGACCCTGATTATACCATGAAAGAACAAAGTATCTAACTTGAATATTCCGTGGCGAAAGCGAAAAGCGAGTTGAATTTTCAGCACCAAGATAAAAATGCAAAACGGTTTCTTCAATTTGTTCTCAATTAGGATTCAAGTGAATATTTTTTACTTTTTTAAGACTTACATTTTTTCAAGTGCGAAATTGTATTCTTTTGTTGGGATATTTTCACATCCAAACTACTAATCTGATGAAAGAATTATCAGTATTCTGTATTGGAATAAATCTCAGGACCTCGGTAGAAATGTCCTCGGGCTACCCAGTGATGTCGTTAGAGCAGCAGAGAGGTGCATTGCTGAAGGGTTTAGTGAGAGCCCCCTTCCTAACTCTTGGGAGGAGTCCCCAGGAGTTGGGAAACAGGCATAGAGCTTTCCCTCAGTAAAAGAAGAAGAAATAAAGAAAAGGTTGATGATAACCCAGGGCAATAAGGGAAGCCCAAGGTGAACCCTAAGGCAATTGCAGTGATATGAATGATGATAAAGGGAAGGTAGGAGTGACACCCAACACAGATAGTCGAAATCTGAATTATTGTTAATTTGGAAATGGTTATATAAGTTTTGATGGGTCCATATTAATGGGATGTTGTATGTCTATGTATAGTAAAGCTGAGATGCGGTGCACATTGCAGCAGTACCACCCAAACTAGAATGCCGCGCTCTGCTGCTTCTTGTAGGTCGATCACCACCAGTATAATGTTTTCGGTGTGAAACGCTTGCCGACGATTTTTTTGCCGATGAACATTTTGGAGGCCACCGTTGCTCAGCAGTGGACGTCTTTCGGCTGAAATGATGATGATGATGAACATTACGCCGACGTGTCCATAATCCATTCTACAAATACAACTAGAAATAGTGCAATGGACATAAAAGCGTTACATACATGGTATTTTTTATCAACAAACGGACTCGGATATTTTGGTCATAAATTTGTAGAATGAACAAACCGAGGAACAATTTATTGGCGAGGCGTTTCGCAGTAATGTTTTATTTTGTCGAAACCTAAATTAATATATCTCACACAATCAGATAATCTATAGTTGAGTCGAAGACGTGCGTTGTAGCCATTTAACTAAGATTATTTTGACATTATGAAGTAAATGATTACTTTCATAAGACCCGTAATTTGTATCGATGTGTGTTAGTTAAACTATGCTCATTAACGAGATTAGACAGTTACTTCATCTATTTTTTACACGTCTCGATTTGCCTCGTTGTTACATAACTCCGACATTGGCGGCATGAAATTAGTGAGGTGAAAATGATAAAGAGTACTAAAATACGTTCAAAGGTATTCATTAGCTCGTCATCGTCGTTAATCCGATACTAGCAATTCTTGGTTATAGGAAAGTAGGTTTTAGGTTTCTTTAACCTCGGAGTCATCAATGTAATATGCAGAAAACGATTACTTAGTGTGACAAACGTTGACAAATTTATCGTGAGTTATCATGTCGAAATGTCAAATCGAAGTAGCGTCGAGACTGTCATATACATATTTTGCGACGAACTGTCGCAAATGCATTGAAATGTGTTGCATGCGCATTTCAGTGGAATAACTGCAGAATCGAAAACATATATACTTACCAAACCTTGCTTGATCTTTTTTAACAGGGAGAATTCAACAAAAAAATCAATAATGAAAACATGATTATTTGAATTTTTTTAAAGCCCATTGTCCATACAATTTTACATCCGAAGCGACGACGATATTAGTTTCAGTAAAAATATTGAGAATATTGCAGAATACAGTTATTGAAAAATATCGAGCATTATTCCGAGTACAACTCCCGATTGCTCGATTTTTATTGGAACATCAATCAGATGTGATTCACGTTCAAAATGAATAATAACTTTTCAATCGATTTCCTGGCGTTGGCATACCTTACAGACAAGAGACATCCTATTGTTTAATGGATTTAAAATAGATGCTTATATTGTACAATATTTTTCTACGATGATTGTATTTGAAGGGAATTTTCCAAGCCTGATTATTTAGAGCGCTGATTGATTGCTGATTTGTGATGCCCCGATTTTGTCTGTTGCTTCGTAGCTATTATATTATCTTTTCTTATTCTTAAGGGGCTACCTCGCAAACATTCAACATTTTAATAAGGATTTAATCATATATTTTGTTGTTCTGGTTTTCAAATATATAAGAGTTGTCTAATCAATAAAGTATGTAAAAGCCAAAACATAAATTGAAATCATTGTCCCTAAAGACTAATTAAACTATAATGAGTTAAAGTTTTCGATAAAGACCGTGCCATCGTGAACCATTCTAGTATCAACGAACAAGTGTATATCGTTATACGATTTAATGTATTTTTACGTTTTATTCCGCTACAGACAATGAAAGTCACTGTCTTTTATTTTGTGAGTCACCCACAACCAACCACAAATATATTCTTGTGTTAAGACGCTGGCAGACTGATAAGGGTCAAAATATATTTGGAAAGGGAAAGCTTGAGGATACTGAAATTTTTCGGCTGGAATTCGTAACCACTATCTTTCCGGATCCTAAATCCAAATGAGAAACTCCCGATATTTTTCCTAACATAAGAATATTTACTTTAATTATTAAACTTTTTGCTGATTCGGCATTTTATATCGTTTAAGCTACCCTCGAGAGACGAGCTCGGTGGCGTAGTGGTTATAGCGCTCTGGTTTCGATCACGAAAACAAAGCAACTTTCGCCATGGTCTACCCTGAGATAGCTCAATCAAAATTTGTAATCTCGAGCTCCTCCGTTCTTCGGAAGGCACGTTAAGCCGTTGGTCCCGGTTGTTACTGCAACCGCTTTAACCAACTCGCATTGGGCCAGCGTGGTGGTGTTGCGGCCTTAAACTCTTCATGTGTTTCTCCCAAGCGGGAAGGCCTGTGCCCAGCAGTGGGACGTATATAGCTGGTGATGATGAATCTATACCCAACAGTGGCATGATGTGGTCAATATTTTACTCGTTTTTTTTTTTTTATACATGTGGATGACAAACAAGCTGACGGGCCACCTGATGGTAAGCGGTTACCGCCGCCTATAGACACCTGCAATAACAAAGAAAAGTCACTTGATATTGCAGGTGCGTTGTCATCCTGGGGCCTAAGATAAAATGCCGTCCATGCCCAGTAATTGCACTGGCTACCTTTCCCTTCAATCCGAAACACAGCGAACTGTTTCACGGGTTCGATTCCTGCCTCAGGACGTGAAATTTTTCTAGTTTTATTATATTTTAATTACTAAGTAATTTTTCAAACATTTATAATAATGTTAAAATCAAAAATTAAGAATATTTTGCTCGTAGTTGGTAACATCTACAAAACGTGGAGACCCTCAACAAATTGTTACATCAAAGCTTTCTGTAGTTTGTTACCACGTACAATTGTAACCTCCGGATTCTACTACCGAACTCGTGATTGGATTAAATCCAAATAAGTTAGGGCCTTTTAAATCCGGGCGTGGTTACAGACGTCCGATAACTTTTTGGATTTATAAAATAATTGCTTTTCAATATTCTGAGTCGCTTATTGAAATATTAAAATGTTAATTTTCGCGTCAGGAATTACGTGGGTTATAAAAAACAGATTTGAAATTGGGTGTTAAGTGTTTTTTGGTCAAAATAAGGTTTTGGGAGCAGATTTGACGCGCTTCTAATTTTGTATAAAATTTTGATGTACACTCGACACAACATCATGCGTAACAGTTTAACCTTTAGACCGCCCTTAGTACGCTCGTAATAGAGGCGGCTTTCGTAGTGCAACTTGATGTGCTGTCGCGTTAGCCTTTGCTTTGGTGCTTAAATGACTACACTTAGATACCTTCATAAGATCCAAAATAGAAAATTTTGGGTTTATATCCCTGAAAATGAAGTTTATTTTCTAAACAAACTTCATATTTATTGATGTAAAACGCAAAATTAGAATAACCGCTGTACAATATGGAGTTTGAATTGTTAAACTCGTAATTTTAAGTAAGAAGTTGAGAATAATTTTGTTTAAATATTCTATACCATGTAACCTTAATTAATAAGCCGCCTACTATTAATTAATCCTAAGCACCCTTTGTGAAATTGTCTTGAATTACTTAAACCGAAAATTAATTACAATAATAATGGATTATCAAATAAAAACCTCATATCAGACTACTAAACGGATTATGAAATCCGTTTAGGAATCACCAAATGCTGTGAAGTGGTTCTCATATTTTCTTTTTATGGTCGGGGGGACGGTTCACTTTTGACTTTCAAATTGTAGATCAAATGTTTGGTATACCAAGACTATTTTACTAACACTTGACTTTGAATCTATATATAAGAAAACAGAAAAAGGGCTCGCTTTTTTATTTAATGGTTGAATATATATATATATCACTAATCTGTGAATATCGCGCGAGAACTCAAGCAAGCCTAGTCCAAACATGTTAGAACAACTAGACGTACTCATAGAATCTCTGATAACAAAAGCAAAGAAGGAAAGAAAAAGAGAAAAGCTCGTCGTTTTGCTCTATTATAATCTAATCGAGATGATCTAGTCAATGTTCACTGCAATGCAATTTGTTGTACCAGTTACATGCTGAATAAAAATGTTAGGACGTTACGACGAGAAATAGCTGTCCGCGTTCATAAATCAATCCGTATTGAATTACAACAATCACTACCCTTACTAAGCTGTGCTTCAAACGTTTGCGATAACAAATATTTGCCATAATTAACATAAAGGTTATATTTGCCAAATAACCTTTCTTATTTCAGCCGTGAAACAGTTTGCTGTGTTTCGGATTGAAGGGAAAGGTAGCCAGTGTAATTACTGGGCATGGACGGCATTTCATCTTAGGCCCCAGGATGACAACGCACCTGCAATATCAAGTGATTTTTCCTTGTTATTGCAGGTGTCTATAGGCGGCGGTAACCACTTACCATCAGATGGGCCGTCAGCTTGTTTGTCATCTAGTTGTATAAAAAAAAAACTTCCTGCTAACTTCTGACCACTTAAATATTTTTCTGCTGGAACAAATTTATTTTGTTTAAAGTTTCATTTTTATACAACACACATAAATTATTAATTTTATCATGTTTTGGTACGGGGATTTTTCTTGCATACCTTTCTCGAAGCTTTCATCATCCGTTGGTTGGCAACAGTTTGTGTGCGCGCTCTTCTACCGCTAACGGACAATTCTAACAATACTGCAGTCTACTGGCGCGTACGGAGCTCTCAAAATATTTTATGGTGATGGAAAAAAAGATTGCTTTAAGTCGTCGAACTCGAGCTTCATTTGTAAAGCTGAGAAAGACTACCGGTATTCTTATGACAATGAAACCAGTTGTGCTTGGAGTCTGGTCTTAGATAGGTTAGTATAATACACTATTGGTTTTATGCTGATTAATCGTTATCGTCATATCAGACGAAGTACGTCTACTACTGCCTGGAATCGATTCCCAAACAGCTGGTTAGACCCCGTCGCCCATATTAAAACTTTTTATGACCTTACACATGCTAATTCGTGCTTCACGCACATGCTATGCTAGGTTAGTGTAACTATTGGTGCATATTTTAGTTTTTCACTTTTAAGTTATATCGGAAACTCATAGTAAGGTGAATTGTCGACATGTACCAGCTCAATCACACAGTCATTTCTAATAACTGTTGTAACGTTTGACAGCGAACCAGTCAGCAATGTTCTCGTTTATTAAGGCTTGGATGAAACGCGGAAATTTATTGTGAGTGCACTATCATTTCTAACTGACGATTGGTATTAATCATGTGTTCTTCGAAACCTGAGTTGATATACTTAACGATAATTTCAAAAAGCTTTAAAAGAAAGAAACATGTGTACCCAAACAATGAGGTGAACATAAAGAAAGACACGAGAAGACATAAAGACATTTTTATTAATACGATTAGAGAAATATGTATACCAAATCGAGTAGTACTCTTTCATCAACTTTAAAAGAAATATTAAGTTGAACAAACTTAAAAGAGGTTCCAATGACAAAAGTTAAAACTAAAAATTATACCCCATTAAAGAGTAATAAAGTTTATACATGTTGTGCTAACTGACTGTGTTTTTTTTTTCATACAACTAAATTGGACATCGAGCATACAACCCATCTGATAATCAGCGGTTACCGTAATCTACGGACGCTTGCAACACCAGAGGAACCTACTACTCTTGCTCTGTACCTGTAAAACCTAACCCTTTTTTCAGAATCCTATGGTGTACTCGTTTGAGAAATCCTCTGTATGGAGGTCAGTCCACAACTTGGGAGTTCTAAAATCCACGTTACTGTGACTATTTGCGACTGACAGAAGTTCCTTATGTTATGACTGACATTTATACTATAATTAAGTTACAATTTATTGCTGTTTTGGATTTGACAGCTTTTGGAAATTTTTCCTTTTAAATTTGCATCAAGCAAATTCAACCGTTGAATATACAGATTATTCATCAACAAATCGTTTTTCAATTAGTCACTAATCGACTATTTATAAAGCATGTTCCTAGAAAACATAACTTTACTATTACGCAAGCCAACCGTATGAACTGAAAATAAATCACTTGGAGCCATACCCGACCGCTAAACGATCCATAAAATCTCTTTGAACGCACGGACATCTTAATGAGCGTTTAATAATAACCAGTAGTTTTTCCAGAGTTTCAAACATTAAATCGAAACACCTTTGCAATGTTCGCTTTTATTTATGCGCTTTTTCATGCAACATTATCATGCGATTCGTGGAAACATTTATTTCATTAAGACTCCGTATTTAAAAAAAAGTAGATAGGTTTCAAACATTACCAAATGAATAATGATTAAAGGAATGATCAAAATCAAATAGAACTGGAAATTAAATTTGTTGGGATTTCGCAATTTAATGTAAGTAATGATTGCAAATAATTAATATGTCTAGTAAGATCGTCCAGTTTCACCACTTTCTTGTAAGTATGTATAAATAATATGTCTGGTAAGTCCTAAGTATACTCGAATTTGTCATTTTGGTATTAAGCTACAAATCTAGCATTCGATGACATCATTTTGATTGTTATGTTTTATGTCCTTAGGATTTCAAAGCACTTTTTGTATTTAACAGAAAATAATAATAAGGGACGTCCTCGCAAAAAAAAAACAAAAGAAAACATATACAAGAACAAAGTTGCCGATGACAAACAGCATTAGAAAACGCGCAAGCAAACCTTTTGGACAAAAGATTTCTCAGCAAATGACGTCTGCTGAAGGGGGTTTAATCAAGAGCACCAGACTCACAAGCGCACAAAGACACTCCCGATTTGCATGATCTCTCTCCGATCACCCGCAGGCCGAAACCGAAAGACGCGTTATTAGATTACGTCAGATATGTGGAAACGTTGGGAAAGAGTTGATTTATTCTGTATGACAAAGTACCGTTAGTGAACGATGTTACTTTTGAAATGTCTCAGCTGTTTTCATGATCATGTTTATTATATAATCAAGTTACTATTTTGTGTTCTGTTTAATAAAAATGACTAAGCTTCAGCTATGTTCTGGTTTCAACTTCATCATTATCTGTGAACATTGCTATACATCTAAAAGTCTACGCAGTTTTATTGGTCAGGATGAGAATTCCAAAGCTTAGAATTTTTACGTGAATCTGAAAGTTTGTGTCAAAAGCGACACAAAAAGTTTAATCCAAATATTAGACGTTGTAATAAAAAAGGGTCATGCGGGTAGCGAAACAGGTCACATCGTATGCCACTCCAGTTGTTCAGTACTATTTGCAAATAATGACTAAAGTGTTTTACTTCATTATTATTGGGGATGATAACGGCTTTGTAGAACCTATAAGTGTCAGTTTTAACACATATAAGTAATTAATAGTTATCTACGAAATACCCAACTAAGATATAACAGTATCATAAACTTCATCAATATAATAGTTTCACTAATTCATATATTGAAAGCTTTTATATAAGATATAGCTATCACCTCATGTGTAAGTCTTCTCATATATCTCTGTTAGTCTCCTCATTTGTTTCTCCTATGTAGGTAGGCCTGTGCCCATCAGTGGGACGTATACATCTATGTATAATAAGATGCATATTGTAATTGTAACAATTACAAATAAAGCAATAAAACAATGACAAATATATGCTTCAATGAGTGGTGAGATCTGATAAACGTTGCTATAAAACAAAAATGGCGTGAAAAAGCACTTTATGGTCTGGCAAGGTGGAGGCGGCTAGAACCATGTGTTCGATTATGCTGCTCTACTTGTCTCCACAAATCGACTCTTCTTACCGCTTCTCATCAGGTAAAATAATGCACTTCGGGATTGTCACAGCTCATACCCTGCGATGTACTACTATTCAGGTGCAGTATTAACGTTGTTATTCATTCAAATAAACTATTGCATGTTTTTTTAAGCAACAGTTGTAAGCAACTGTGTCACTGCAAGCACAAATTGTTTGATCACTAAAACCCACTCAATTGAAATACAGAGCAAGTACCTAATACCAACACATGTAGGCCCAGTATTTGCATTGCGTGCCTCCAATCAGGCAGTACTGAATCAGCGGTGAATCGAGCGTGATTAGATTACGTCACAGTAGTGGCTGCTGCTTGGTAATTTTGGAGATTGATGTGTTATGACGTCACCAGAGAGGGTGCAAAAATTAGTTTACTCAATTGGGATGTTGCCTAAGTTTGAATATGCCGCTATTTTTCACAAATTCGGAAAATATATGCAAATTTTACCCATAAAAACAATTCAAACTTAAAATAAATAGAATATTGTTGAAGTTGTACAGTATTGAAAATTTAAAAAATGGTCAAATATTTTTCAAAATTTATCATAAATGTTAATGATATTGGATTGCTGACATCAATTAAAACAACTATTATTATGACAACTATTACTAAAAACATACTTAATACATAGTTATTATTAATTTTGTCAGTACGCCCATACATTTCTTAGTAATATGGGAACATGTGACGTCACCTGTTCCGTAGATTTTCTATGGAGCGTTTTTGGACGTTGCGCCGCAACATATCAAACAAACCGCTATATCTGTGAAACTATTGATCTAAGACATACTATTTCTTTTGCAATATTTCTTTATGAGTTATAAAATTCTTATTTATGGAATAAAAAAAAAAGTTGTCAACTACCCTATTCAACGAGAATCTACAGGAGTTATCATGATATTCTTTTTGTACTGCCTAATTCGACAAAACTAATTTTATTAGAGCTGCAAGGAAATCAAATAGAAATGAACCTGATAGCTTAAATTAACAGATGTTTAGTTGTTGTAATAAATTGTTTAACTTAAATTATGCTTTCCATTGATGTGAGGGTATCCTTGCTAGTGAACGGTTACACCAAATGGGTCACTGTAGTGGAGCCATTTGCCGGTCAACTAAAGAATGTTGCCTGATGATGACTGTCAAAGTGGACACAAAGTCCGAAATCCAGTTAATAGTTTTTACCAGTAGTACACAGGCACACACAGGTATTCATTATGTGATGGATTATGATTACTAACATAATTTTAAGTTGTAACAATTACGAATAAAGAAAGAAAACGATGAAAAAATCCGTCTGGCCGGACCCTAGGAGACGCGGGTTCGATTCCCGTCTGGAGCATATGATTTTTTCATTGCTTTCTTTCCTTATTCGTAATTGTTACAATAAAGTATGCGTTATAAACGCACAAAATCTATCATAAAATGTTATATTTTTAGGTTCTCGATGTTACCTACTAACAAAATTTGGATCAAATGTTAGCTGAAGTGAATTTATAATTATTGTTATTGTTATGAGTAACTTTAACTTTAAAAGAAATTTATTTGTGATTGCAGCTTCATTGTTTTGTTTATGGAATACTAACTATAATACATCACGTACAAAGAAATTTAGTAGATTTTTTTTTCTTTGTCGAACTTCCAGAACTTGGAATTCTTTGCCAGCACATGTGTTCCCTCTTTCCTATAACATGGGTTCCTTCAAAAGAGGCGTGAAAAAGCACCCTGGAATTTTCCGTGGCCAGGCCGTAAGGTGCTACGAGTGCTAGGCTACGAAAACCGCTTACTGTCATAAAAAACAATTCGTGAATCTTCCTTTTAATCTCAAATGAAGAAATATCGTGAAATCAACTATTCGAATAAACCATAATAAGAAAGACAGCTTAGTACAATACTTAATAACTAAAATAAGTACTAACTGAAGTTATTAAAATTACGGCGTAAGACGCGCTCTCAAAATGCAGCTTCCGATGCTACAAGTCTACAAAACAACGTTTCTGAAACTTGAGTAACAATCATAAAATGCTAATTACAGCATTCACAATATCAGCCTTGTAAGACGAGCAAACTGCAGATCCGAATGCAACAAGTCAAATAGTTTGGAACCAAACCTCTCCTGTTTTGCATTCGAAATTTCTAATGTAGGGGCGATCGTATTTTATGAACATGCTGTGTTCCAGGTACGTATTTTTCTCGATAAGCAGCTTTAGGTGCGACGAGTTTGAAAAATGTGAATATAGAACTGCTATTTCTGGAGCACTTAACTGATATTTTATGGAAGGTAATCTCTGCTGAGGTTTTTGAGGTATTTCAACAGAAATAGTATTTTTACGGTTGTAAAGGTAGCAAAATGAAACACCCTGAAATAAGAAAAACGCACTTTACAGTATGTTACAAAAGTCCGAAGTAAAATTTTGGGGGGTGGTTGTGTTACTCGTCAAGAGTTACCACTGAAAGGTAACCTTTCTGGCCACTTTTATTGTATATTAAATTAATAAAAGCAATGCCACACCTGCTCGTGACAACCCTAAAATGAGCACTATCGCGTACCATACGACATACAATATGGTATGTATGTCGTATGGTACGCGATACAATATGATATACTACAGTTATACCACAAAAACAAACACAAACCCCGCACACATTCAACGATATCGACTCCCCGCTACCCCAGAATTCCAAATTTAATTTCAGAAACACCCGCAGAATATGCGGTATCGTTCAATTTCTCACTTTTAGATGAGACTTTCTTTGCGTAAAAATATAACATTATTGTAAGCGATTTTTGTAAAAATGTAAAAGAAATAAGATACAAAGGTTCACTCAAAATAAGAGACCTTATTATACCTACCTGGTAAACCGCGCGCAGGGTATCGGCTATCGTCCCAAAAGCACATACATAGGCTATACCCTTTTTCAGGATTTAGTCTACCTCCATGGCATATTTCATTAAAATCTTTGGAGCTTGGAGTGAAAACGTAACAGACAGATGTACAGAGATTCCTTCGCATTTATAATTAGTATGGGGTCTCGTGGTCATAATGATCTTCGCCTCCTTTACCCAGGATCGCCATGGCGGGAGTAATATCTTTGGTGTTCCAAACTGTTACTGATAGGCGAGTTGTATGGTTGTTTGCCAGTCTTATTACATGAAAAACTTTTTTTTTTATCAAAGTAAGCAACTTTAATGATTCATCTGCTTCCCAATGTAACTTCTTCTCTTCACTAGTATTCCTCTTATTTGTTTAACAGGTGTGTTAATGAGGTTAAACTACATTATCATGACCTGCCACCTATGAAGGAAAATCTTAACATACGCAACATCGATGGTTTTTAATTTATCAATGTTTCTTTAATTAAAAACTTCACGCGCGCGTGTCCTTGTTTCTGATGTCTGTTTTTAATTTGATTATTCCAACATTGTTAGTCTAATTTTATTTTGTACAAAATTGTTCTTTGACCTTCAGCGCTCACATTCACAAATTCATTTATCGCATTAATTTAATTTTGTTCTTAGTAATGTGTAATAAACGTTTGAAAAGAATTTCTTTCATCTCATGATTTAGGTTAATTAAATTCTATTTTTAATTTAATTCTATTAAATTCGTCTTCTAGAAGTCTATAATACGTAATTCGACTAAACTTAGTATTTTTTTCATTTTAATGAATATATTAATTAACATTTCGGAGTAATTTTTATTTCAAACTCTCCCTTAATTTTCATTTCAATTTATTTCAAATTACTGATGAACACGAATCATAGTAGCGTATCATAACGACCAGCATATATACGTACTATTGCTGGGCACAGGCCTTGCTACATGAAAGAAACACATGAGGAATTCGGGTCATAACACTACGCTGGCCCAACCGGGACCAACGGCGTAACGTGCCTTCCGAAGCACGGAGGAAGGAGCTCGAGATTAAAAAATTTGGTTGACCCATTCTCCAAATATCTGATAGCCTATTCAAAACCATTTCACGGGCGTGACCTAGGAAAAAAAGTCGTCCATATTCTTTTTTTGTCATTGTGCCAACCATCTCTTGCTCCATGATATATTTGCATTTTTCCCAATTTAAAAGCAATCATCTTTACACTTTTTTATTACTTAACTACTGACGGGAAAGATCGGTCTGGGCTTGAGTAACTGAAGTATTTCACACAATTGTCGATCCTCGACTTGCTCAGGGTGGGTAATGGCTTTGTGAAACTAGCAGCTAAAACTAATTTCTCACAATGATTCGGCTTAGGTAAGAGGCCTATCATCATTTTGGGAAAGATCAAAAGCTCTTGCTTTGGCACCTATTTTGTCTTTATTCTTTCCCAAAACGTACAGTATCTCTAGTCCCTATTTCCTTACTTCTGTCATGATCGCATGTTCTTTCATTTGACAAACTTACATTTTAGTAAGCTCTTTGCGAGTTGAGTTAAAAACAACTCGCAATATTTTTAACCCCCGACGAAAAAGGAGGGGTATAAGTTTGACGTGTCTCTCTGTATATCTGTGTGTCTGTCTGTGGCATCGTAGCTCCTAAACGAATGGACCGATTTTGATTTGTTTTTTGTTTTTGTTTAAAAGCTGACGTGATTAGGATGGTTCTTATGTACAATTTATGAAGATCAGTTCAGGCGTTTGATCACTATCAGCTCTTTATGTCTACATGATAAAAAGATTTTACTAACTTTTATAGATCCAATTGATTTGAAATTTGGTCTACTGTCACTTCAGTGACACTCCCATGACATACTAACCTTGAGCTGATCCTGTACAATCCCCAACATCTTAAGACTGCGGGATGCTTAATTCTTGAGAAACTTACAGCAGATAAGTGTTTTGGCTCATAAGAATAATCTCAATCAGATGGTGTTAGATAGATGATTAATGAGGGGGTTAACTGAAAATGTTTAATTTCATATTTTTATTTTTATAGTTCAGTTTTCTCCTGCAATACACCTTGAATACGAACTACAGTTCAAAATAATTTTCTTAAATCGTTATTATTTTACTCTATCACCGCTTCGACGAATACTTTAGAGAAGAAACGGCGTAAATAATTGTTTAATTTCTTATATCTTTTGGAAGCTTATTGTTGTAGAAGCGTATATTTTGCCCCATAAAGCATTATTTGTTCTGCGGAGACGAGTAGAGTATACATGAAGATAATGCTTCTTCCATTATTAACATTATGAATATCGCATTTTTCATAAAATTGAGTAACATTATTGCGTACATATATTACATTTTCAAATTGCGATGGTTCGAACGAAATGTTCGACGAGAAACCGGATTTTTCCTATAAATTTTCCAGATACCATATTCAATTGTTTTCCTGAAAAACTTTTTGTCAAACAGAAATTCAAATAGAGCTGGAACGTATGTTTTCTACTTGATAAAGCGCGTTTTAAAATTAACTCAATAAATATATTTCCGAATACGAATGAATAATGTTTCGAAGAACGTAGCATGGAACACTGTGTTCGTACGCGGAATATGAATATTGCCGAGCATGTTATTATATCAAAGTCAGGTTATTAGGAATTACATTAAAGAGAGCCATTCTGTTTTGTAGCTAAAGCGAAATATTTACAGCGTAATGTTCATTATTTTGTTCTTTCATAAAGCGGTCTGCGAGTGTACTTTTGATAAATTTTATCATATAATGAGTAGCAAACATGTTAATTAATTCAATTTTGTTATCCACAATAGCTTTTAAAAACAAAGAGTTAAACGCTGTAGATCGTAGTACAATTTGTATTCATCATACATATTAGTGTTCAGTGTTTCTCTTCGTGTATTTCTCCCATGTAGGAAGGCCTAGCCCAGCAGTGAGACGTATACTTATAAGCTGGTGATAATGATGATTATACATACTAATTATTATCTGGGTTTACTTAAGTAATTTATAATTACATGGGTAGTTTTTCCTAAACTTGATTTATTTTATTTGAAATCTAATTTTAGTAAAGTTACGTTTTAATCATTTAAAAATAGGTTTACCAATGAGCAAAGTTAATTAATCTGTACACAGATGTTTTTTGATCACTTAGCTACTCATCTCTATGACTGTTCGGTCCTGAGCGCCATAATTATTGACTTAAGTTCCTCGCTGCCTTCAGGAGTTCAGATGTCACATTGTCTTCACGGGGGCCTTCCCATTGACAAGCTGTTTGAGAGCCCTTCCAACTTTGTCTTCATCTACATCTGGGAGATCTTTTGTGCTAAAAAATAGTAAAATCTATGTGAATATAAAGGTTGTTTCTAACTGAACGAAAAGAACATTTACTACTGATTCCAGATGGAGGAGCTCGGTGGCGTAGTGGTTTGAGCGCTCTGGTTTCGATTACGAAAACAAAGCAACTTTCGCCATGGTCGGTCCCGGGATGGGTCAATAAAATTTATAATCTCGAGCTCCTCCGTGGTTCGGAAGGCACGTTAAGCCGTTGGTCCCGGTTGCTACTGCAACCGCTTTAACCCACCAACCCGCATTGGGCCAGCGTGGTGGTGTTATGGCCCAATCTCCTCATGTGTTTCTCCCATGTAGGAAGGTCTGTGCCCAGCAGTGGGATGTATATAGGCTGATGATGATGATGATTTCAGATGAAGATTGAAGGTCCAAGAGTCCTAGACCAATTTCTAGCAACTTTTTCATTTTTTATCTTGTAACATAAAAACCAGTCCCTTGGCTATGGTTTCTTTTGCTATCTCCATTTTGGGTTTTGTTAAACCGCAGGGGATCTTAATTGAAACCTTTGTTATATCTAACTAAGTGTAACCCTCGTTGGTAAATCAAATTAGATTGAAACATGGAAGCTTAAATTTTAATAACGTAACTGAATTAGTGTGCTACTCACAATCTCATTTTGTGTCGTAAATTGTGTAAATTTGCATAAAGTATATGCAATTTTACTTGATTGAATCTGCTTGATAAAACTCAAACACGAACTAATGAACAGCCAACTTACAAACCAGTAGGTCTAGAACAATGATATTTTGCACAGAATTTCCTTATATGTGTACTGATATGAGTTTTATTTCGTAAGACACTTTTCAAGTGTTATTTTTTTATTTCATACATAATAGTATGGCAATAGTTGATAAATATTGCACAAGCAATAGTAAATCTGCAATCAACAGTTTGTTAGATATAGCGATTTGTTTGAGGTGTGCTTACAAGTTGACAAAAAACGCTCCACAGAAAATGTTGCGGAATAGTGACGTCACATCTTTCTAATAGTCACCGAATATGTATGGGCGCGTGGAGAAAAATAATGATGTCTTATGGCATTTTTTTTAAATTTCTAAGATCTTCTATTAAATTTTTCCGAACAAAAAAATATTCTTTGCAAAGTATTTGAGTTATAATAACACAAATTTAGAAACCAACATTTTTACTTGTAGAAAACACCCCTATTCTATTTAGGAGGATGGATACTATAAAAATGGTATTTTAAAAGCCGAAACAAATACAATCCTTAAAATGTTATGCCTTAAAAGAAAAAGGGAAATAATATTTAGCTTAAAATCTCCAATCCCTTCTGCACCTCTCCGGCTGAACAACCATCATAAATGCTAATATCTACGTAAAGCTTTCAAGATTTCAGACGCTTTTTTGCGTAAAAGCTTGAACATGTTATATTGTATATACTGGTTCGTAAGTAATATCGTGTATATAACAAATGGAATATTAGCAAAAGACTTGTTATTATATCGAGATATGTTCCATTAGCTATACATATGAGTGGAGCAATAAAACCCATTGCGAAAATTGATAATATGTGAAGATTTGTATTGTATTTTTTAAGGAAGGTAAGGATTTTGAGAAATAAGATACATTAACAACTACCCTGTCCTAGTAGTTAGACCTAGCAGTAACGTAACTGCTAGAACCTTAAGGCTTCAAAAATATGTATAAAACACCTTATTGCTACTACAGTGGAGTTCATTTTGCCTACAATTTTCGAAGCACGGAATCCGATGACGACAGTATAGTGCATTGTGTTTTTTCCAGGGAATCAACACTTCGTCAATTCTGCTCTAGTTTAGCTGTCATTGCTCTAACTGAATTGATAAAAGCAACTCTATCCTTTTCATCTATGTGATTATTATCTAATTCAATATGTTTTTAGAGAATAGGTCTGGCTTCAACTGTTTTATTATAATTTGGATCAAGATTCCATTTCACCGCGGCATATCTGTGAATCATTTCACAAACTTTTGCTTGTACAAATTTGCCCTCGAATCGAGGTTGCTTTAGATTAAGGTAAGATTTTCTTCACGCTGAATAACATTGAGGGGTCTCATAAAATCTGTTTATTTGCTTTATTTGAAAAGGGTCGGGTTGGAGTGTAAGGAACCTTCAGTTAATATCTTCAAAGGGATGACAGGGGCTGTAAACAAACAGACGGAGCGTTCATGCCAAGGTAGCTTTTTTCACGTGTCAGATATACTGACAAGCTGGAGTAATACATCTCTAAAGTGATATACAAAAGAACTTACATTGATCTTTGAAGAATTTAAAAAAAAGCATATGAATCTGATTTAAGAATACATTTTCGTTATCTAGCTGCACCCGGAATGCTTTGCAATGCCCGTAAACCGAAAACTGTTTGGTTTTATAATCCAGAAACTTTGGCGGCCGTAAGTAGAACAGCGTTTTTACCTCATTCGGATGGATAGTTTAGGAACACATTGAGTACAATCAAATATTTATTTTTACATATTAAGATTATTCTAAATAACGGGAAAACCATACCATAGCGGGAAAATTTGGAAATGGGCGGTAATTTTATTTTTCTATATGTATCAGAATGAAAACTTGCAGTGGCTTAATAATAAACTAACTAATACACAATGAGCTATGAAGACAATAAAAAAACTAAAGGCCTTTCGTTAGTCTTCTCATAAATCCCAGCTTCATAATGTTAATCTCATTTGGGTTTTGGGTGCAGTTGTACCGATTCGTCATTTCTCAAAACAACATTTTAAAGATCGCATAATAATATTTTAAGAATCTTAAGATGCTTTTTTTATACGACAATTAAATATCAAAGCTTTAAAACTCGGCAATTTGTATTTAATTTGAGTATGTATTTTGCCCAATTTTTAAAATAGTTTTTTCTTTACAGAATATCTCATCGGTAGAACCTGCTTTGTGTTATCGATTTTCCTTAGTGAGTAAGAGTACTTTAGTTGTTTGCGTTAAGTTTATGACTAATAAATAAAGATAATAATGTATTCCAATTTGATTATAGTTTTTTTTTCTAGGGAGTTAGCCACGTGCGAGTGACTTTCGTATAAAGGCTTATCATTAAGCAAATTCGTATAAAGAACAACAAAACACGAACAAAACATATTTTCCTAATCTCGTCTGCAGAATACAGCCAATGAAAATATTATCCTTAGAAAACCACAGCCCCAGGTGGGATAATTGAAACAAACCCTCGTACAATTTTCACAGCCTTCTGATTGATAAGCGTAACACAAACAAGAAACTTTTCCAATTTAACGTTTCTTACTATCAGATTAAGGTCTAGTTCGTCCTGATTATTTTAAGTTCGCTAGAAGCGAATACTTGATTTTATAGGTCGGCTGCTACTACAGTGTTACTTTTAATAACACTAAAGGATTAATTTAAACGCTTTATTTTGTGAGCAGAAAATACAAAGCGTACTTTTTACATGCGTGTAATTTTAGTAACAATTTAACGCAGAAAAAGAATATAAAATGATTTTGTGACATCAGCTGGCACGTGAACTATGATATAGCTGTGTCAGGCTAACTCACGCGTGATGTCACATGTAATTACTATTAAGGGCGCTCGCCCACGGCGACTTTTTGCAATTCGCGTTTGCGTATCGCTACTTACGCGTGTTACTCGCATTTGCAACGCGCTACAGTAGCGATGCCAACGCACTTCCAACGCGCTACTGCATCGCGACTGAATCTATGCAAACGCGCGACCGTGTCGGACGACATCGGGGAGAAAACGGAGGGAGGGTGGCGCGTGGAGGGAGGGCGAACTAAGCATCAGTGCAACACAAACAGGTCGAGAGTGCAGTCGTCCGACACATGCGCAAAATAGAGTCGTTCGACACTGAAACAGTATCGCGTTTGCACTGCGACTGAATCTGAGCGCCCCGTGGGCGAGGGCACACAGCTAGCAACCGCTTCGCGACTGTATCGATGCAGACGCGCGACAGTATCGCTACAGCATCGCTACAAAAAGTCGCCGTGGGCGAGCGCCCTAAAGCTTGCTTTTCTGTAATGCTAAGAAATACGAAAGACACTTGAAGGATCAAAAATGCCTTATTAATTCTTTGCTTCTCGATATATTTTTATTTGTTTCAGAGCACTACTTCCATCTATATGTATATTGATATAGATGAGAGAGCCCTTGTTCAGTTCCTGGGCATTGAACATTGGTCTCCCTCTCAGCTAGCACAAAGAGAATCTTTCAGAACACGATTTTGTACAAAATTACCCCGCATTTGGCATTTATCCCTTAAATGTATATCTAACAACCTGCTTGAATTCAATGCTCAGAAAACACAGGTGTGCGTATTTCCTTACCTTTCCCTCTCTTCAGGGCACTACTCTTATGGCACGGGGGCTCATAAACTTGATCTGTCTTTGAAGTCATCAATTCTCTGTCTCCACCTCAACATCAAGCAGCAAGAAGTTAAGTAACTCGTTTCTTTGTCGTACTTCCAAAACTTGGAATACATTTTATGATGAGTTCCAGCCGGCAAGGTGGAGACGGCTAGAATAGTGAAGTTCAAGCTGCACTAGCTGTCTTCGCATATGGACCATTCTTACCGTTTCACATCAGGTGAGGATAAGTCATTTGCCGTGCTTTGTATAAAAAAAACCACTCAGCTCTTTTTATTTGAACCACGGTGACAATAATGTCTTAGCAACATATTACTTTACTTAGGTATTTATAAAATAAGTCACCATAAGTCATCAAGCTTACTGAGGAAAATTAGCTTATATAATTATAAGATTAAACGAACTTACCTTAAGTGAAGTTCTATCTTAATTATACGAAGCTCCTTGTCCGAGAGGGTTTAACGTGTAGTAACGCTGATTGTACCAGCGCCGATCACAATTTTCAAAGCTATAAAAAAAAATTGTTTCTCTCATATGGTAACACTAAATGTATGTCATTACGTTCGAAGATTATTTTTGGAACAACCCTACAATTGGGATAATACTTGTATTAGTGGGCGGGTTTTGGGACTGCCCTCTCGGACAAGGAGCTTCGTATAATTAAGATAGAACTTCACTTAAGGTAAGTTCGTTTAATCTTATAATTATACTCTCTCCTTGTCCGAGAGGGTTTAACGTATAGATGTTAGAAGATGGGGTTGTGAAAAAATAGAATTTAGATATCTATATTATATTAGTATAGATGTTTAGTCCAACACCTTACTAATTAATTTACAAAATAATTAGATCTTTATACAAAACCCTATAAAAAAATAAAAAACACAATTGTTATTTTAACTATTGCTTAAAATTTTTAGCAATGCCGAATGGGACATTTATATGCTTATTGCAGGAAATGTTTCAGAATAGACTGAATTTTGTATGTAAACACTCCTGTTGGCTTTTTGACTCAATCAATATTTAAACCAAATCGGCTTGCGGTCGACACCGAAGCATATCTTGTGATAAGAGTAGAGAAGACAGTCAAAACCACTAATACTCATTTCCTGCAACATTAGTTTGATCCAAATGAATTTTAGATTGAATTGATGAAATCTTGTTTTTTATAATTGTTTCTATTGATTTATTTATGATATAAGTGTATTCATAAAGTACTTGTCTTATTATGATTTAATGAAAGTGACAAGATAGGATACATTTCTATCCTCATTTAAAAATATTTTTAGATACAATATGGCTGTAAAGTACCTAGTTACATAGGTTTTTATTATTTCGATAGTGGTTACTACTGATTGTCACTTTTAAATGATTTTACTTGATGTTTAATGAAGTCTTTCTGCTTTCAAGTCATGAATTGTAATAAATCAGTTGATGAGGTCCTTTAATAACATTTTTGATTTATCATTGCCTTATTATTGCATTAAATATTTTTAATACCAGTTCTGGATTCCAAATCATATATGTATGTCAGTAAACTGAAGAGGCTCCTTCGATTAAAATGTTTTTTATCTTTAAATCAATTCAATTTTAGGTCATTGTAATGTTGACCTGGTATTATTCATTTTATATAGTTTAGGTACCATATAAGTAATGATATTGTTTTTACAAAACATTGACTTAGGCATTTTTATTTGTTATATAAAGCACAATGCTCTACTATACCTACAGGTGTTATGATATTGAAATTTAGAGCTAATATATATATATGTAGGTAGGTATTTACCATGATCAGGTTGATTATTGATGTATTATATTTTAATTATTTGACTTTTATTTTAGTACATACAAAAAACTTTTGCTGGCATGTCATGGACATATTATTATTTTGTCCCAATATTTCACTTCTTATTGATGAAATTTAGTGTGAAATTTTTTATTTCATAATTGCAGAAAGGCCACTACTCGATACCTATGTGCATGATTATTCATTATGCCTGCATGCGCACCATATGTACAGGATAAATAACTATGATGCTTATATTATGTATAGGTACATTGTACCAAATGGCCATTATATTTCTAATAATAAATCATATTGTCATTTTTCAACATTAACAATTGACAATACTGCAATTCCTTGTTTTTATACTTGACCGATAGTTGATTTGCAGCTAGGATAAGCTGGATATAAATTTAATAACATAAATCATTGATTTAAGCTCAGTATCTAAAAAAGAACTAAAAATAAAAAACCTTGTGTGAATTGCACCCGGTAGTAGGTACTTCATATGGACACTTTTATATATTAAGTACATAGCAATAAATCAATTTCTCGTATTGTGTCAAGCAAGATGACTTTTTATAAAAATAGCACAAATAAAATTTGTAAAAATTCAATCGGTACTATCATTAAGTAAAACAATGTCTAATATTTATTATTGTTGTGGGGATTCAATCTATGCCCCCCCCCCCCCCCCCCCTCGCTTTTCATGTATCGAACAACTGTGGTATTATGTACTCTCGATAATGTTTCTTATTTTATCATAACAATTATTTTTACTCATAAAATATAGTTGTTAATTCTGAGTAGTTATTATACCTAATGGTCTTTTTATTAAGACCCATTTCCATTTCTAATAGACAAGTTTATTTCAACAGTTATTAATTTCAACTTAGCTATTTTATATAATTCTGTACAAGTAGAATTGTGAAAATACTCTTAATTTTCAAGATCTTTTAAAAATATAGGGCATCATTTATATCACTTTATTAGGTCTGTATTGTAAGAAAATATTGCAATGGAATTTAAATAATGATTAGTTATAATAATCATTTCTTATTTTCTCTGTCTTATCTCATTTATTCATTTCATGAAATCTGTGCAATGAGGTACTTCATAAGGTGACATTTCAATGAAAAAAAATCCCATCATTTTATTACAATTGGGTTACTAGTTTATCTGTGTAACTGTAATTTTTTTTCTAAAGTAATGTTTTTATTTGGAATTATTAAAGCAATATCTGAAAGCTTGTTTCTGAATCTTCTGGTGGTTTTGTTGATTAAATAAAGTAGGAAAGTTATGGTATTTGCTGTGTGTAACTGGTTGTTGCAACCAATGATCTGTTGGTCATGGTCACTGAAGGTTTATAAATTTTCTTTATGTTTGAACAGCTGTTTGATTTTTGAATACACTGTGTAGCTTTAACCTGTCAAGCATGAGATTCCAGACACAATTGATTTTTCAATTATCATAGCCACCCGGAGGTATATATCGCGGCTTGACAGATAGTATAATCTTATTAAGTATTTATCAATGGCTGATCATTCATACAGTGATAGCAATTTTTCAGGTCATTGAATATCATTTCGGTATGCTAGAGGGTAAAGTTTTGATGAACCATAAAAGCATTGTGTAGCTAAATTTTATAGCACTTCCTCAGGCTATTGATAAACATTTATATAACTTACAGCAATTTTCAGGTTATAGAATAACATTTATTTAGGTTATAGAATAACATAATATATATCTTGATGTTAAAATTATTAATTAAATGCGGCAGCATTATCTAGCCCCCATGTGACAAACATTGGCCCAAGTTAATAAGTAAACTTTACCGGTACTTTATTGTAGAATTATTTGTCAGTCAGTCCGCAAGGTGATGGGGCTTGTTCTGATTATTAAATTACATGTACAGCTACTTTATGTTCATCATCACTAGCCTATATACGTCCCACTGCTGGGCACAGGCCTTCCTACATGGGAGAAACACATGAGGAGTTTGGGCCATAACACCACCACGCTGGCCCAATGCGGGTTGGTACTTTATGTTACATATTTTAAATATGATTAATGGCTATTTTAACATTTTTGTAGCTATCACAATTATTCATATTGAGTAATCTCTCTGCCTTATAGTTGTCTGGTAGAGATCGCTTCTAGCAATAAGATTGCCTTTTTGGCATATTGTGTTTGTTTTATCTCTGTACCTTTGTATATCTACTTGATGGAAGTTAGTAGAAGTTTCTATTTCAGTGCAAGGGTCTAGCCATAGTAGCTAGACCTGTTCAAGTGATTGCCTTTAAATCTACTTTATGGTATTAGTTATACTGTTTCTTTCCGTGTATATTGCATTTCATTTGCAGTGTATATCTCTAGTGTGATAATGCTTGTTCAGCTAAATAGTTGGTTGTCTAACCGCAGTGTGATAGTAGTTTTAAAGAAGATTACAGGTATTGTCTAACTGCAATGTGATAGCACTTGCCCAGGTTATCAATAAATTCATTTCTTCTTCACTGCAGAAGTTTTAAAACAAGAGTACGGGCATTGTCTTAACACAATGTAATAGCGTTTGCCCAGGTTATCTATTAGCATTCATTTCTTTTTCATTTAAATTAGAGCATTGTCTAACCGCAATGTGATAGCGCTTGCTCAGGCAAGTAATGTGATAATCATTTTCATTTCACTGTGTTGTTTAACCTCAATGTGATAGCAAATGCTTAGGTAAATAGTGTGATAACCTTTTCCATTTAATTTCATACCAATTTGAGCGTTGTCTAACCGCAATGTGATAGCGCTTGCTCTGGTAAATATTGTGATAACCTTTTTCATATAATTTCATACCCATTTGAGCGTTGTCTAACCGCAATGTGATAGCTCTTGCTCGGGTAAATATTGTGATAACCTTTTTCATATAATTTCATACCATTTAGAGCGTTGTCTAACCGCAATGTGATAGCGCATGCTCTGGTAAATAATGTGATAACCTTTTTTATTTAATTTCATATCAATTAGAGCGTTGTCTAACCGCAATGTGATAGCGCATACTCAGATAAATGTTATAATCTATTTCATGTAATTTCATACCATTTAGAGCGTTGTCTAACCGCAATGTGATAGCGCATGCTCCGGTAAATAATGTGGTAACCATTATATGTACTTGACGGTAGAAGTTTTAAATTAAGGCATAATCTTACTGTTCATTCACCTATTAATGAAGGCACTTAATATGAGTCTTCTGTTTCCTGCCTTGAGTAGGTATTTCTCATCATAAAAATTTACTTCTTGTAATTTCCTCTCTAAACCCTATATGCCAGACATAATTTTAATTGTCTTTGTTATGTTATAATTGTCACTTAAGACATCTGGGTGTTAAAGATTTAGGTAATAGATAGGTATATGACACTTGTAGTTACCACAGAACAGTTAAAGTTATCCAAAAAGTCATATTATTTTCACTTTTTGTAATCTTCTTTCTGTCCAAAGTAGGTGATTTACTTACTCCTTTTCTTTTTCCCTTTTATTTCGAAAAATCTAATTAGAAACACTAATAAAACACTGCATAAGCACTTTAAATAGGTATACATTTTTGTCTATCGCTCAAAATGAGCTATTATTGATGTTTTTAATATTTTACATGCCATTGGCAAATATTGGCAATACAAGAAAAAATAGTGTGTAAATTGATAAAACCTATAAAATATCGGAAATCATAAGCCTTGTAAAAATTCTTACAATAATATCTGGAGGGTTATATTGCTAGGTAATTAGTTTAGCTAGATTTTCTAGATTTTAGTAGTATTATTTTGATATTTTTAGGTTATGTCATAATATTCTAACAGATTAATTCTCTGACGTTTCATATTACCAGTTATCCGGTGAGAATTATTTCTCACCGGATAACGTAACGATAATGTAATATTAAATACATACCTTCAATCTCCAAATAATATTAACGTTTTCACAACAAACCTTGACCTTGTTTGCTAACGGAATACCTGACCGTGTTTGGGAATAAAATACTGCATCGATATCCTGTTATTAGTGAACACATAATAACACTAGATTAATAATTCTTTAAAATTTGATCACAGATCGTACTTTTTATTGGTTTAAATTGTTAAATTAATAATTTTAATGAGAGAACCAAGTGACAGCGCTGTGCACAAAAAACGTAATGACATACATTTAGTGTTACCATATGAAAGAAACAATTATTTTTTTTATAGCTTTGAAAATTGTGATCGGCGCTGGTACAATTAGCGTTACTACACGTTAAACCCTCTCGGACAAGGAGAGAGTATAATAAAGTACTTTACAGTTCATATATTGGGATGGAGTGTAGTGTGGGTATATTTATGTGTGTGCTGTTTCAAATAAGGAAACTCTTATCAATGATGTCTCCACCGATGCATAACAGAAAAACCAACTTGAAACCTCCAATTGACCTGACAACAGAGAAAAGACTCAGCTGACAGAGGTCCATTCTGGCGATGAAAATATAAGTATTATCGACTAGTTCGTGACACGTATTGTTTGGACGTGAAATCTGAGAGGTTTTTGTGTAGTAAATCCACCGGATTAACACAGTTTAAAGAGGGATTGCCCCGCTCAGTGCGACCCACATAGCGGCTGCCGACTGACACATTTCAAAAGTGATTTTTCATTCATATTTTTCGGCAGAATATTCTGTGGGTAAACAATTTCAATGGATAGGGAAATTTATGGACTCCCCGGGCTTGCTTTGTTTGATATTCACTTTAAATTTTCATTCTGCTACTAGTTACCCATTCAGATTCTCAGCTAACGAATAGGGTTAGATTAATGGATACCAACATTCAACAACTAGCAACCACTATCGAATTTGGCCGGAAATAAGTTTTAGGATTGTCGTTTGTTTTTCACAGTATAGCACAAGTGGCTGATGTAGTAGGTAATAATATTGATAGTAAAGAAAGGAGCAATGAAATTAATTAACAATTTAGGGATAAGTCCCTACTTCGCCCTTAGTTTAGCCCTTAGTTCTCCAACTCCGAACGAAGCCGTTTATAACATGATAAAAAATGATAAAGAGACATTCTCGAGAGGGCTCACTCTCGTATTGAACATGGGCTTTCCTCCAAGCCGTGAAAGTGAAAATAAAGGAAAAAAGAAAAGGAAGAAAGTAGAAAAAAAAGACCATAAAAAGATTATCAACTATCCTTTTATATCATAATGTTACACGGCCTCGATCAAAATTAACGCGATGTCAGGATTACTCCACTCACCCTCAACTAAATATCTTTTTCAGCAGCTTTCTAGGCCGAAGAGCTTCTAGAGGGTTGAAACCGAGAGAGAGAGAGAGAGAGAATCTTACCAATGATAATAACAGTTTTTAACAGCGCATAAGATTCCATGTAGATACTGAACTTCGTCTGCTATTAATTTTACCTTCGGTTTTTACAGTTGCACTAAGTAGGGTCAGATTATATAACGGTTCATAAAAGATTACGCAGGAATGACGCAATATATTTTATGATAAAAATATTCCCCGAAGTCTAGACTTTTTTGTTAGCTCTTCACGTCAATGTGAACATAAGAAAATGTTAGCAAAATCTTTATTTTCTTAGGTACAAAGTGACAGAGCAGAAGGCCGGTTCGGGTGGAGATGAATTACAATTTAAATTTAGTGAAGTCAATTTAAAGTTTGATAATAAGGAGAATAATATTTCTTTTTTTATACAAAGCACGGCAAATTACTCAACACCACCTGATGTGAAGCGGTAAGAAGAGTCCATATGCAAAAACAGCTAGTGCAGTTTGGACACCTCCATCTTCCCGGCCCAAAAGATTATTTTTGACGCCTCTTTTGTAGGAACCCATGATAAAGGAAGGAGGGAACACATGAGCTGGCAAAGAATTCCAAGTTTTGGAATTCTGACAAAGAAACGAGCACTGAACTACTGAACTAATTTTCTATAAATATCCTTACTAATATTATAAATGCGAAAGTGAGTATGTTTGTTTCTTTGTGACGCTTTCACGGCTAAACCACTAAACCTGTTTAGATTAAATTTGGTATGAAGATAATTTGAGATCCTGGGAAGAACAAAGGATACTTTTGGAGCGATAGGCGATATCCACGCGGGCGGAGCCTCTGGCAAAAGCTAGTATAAAAGAGCAGCCTAAACCGCTGGTCCTAGAGACTCGAAATTTAGACGGTGTTTTCTTTGTGATGTCTAGGTATCATTATCATTAGCATAAACTGCGTTAAGTCTTCGTCAGTTTTACTTGGGTGTGATGAATATTTATTTACTAACATTACACCTTACTTGTAGATATTAACTTGCAGACTCGATTCAAATTTTCCCACAATCGCTAAAGTCCACCTACTATTGAGTTCTCTTTAATGATGCGGTAAGTTGTATATAAAACTACGTGTCGCGTCGTTGTAAAATAACTTCTATTACTAGAGCGTAAGTTACAATGCTTTTGGACTTTATCAGCTCTGGACTATACCAGCTGTAGCTGAATGAGTATGTGACGTCACAACCTACAACGCGCATGATGTATGGTATTTTTTTTCGTTTATGGCGCGCGTCCAAATTGTTACGTATCTCTTTTACTAGACATCACGTGAACTTTACGTGATAAAACACGTATTATAACAATTGTAGTGCAAAGTTCGGTAGTACGACCCAATGATGTTGATCCACGAAAAAATATATGTTTTCGCCTTTCGTGGTAATTGTTTCCCTACGTAAGACATTTTTACAGGATGGTCTATTTGGGAGAACGAATATCAAGTAACTTAATTAAGCCGCGATAACCATTAAAGAGAAGTAGAAAGAAAAGTATTGCAATAAACAGTTAATCTGAATTAAGAAAATAATCAACTGAGTCAATATTGAAATGTAACGCTAGTTGCACGATATTAGGGTGGTAAGCAACTATTAACAACAAAGCACCGGGGGAGGACGGAATTACTGCAAAGCTTCTGAAAGCGGGTGGTACACCGGTACCTAAAGTCCTTCAGAGGCTATTCAATTCCGTCATGCTCCCGAACATGCCGGTTTCCGTAAACGCTACAGTACCGTAGACCACGTCCATTCGCTGTGGCAGATTATACAGAAGACCGAGGAGTATAACCGGCCACTTTCTTTAGCGTTTATGGACTACTAGTAAGCCATCGATTCGATCGGAACGTGGGCCGTGCTTTAGTCCCTTCATAGGGGCTACATTGACTATCAGTATATCGAGGTGAAGATTGTACGAGAGCGCTACCATAATATGAATTGATTTGTTTTAATTTAATTCATTGATTATATTACTAACAAATTTTTAAGTTCTCATTGTTACTTACAAAATGTGGATCATTGTTATCTGAAATAAATGAATTATTATTATTACAAAGGTCTGTGTAAAAAATCAATAAATGAAACTTATCCAACTGCAGAGAGGGGTAAGACAGAGTGATGTGAAATCTCCGGAACTGTTTACCGCTGCATTGGAAGATGTTTTCAAATACTGGACTAGCCAGGACTCGGCATCAAAATCAACGGTGATTACATCACTCATGTTCGATTTGCCAATGATATAGTGATCATGGCAGAATCCCTGGAGGAATTAATCACAATGCTCGGTGACCTAAACAGAACTTCTCGACAGGTGGATCTAAGAATGAATATGGAAAAGAAAAAAATGTGTCTACTATCCATGTCGCACCTATACCAGTTACAACTCGGAGTTCTCTTCTCGAAGTTGTTGACTGGTAAATTTAACTCGGACAAATGGTCGAGATAGGTAAGTCCAGCGTCGAGAAAGAGGTAAATCGACGAATCCAACTCGGATGGGCAGCATTCGGGAAATAGCGTAAGACCTTCTCGTCCCAAATTACTCAGTGCCTCAAGTCGAAAGTCTTTGACCAGTATGTGTTGCCAGTGATGACAAAAGGCTGAGAAATGTGGTCGCTTTCTAAGAGCCTTCTCTACAAGTTTAAGTCACCCAACGAACTATGGAGTGAGCTATGTGAGTCGTCTCCTTACGAGATATTATTAAAAATGAGGAGAATTTAATTTAATTTATGTAGGAGAACTAATGTCACTGGCATGCTCATAGGATAAGCAAGTTGAAGTGGCACTGGGCAGCGCAAATAGCACTCAGAACGGATGGCCGATGGAGCGTTAAAGTTCTAGTATGGCGACCATGTACCGAAAAGCGCAAAGTAGGACAGCCTCCCACTGGATGGACAGATGACCTGGGTCGCGGGGAGTTGTTGGATGCAGACTGCGCAAAAACCGATCCATTTAGAAAACGACGACGGAGGACTTTGTTCAGCAGTAGATTTCATAGGCTGATATGATGATAGACACGAGTTAGTCACTTATGACAGCAGAGGAGGTCATTATTAACTGGTCGATCTTGTAATTTAAAACTGAACCAACGACACCAAGTTATGTTTTCTTTTCAATTTTAAAAAACAAAGGTGGAGTATTTTACCAGTGTTCTCATGTGTTTTATGAGCTGTCAATCAAAGTCATCAAATTCTATATTATTAGCGATTGCCTAAAATAAGTGATAAACATAGAAAGCCTTTGCCTGCATTCTTTATAAGATGCAGTAGCTGCCCCAGCAGAGTTTTATGATCTATCTCTGTTAATTTTACAAAAGCATTTACCAAGTTTAGAAGAGCTCCCAAAACAAATCTACGATTTTTCGAAACAGCTGCAACACTCAGCATTAATCGGATTTCGCCTCAAAACTGAACACAAACGAATCGACGGAGTCCGCCTCACGTCAAACAAAATACATTAAGCGAAGTCACAAAACAAACAGACACAAGAATGAACTGAATCACATTATGCTTACGGGGAAAAATGTGTAGGAAGTTGTTTATTTTAACTAAAAGCTATCGAACTAATCTGGAACAGTAGACATTGCTGCGTCGAAAGATTGATTTTTATAATGTTTTTCAAATATACTATATGAACTAAAAATTAACATCATTTTTAAGCCGCGTAGGACTCCCGGGAGTACAATATGACAATGTAACCTCTTACATTGTCATTTTAGGGGGGGGGGGGGGGGCACTTTAACGCATGGCTAGTTAAGCGTAGATAGTTATCGCCATCTATCGATATACCCTCAAAAATTGTAACACATAGTCGTGTAATCAACAATGCCACAGATGGCGCATTATGTCACCGTCGTGTTTTATCGACATGACGTTTCAATTGTGTGTTGCTTGTTGTCGAAACGATGCTTGTTTTTCTTTACCAGCGCGTCGAGATGCAGATTTTGTCCTCCTCCGCATTACTGAAATCTATCTGTAGTCTGTGATTATTTTAAAAGGACACCTATATCGCTATATCGAAATCGTAATATAGGTGTCCTTGACCTTAGAGCCAAAAACAAACAACAAACAAGAATTATTAAAAAAAAATACAAGTGAAAATATTAAATAATTCTTGTTTAATTGAAGTGTAAATTTAGACCTGGTTTTAAACTAAAGCTGTCTCTTGTTGTTTTGTTTATAAGGCACAAACATATATCATCAGTTTTAAAGTCGGTTTACAGATTTTTAATAACACCGAAATACTTTTAGAACTATAACGGGGTAATGTCGAAAGATGGACAGAACATTTTGGGGGTACGAAAATCTCCGAGTGCTACTTTCTGTTAAAAACTAATTGTGTCTAGAATGTGTGGTTTGACAGGTTATGACATTGATTTTTTACTCAAAGCACGAAAAGCTATTCCACATACCACCACCGGATAAGCGAAAGCAAGAGTCCATATTATTATGCGAAGACAGCTAGTCCAAAATGAACACACTGTTGACACTAAAATAACCAAAACTATTTCGATTTATAGATAGTCTTTATAGATTTTACGAAATTGATGTACAGTTAGGCATAGAACGTTATTTCTGAATTTACATCTATTACAATGAATTGTTTCTATAACAATGAATTAAGGTACAGGTTTTAAATTGCACAACCTAATCTCTGCAGATTAGCTTGAAGAAAAATAATTTTAGTTTAATAAATTGCTTTTAACCGCCTCTGTGGTTTATTGGTTGAGACCATCTACTTTAGATCTAGAAGTCCGGGGTTCAATTCCCGTGGAGCTAAAGTTTTGTAAGTCCGCCTGGCTAACTACTATCATCTTACTTAAGTCTGACTGTTAACAATACTGCCATAACATTATTGTTAACGGCATTATTATGTTGCGGCAGTTGGAGGTAAGATAGCCAGTTCCTCTGTGGTTGAAGAATCCGGGTGTTGCTTCCGTTTTTGGCCTCATTATCACCTTTAATCAGGTGACAAGCCAAGAGCTACTCTGTATAAAATATATAAAAATCATACTTTAATACGAAATGCCCATGCAGTTTGAAATGATGCTTCAGAAATAACAATTTTACATACAACATTGATACTATTTTTTATTAACCACAAAGGTGACAAAAAAAGCCCGCGGTGAGTAAAAAAACATGAGAAATGAGAATGCTACTTTGAAAGTCTAGGAGAAAAGTCCCTGAGTTTCCTTGCTCCCAACATAACGCTTTAAGCACCGCAGGAACACAACAATAATGGACAGCGATGAGGAATGTGATGTTTACTAATTTGTATTGTACTTGAAATAACAAATTAAAATTGAAGCTAGGTTGAAGACTAGCTGCGAAATGGATAAGTTTTCCCGTTGATAACACAACGCTTAGAGACATGATACACCAAATTGAAGTACATCTTCCTATAAATATGAAAAGAACTAGAAACGTAGCACTCCTACACACCAATTAAACATCGTAATGTTTATAAATTTCAAGTAAAGTCTAACGCAATGTTGGACTGACAGAAATTTGCCAATTTGTGGATTTCATACGTTCCAAAGACGAATTATTTAGCAGTATACTGAATGTGAACCTCGTTACAGATTTATTGTTGATATAGTTTAGAAATTCTGACTCGCAGACACTATCCACAGTTTATTTTAACTTTAGCCAGACTAGTCGGAGGTTAGACGAGCCAGTATTTTAGTTTGTCGTTCGCAGATCTTAAATTATGCCATCCGTGTATTTATAAACACTGACTAACGTCTCCCATTGTCTGTATCTGAGTGCTGCGCCTGTTTAATTATTTCACTGAACGATTCGTGCTATTGAAGGAATTTGTTTGCTCTTTTGAATTCTATTGGTTTTTTTACATATATCAAGACAGTTGGTAAGTTTTTTCATTTATACTTTAGTTGCTCACAAGACACTTAATTTTTTGTTTCGTCATACTTACGACTATGGTGAGGAAAATCTTGCATGCTCAGTATGTTACCTCGAAGTGTTCAACTTGTAAGTTTAAAGTATATAAATAGTTTTTGTATTCGACAGTCTCTAGTCATAATCTTTTGTAAATGTTTTTTTTTTGCCATTTTGGTCAATTAGTTGTTCAAAAAGCTAGTCCATATCAAATCGACATTAAAACTTATTTATTTACCTGCGGATTATAGGCTGACTATAATTTAAACTTAAAGGTACTACTAATAAAGATTATGGAGATATCAAAAATAAATCTAAAGTAGTTATTTTCGCTTCGGATCACGTAATGAGAGTAGATACTAATTCTATGTACGACTTATTTTATATTAATGATCTTAGTTTCATTTGAATAGCAATTTGTTGAGCTTATTTTTGACGTGTCTGTGTTTATTTTGAATTTATTTTTATTGAGCAACTTTTTACCAAATTAAATGCTAATTGGATTTTAGCGACTTCAACCGGTCATCACAAACATTATTATTGCCAAGTTCGAATAGAAACAGAAATAATATTTACAAATTCCTTACAAAATACATTTTATGATATAGAAATTGCAGTTTTCGTTATTTTTTTGTTGTATGAATAGTTGTAAACAAAGCCAGATTATTTTTTCTCGAATCCTACAAATAGCAAGTTTTATTTTGTCAATTAGTTTGAACTTTATTCCAAAAGATATTAGGAATCCCACAGCAAAAAATTACGTCATTATAATCACATATCTCGTCTAGGAAAACCTCTGTATCCAATTCTTTTACAATAACATCTATTATAAATTTTCCGTGTATAAAGGCTGACTTTGCCTCGATAAATCCTTCTTATTAGTATCATAATTCCATTCCAACAAGTCGTAAATAGAAAAGAATGTTGTCTCTTTTACTCATAATGGGTAATTCAGTGATGTTGTGCCTAGAATTTTCTCAACCCTTTATTTATAGAGGTAACTAAATATCTTCTTTCTATGTTGTGCTTTATTCATCTATAGTCCAAATTCAATTGCTTTTTTATATTTTCAATGGTCGCTTTAGAATTTAGAAAATGAGAGTTTCTTTACTGTTTCTGAATTATTATTTGTGGATTTTAACATTTGTCAAACATATTTTTACTAACTTAATATTTTTACAAAGAAAAAAATATTGTCCATTTTTTTTTGAACAAACCTCTTTGGTAGACAGACTTACGCATCGATGGCTTTGTATTGTCGTTTAATAATATACATTTATGTAACAAAGTCAAATAAAATATATATTTTTGAATTCAAAATATTTATGGGTTATCCAATAACTTCTATGGATGATTTATCTTCCTTTATTAATCCAGAGCAAGCGCTTCATTGTTTGCCACGGTCTTCAGCATTAATGTCGAGGAACAATCCGAAGCGAAATAATTTCAAAATTGCGTTATCTATTCGGCCACGCCAGTTTTAGTTTAAACTCGTCCAAGGCTTATTATCAAAAAGTCCAAATCAAACAAACTATGCCAGCCAACTTTTAATTGAATCCTGTTACCTTCACAGTCTATAGGCGAACTTCTTTAATAATTACTGACTGCTGGGTTGAGGTGGCCTTAATAAAAGGAGATCGCGAACAAGAGCTGAAATGGCACAACCAGAGTATTTTCCTCACCGACTGTTTAGTTTTTCGGACTATTGAAAGTTTTATTGTTAAATCAATACGTGCCCTACACGTTTTTGCTGATATTTCATTTATAAGTTTAACAAACAAGCAAATGAACTTATGGATTATAAGCGATTACATATAGGCTATGATTGATGATAGGGTGTAGTTTATTCTCTAGTTATTTTAGGAATTTCAAACTGCGCAGGCTATAAGACAATTACGTATGCTATAATAGATTATTAAAGTAATTATATCTAAATCTCAAAAACTTTCTCAAAAAACTCCGTCGGTTTTTCCAGTAGATTCTCCCACGAGGACAATTTCACCTACTACCTTTTTAGCAATGCAACATTATTGATTGTGATTCTGAATATAAATGAAGAGTACTTTTTACCGTTTTTAGTGTTCTGTTAACTGTTACGATAAAATCAACAAATTTTACTGTATATTTAATTCCCTATCTGAAGGTCATATTTAACCAATCTATTACATCCAAACCTCGTGTTTCCTTAGTTGGATTATGTATAAGCTATGACTTTAGCTTACAACTCACACAGCGTGCAAGAGCTTTTTAATCGTCGCTTTTGCTTTTAAATTGCGCCATTAACTCGCTACCGTAGGTAAGGTGATATCAAAGCAAAAGCAATTAAATTTCCTTCCGATCAACCTCGAGCTTATTTCCTACGTCTAATGCCTTGTGGATTTTGATGTTTTCACAGTAATTGAACCGTGAAGATCTTTCGTTAACAAGCAACGGGCTTTTGTTGGCTTTGTTTATATTATTAATTGCATTAATTAGATTATAGACGTCACTTAAATTTGGAAAGGCGCTGGAATACGCACAAATGTTGTATAAGTAATATATTTTATTTATGTGCTTGTTGACAGATTAAACGCCACTAATATTATTTCTTTTTTTGTTTCAGGTTGGTATTTTGTCCTGTTGGTTGTAGGTAACGTAGACAACATTATAGTATGGTCGGCAGGACATCGAGCGCAACAATTCGACCTTAAGACCTACGGCATTTGTCAATAGGTGGCAACGTAGTGCAACTGTTACAAGAGATTTGCTGTCATTTGTACTTACTTAATAGTTAACATATCAATTATAGAAAAGGGACTCTGAGCAGATATATCGATCTACCATCAATCACGTTACTGCGAAGTGCGAGCCAATATGTTCCCGTTATTTTGCGTCAGCGCCACATTTTGAACGCATCCATTCTACTTTGGATTCGCGCTTTTAGGAACAAGTCTTAGATACGCACTAAATGTATACAATGAAATGGTTTCTCATCAATTCATTTTCGTATCGTTAATTTTATTACATTCTTATATAGTAACTGTTCAACTTAGTAAGCTATCGACTGCACATAAAATTGAAGCTACTGTTTATTTAACTTATCAATTTTAAACATAAATTTAAACAGATACGGACGTATCTCTTTTATAACTGCAACAACGTGCAATAAAAGTTCCCTATCGATTCGTCACCTGATGTTCGCCATAAATTTTATCGTGCCCATTTTGTTATCTTTCTGAACTAATGGTCGTAACTAACGCGGTGTTTAGTTTCATGATATATTGGAAATTTCGCTTTAGCAGGCTGGTCGCGGGTCTCGATTAATACCATACAATTTACAATTATAGTTTCCTTACATCATGAATCATAAATAAGAAGTGATGTCCTCGTCCGAAAGAGTCTAAAGTCACTGACATAGCTCTTAGGATTATCAAAATGAAGTGTCAGTGGGCAGGACACATAGCACGCATAATTGAAGGCCGATGGAGTGATAAAGTCCTAGCATGGCGACCACGTACCAGAAAGCGAAAAGTACGAGGGCCCCCCACTACATAGACAGACGACCTGCTCAGGGTCGCGGGGGCTATTGGACGCAGGCTGCGCAGAACCGTCCCATTTCAAATCGATGGGGGGCGGCCTTTGTTCAGTAGTAGACATCATAGGCTGATATTATTATGATGTTTTGGAACTATAGGAAATAGTAATGAATCTACTGTTGTGTTTCCATATTTACCACTCGGCAGGATATAGTGGAAGAAGCTTGGTGGCGTAGTGGTTCGAATGAAAATGAATCCGATCCCGGGATGAGTCATTAAAATTTGTTATCGAGCTCCTCCGTGCTTCGGAAGGCACGTTAAGCCGTCGGTCCCGGTTGTTACTGCAACTTCTTTACCACTGTATAAAAAATCACTGTTACATTCCCAATTCCCATATTGATCAAACAAGTCTTGTGGCAATTTTCATCATAATTGATTCCTCTGTTGATTTGATCTGAGGCCTTATAAAACGAACACAGAACAATGTAAAGACATTACCATAAATACCGATTAAGTTTAAGTCGCTTATCTTATCAACTAATCGAACAAATTAATATATCCTTGGTCAAGTAAACCTTGTTCCTATTACTTTTTGTACGCCATTAAGAACAAAGCTATTTCTTTAATCTTACAATCTCAATCTGTTTATGAATGATATTATTCGATTCTAGTAATTGCAACAGTTATAAGATGAAACACTAGTTTTGTAGGTAGCTTTTTTAGGTTTATGGTGTTAAACAAGAATTGTTGTTTGTTGTTCAAATTAACCAGAATTAACTCGCGTTTAATTAGTAGTTACATTATTATTATACACGCGAAGTTTCGATTACTTTACAGCGATTGTAGTCATGGGAAAACTGAAGATGTCAAATGTCATTGATAAGTTTATAAGTTAACTACCGTCGCTTTGTGTTATATTTTGAGCAGTCCGATTCACGCATACGGAGCTCACGGTGCCAGTTTTTCAGACAGTGTAAGGACGGGGTTGGGACTTTATACTCGCATGATGGGATCCCAAGCTAGTGGTACACTTCAGCCATCTTCTCTATTGAAATTAGGATGTTTTTTGATTTCAATAGCCTTGAAGATATTCAATCTAGATTCAATAAAATAATATCTAGATTCTAGATTCAATCGTACGCTCAGCTGCGGTTGTCAATTTGTTATCAATTTAGTTATTTATAAGAAATATTTAGACATATTTATAGATGACTGCTAAATGTAGTGTATTGTTGAAATTATTTTAAGGAATATATTGAAAAGCAATATCTCGTATGGTCTTTTATTTTCGGGAGTGGTACTACATATTTGAAATAAAACCTCTTTACCGGATTTAAATCGCGTCTGATTAGATGTTAAGTACCATATTATTTTACGGCCGTCGTTCCTATTACTTTTATAGCGATCGTGGCCACGGGAAAACTGGAAATGTCAGTTGTCTTTGTTAAGTTATGGTACGCGGTTACGTGGGTAAGTAGGTACACTAGTTTACCACCTTAGTCGTTATAAAAATAATATATAATATAATTCCACTTGTAGTAATTTTATAAATCTCTCTTTACGTCAAATGCTGTTACTTTGTATTTTTGGGTTAAGTTCATTGTCAATGGTTTTCGAAGGGCTTAAGATCCTGCAGGATCTCAAATGGGTCGTCAAAAGGTTTGGAGGGTCGGTGATGCGTAAATGATACTGTTTGCATTTCAAATATCGTTGCCAATACGATTGAATGGTATGTTTACAGAAAACCTTTGTGATGTAGGTATACAATTATGATTATGTATTAGGAAACCATTGCTGATATTGTAATTGAAATAAAAGCTGCTTTACTGACCGACGTTTATAAATAAATAAAAAGTTAGAATACAGAACAATTTTAAAATCTACAATTGTTTATGAATAATGAAGTATAAAATCATTATCGGCCATAAAACAACACCTAGAACATAAAAATATTATTGAGAGTCAGATACACAGTTTGTTATCTTGAAAATGTTTACGTACAATCTCGTGCTTTGGCACAAATGTGATGAATACACGTTTTACACATCGTGTGCCATATTATCGTTGAAATAAGAGTTATTGACTGTTAAATGTGTCAACATCTAAGTGTCCATGACTGTTTATTTTAAGCCGTTGCAAAATTAGTCATATTTTGGAATAAAAATATATTCTAATTACTCAATAAACTGAGTAGATATGCCATAAGTATGCTTTGCGATATACCGTTCTTAGTGGAAGTAAGCCCTGAACATCGAGAATCGACCTTGCATTGTTTAAGTATTGCATTGCATTTTAAGTATTGCACGGATATACTCGCGCAAGGACGTGCATGAAGAGGATCTGTCCATTTCATAATTAGAATTGTGTTCGTTGCTATCTCTACATCTAGAATATCATCATACTTGTAATAAAATGTTTCATTTGAATGCTGTATCATAAAGTTTTTATTTCGTTTCAGTTTTTCTCTGCACATTCTCTGTGCTTGTCGTTTATCGTGTACCTAAAGATAATAAAGTTACAAGAAATTTTAGTGGTTTCATGTGCGAGTTTATTTGTAATTTCTAAAATATCGCTATTTCTTTCAAGTTTGAAATTATTTTACTCGGTATGCGATTCTATAAAGATCAGAAACCGTTTCGATGTAAGTCCCCGGTAACCTATGAATAGTGTTTTAGCACAACTTAGTGCTTCGGCTGATTCAAGATTTGTGTGCTTCGGAAAAAAAATTCTGACGTTCGATTCCAGCTGCAATTGTAAGATAGCAGTCATCATGTTCTGTGGTGGTTATATGGAAATATTGTGTCTATCGCGAAACTGTTTTCCGAGTGTTTGGTGCAAAATTATCAGGAATCCTCGTCGCAAAACTCCGTTCATTAAGAAACGCACTTTATTCTTTTAGCCAAAGGTTCAAATCAGTAGAAACTCTATGGTAGCTTCATACTTAGAATTTTATTGGTCCGTTTGGAGAAGTTTTGGACAGACTGTCTTATGTTGGGCAACAACGTAATGATCAAACACTGGACAAACGAAGTCTGTGAGTTTATAATAAACAAGTTGAAGTTTTGTTTCGATGTAGCAACAGAAGACCGGATGGTCCTCTTTTCCGCAAACAATCTAAATTACGCACGTGCGCCATTTCACTTTGGCTTAACGGTGGAAACTCCGTGCTCACGCAAGTTATGACCGCAATTTAACCGGCGACGGATCAGAAGCGTCGTTTTTCCGCTAGCACAATAGATGCGTATCTCGAAGCCACATTTACATAATACAACCATTAATCCATGCCCGTCTTGCGTTTTGCGGGTATCTTATTATAGGGTGGTCTTTACAACTGTGCGTGGATACCAAATTCGAAATACCGAAAAATAGTTTACATTAGGTGTCGGACGGGGCTGCTTTTAATGACTTCAAAGGGTTTTTAATTCGACGAGTTAATAATAACTTGTACTGCATACTATTAGTTTTTTTAACCCATTGGCTTCGGAAAAATATATGCATAGCTATAACTGACATGACACCTTTTTTTCGGATAGAAATCTGATTACAGACCTACTCGTCGCTGGCTAGGCGACGAACGTGTGTGGGGGTCGCCCAGTGCTAATGACACTGGGAATACCCACTAAAACTCCCCGTTACTCCACTGCCCTTTGCCTAGGGGGTAGCCTAGGCGCTGCCGTAGCAATTTCACCAGCCCACCCCCAGGCAACCAGGCCTTACGGCTAGGTTTCGCGCCGTTAGAGATTACCCAGATTCACTTGGGCAATCCCAGACGTAGCGGCCTGTGCAATGCGTGCGTGGGGAATACCCACGCACGCGGCCACGCTTAGGGCGCAAGAAGACGGGCAATCACCACCCGCCTCCTCACACCTACGCCAGATAGGGGCGGCCAGATGATCCTGTTCCCGCTCCCTCTCCGCTGCCTCCTTCTGCGTGAGCACAGTCTCGCAGAAGGAGGCGACAGCCTCCCATATACTCTTGCAACTAACATGAAACCTAGGTATTTTTGACTGACTTTCAAAAATCACTAAATACTCAATTATACTTGATTTTTAAGTAGGTACGTTATCTGTCAAATGAACCAGGTTCAGTGTGTCCTATCTCTCTCTTTCCTGCGATTTATTCTTCTTTATTTTCACCTTAATACTTTCCTTGCAGTTTACTGGCTTTGTATTTTTAGAACATTAAAGTCATGATGTAGTGTACATAATAAAACATTGCATTACGTAATATAGATTCCCTCTTTTCGTGTGTGGTATTTTTATATACGTCAATTTCAATTTATTGGCACACTGTCCTGGTGAATGGTGTATTCAACTTCACGCCTATTACACCGAAGTCAAATTCAAGGTGAATTTTTTCAGGAACTAATTAATTTTGCGTGTCAACGGATTCGTGGTCTGTTGAGTAAAATAAATTAAAAAGTCAAATCTGTCTAGCAAAGCGTATTCTTCTGGAATAGCTTTCAATATACTTTCCCGTTTTCAGTTGTTATGTTACTTTATTGAAGAAAATGATTATGCTTTTGTGTTTTTTTATAAATATGTCGCCGCCATCTGGTTGAATTCGCCGCTCAATTAAATGCCTAGCCCGATAGTTAATTAAAATAGACTCACTTAACGTTTAACGACTTGGCGTATTGAAAGGACCGTCTTGTACCGAAGAGTTTTGGTTTGATTGGTGGGTTCAAGGTTATTTTTTATGACCACTAACAGCGACATCTTTATGGTTATAAGTAATAATAAAAAAATAAGCACGTTGAACATACTTACCATTCACTCAAACAATCACACAAAAGCTCTTCGATTGAAACGACCTGCCTAGGCGTCCAATTGAATGGCTAATTTAACCAGACGACTGACATGACGTTCAGCCATCTGTTTAAACGTTACGCTCCATTGAGCGCAACGTTAAAACCAAGTCGTTACTTGGCTAGTTGTCCTTCAGCCGTTTCATTGATGCCGTTCAATCAACGGGCTAGGCGTCCAGTAAAGCGGCTAATTTAACCAGACGGCTGCGTCATGAACATAATGATGGTTTATGACGTCACATTGTCATATTTAATGTGATATGTGAATGTCTGAATTCAATATAAGAGAATAAGGAACCATAAGTCTCTCAAAGATTTTCCGGAATTACAACTCTGTTCCCGGTAAATATCCCGGTGTCTCTCGGGGTAATCTAAGGGAATGTCCTGAATACCAATGGCCCTGTTCACTATGCCTGATATTAATGCCCTCCCTGTGATAGATCAATGCTTGAACCTGGGTGAGTTGTAGCTTTTTGCCTATCTATGAAATACCATGTTAATTCGTTTTTACATCTTGCTTCATATGGTTACTGTTTAATTGCTTAATCTGTGTAGTAGCCACAAAAGATCAGTTACCGTCTGCATAAATTAAACAATATTAGAATTAAAAAAAGTTACAATAGCCAAAGATTTTTCCATTGATAGATAAAAAAACACTACACCAATGTCATATATGATATGATGAATTGAAAAATCTATTGTGTCTGGAATCTGGATGCTTGACGGGTTAATATCAAACTAGCTTTTGTACGCGGCTCGCCCCGCGTAGATCCTAGATCGAGAATCCTAGATAGATATAGCTAGAATAAGCTTTACTGTACATATGACAGCACATCAAGTGTAACAGATGCACTACGAAAGTCGCCTCTATAACCAAGACAATAAGGGCGGTCTCAAGGTCAACCTGTTACGCTTGATGTGCTGTTGACTGTACATAAAAAAATACAGATCAAACATAATGCTTTAATTAAATTGTATAAAGACAACTTCCAGACAACCTTTAATGGACTGGATAGACAAGAATACGATAAATGGGTAAAGTCGTCGGTGTACCATTCAAGTAAAACATAATTATAAATTAATTTTTATGCATCTACGTTTTACGTATATGCTATATACTACATACTAATACCTACATAAAATAAATACCTAGATATAACTTATCATAAAATTATATACGACGAGGACTGTGACGTAGTTACTTAATATATTTTTGGTTATAGCCATAAAAATGTGTTTTTTAACTATTTGAAAGTGCTTGTTTGTGGCTTGTTTGAAAAAAGATATTTTAATTTTATATCTTTATAAATATACATAAAAAGGATGTAAAGGGATGTTGCCTACGTTTGAATAGGGCGCGATTTTTCACAAATTCGGAATATAGACGCTATTGTTATCCATAAAAACAATTTAAATTAAAAAGTTATGGAATATTGTTGATGAAGTGCGGCTTTAGAAGCACATTTTAGAAAATACACACTGTACTACTGTGGGTCTTTAGGTATTGTATTGTATGGACTCCGTTTAAAAAAATGAGGATAAAAAAAGAAAAATTGAGTTCCTTGAGGAATAATTTTCCACTATGTTGCAAATTTCCATGAATATAATCCCTTAAGTGCAAAGAATCTTTAGGGAACGGTGACGTCACTCAACCACGTGACGTCACGTGTCATGAAGATGCGTTAAGAGGTTTTTCGGGAAGTTTCATCTTTTGTTCACCGAATCAGCTCCATCAACAATACGTCTACTTACATGAAACACTTCAGTGGTTCGAAACTGATGGGTCTTCGGTATTGCGTCTTATCATATACATAGATCCTATTAATATACTGATTCATTGGTTCCTAATTTGCGAAATTAACATTTCAAGGATTCTTTTGCCATATCTTCAACCTAGAATTAATATTGATAGTGATTCTTAGCTTCATCTCTGAATTATAAACCTTTTGTTAACTACTACTTTTAATTACTAGTAAAGAAATAGAACGATGAATAAATTATATGCTCCAGGTAGAAATCGAACCCGCCTATCCTGGGGTCCGGCCAGACGCGGTTACTACTACGCCACCAAAGCACTAGGTGTAGTAGCCTACCAACCTCTTCACCGCCTTCTACCTTTTTTTAACGTTTTTATAGCAACGTTTATCTCACAACTCATGAAGAAGGTGGTAAAGAGATTGGTAGGTTAAATGTGACCTTTTTTAAGTTATTATTACTTATTATTTATCTACGAAAGTTACCAACGGGCGTGTGTATATTATATGTCGCCCAGTGCCTGACGTAAGGGCGCACTGGGGAACCCACTAAAAGACCCCGGTAACTGCACTGGGGTTGTTGAAGCAATTTCTCCAGCCTAACCCCAGGCAACCCGGCCTTTCGGACAAGTTTCGCACCGATATGGAGATTACCCAGAGTCACTAGGGCAATCCCAGACTTGGGAGCCACTCACGCATGCCGCTACCCAAGACTACACTAAAACCTAATCTAAGATTTATACAAATAGTAAAAATAATTTTATTTTAAATTTTATGGGTATATCCCTCGCCAGCCCACTTTCGTCTTTCTAATAAGTAATATATTTCATACTTAATGCCTAATCGAAAAGAGATAGGTAGGTATATACGAGTACCTACCTACCTACCTATCTATTTTAAATAAGAATAAGTTATGAATGATATTAATAAATATCCCAAACAAGCTGTAAAGATATATCGGTATCTTGTATTAAGTTCTCGTAACTACAAGACACTATTCACTGAAGTACCTACTTCATTGAATTGTAATATCATAATCATCTATCGCATTACATAAATGAGTTAGTTTTTTACTCAAACGACCTCAGGAGAAGGCCGTCCGTAATGAGGTTCTTAATTATAACGAGGAGAGCTAATTATGACGAGAGAACTAAAATTCAGTCACGATTTTTATTGTTAACAGAAAATAACACACGCAACAAAAAACTCCAAGTGAAACAGTGTCTTTGCTGTTATTGATATGTAGAATAAGGGTTCCGTAGGAAAATTACAGCCCTTCTGTGTTTTGTTTGGAGACTATTATAACTATTTTATAAAAATGCAGATACCAAATGATAATAAATGTTGTGTTTCTACTGGGTTTACTAATGTACAGATGCTGAAGGTTCATTTGCGAAATGAAACTTAGGCGATAAGTTTTTTGCGAAGTGAAATTTGACGAAAAATAATTTGGCCAAAGGGAGGGATACCTTTTCTACTCGAAGTTAGATTTAAAAAGGCGATTTATATACCGTTATGTTATGGGCAGATTCATCTCTTGCGTGCATTGCGTCGGCTATAGATATTATAGATGGCAGGCGGTCATCCTAATCACAACTCGTTAAAAATTAATATTTCAAAAAAGTCCTCTGTATTCTTTTAATAATTAATAATAATAATACTAGGACTAGGCGGTACGCCCGTATGTAGGGTCGTCTGGGTAGGTACCACCGCCTTTCTTATTTCAGCTGTGAAGCAGTTCGCTGTGTTTTGAATTGAAGGGAAAGGTAGCCAGTGTAATTATTGACGGCATTTCATCTTAGGCCTCGGTGTGACAACGCTCCTGCAATATCAAGTGATTTTCCCTTGTTATTGCAGGTGTCTATAGGCGGCAGTAACCGCTTACCATCTGGTGGGCCGTCAGCTTGTTTGTCAACTAGTTGTATAAAAAAAAACATACACTCACACTTATTATCTAGCTCAAAGTAAGCATCATTAAGACGTTGTGTTATGGATACTTACTAGATAACGAAGAAATAATTATAATAATATGTATATAAATATTAGAAACATACTAAAGAAACATATAAACATCCATGACTCGTAAACAAATGCTCGTACTCATCATATAAACATTTGATACAACCGGGATTCGAACCCGATAATTCGTTCGATAATGTGTAATATCGATCCGTTTTGTATGAAACAGCTATATTGCGATTTTTTTAACAAGTCATTTCGGCATGTAGATAGATTTTGCGTTGATAATAAATAAATTGATTTAAAAACTAAATTTATAGATATTTTTGTCGATGGCAATTACTGTCAAAGAAAATTAAGAAAATATTCAAATTTTGTTTACATTCATTTCCAGAAGAGGACAAGGGTTTAGGTAAATGTGATGCTATGAGCTCGCCAACACATATTCCAATAAACAATACAATCATTGATTATATTATTAATATACGTCAGCGACACACAGGTAAAACTAAACAGATCTTATTCCGTAGTAATATGACCGTTTTTTGCATTTCAGCTGTCATATTTAACATGCTTTCGATTGTACTTGAATCACACAAAGAGTTGACGATTCCTCGAAAAGAATGAGGTAATTTTATGATCATAGTAATTCCTACAAGGTTACAATAACATAATTGTCAAAATCATATAATACACAAAAAAAACAACCATATACTGCATGCAAAAACTTAATTTCCTATGCTGATAAGGCTAATCATTGCTGTACATATCATTATATTTTTAACATCAAACATGTTTAAAACCCCTATTTATGAACCAATAAATAAATATGAATCATTTTAAAAGGTGATGGTAATGGGTTTCCCTTTTAGTATACAAATTTACAGATAACAAGCAACGAAATTCAAAGTTATCATTTCGCAAATCAACGTTCCATTTATTTATGTTTCACAAACTTTACATCTCGTAAAGTAATTTCTTCATATATTTTCATTTTGCAAAAGAACATAAGTAAATATTTCCTAACACAAATACGTTAAACAACAAAGATCGATTGACCCATTTTTCTTTAATAATTTGGTTACTTAGTCTAAAGACATTAGGCAATTTATGGTATGGTACCGTATCATTTCTTAAATTTTCATCACGCAAGAATCCCTGAAAACAAAAAAAATATAAAAACATAAGAAGCGCCTGAAACGACTTATCTTTGTTAATCGAGTTCAGCGCATTCCGGCTTGTGTTGATTGGACGCGCATTGCGAAAATTATTATATTTTAATGGTAATTTATAAATTATAAAAAAGTAATATTTAATTTGAAAAATAGCAAAATGAAATTTTAGTAAAAAAAAATTAGTAATTGAAATTGAGTCAAACAAATTATTTGGAAAATATTAATTTTGGTTTTTGTAACTTGTTGACATGTCAGGATGTCTTTTAAAAATTTAATTAATAATGCATTTTTGAAATGCCTGCTTGTCATACCTATGCATGTTTGCGTTTTGATGTCCTTGTCAAAGCATTAGTTTGCGTAATGAAACATTGACAAATGTTGCTTGTGAAATGTTAATTTGCTAATGAATTGTGTGTGAGACATTATAGAACCAAAAATAAAACAACAATATTTTAACGTAACGTCGTAAAAAACAAAATTGTGTTATAACATTAACGTTCTGTTTTCTTTATTTTTGCCGTTTTTATCTATTTATTGAAATGATAAAGGAATAATAAGAAATATTAATATTAAGAAAGTAAGAAAGTAATATTAGTATTAAGATTTTTATATCTCGAGAATAGTGTTCTGTGTATGTAATTAAAAGTGAAATAAACAGTTTTATTTTTTTTAGATGCATTCTTACAAAAATAACTGTACGAAAAATGGTGCTCGTGATCTGGTTCAAAGCCAATTTAAACTTTTACTATCTCCTTTGTCCAAACTATGTTTTAAGCAGTTTTAATGGACAAAATGATACAAAGAGTTTCAAAAGAAGCAAGACGAAATTCTACCGGGATTTGAACTCTGGACCCCTCTGGTTTAGTAAACGGTGCCACTGACTATCGACAAATCGGCCTTAAAAAAGATTAATACTCGTCATTTTTCCTCAATAATTAGGTATGTTATGTATGACCATTATTATCATAATATACCTAGCAAACTACACTAAGTATGTACATAGCTTTTCAATGTTTTAGTGTGTCAGTTTTAAACATTGTAGCCTACTGTCCAATTTTATAACTATAATTATTCAACCGTTATCTTAATAACATATTACGTAAATCCCAAATTATCCTGTCAAATTTGTACAGAGTTTTGTATTTGATGCGGCCTTGGCGTGAAATTAATGAAGTGACGTCACAGCTCCGAACAATGGCTTTACATCCTTGACCAGGCTTCTTTTGTTAAAATAAAACAACTTGTATTTGTACAATTGATAGCACATCAAAAGTAACACTTTGGAATGTAGACTGACGTTATGTAGCAGGTAATGAACACCGGTGTCGTTTTGCATTGAAGTATGGCTGACCAATCTTTAGTCAAGTCTTTATTATAGTTTTCCTGAAGTAAGAAACTGCCAAACTCCATAGAGTTTAAGAGCAACGCTTGGATTCATTGAGTGCGGGTCACGAGAAAAAAGGTTTCTTTTTTCAATTTTATCATCGCGACTGAGGCTAGTTACATTTATGACGACATCTTTCCCCAAAAACATGACTAAGGAGTTAATTCATATATCAAAAATTCTAAAACTACGAGTCCAAATCGCTTTAAAATTGGATCTGATTTGCCCACAAAAACGAATGGCCCCAACTTCCAATGCAAAAGACCAAACAGAAGCAGATAAATCATATCGTTACTTTATTACCTAATATAAAGTTCCTTTTAATTTCTAGATCTGGAAAGTTTTGCATTGAGATATGTTAATACTGTGTTGGCCGTAAATTCCTTCATATTTAATGTATGTAGCTATCTTTTTAAAAATTAATGATTATTAATCTCAATACAATTTAGAAAAAAAAATATTTTTAAAATTTTCATTAATTTTCACTCGTCGTTCCAACGCCACTTGATGATTAAACAAATAAGCAATCCATACTTGTTGGCGATAGTACAGGCTGCTTTCCATCTATGCTTTTGTTAGACTTTTGGTTAGCTGGAATTATTTAGGCGTTTTATATATTCTATCCTGTACATTTCCCTTCACCGGGGTTTCCTTCACCAACACCTACATTGTTGACCTTTTATCTAATCGTAAGTCGTCGATTGTAGAAAAGGTCAGCAATGTAGGCGATGATGAAGGAGATGCCTTAATAATATCGAATAAAACCAAAACCGACGAGCTTCTGCCAAGTAACCAAAAGTCTAACAAAAGCATAGACGGAACACCAACAATACCAACATTATAATTGCGAGAGTACGTTTGACTGCCTCTCTATCTGTTACGTTTTAACTCACCTGGTACCACTTCACCTTGAGTCGATTTAGATGCAGTTTGGTTTGAAGATAGATTAGATTCTATAAAAGGACATACTCGTAGCTACCTTTTCCACATCCACGCGAGCGCAACGGGTGGTTACTAATAAAATATAGATGCGAATCACTAAATATCCGAGGATCTCCAAGGATCGTAGTGTTTCGAAAGTTAAACCGACGTAAATAAAGAATTCGAGTTTGTCCTGTTTCTTTGTAACTTCCTCTGACAAGTATCTCACGAAAAAACTTCCAAAAACTTCATCTTTCATAAAGTTTGCCTTACTCAGTTCCCCATCTAAATTCTCACTGGAATACGTCAAGTTTCAGGATAATGTATCCAAGAGACCTTAAAAGCCAGTGACTGGGGGCTCTATGGGTGAAAATCGTCTTACCCCACAAAAACAATTTAAACATAAATATTTTCGTTGCACTAAAAAGACAAAAGTCTCAAACTTTACGTACTTTAATAATAATGAAAGCTTATTATTTCTTGAAAAGGCTTCAAAAGTAGACCGCCTAACAATGTCAACATTGAATTCCGATGTAAATTAAATAACTTACAAATCGTAAAGTATGAGGTTTTTGTTTTACAACCAGATTATTGTTCTTTTTTACGTGCACAGGAGCGTTTGTCGTCTCAAAATAGCCTAACTTTACCAATACACTCCGTTCTTGGCAAATACGCGTTCGGAATTTCGGATTGACAAACAGCTTGATCGGAACCGTTAAAAATAGGTCAACGGAAATTGCTTTTATCAGTTTTTGCATAACAAAAACGCACTTCATTAACACAAAACTAAGGAACCGTCAAATGTCGTGCTCACAACAAAGGTGCTATTGTCCGGCGCTTATAATGCAAAATACATAGCTATCGCAGGTTTGTAATATCGCGCCCCATTCCTGAAAACGGCTTACCCCCTACGCGGATACCGAAGCACGTGTGTTGACCCTATCCCTCTCTAACTTACAATACACTGTTATTGTTATCTCTTTCCTAGCTACCGATGAGCGCGCATCGCGCATTGCAGGTGAAATGTGGACGACTCTTCAGTCGCTCCCTAACGGCCGCGTGCTTAGGACGTGTCAACGTTTTCTCTGTTTCCCGCGAAAATTTACGTTACCCACAAAACAGTTTATGTTTTAAGATAAAACGTTCTATTGTTGAGCTTGTACGACGTGAATGTTATGGTAATGTGTGACGTCTATTGATTGTATCTCCGCTCAGTGAAGCTTTCAGTGATTTTATTACTCGCAAGCTAAGGGTTGGTGTTAACATTGTGTTTTTCCAGCTGATAACAAAAGTAAGTAGCAATACCATCTATGATTAGAACTTGTCTTTTATCGGTGATACATTTAAAAGTTTTTGAAAATACCAATGGAATATTAATCAATGGACCCAAAAGTTTTCGTTCATAAAATATTAACGTATTCACAAGTCGAAGGGTCGCGTCTTCGCAAACGTAATAAGGACCTTAAAAAGTTTAGGTCGAAGAAAAAATATTGTAAAGTTTACTAGACGAATAAGTTTCGTGCAACAAATTTAAAATATTTAATTTTTTCTCCAATATATTTGTGTTTGTTCCAAAATCTCCCTTAATTACTCTAGTGTAAAATTTACTTATTGTCGTTAAAAATTCATAGCTGTGAATACCACTAAGAATGAGTACCGGGAAATTTCCTTTTTACTATAGCACTTACAACATTCGTCGTTTTAAAGTTTTTTACTATTTAAAAAAAATTAAAATAGTAAAATTTTGCGTGAGATAATGATTATCTCACTCAAAATTTAGCTTATTAGTTAGGTCTTAATTTTCAAAGTCGTTGAGCAATATCACATCAACATACGATGTATCAATATTAGCTACTATAATAGTGCGAATTTCGTCAGTATGCTCGTAAATTTTCCAGTCTCTGAATACTCGTTACTAAGTTAATACGCGACCTTTAAAACGCATCTTTATTATAATTATTACAGCAAAATTTATGCTAATAACATTCAAAAGCGAACGACCGGTTGCACTGTTTATATAAATTCTCACAGCTGACTATTTATTTGTTTGCAACTGCTCAAATAAATTTTCAATGTGCAATTGCATAAATGTGGAGCTATCTCATCGTTCACAGGGACAGTTGCGTTGCCTTAACTCTCCGGTCACATAATAGCACCCACCTTGAACTGATTAACATTTCTTTGACGAGACTACCTCAGAACTGGTTGTGATCACGATAACCATGGAATCACTATTGCAGAAAATTGACATTCTATATAAGTATGGTATTATGGAATTAACGTGTCATTGTTGCGAACTTGAAAAATACCTATTTTAATTATTATGGTGCTCAAGTGATGCAGTATTTTGGATTTAAATATTAAAGGTTTGTTGAAATCTTTTTGTTTGATTAAATAACCTAAAATATATACACAAACAATAAAGATAAATATCGGAATATTATATACACTGCCAACTTTGTAGATTTGAGAACTGAACAAGAAATTAATGTAAACATTCGCATAAGCAAACGAAATCGGGCCGATGCATACATAACAAGTAACTGATATTACAGAAGCCGATCAGATAAAAGAAATAAATTAAAATAATGCTAATGCGAACACGACGAATGCTTTGACTGTTAATGTCGGACTAGAAACCGCTTCTATTTTAAACTTCACATCCGACTGTACCACGACAGATTGTTGGCGAACGACGAACTTTCCGTATCTTATTTTTAAATAAAAAAAAGACATTCTACTGTCTTGAACCTTTTGTTTCATCATACGTCGCGTGCTTTATAAAAAATTTAATGTCACTAGTGTTGCCAAGTACTAGTAATTTGGGATTGTCTGCTACTTAATTTATTGTCCAGTTTATATATGCTACAGCTGTTACCGGGTTTTTGTCTCCCAAATCTTTGAAATCTACATGCTGGTACTAATTTTATCGTAATTAATTTACAAATCGTGCAAAAAATTCAGTGCTAAATAGTATTTTTAATGGAAATGGACTAAAGGCGGGGTTATCAACAGCCGGTTCATGTTTTTTCCGCATAATTTATATTGGTTTTATGAATTATAAGTCGTATTTATTGTGGAATACGTTGACGAGCGTAAATTACTGGTTGTTTTACCAATATCAACAGTAAAACGTATCAGATAAAAGATGCCATTTTCCTTAATATCCATTACTGGTTAATTAATTATTCAGCTGGAACTGAATATCGATTTTATTGACCACACAGGAACACTACTGTGATTTTAAATACAACCCTACTTTTAAGTGAGTCTAAATGAATTTTACTATCTGAGAACGATTTATTCGAATCACAATTTTTATGAAACCTAACTTAAGTTTTAAGAAATTTATTAAATTTGCCAATATATGAGACTATATACCTTAACGGCTTAATCACTTCAGTTCAGTTTAATCTTGAAGCGTAATATTTTTTCAGTCGATTCACATGAAAACCAATTTGATAACTTCAAACATCATATTACATTAGAGTTCATACTGTGGATTATCTTTTATTTCTTTGGCTAGCGCTAACTTCAATGCACTATATCTCTAATCTTTATATCTCTATCTCTAATCTTTATGACTGTGCTATATTGATATTAGTTTATCTGGCTAAAGGATAAAGTTTCTAAGTAATCGAATTTATCGTTTTGATATAATCCCTCTTGACAAACATCTTAAGACAATACAAAAATTTACCTACTGCATCGGTTCAGTTTAGTGACATTTAAAAGCTATTTCTATGTGACGATAGAAATAGCTTTTAAATGCAGTCACTGCGTAAAGAATTATCATTAATTTTAACGAAACTGTTAGCACTATGGTATGTGGTGCTAATGATGAGTCGTTGATATATTCACTGACAATATCCCGACTTTAGTAAAGACGTTTGGCCTCGCCTCAATATTTGTCGAGGATGTACGCAGTAATTGGCAAGTGCGAGTGTAGGTATACGTCGGCGAAGCGTCAAAAAACATTTATAACAATACTGGCGGCGTGGCGGCAATCGCGTCAAAACTAGTATAAACATTTAACACATTAGGTATATTATATGTTTTAAAAGCAGCTTTTGCTTTTTTATTATTTGTTTATGTGATGGAGCTCATGTAGGTTTATATCAGTTTTCCACTATTATTTAATTTGACAGAGTCTTCAAAGATGTGTTCTATTTTAGATAAAATTAAATTAAGTCCTAATAATCATCACATAATGCAAGTAAATATCTTAGGTTGAGACTTGAGACGAGGTGTTCTGTTTAAGGGAGAAGCAAAATGTAGGAAAATTTCATATTCTCCTAACCACAAACTACATGTATCATGATCGGAATATACCGTTTAAATTATCTGTTTTAAAAGCGAAACCATCTCGAACATTTTCTTCGATGCGGCTTAAAATATTTTATCCTTTCCCATAAAATACTTTAAGGGACATTTCCGTCCGGTAATTGGTTTTGTGGTCACATACCGTGTGTCAACGTAATTGTTACCTTTGGTTAGTTCGGCGTCTTCGCAATAGCTCGCAATAAATATCCGCCGCATGCGTTTGTTTGCTCTTTGTATTTGCGACTGCCTTCATTAATTATCGCTTTTTATGCGACCCAGTAATTGGCTGTGCTGGTGTTATCAGCTTCGCATTTTAATTTGATATTTTCAATTTTACAAAGTAGTTCCCTGCTAATATGCAAATTATATCATAAAAGTTCCTAGCTCCTCTGTAATATTCTGGACTTCAAAATTTAAATGCACAAGCTGTCATTACTCCGAATTTATGATCACAAATTTACGAGAGCCAACAAAACTGCAAAAGCTATCAATAACTTAAATTTAATGAGCCTCGACAATGCAGTTCAGCTTTAACTTTGTAATAAAAGAACTCGATTACTTTACAAGGGTCTAAGGACGCAGATAAAGAATTCGCTGCAGCAAACGAACACGCGTTATTTTTTAAAATAAAACGACACACCTTAAAAGGGCATGATCAGCTCATCTAAACGTTTAAAATGCGGAGTTAAAAAATTCCGTGTACCTACAAGTTCCTTTATCGTGTATTTCAGCTAAGAAAAGAAGACAAAATGAGCTAAGTCACGGTCCGTCGATATCGCGTGTAATAAACATGGGTAATTAATCAGGGGCCGCTTTATTTGTTCAGGCCCAGATAGGGGCAGTGAAACCCCAATTTTATGCTCTACACCCTGATTTTATTACATGTTCAAACATGAAAAGATCTCATATAAATTTAATTGATTATTAACAAACAATAAAAAATACCATTTATTGTAATTTGTAACACTTTGGAGGTAACTAAATATATTAGAAATTTAATTCGTCGGCTTCCAAATTGATAGTTCACTTTAGATAATCTACTCGGAAAATTGTTATACGCGGATAACTAGTTTTGTTTATATGCGATCTAATTAGTTGGGCCTGTTGCGGGAGCACAAATTTATGCTATGCATTTAATTTGTAGTCAAAATTTTGGACACGACAAAATTTGTTTTGATGATTTATTTGATTACATGATAGCGTGAGAGTTAAAATTAACAGCATCGTAATTAGACCCTAGTAAATACATGCATGCATCATGTAACGACATTCCTCGCTTGAACGCCGTATGTGTATCTATCCGTGGCTAAGCTGGTCTTTTAGAAATAATTACTCAACTATAGTATAACATTATAAATCGACGATACTAGTTAATGCAACTGCGCTATGGAGCTGTAATAACACCAGCTTAATACTAATTCACTTTTATTTAATGCTAATATATACGAAATGAAACTAAAAGTGGAACTTAAACATCTTCTGGCAGGTTATGTCCCTGATGCCTTGATAAGGAACGTATTGGCTGTAATAACTGATAACTTTATTGCAGTTTGTTATATTTTTCACTTATTGATCTTTAATTTATTTTAAATAAGTGTGTGTTAAAGTATTCGTTTCCATATTTAAGTTTCAGTCAATTAGCTTAATGAGATGAACACCTCAATAACTTTATTTAGAGAGCTGACTACAATAAAGATAAAAGATAAAGATAAAGATAATTTATTTGTCAGAACATGTGTGTCATTAATTAAATGGATCTTACATAAAATAGGTACACTGTATCAACATGTCTTGCCATGAAAGGCGTACAAAAATACAAATTACAATTAAATTAAATACAACTAATATAGAGAATAGAATGTCAATTAATAAATACGGTAAACAATAATTATGTCAAAGTTAAATAATTAGGATAAAATAAATTTTAATGTTAATTATTGAATACATTTGTCACTCAGAAAATCATTTACATTATAATAACATTTGCCAATCAATAAGGTTTTTAATTTATTCTTAAATATATTAATGTCACATTCTTTTAATGAGTTTGGAAGTTTATTATATAGCTTAGGGCCCATGCCATATATGCTTTTCCTCAACATACTAGTTTTAGCAGTCTGTGCTTCCAATTTATGCTTATCACGCCTATTGCGAATGACATTGTCTGAGAGACGAGGGAATAGGTGTGGGTTACACTTCACAAACATGATTACCTCAAAAATATATAAAGACGGAAGCGAAAGAATTTTATACTTAATAAAATAAGGCATGCAACTGTCAATGGTTTTTAGTCTGAACATCGATCTTACACAACGTTTTTGCATTTTAAATGCTATCTCTCTATTAGTAGAATTACCCCAAAAGATTATGCCGAATCTTAATTTCGATGCCACTAAACCGTGGTATGCAGTTAATAAGGCATCAGTATTTAGTACAGGCTCTAATTTAAATAACGCATAGGCTGCACTGCTAAGTCTCTTACAAATAGTTTCAACGTGAGCTTTCCAGTTGAGTCTACTGTCTATTGTGAGTCCAAGAAATTTAGTTGTTTCAGTTTCCTCTATAATATTTTTAAGACTATTAAACTCTTTACTGGGCGGCCTTTGACTGAAATGCATAATTTGTGTTTTGCCTAAGTTAATCTTCAGATTATTATTTTCTAACCATACTATTATAGATGTCAAAGAATCACTTATGTCAGTATTGTAATTATTTAAATTATTAGATGCAATTGTCACTGTGCTATCGTCAGCAAACAACGTCATAGGGTGATTAGTAGTCCTAGGCAAGTCATTTATATATATTATAAACAGTAGAGGTCCAAGTACACTGCCTTGGGGAACTCCGTATTTAACTACTCGTTTTCTGGAATTGAAGGTTTCTTCTGTTTTAGTTTTTAGATTAATGCGCGATATCGAAGTATATTGTCTACGATTAGATAAATAAGATTCGAGTAATGATTTTATGTTACCTCTTATCCCATATTTTTCAAGCTTATTAATTAAAATATCATGGTCAACATAATCAAAGGCCTGGGTCATGTCACAATACAAGGCACATACTGGATTCCTTATATCAACATTACACATAACGTTTTTCAAAAAGTCAAATACTGCCAAATTAATAGATTTTTGTTTACGAAATCCTTTCTGTTCATGACATAAAATGTTATGTTTCTCCAAATAGGTGTAAATTTCGCCATGAAAATATTTTTCAAATACCTTAGATATAACGGGAATAAGAGCAATGGGTCTGAAGTTATTTACTAAATTTTTGTCTCCTTTCTTAAATAAAGGTTTGATGATCGATATTTTTAACCCTTCAGGATAAATGCCGGTCTCAATGCATAAATTAATAATGTAACTCAAATGGGTGCATATTAAACTAGCAACAGATTTGAGAACTTTCACTGAGATTTCATCGTATCCGACGCTGGTAGTGTTTCTGAGATTTTTTATAATTTTAAGAATATCGATTGGTAAACAAGGTGCCATAAACATTGATTTCTGTGTTGTAGGAATTTTAGATTGATATATCCCATACTGTTCAGTGATTGGTTTCGTTTTGTCAACAAAGTGATTATTAAAAACATTAGCAATTTTTTTAGGGTCTGTCAATAAAGTATTATTTGATTTAATGTCAGTTATTTGGTTTGAAGGTAAGTTTAAGTTTGTTTTATTTATTATTTGCCATGTGGTTTTTGCTCGGTTTTCTGATGTCTTCATTTTATAATTATTTTGAGCAAGTTGTGTCAACTTTATTATTTTTCTGAATACTTTTGCATACTTTAAATAATTTAATTTATTTTTTTCAGTTGGTTTACATCGCCAAGACCATAAGAGTTGTCTTTTTCTTTTACTACAGCACTTTATTCCACGGGTTATCCATTTAGTTTTTTTCACAATAGGTATGTTGACAAAGTTGATAGGAAAACATAAGTCATAAAATAATTTAAAATTTTCCATGAAATAGTTAAAAGCCTTATGACAATCGCTTATCTCATATAGTTCAGCAAAAGAAAAATTATTTAAGCAGTCCCCAAATTTAGCCAAATTCCGTTCACAATAATCCCGTTTCCGCTTTTTCCAATACTTAAGAGTGGGCACAACACTTATAGGGCATTGTAATAATTGAGCAGTATGGTCCGACAATGCTAATTCGATCACTTCCGCCCTACAACTTTTTTTGAAGGTATGTGCAATATTATCTATACATGTCTGGCTTGCTATTCTTGTAGGTTGCTTTATAGCTAAAACCAAATTATAACTTAATAGTAAACATTGAAATTCAAGAGATAAATTATTGCTTTTCATAGTATCTATATTAAAATCTCCAGCAAATACTACATTTTTATAATTCTTTGTCATTACAAACGACAATATTTGTTCTAGTTTTATAAGAAAAGTATTTAAATTAGCAACTTTAGGAACACGATATAAGCATACAATTAACAACTTATAACTAATCAACTCTACCGCACAACACTCCAATATATTGGCAATGGATAACTTAGTGATTTCAGGTATTTCTTTCCATAGATGATCGTTTCTTACCAATATACATGAACCTCCTCTTTTAATATTCTCTCTACTAAAACATGCAGCCAAATTGTAGTTTGGTATTGTCAAATGCAGCTCGGAACCAGCCATCATGAAGTGTTCTGTTAAACACAACACATCAACAGACTTCCTCTTTTCTGTTAGATTCTCTAGGTGTACTGTGAGAAGGTCTGCTTTGTTTAATACACCGGCTATGTTTTGATGTAATATATAAATATGTTTATTCAAGAAAAAAATCACTTCTATGATTTCTTGCTTTCTCTGTTATTTGTGTGTTTTGGTTTTCTTCTATTTCATTTACAAGTGATAAAATATCATCAAAAATTTTTTGCATTCCATATTTATTTACGCGTCCTGTGATTCCACTAAACATATCCAAATCATACGATAGATGCTTATTTGAGTCTAACATATAGGCATGCTCATGTGTCAGAATATCTAGGTAAAGAAGATTGTTGAAGTTTTCTATTCTATGATTGAACATGGTTGTATAATTTCCAAACTTGAATGTTGGCAGGCACAAGATAACGTTTGTGTGTAAAGTTTTCTTAAGCGTCTCTCTCAAAAATATAATTAGGCTGAAATAATCATTGGTGTATTTAAAGTCCTCTTCACCTATTAGTATGATACAATAATCATTCATTGTGTAATTCGTTAATTTCGATTCCAGGGAAGTAACCACTCGTTGCACATTACAATTAGTTGTCAAATAATGACATATCTCAAATTGCGTAAATGTCTTATTTGCAATTGATAAAATATTCATGTTTTTGTTAGTACTTAGAATACTAATTTTAGGTAAGCAACCGTTTCTAGTATTTGAATTGGGGACCTGATTTGGATCATGGGAGCCAGAAGAATCAAAAAGATTATCTTCCATTGCATGTAAATTTTTTTTATTATTTTTCTTAGTCGTATTAATAGGTGTATTTTCTTTATTTCTTTGTTGCATTGACAAAGTGGTCTTATTTGTTTTTGGTGTGGCTTTATTTGGTGTGTTTATTAAATTACTACTTAATTTTTTTGTAGTTTTTTTATACATTTCATGTTTTGTTTCTAATGTTTGTATTGTTCTTTTAAGTTGGGTATTCTCTATTGACAAATTATTAATTTCCTCGTTGGCCGATTGTAGTTCAATTTTTAATTTATCTAACTGATTTTTTAGTACCAGAATTTCTTCATTTATCTCACCATCGTCGTCAGAAGAAATATTTGGTAGACTACTCGCAGTTACATCATATAAGTCCGTTGTTGTATTACTACTATTTTTATCTTCATCGTTTTTTTCATTTAATGATTGCGTGCGTGGTCTTCGGAATGTTATATTTTGTAGAAAACTCATTATGAACAAAAAACTATATATTGTGTTTCCTCTGAATGTAGTGAGATTTGAACCGCGTTCCTTCTGGACGTTAAGTTAGGCTATTACGTCAATGCGCCAAACCTGCTTGAGGAAAGTTGACGAATAATTGTACCTCTAAGTGCGTTGGAGACTTTTAAATGCTTAGACAATTCACACCTGTAGCAGATAGTAGCTGTATGCATCAGTAGAGGGCGTTGTTTGGAGTTTATTCGAAACACGTTCGTAATCCAGTGACTTAAGAGCGAGTATGACACTACGCAATGCATGTATAGTTGAATTTAACTGACACCCTCTGATAAAAATAGTGATATAGTTTTGATTTATTGAGCTCACAAAGTCCTTATTTAACTTCTTCTTGATTATATGGAAGCCCACACAATGAACCTATTGCATGACAAGTTCAACTACACAAGAACACAGTTATTTCACTAGCCCAGTAGCCAGTCCAGCTTAGTTCGTTTTTCCGTAACATTTCTTGAAATTTGCCGATTACACATACACACAATACAACTACATCACCACCACTAGCTAATGAATTCAAAATATAAACATTTAATTCGTTTTTAATTATATTTACAGCGAAAAATATGCGCAGTTATTGTTTATGTTGCCCTGTTTTTCTACAGCTTTCATTTAGCTCTTTGATACGGTTGGTACGTTTAGGACTAATTATCAACTACCTCATTACTGAAGCGGAATGTCCACTCTCTATGTTACCGTCCACCAGTTCAGTAAATATGGCTGATTGAAAACATCAAGTAACTAGGTCCACTTTCCACTTGAGCTCTTTGAATATTCTGGATTTCAAGAGACCTTCAAATCGTTAAATCTTCCGTAAATTTATTTCGCTAAATTTAAGAAAACTAACTTTTGAAAATACATGTCTAAAGAAAATTCTGGGAAACTTTACCCGAAAGCAATATCAAATCCAATTAAGAGTGAATGAAATGGGTATTGTTAATTGACCTTAATTTGGCGAGAAGTCCTGCTTGATACATTATCAAGCAATTTTTTTTTCACTTATATTAGTAAGTAGTATATTATTACTTTTCTAATACTTTCCGTTAACCTATACAAATCTCTGCCACAGACAATAGAAAATGAAAGCAATATAACTATTAATCAAACTGTGTCTTACGACAATATTGGATTCAGGGAAAATGTAAATTTAGTTCATATCCCATTTCCTTGAATAGTTTCCGATCGTATAACGTTCTGACGCCTCAACCGGGAGCCAGGATGCCGCGAATTTGTATTGACTACTTATTATGATCTATCAAACTTAAGTCTTATCATTAAGTCGAGGTATTTGAAGTCTTACTCTGAAACTTAGGAAATTGTGCCAAGGAATTTGAACTAACTCTGTACTAGAATGTTAGATTGAGCAAGTTTTAAACATCAGCCAGTTTCTTCAATATGGTGTTATATTTATGTAATAAGTCTCACAAACAACCAGGAACTGTACACGGTACACAGTAATTCTTGTTTGTGGGACATCGAAACTCTCATCTGGACTAAAAGGGAATATTTGTAAGTTAAACTTATCAATCGGGTTTCCCAATTACGAAAATGCGTAATACTGGACCAAGACTTTGTAAAACGTTTCACGGTAGGCCTATACTCTATATGTAGCATATAAAAGGGACTTGAGTCTGGTTTTATATCGCTTATTTCTCGAGTTTTCCATGCTCCCAACGACAGTACTTAAGTCAAAACACCACCTAATCAAAATGTTATTTACATCGTAATGCAAGATAAAGTGAGTCAAAGTTTCAATTGCTGGTAATTGTTAGTTTAAATTTTAAAGTTATGATACTTTTAATGATGGCCCGCTTGCCATACTTTCAGAAATCTCGCGAACTTTCTCAATAATTACTTTGTAGGTGATTAAGTTTGCGATTTATATTTTAATTTAAAAGGTTCATCATAATTGAAATTAGTTCTAAAATAATAATCTAAATTTTTTATATGTATTATGTTCCTAGCCACGTCTTGTTTCTTCTTTACCAAAGAAAGTCCTGCTGAGATCTATACTAGGTATTTCTATTACGTTAGGCGTTGAATAATGAATTGATTTTAGTAAATGATGTTTAGTTTTACTTCTTTGGGTATCAACTTACTCTTCAATTTTTAATTAAAAGTATTATGATATATCTAAAGTCCTATTTCCTTGAACGAAAAACGAAAACAGGAGTATTTATTTCAGCAGCGTCTACAGGAACATGATCGTTATTAACCTTTCGTCGATTACCGACCAACCAACACAATATAATATAGAACCTATTGCGTCTCGTTTTACTTAAAAAAATCATTAACGACTACTTTAATTATTATATGGCCACCCATTAATTCCGGCAAAGGAAACCTCCCCTTAGCTTTTGTTATTGTAAAAACTTCATTCCGTCACAATATTTGCCATCTTTGAGTGACAACAAGCTGTATTAATAGGTTGACTTTGGTTGATTCATTGATCAATCAAGTAGTATTTCATCGGAACACTGCCAAAAACGTAAGTATGCGACAGATGAATAACGAATTTATTGCTGCTGAGATCTTTATGGATGTGATATTTATTTTGTTTTCTATGGCTCAGTACTTAAAGCTTAGCATGACAAAGTTTATGAGTAATAATTGTATGTTATATTAATGTTATTAAAATGTCTTATGTACTCTTGACTTATGTATTTAGGTCACTGGTATGATAAAGCTTTAGTTCAAAGAAATCACACAGCTTATTTCCTATGACTGTAGTGATTACAATCAATGCAAAACCCCTTACTAGAGATATCCGGTTCGAACCTCGGTTGTGGACTTGTGGCAGATGTTTGCGTGCTGCATAGAACGTCTATGCGTAGATCATGGATTCATGCTATTTATGTATACTAATAAATTATCATTGTTATTATAAATTAGCTTTGTCTAAAGTAACATACATTATGACAATGTTAGTTAATTTAACATAATATTTTTGGGACCCATATTGGAATTTGTGACGATTCGGTAGAGCTTCGTGGGGGGAAATGAATAGAAATATATTTTTGATTTCGATTTAGATATTATATTTTATTTTTAACCCTTTTAGATAATTAAGTTATCTACATATTAAAAAAATACATCTTGTCCTTAATCGTTATTTTCATCGTCCACTGCTGAACGAAGGTTTTCCTGAACAAGCCTGTATTCATTCATCACTTCCATATTTCATGAAAATTAATAGATGTGTCATTTCATTTTTAGGGGCGCAATATAAATTCCATTTGACTTATGAAAGGTTTATGAGTCGTTGCGAGAAATTGATTCCCTAAAGTATACACTTTACTCACTTTAATTTAGAAAGTGCGTTCCTACGGGGTGCAAAAATATCAGCGGTTCAACACATATAGAATAAGTAGATCGTCTAGCTTTGCATAAATTTCCTGATGTTTCACTGTTTCATTATATCGTTTTTAGCAGTGTTACTGCTAGGTATAAATGAAAACCTCGGTTCTTGACTGCTGAATGTGGAATGATTTTATTTAAAACTTATGCGAATATATATACAAAAAACCTTACATACGAATAATATTTGAACCAATAAAAAAACTTAAATTTAGACCAATAGGGGTTGTGTATAACGCCGCCTCGCTCTATCCATTGCTCTCACTCGGTGTGTATTCAGTACCATCAGTACTGCGATGTATAAATAGCCGTCGAGGCGATCGGCTCGCTCTTTTGACCGGCGGCATCGGAGCGACTAGGCGTGTGAAGATAAGAGCGCAAACGACGGCACACGGCGAGACGTGAAGAGACGACGGCGTCCTGGACTTGCAGTTGGTGTTGAGCCTCTTGAACAGATTGTCCTGAAAGCTCTTTTCAGAGCTACTTTCTGTTTCGGCTACAGTACTCCCCCTCAAGCGAAGCGTACCGGCAGCTTGACGACACGGCCGGATCTTGTTGTTTTCGAAACTGCTGGCTGTGACGTCACGGTGTCTGAATTCTTGGTATTGGTTTCATGGTTTCTTGGTACTGGTACTGGTAATGGTGAGAATGGTATGTTGGTATCTTGGTAATGGGTTGGATTATTTTCCTCTAACTGGTAAGCGGGCTTCAATCTGTCTATTGATATGTTTGCTACACGATCCGGTAATTTGACCGTGTAGATTTTGTCTCCACGCTTTAAAACTAGATAGGGCCCCTCATAAGGTGGTTGTAGTGGTCTTCTCACTGCATCGACTCGCACGAACACATGACTGCAGCTGAGTATGTCTTGATGCACGAAGATGCGGCGTTTGTTCGTGTGATGTACGGTGGAGAAGAGTGGTTGGTTTTCTCTGATTGCGGCACGTACTTTGTCTACGTAGGTAATGTCCATAGCGGGCGTTGATGTTGATGCGATAAAGAAATCGCCCGGCAGACGCAAGTTATAACCGTAGGTGAGTTCGGCTGCACTAACTCCGGCGTCGGTACGTAGCGCGGCACGTAATCCGAGAAGTACTGTCGGCAACTCGTCAATCCAGGAACTGGTGTCGCTTAACTTAGCTCGTAACGCAGTTTTGAGAGTGCGATGCCAACGTTCGACTATTCCGTTGCTCTGTGGGTGATACGGCGTAGTACGATGTCTCTTGATTCCCATTGTTTTCATCAAATTGTTGAACAGCTGGCTCTCAAATTGTCGCCCTTGATCTGTTGTTATCGTTGCGGGACACCCGAAGCGGCTTATCCAATGTTTATATATTGTGTCAGCAACTGTTTCCGCTGTTATATCGTCAGTAGGAATTGCTTCGGGCCACTTTGTGAGACGGTCGATCATAGTGATGAGGTATCGATGTCCTTGGCGTGTGGTAGGTAGAGGTCCGACAATGTCGACGTGTACATGTTGGAAGCGGTCAGCTGGCGGGAAACTTGAGACACCAGATAGCGTGTGACGTTGTATCTTGTTTTTCTGGCAGTCAATGCAACTTTTCGTCCATTTTCCAATATCCGAGTTCAGTGAGGGCCAAAAGTACTTTTGTGACGTCATCTTGCGAGTTGTGCGAGTGCCGGGATGACTGATATTATGAATGCTTTTGAATGCGGCTTGCCTATATTCTTCCGGTATGTATGGTCGGATATAAGGCGTAGATGCTTCACAATATAGTTCAATATCGGTGTTCGGGATAGCAATTTTCTTCAATGTGATGTTTTCTTGACATAGGAGTTGCTGCATAGAGTTGTCCTTTTCTTGTGCTTTAGCGATGTCTTGAAAGTTCATTATTGACGGGCAGGATATTGTTTCGATGCGACTCAGAGCGTCGGCAACAATGTTGTCTTTGCCGCTTACGTGGCGAACGTCGGTAGTGAATTCACTGATGAACAATAGTTGCCTTGTTCTCCGTGGAGTTTCGGTATCGGATGTCATCTTATTCATTGCGTACGTAAGTGGCTTGTGGTCGGTGAATATTATTGTTTCTCTGCCTTCGATGATTTTTCTAAAGTGCTTGACTGATAAGTAGATTGCTTGCAGCTCCCGGTCGAACGTTGAGTACTTTTGTTGTGCGATAGTAAACTTTTTTGAAAAGTAGCCAAGCGGTTGCCATCTGTTATCGATGAGTTGTTGAAGTACGGCTCCAGCGCATGTATTTGATGCGTCGCACATAAGTGCGAGCGGGACAGAGTGGTGCGGGTGAGCGAGACAGGTTGCTTCTTTGATGCATTTCTTGCAGTTTTCAAAGGCTTGAGATGCATTTTCAGTCCACTCGATTTTTGTCTTGTCGCGCTTCTTAGTTTTATGTAGGTATGCGTGAAGTGGTGCTTGAACATTCGCAGCGTTAGGTATGTTTTCTCGGTAGTAGTTAATCATACCGAGGAAACGTCGGAGTTCTTCTATTGTTTGTGGTTTGGGGTATTCGGTGATTATTTTGATTTTATCTTCCGGTGGTTTTATGCCTTCTTTGGCGACAGTGTAACCGAGGAATGTTACTTGTTGCTGCCCGAAGATGCATTTCCCTGGGTTTATAGTTATTCCGTATTCTTCTAAGCGCTGTAGTACCATGTGTAGGTGCTGTCGGTGCTGTTGCTCGTTATCAGAGGCCAAAAGCAGGTCATCCACGAACGGGTAGACGAAATCAAGATCGCGAAGTACTTCATGTATAAACCGTTGAAAGGTCTGGCCTGCGTTTCGAAGTCCCGGACACATCCGAGGAAATTCGAAGAGTCCAAACGGTGTGATAATAGCTGTCTTCTCTATGTCCTCTTCATGTATGGGCAGCTGTTGATAGGCTCTGTTCAGGTCGAGGGTTGAGAAAACTTGTTTTCCGGAGAGTTGATACGTGAAATCCTTGATTCTTGGAACAGGGTAGCGGTCTGGCTTCGTGACAGTGTTGAGGCGTCTATAATCTCCGCAGACACGAAGATCTCCATTCTTCTTTGGAACTATGTGAAGTGGGCTCGCCCATGGGCTCTTGCTGGGTCTGCAGAGGCCTTGGCTTATCATATTTTCAAACTCCTTTTTAACTTGTTTGTAGCGGTGTGGTGGGATCGGGCGGGCTCGACAATATACTGGCGGGCCTGTAGTCTCAATGTAGTGTTCGATATTATGCTTCGGGTTGAGTTTCATCGATGACAGCCGAGTAGTTCCGGGGTATTGCGCAAGTACGTCGTGGTATGATTGCTTGACGTCGATGCTGCGAACCGTTGGCATGTCGGTGTAACGACCTGTTGTGCTAGTACCAAGCTTCGTAGTATTATCTATGAGTCTTTGGTTCTTCAAATCCACCAATAAGTTGTGATGCTTTAGGAAATCGGCTCCAATAATCGGTTTGCTGACGGCGGCTACTATAAATTTCCATTTATAGGGTCTTCGGAGGTTGAGATTGAGTTCCAGAGTCCTTTCACCATAGGTAGGTATGATGGTATTGTTCGCCGCGTACAAGTTGAAGGGTAGAGGCTTCTCATAAGTTCCTTTTCGTTTCGGTATGACGGAGATATTAGCGCCGGTGTCTATTAAAAATGATAGTCTTGTATTTATGTCAGTGACAAATAGGCGGTATGACTTGCTCGCTACGTTGGCTTCCGCCTCAGCCAACGTGTTGTCTAGTTTTCCGTCTTGTTATCATTGTTGAAGCTGCAGGGCGTTGTACAATGTCTTGCGTTTTTGCCAAAGCGTCGATGGTAGAAACAGTACGGCGAAGGAGTAGCTGCACGTGAATTGGAGCTGCTGTCTCTGGGGCGGGCTGGTGAAAACTTGCGTGATCGGGAACGGTGTCGTTGCGGAACGTAGTGATATCGCGATGGTGAATGTGCATATCGCTGGTTATTGCTCTGCGTTGATTTTAGTTCTGCGATCTCGAGATGTAGTTTTCTAATTTCGTCGACGAGCAATTGCGTGTCGTAGTTCGGTTCTTGGCGATTGGTGGTTGAGGGTGATGACGTAGACTCAGTTGCTACAGCCGATACTTGATGACTTTGTTCAAGCATTTTGTCGGCGAGCTTGGCGAGTTCGTCCAGTGCAGTTTCCTTGCTTATCGTGTCGCTGACGACGAGCACTGAACGTACATGTGGTGGCAGAAGATTCATCCACATCAATCTTAATGTATTGTCAGGAACCTTATTGCGTGCTAGCGTTCTCATGCGTCGGAGTAGTTGACTTGGTTTTTGTTCGCCGAGTTCCATGTCCGAGAGCAACTTTTGTAGTTGTTTTCCATCCGATTCTTCATACACCGAGATGAGTCGTTCCTTAATGGCAGTGTATTGGTGGTCGGAGGGAGGATCGTACAGTAGGTCGCATATCTGCTCGATATCTTCTTTTCCTAGCTGTGCTATGACCATCTGTGCTTTTTGGAATTCGCTCTTCTTTACGTCGTGGATGGCGGCTTCGAAGCTTAGAAACCACAACTCTGGCCGGTCGCGCCAAAACGGTGGTACACGCATAGCTAGTGCGATTCCGGAGACTTCTTGAGAAGATATTTCTTGCGGCGGCAGCGGTTGGTTCGCCTCTTGGTTGGCCATCTTCAAGTCTTCTGTGTTTAGAACGGGGTCACCAGTTTAGCAGTGTTACTGCTAGGTATAAATGAAAACCTCGGTTCTTGACTGCTGAATGTGGAATGATTTTATTTAAAACTTATGCGAATATATATACAAAAAACCTTACATACGAATAATATTTGAACCAATAAAAAAACTTAAATTTAGACCAATAGGGGTTGTGTATAACGCCGCCTCGCTCTATCCATTGCTCTCACTCGGTGTGTATTCAGTACCATCAGTACTGCGATGTATAAATAGCCGTCGAGGCGATCGGCTCGCTCTTTTGACCGGCGGCATCGGAGCGACTAGGCGTGTGAAGATAAGAGCGCAAACGACGGCACACGGCGAGGCGTGAAGAGACGACGGCGTCCTGGACTTGCAGTTGGTGTTGAGCCTCTTGAACAGATTGTCCTGAAAGCTCTTTTCAGAGCTACTTTCTGTTTCGGCTACACGTTCATTTAAATAGTCTTAAACACATTTGGTAAAACTATAAATATCAAACACTTTTTGTCAACCTATACTTGCATACCTATCAGTTTTCAAAATATTATACTGATAAGTAGTTACAAATAATCTTAATCCTCGTCATCGAAGTTTACAAGTTATTTTACAACAAGATTATCGGTGACCAGATTATGATGATATAAAAAATTTCATTTGCTGTAATAAATATTAAGTTATATATTGAGTTATAAATATTGATAATAAGATGATTATGAGTGTATTTTGGCAGAACTTCTTAAAGTTGCGTGTACTTACATCTGATGTTGTTGTTCTTTGTTTGGTTAAAAATAAGCAGATACTTCGTGCTCAATTGTCTTTGAATGGATTTTCTGTATCAGCTATGTTATTAGCCATATAATAAATGTTTGAGAACATAATATTCCTGAAAATGTTTCGACTTAAATGAATCCGTGATCTTTCACAGATCCACTAGAAGAAATTCGTATCGGCCTATTACAAGGTGAAGGACTACCATTTTACGTTTCGTGTTGTGACGTGTTCACGTTTTCCATAGCGACTTTATATATATAAGTAGGAAAGCCATCTTTGGCTTGAAAACAACAGATAGCTGTAAGCCAAATATGGCTTACAGCTATCTGTTGTTTTCAGCGTTAAAATTTTATATTTTAGGAAATATCCTAAAATATACAATTTTAACGCTACCGTCAAAGTATGTTTTGGAAATTGTAGTATTTGTAAAAGCGAAGCCTTATTTTTGTGTGAGACAGTCAGATGTTGTGGATCACAATTGACGTGATTCTAGTCGGCTGTGCATGCCACAACCGCCCTTATGTCAAAAAGTGTAGCTTCATGTTTTGTATTTTCACTAAGTATTTGGTTCTTCCCCAAAATTTCAGATAGTTTTTTTCATGGTAGCTTCTCTGATTCCGTCTGTGCCTTTTTTAACAAAAAACTAGCTAAGCACGTGTCGGCTCACATGGGGTGTAGGGCTGTGTAATTGCCCGTCACAATATGTGGACTTATAAGGGGGCGTTTGTTTGATACCTACTATGAACAATATTAATTAAGTTTACAGGTTAGCGGCTAGTGATAAATTAGAATTTTAAATCTTCACATAAATTTTCCAACGAATACCTTAATCGGAAAATAATTTTGACACACCCCCAATATTTTTGAACGGCTTATTTAACAACACCCACACCATAGCATAGAAGAAGAAAATAAATATTAAAAATATGGGAATCATTGATATAATAACTGAAATTTAAAAAATTGAAATAACTGCAGAAATAATAAAAATATATCAGACATGGCTGTATGAGATTAAGCCCATTGCCTTCCCTTTTATAGGAAGTTTGCTTTAAAGGAAACATTTTGAAACTTTATGATAAAAATGCATATAGTATGTTTTTATGAATTGATATTGATACAAACAATACTGTCATTAGTATTTCTTTTTATTTTCCTTTTTTTTTATTAAACGGGAACTCATTATTTTATAAGAGTTTGTGCCATCCGCTCTTCACAGTGAAACAATAGCCTTATTCGATATCTCCCGAACAATACATTCGGAGTTGTTTAAAAAACAATAGTTACGACCTCATAATATTGTGGTTTTATGTTACTACCATGCAGTGTTTTGTTTCCCAAGCAAATCCGGATTTTTTTTAGATGTCAGGATTTAAATGACGAGATGCGTCACTTTAAGAATAGACTTATTTTAAAGTTCCTAACAGTTTAGTTCTTAACCTTCAACTCACGTGATAGTAAGTGACAATAAAGCCGAAGATGGAAGCAAGCTACACCCGGATCCCTAAAGCGCAGAGGAACTGGCGGACTTATTCCAAAACTGTGTCCCGGCTGCACAACAATCCTGTACCCCCTAGTACGAACATTTTTAAATTTCGAATCGTAATCGTATCATTCAAGCACGCTAAAAATTTCAAACAACAGCCAGACAAAAGCTAACGTAACTACTCGATACGATGGCGATTTGAAATTTAAAAGTGTTCATGCTAGAGGTACTGATAGCATTATTGTTACGGCGGCAGACTTCTCGTAGATAAGGTTGTGGTAGCTAGCCAGTCAGACTTAAAAAGCCCTGCTACCAACAAACCGAGCAGGAAATTTCTGCCCCCACAAGGAATTGAACCCCAGGTCTCTAGATCTTAGGTGTGTTTTCCACTAGACCGTAAGACAGTTAAACTTTCATTACAAAGTAGTAAAGTGCCTGCTAATTTTATAAGTGTTTTCGTCGATCAGTAAGTAGCTGTGGCAATAATCATCTTTCACAATCCTTTTTTTTTAAGTTGTAGATAAGTCCTTAGGCAACGCATCCGACTGACTGGTCACCTCCACCTACTGTTGTTTCTGCGGTAAGGAAGGGCGCCAGAACTCTTTGAATATTATATTGGGTCTTGGGGTATAGTATTCTTTGATATTCCCTTGAATTGAAAGTGGTTAGAATATCCATTACCTATAGGTTTTTTTTACACTAACCAACCAACTAGATGACAAACAAGCTGACGGCCTACCTATTAGTAAACGTCAGCTTATTTTAACGCAAAAACAGAATGACTGTAGCTCTGTACCCCTAGCACGAACATTTTTACATTTCGAAGAGCCTTCGTATCGAGTAGTTACGTTAGTTTTTGTCTGGCTTTTGTTTGAAATTTTAAACGTGCGTGAACGATACGATTATGATTCAAAATTGAAAAATGTTCGTGCTAGGGGTACTGTTCAGAACTGTCACCCGGATTGTGAAAGGTCACGGAAACGTCTAGATATATAAATTTTTACTTTACATCTTGTCCAGCACTCCTTTGTATAGAAAATTACCGCTATGCTCTACCTATCTGCGGTCTAAATTTCAATGACCTATAAAATACGCAATTTATAGGTTTCTCTGTGTTTGTTCTTAGAAACAAAAGGTTGAATTATTGAATAAAATAGAAATCCGGAACGTGAACAAGTAAATTCGGCTTTAATTACCAACCCACAAAGTCGAACAAGTTAAGTACCTACAAGACGCGCCGAAGATACGCCTGTGCCGTAATTGCTAAAATTAAAGGTGTTGATTCTGTTTTCATACTTTAAAACTAAAATTAAGTTATCTTCCTACCCTCCTTTCCACTTCAATGAGATACAATCAAATTAAGAATCTTCAAGAGTTTATTTAGTAGACTCTATTGCCTTATAAATTACTTTAGTGTGCACGTTTTTAGATGTCTTTAAAATGAACAAGATCGTTGTGCTTGGAGTGGTGTTTGCTGCCATTTCTTCAGATTGAAAAACGAGGTATTTAAACTTGAAAATCGTCAATATTTCAAAACTTTTAAGTTACATATTTATAAGTCACTAGCTGCACCCGGCATACTTTTAATACCCGTAAAGAGTTTAGGTTTTATAATCTAGGAACCTTTGCGGACGTCTCCAGAATACCCTACCAAAGTTTCAACACAATCTGATCAATGGTTTCTTATTTTTATTTATAATCAGCCTATATACGTCCACTGCTGGCCATGTGCCTTCCTCCATGGGAGAAACACATGAAGAGTTTGGATCATAATGCCACCGCGCTGGCTTAATAGGGGTGGTGTGTCAAAGCGGTTGCAGAAACACCGGAATCAACGACTTAACTTGCCTTGCGAAGCACAGAGGAGTTTGAGAATACAAAATTAGATTGACCCATCCGGGTACGACCATGGTGAAATTTGTTTTGTTTTGGTAATCGAAAACAGAGCGTTTAAATCACGACACCAGCTTATTATGTTTATAAAGATTCAGAAAATTGAGGCTGCATGTTCGCTCGTCATGATTCAGCATCATTCATTCTTAGCCAACATAAACCTACTGCTGGGTGGGTTGTAAGAGGTTGTATAGGCTACTAGACATGCTCTTTTTACTTTGTATTTAAGTTTTTAATTAAGGACACCATTCTATGTCAATTTTCATATTCTTTAATTACTCTTTGTCTGTTCTTGTGTGTCACAAAAATATCTTTTGGTATTTGAACTTCTAAAGAATTTAATTAATTCTATCAGCCTATTCTTTATTGCACCAATTCCCAAAATTATGTGCGAGCCGCATCAAGTCTTTATACTATTGGGCCTGTAGTCTACCCGTTGATCCTGTCTTGGCCTCCAATGATAGACTGACTTAGTTCACCGTCCGACATTTAGTCTAGCTAAGTATCCCGCACTGCTCCAATTTTGTCTCGTTATTCATTTTCTCACAAGTCTGCGACTCGCTTTTCGCCGAATTTCGACGTTTGGTATATGTTCAAGGAAAGATGCCTAAAGCAGAACGCGTTGCTTTGTGTGCTATCTTAATTTTGTGCAGTTTTTGTAGTGAGCGTCCTTGCTTCACCGAGGACAGGTAAGACATCTTGGTTGTATACCTTGGTCTTCAGGGACTGTGGAAGTTAAGATTTATTTACACTTGATTAAAAATACCGGTACTAGAGAGGTTATAATTATCAAATCAAATGTCTTATTAATCTTTCTTTCTTCCCTTCTTCCTCCTTTCTTCTTCTTTCTTTCTTTTATTCTTTCTTTTTTTGTCTTTGTTTTTATTGTTTTTGTAATTATTATTCATTCATGATTTAGAGCTTTTTGTTTGCTTCGCCCTATTGCAAGCAGACAGTACCGCTATGCCAGAGCCCATTAAAATTAATGAATGAAGTCTACAATTTATTGCTATGCTCGGAGAAAAAAACTGTCGAAACTGCCTCTAATGTGCAATCAAACTGGACCTGTATTTTTGTTCTTGTGAGAATCGAAGCCGGTATAACCAGGTTTGAATCCCAGCTATAATTGCGAGTACTGCGAACGGTCTAGCATCTACCTTCTATTAATAAACTTTATGGTGCATTTGATATTGAGTCAGATAATTTCTATTGGCAACATGTGGTTTTTACAACGTTACAAGTAAAATGTTCTTGGAAACAATCATAAAATCCAGACGGACACATCAATTGTAGGGGCTTGATTTAGACTATTATAATATTCTTGGCGGTACTTGGCGGTGAACTGGTCTTCGCGTCTTGAGAGACAGATCACACAATCTCACTCTTATATTGTAACTGCTATTAGTTTTATACTGTGACTTCATACTCTTATTTTGTAACTGCTATTAGTTTTAGACTGTGGCTGTTTTCTTAGCCTCCATGCAGGCTCTGCACAAAGAACTGTCCATGACACCTAATTTAAATTAAAATATACCTGGTAACACTGCTGTGACAAGTCAACACGCCTGTTATTTGACGGAGTCAACTGTCCGTTTTCATTAACCATACCCTAGGCTTGGGTGTTAACGACATTCGTCTCTTTCTATCTCTATTAGTTAGACTGAGATAAAAATTACTAAGAGACTTAACGCTAAGCTAATGTTGGGAAAACGAGCAATAGTCTACTTAGCTGTAACGGGGTTTCGGAGGGTTCAGGCTTGATTTGGGGTGGTGTAAGTAGTGTTATTTAGTTGTGATCAAGGTTAGTTGTGTGTGAGGTGGAGCTGCTACCCCAGTAGTTTAATCTGTCAAGCGGCGTTATACCTCTGGAAGTCTATGACAATTAAAAAATCAATTGTATCTGGTATCAGATGCTTCACGGGTTAAGTAGAAAATACGACCATGCCCTACCTCTCTTACGGTTTGTCTTTTTCAATGGAGTGAAAGAAGGTCATCGTAATTAGCAGTGTTATAAGTAAAAATAAATTAACGAACGCTTATGAGTAAGGCCGTAAATTTTTAAAAGAATTTTTCTAATAATTATTAGACTTAAATTTTTTTAATCAAAGTGTGTTCTACCTAATAAGGTACCGAGGAGCCGACCAGTATAGGCCAAAGGCAATGTGGAATTAATTAAATTTCCAACTCCCGAACAAGTATCACATTCAAGTAAAGTTAAAGCATTCCTTTTAAATTAATACCTACCTGAAATAAATATTTGGTAGATGTTTCGGCGAAAAGATAATCCCTAGGGTAAAATGCGATCTCACAAATACACTGTTTCGTAAGCGTAACGATCCATCGATAATTATTTAATGGCAATCAGCTATTTTCATAGTAATGAATCGCTATGACGGGTTGTCATAACAACCTTTGGTAGATGAATTGAGTCGAAAAAAACAAAGTGAGGAGTAAACTTACAGTATTTTACTCACGGAGCAACTCGAGGCGACCAGTATACGACAGTTCAGCCCATTGGTAAGTAGTTTTCTGGTATTGCTTCTAACTGTAGGGAAATCTTACAATACATTTGTAAGATTTTCTCTACAGTTAAACATAAATATAAATGTGACGTGCGGTCTACAGAATATTGTTCACGTAGAGTCGCGTCATGTATGTACCAATCCAATTAGATAACCTAAATTACCTAAAAGGTTGTAAAATTCATTTTTCACCAACATAGATTAAGGCCCGTATTACAGAACATTTCTCAGTAACGAATCTAGTTTTAAAACAAATTTTAATACGAGATTTAAATTTGGAACTTTACTTGAAACGTTATACTTCGTTCTAACGTTATACTTGATCAACTCCCAGCTGAGTAATTGCCTATTTTAGAACGATACCTACTTACGCCAAAATCTACGCTCAAGTAAAGATTTGATTTTTGTTTATGGTCGATACCATTCTTGAGAACGGATCACGTACTATACTCCCAAATAAAGTTGTAATGCTAGTTCAACATGCTTGACATACCGCTATATTGGTTTATAATCTGATGGGTTATATTCGCCCATGTTTTGACAGTTTCGCTTTTCTGTACTTGTCATTGTTGCTTTGACAATTATTGATTCTAGTTTCAGCTGATTCGAGTGTTAAAACGCAACCTGTAATAAGCTGAGCAATCAAGTAGTGATCTACACTTAAAACTAGTTTTGACTGATTCGAGTTCAAACGATGCTTGAGCCGCGTCCTGTAATACGGGCCTTAGTGTCATCTATCCCAAACTAGCGAAGACAGAAATAAATTGCGAATGAGAATTTTCTTTTGTGACGGTGACACTCGCTCGAATTTCTGTAAACTTCTATAATCTCGGAGGGCGTCAATTCACTTCAGCTTGAGTTCTCCAAGACTTTGTAGGTAGTTTTTAAAAGTAAGAGAGACATAATTTATGTTCTTATCTAAGATTTATGGCGGAAGAGTCGATGAGAAACTCCCAATGACAGCGATTCGTGCTAGAGGTTTTTGGAGTTTACTCCTTAAGAATCGATTTGCATATATAAGGGGCCCGGTATGAGAAAAATGTGAGGAGTAAAATCTATCGATGAATGACCTCGTTACGTTTTTGGTGCGCATCCTATGTCGCGCAACTTTCTAATTTGGTTGTGAGTGTAGGGTATTGAAATTGACTATTGTGAAAAGTTTAATGTAAAATATTTCGTCGATTAGTTATAATAAATGTATATGAAATGAATAAATATATATTTATATATGTATATTATTTTCATTAATTTGTTAATTTACCCTGTCATACAGTATCAATCTTTTTTCAGTTAAATAAACTCTTTTTTCGTCTGGTTAGACTATCGAACTTAAGGAGTAAACTCCAGTCGTGCGTCGGAGCTGACACACACAATTTTTTTGTTTGTTAATAATATAAGAATTCTTCGAAACTTTTGCAATTCATAACATTAAACAGTGGGCATAGGTATTTCAGCTCAAAGACTTCGGCTGTTGAACAAAGGTCTGTCCATTCATTTCTAAAAGAAGAGCGTAGGAATAAATAAATGGGAAATTAAAGCAAAAAACTCCTCTATTTACAGTCTCCTTAATCTTAAATCACCAAAAAATGTTCCCTTCGGCTTCACTACACTAAATTTTAATTTTCCTCGTCGAAAAATGTTTAAAACGAAAAGAAAAGACATTTTGAAGCAAAAAGTTTTATACCGCTTAGACCTTTTAAAAACCAGCAAAGAAATGAAACTTGTTTTTATTTCTTATCTTTTGAAGCTTAAGATTTTCACTTCACATTTTTAGAATCATTCAAGTATCATTTGCTAGGACAGGAACTATTTTGATTACTTTCTAGGTTGGTATAGACAATTTCATGTCCTGGCTTGGTAGAACAAGCGTCGAGTGTTAGCTGTGGTGGTGGTAGGCGACCTTTCGCTCCCGACCTTCGTCTCCAAGATGATCGAGGACGACAGCCAGACAGGATAGCTGGCATAATACCATCAACAATCAGAAAATAGTTTTAGTGGGTGCGAGTCCCTCACTTCTCTCTATTCTTCCCCTAGAAAGAGGACAGCGCATATAAGGCGTTCCCCTGCCGAAGAAACGCCAGTTTAATTTAATAGTAGCTATAACTTATACTAGACTTAAACTTTTTTTAGTTTATAGGATCAAAGATTACTCACAACATGTTACCTGTTTTTAATCATGTATATTGTCTTACCTTATCTTATCATTATGATGGGGCCGTGACTACGCCACGATGCACTTCGACCCTTCGGGATCTTTTGTGTCTTCCCTTCCTTTATGCCTCCCACGTCTCGAATATAGCTGCCATAAGCTTCACTATATGTTTGTGGTGAAAGAGCCTATAGTCTTCCGGCCTTTGATACGCCACTTCCAGAAAACTCATTCTGATCCTAGCCAGGGCATCGCATTGACACAAAAAATGTTTCATCGATTCCTGGATCTTCTTTAATAATCAATTTCGAAATTGTTATAAAATATAGTTAACATAAGTGAACTTATGTTGTTATAAAGTTTAATATAAGCATTTTTTGGGCTTTGAAAGATAAAATCTTTATGTTCTTAAAATAATTTGAATCAATTCCAGACCATAACCGAGCACGTAATGTAATAGAGGTATGAATCACAGAACTGTTAAGTTATAACAGTTTCGTCACACACTTTACCTTGACCTTCCTCAGTTTCCATTTCAAAGCTTTGATCTCACTTGTACCTTTTACAATGCATTTCGGTTTTTTTTTTTCTAGCGTTTCAACTAGCCCGCAACTATTTTTATAAGGATCCGTTGAATATTTTATAATATACGTATTCAATTGATATAGCAGATAGGGTTTTTCAATAATCATCACCAAGAAATATTCCTACAAAAGAAAATTTCAATAAATCTAAGCTTATTTGAATGTTACATAATATAACACATAACGGTGAATCGCACAATGTGTACGTCACAAGCTCGCGAAATGTTTTTGTTTTCTACAGTTACAAAAAGGGCATTTAATGTTGTCACCAACTGTGAGGTTCTGTTTAATTTTCTACTTTGAACTTTTGAAATAAGCAAATATGTTTGCTTGTTTATTTGCTGTAAAATTTCATTAACATTAAACTGCCTGAGCACAAGTGGTCGTGGTACTTAATCAAAATATTTTAAACTTTCAACGTCGTGATTTTTAAAGGCTTATTAACTGTAATTTTACGAAACATTAAGCTTTATGTATAGACCCAAAGGAGTTCAAATAAGCTGGGCCGTCTTTGGCAGACTATATTTTAATTACACTGGAGTGCCTCAATATTCTGCCGTTTTACCTTAGGATAAAGAGCGTGTTCCACTACGGCCCTAAGTTTGTCCCTTGCGTGATATTTTTCACGGAAACGTGCAACAGCAGCTACAACTGAATACAGAATACAGATGATTTCTGGAAGGGCTCTACTTTTCTCGAAATAGACGCGGAATCGCGTCAAGAACTTTTTTTGTTCGGGAGCAAAAGGGTCGAGTATTTTGAATTTTAATTGCTCGCAATATTTGTTTACCCTTCATCATTAAAAGTTCCGCTTGAAGTTTTGCTGGATAAGAATTTTTAATGAATATTCACAAGTGCGTTTAGTCATAAAATTTCTTATCCGACTTTTAATTTTTCAAAAACGAAACTCGAGACAATAAGTTTAAAAGGCAAACTCTGTAGGTATATCCTGAAAAAAAATCCGCAGTTTTGGGCTTTAATTACGAGTGTTTCTTGACGCGATAGAAATATAAGTTCACAATATTAGTCTAAAAGGTTCAAAAAATCAAACTTCTTAGCAGCTATATGTTTTTTAAAATTCTGACTGGTTCATAGCAGGCTTGCCAAACTCTAATAATAGTTGGAGAACATGCATAACCAATTATAACAGTGAAATATGCACCATTGTTTTGACAGTTGAATAGCTGAAGACAATTTTTTAACTGTCGCTCATCCACGACAGTTAAAAAATTGGAATACAAGCGGTAGCAATTCTGTTCCTTGATGAATATACTTCCCAGATGCTACCATATTGATGTCCTGTCTATATAAACATTATAGTAATGGCAGATCGAGAGTGGACAACTCCGAAAATGATTATTTCCGGATGGTTTCTAGTTTAACTTTTTTTATGAGTAAGCTAGCTACTGTTGTTGATCTCCACTTCAACCTTTCAACACAGATTGAGGTCAAGAGCAATCCCATATATATGTTTCGAAAAAAATACAGGTTTTTTTTACACTTGGTAGATAAGTAACAATTAGGTTGACGCGTTTCAGTTAAATGTGATAGCAAAAATTAAGTTTTGATGTGCCAACGATCAAGTTTTGTCTAGGAATGTAAAGTAACTGTCGACTAATAATATAATAAGTATCGACTTAACTGAACCTATTAAGAGCTAGATGTGATAAAACACTTAAAATCGTAATCGACTAAAACACGATGGATTTTAGATGGAGGAAAAACCTGTAGCTAATAATCCCATCTTATCAATGTCGTGTTTATTGTGAATTTCATCAATTTCACTCCGTTAGATATAATATTTACTAGAACTTAACAGGTAAATCTTCTAGAACATTAAAAATTTATCATAAAACACAAGAAAAGCATAGTATGTATATACAAGTACATGTTTCACCAGAGGATTCTATATTCTTCGTGCCCAATAAATAGATATTTCAAGAATGCTGCTTTCATGACACCGGCTAGCTAGACATAAGTATAGATGAAAATAAAAATATCGGATTATTTTAATGTTTTGTTATGCTTTTAGGGGTTTATCAGGCGCTTGAGCTTAAAGTATCCTCTATTGATCAAGTCGAAAAACCCGACCCACAGATAATTTTGAGCCATTTTTTGAGAAAGGTAACAGAAAGATTAACCAATTATCAGTCCAACTATCTTAGTACTAGGTGGTAGGCCTGTATGCAGGGTCGCCTGTTTCACAGCTGAAATAAGAAAGGCGTGAAACAGTTCGCTGTGTTTCGGATTGAAGTGAAAGGTAGCCAGTGTAATTACTGGTCATGGACGGAATTCCATCTTAGGCCTCAGGATGACAACGCACCTGCAATATCAAGTGACTTTTCCTTGTTATTGCAGGTGTGTATAGGCGGCGGTAACCGCTTACCATCAGGTGGGCCGTCAGCTTGTTTGTCATCTACTTAGTTGTATAAAAAAGTTTGTTTTTCAGTCTTGATACATCCCTAAAGTTTTTCTTAAGGATAAAAATCTGTACACGCCACAGTACTTTTGTTGATTTAATAGTCTTCAATTTTATTATCCCACCCGCCTCTTTCTCGCCACAAGTAAATTGGTAGTTAAATGAGTTATAAAGTGCTGTAAACGAATAAACGTCAGAGATGTTCCCCGCCATTCCAGCGGCTATATTTCTCTGGGGTGGCCATTTCGCGACATTGTCCCACTATTTAGGTCAGTGGTGCTGTGACGCTGATGACACCGGTGCGCTTTATAGTACACCAACCTTTTTACATAATGCATGGTGGCGTTTTGTTTTCGACTTTGATTTTAATTTTAACATGATTTAAGAAATTCGGACTATGAGACTGAGTAGACGCAGTTGGAACTGATTGTGAATCTTTATAAACTGTAACTACGTATCCATTGATACGTTGTCACGTTTCTTAGGAATCATTGTCCATTTTGCATATATAATAAGTTGTAACTTATCTGAACTCAACTTAACTTTCAATAAATTGATTCTGTTACTAACATGCATAATCGAATAAATGGCATGATTTGAACCCTTCCGTACTTATTAAATGGTTATATCGTCATTTACTATACGAAGTTAATAATAATTGTTAGTTAAGGAAGAAAGGAGATGGTAAAGATTTGGGCTGTACTTGTGTTGTTATAATATGGTTTCCATTAAATAACACAAAATACTTTTATTTTATAAAAAAAAAATACCGAAATAAAATAAGTGAATTATAAAAAGGCAACATAGAAGTCACAAAAGTGCTCAAAATGTCAGCCTTTTGGACTATGGTTCATAGCCAAAATAACGCTGTTAAAAAGTTTACTTTAATGTCTGTATTGATATTTATAAAAATAGTCATTCCGTATTTTCAATGTTTTGGGTGCGCTTGAAGTGTTATTGTTGTTTTTCAAAATTGATTGACCCTGGCTATGAAGAAATATAACGACAATGTTCAACGTAAAGTCGGAAAAACAAAATTGTATTACAACAATGACATTTTGTTTTCTTCATAATGGCGACCTCTTTCCCGCTTCAATCAGTCTAGATTTATGGAAATGATAAGGTGATATGGATTCTTACAATGATAACTGTACGAAAAATGGGTGCTCATGAGCTGGCCAAAATCTCATAGGACCTTTTACTGCCGCCTTTCCTTGTCCTAAGAACGAAATATTTTGGCTGCAATACCAAAAACGTTTGTTCGTATCTCAAAATAAGATACGTTTTACTTCTACTATTTTAGTCCATGTGTGTTGTATATCGATCTTGTATTTTTAACCCCGGACGAAAAAAGAGGGGTGTTATAAGTTTATCGTGTCTATCTGTGTATCTGTTTGTCTGTCTGTGGCATGGTAGCACTTAAATGAATGGACCGATGTTGATTCGTTTTTTTTGTTTGAAAGCTGATGTGACTATGATGGTTCTTAGCTATAATTTGTGAAGATCAGTTCAGGCGTTTGATGACTATCAGCTCATTTTCTACATTATTATAGGGTTTTACTAACTTTTACAGATCAGAATGATTTGAAATTTGGTGTACTATCACTTCGGTGACATTTGCATGACATACTATCCTTGAGCTGATCCTATACCACCAAAAAGTCTGCGAAATGCTTAATTCTTCAGAAACTTACAGCAGATATAGCGTGTTTGGGCTCTTATGAATAGTCTCAATGAGAAAGTGTTAGATAGTTGATTAATGACGCCAGGGGTTACTTAAAAATTTTAATATTGTATTTTTATTCGAATTTATACTGTTGGTGTTTAGTTTGGTTTTTTGTTTTTCATTTGCCTTTCGAGTCTTCCTCGTAAGTACTTATTTGCATTTTTTCCGCGTCTGTATGTGTGTGCGTCATTTACCACTCGTGTGGAGTTGGCCTTCCGTTCCTTACTTTTTTGTGGTTCTGATGAGGTTTAATTTCAAAATAGGTTATTAAAATACTGAATCATCAAATAAATTGTTGAATCGAAATGATAACCGCAACACCACAAGGAGTAAGGTTTTAATCATGAAAATTACAACATCTTATTAGGTACCGGCACAATTATATTAAACCTTGAAAGTTATATTTTTCTTATTTGTCAAGTCGTTTTGATAATGACTCAGCTATTTTTTACATTTTTTAATTGAGTTTGTGATGCTAGTTTCAAATGTATTATAGTATAGTAGGTACCATCGTTATTAACAGCCTTAAAAGAATGTTTCACTGCTAGAGGCAGGCGCAAAATAGTGAGGCACAGAAGGCAAGCTCCATGCAAACACTGTTGACACGCTCGCACCCACACAAACGTACTTATGGCGATCTGAAATGTCATCAAGCGAATCTTTCCCCTGTTTCTATATAAGCTCATCGTACAGTCGACCACAGAAATAGTTGAACACTTTAGTATTATGTCGCAACGACTCTAGCGTCAATATAGTACGGTAGCAAAGCAACTATAAAGTACGCAGATCGGTGTGACGTGGTACTAAAGTGTTCAGCTACTTTTGTGGTCGACTGTACGTAGCTGTTATATTTTCTTTTTTTGGAATATAAATATTAAAGTATTTTGTCTATAAGTAAATACGCATTAGCTGTACGTTATAGACTTATTATTTTACCCGTGGTCATGACGTAAGTAACTGTGCTGAGAAATCGGGTTATAAAACTAATCGCATAGTAAATATCTGGAATGTAATTGTAATTCCTTATGACGACCTGAATTTGAACTAGATAATGGATGTTAGTGCGAATAATATTAATATATTAATTATTTGTTCCAAGCACTTTATGACTGTATTAAAATGAAGGTACTGTTTTTAGATTTATTTTGATAGAATTTTGTTGTAAGTTCAAGCACCGTTATTTTTTCCTTGAAATATTACATAATATGTACGAATATTATTCATTGTTATATTCTCACGTAAGAAATATTTCGGTCGGCTTTTCCGTATCATTCTGAAAACAGCCAAATCATAAATAATGCTTCTAACAATACAAAGTGGTTATACGATTCTGACAACACTAAATTTTGCATAGTAGACGCCTTTGTAGCCTGTCACGCTATTAGACCATTAGCTTACGTGTCAATATTGCCAACGTAGAACTTGTCTACGATAAGGTGGCGCGTGCTGTGGTATTCGGTATGAGACTGCCGTATTTTATGTATTTTATTTAAATTGAAATGAGAATTTTACGAGTATTCGTTCATGTCAACTATTTGTACTGTGATATTTAGTTTTCTACTTTAAAATTGAATCAGAAGGCTCTTTATTTTTATACGTAAAGAGTGGTAAACAGGCATGCTGTACCCCTGATGGTAACTCAATCGTTGCCTCTCCTGTAAACAATCAAGAAGTAACATTATGTTAACATAATAAAATATCAATCCCCTTGCTCCCAACCTCAACATAAAGATTTCCCTAAGAGTGACCTCACTCAACGCAGGAACAAATTATTTATTTCTTATTACAAGAAAAACTTTCATCCTAGATCCTGTAATTTTTGCGGAATCAGTCGCGGCACTTTATAGCGAAAGTACAATTTCATGTCTTCGATGTTTCTTGTCACAGTATAATTGAACAAATTGCAGTTTCAAGTTTATGTAGGTACATGTATTTTGTTGGTATTTTAGTTGCAAAATTGTACAGTCCAACTTTAGCATTGTCATTTCAGCAGTAAAGTTATATTGAAGTTTTGAGGGGCTATTTTAAATTCATGAAAACTTTCCACTGAAACCTGGTAACTAGACCGTGGAAAGCCAACCTTTGCATTAACAGCCACGCCAAAAATCTGTTTCAAATTTCACATACTTTGTCTTAAGACCCGGCTATTGTGATGACTGCAAAGAGACTACTTGTATCATTGATCTGTAAAACAATTGAGATTTCCTTAAAAATACCTCTAACTTCTCCACCATTTATATTCTAACTTCCTACTAGCTTCCTTTGTGTAAAATGCGGTTCTACGTTAGCTATTCATTATTTTAGATTAAAAAATATTTACATCGGAAAACTAAATGATTTGAGAGTAAGTACGTCTTTGCGAAATTCGATAGAAATCTCTGATTCAATATTTTACATATTTGTTTGCCGATCTTAACCTATGGTTTTCGATTTCCGAGCATGAAGTCTTTATGGTTCGTGGTCTGCCACGAAATAAGTTTGATGATTTACGTTAATCCTGGCATCGCGTTACGTGGAAACAACCGATCCATATGTGAAACCATATCCGAATGAGATATGGATCTCATACGGATATGGTTTCACATATGGATCCTTTAAATTCCCAGGGGGGCTATATACTCTCTATGCTTAATTTCCGTAGGTTTTGGTATCTATCATGGAGATACCATAGCGTAGCGACCGATCTGAATTCATACCGCTTTCATTAATAGGAGCTGTATAGGTTAGGTACTTACCTACTGTGCTGATAGTCTTTTTTTTTATTAAGCTACGTTTTACGGGTCTCTTGAGGTCTTCCTTTTTATCGAGGCTTGTCCGAAAACTGGACGATATAGTTATTTGACAGGTGCACCCTTATCCCACTTGTACGACAAATTGAATTCCGCAGTTCTTTTTTGATCTTTAAATCTATCGGACGGACTCCAAATTTCATTTACGGACATAGAGTGAGTTTTCAAATTATTTGGTTTGTTTTATAGGTACCAACCAACTAACTTATCTTGTTATTTGTATGTTCAATAGCATTAATATAATTTGACATATTTTACGTGGAATCGCATTGTCGGAAACATGTATCAGAACGATTCAATTAAGAACAGAACGCGTGATATTCTTTGATATTCGCAACTTCAAACCGTATGACAATTCTGGTTCAATTAGTACCAGATTGGCTCATCTAAATAAACGCGGTCTAGTTATAGCTGATTAACGACGACTTTGATGTTCGCATCCAAAACGCTGGTTTACGAGGAACGGAAATAACGCAACACTACCTCACAATGGGTATCTTTATCGTTATGTGGCTTAGTAATACTTGTGGATAGATTTGGAAACCGCTGCCACGCAAGTTTTGAAGTTTAAATTTTATCTCGAATAAATTAACCCAACCCAATTATACAAAAAGCATCAGCCCCTGAATTAGCAAAATTATAATATTAGGGTATAATTTAATCAATGATAATAACGATAAAACTATGTATGAAATCATTACGACAAAATTTGATTTTGAATCAGTAAGATTTTTATTACCTATGTCATAAAATAGCTTTAGAATTAAGTTCCCTGATATCTGCGCCAACTTTATAGGTATGTATACCTCGTATTAAAAAAACAGTTTTCCCATTTCGTTATATACCTTACATATCTATGTCTATTATTCTACAGTCAGGATCTCTCCATTTTCAACGAGAAATTACAAATAATAGGTGTCATATTCTATTTAACGTTAACAGTCGGCCTAAGTAAGCCTCCTATGCTAGAAGGTTTGTGTTTGTACGTGGATGGAGTATTGAATACATATGAAATAATCAAAATAACAAACTTGGAACCTCGACTCTAAGTATAACCCTGAACAGGCTAAAAGGTACATAAATTAAGTAGGCCTTTAAAAGCACACGATACACATTATGTGTCACCAGCAATCGAAAACAACAATTGGGAGACGCAAAGAAATCCTTTTTTTTGTGAGGAAAATCTGGTCGTGATTTTAACGGCCAAAGATACATCTTCACCTTTTGCTTTGGCTCCATTGTAAGAGGATTACCAAGGTATATCTAAGTTGGAGCATTTACGAGACACTGTAATGCTAGAACCAGATTTCACTGTACGGACGATAATTTTAGAGCACTTACTAAAATCAATAATGATTAAATCTAATAAATCAAAATGTACCAGAAATTTGATCTCTGCTTTAAATACTAAAATTAAAAACATACGTGACATGGAAACTCTTGCAATAATTGCTTGTAAACATGCCGTCTTAAGTATTATAACTAATGTTACACGTTGTTTATACCACACAAGCATTCTTAAGAATGCTACAAGGCAATTCACGCGACATGAGCTTGTCAACGAGCATATTATTATATTCGTTCGCGAGAATGTTACATAGCATGAAAATTATCGCTCTTTTGAACTGAGCCTTTTTATGTAATACACTATTCTGAAGAACATAACTATAAATGAAAAGGCTTTGGACGCGTTATTAATCCAACGCTTGGAAAGAGTCGAAGCGACTGTGAGTCTTGATAGGAACTGGGGAACACGCCATATGTGTTCCAATTGATGACGTCGCTGGAATATGAATTAGGAATTCTTTTTTATTAATTAGTCAAGGCTAATAAGGTAGCGGTAGGCTTTGTGGATTTAAGGAAGCGTGTAATTTCCGGGTTGCAGCTGTATGTAATCAAGTATCAAATGTTAAGTACGATACAGATCGCTTGAATAACACTTCAGCATATTATTCTTGTTATTAATGGCTAGAATTTATTTATAGCTAATTTAATAAAACACTTCGATGTTCTTATTTCAAAATCAGCATCTCGATTGTTTTACTGCACCTATACTTTCTACTCATAAACATAAAACTTCTTCTTGTCAGTCTTTCAGATAAAATTTAGGGAGATGTTGACATTGAAATTTTGAATAGAGATAACGCTGCTTAATTAATGCTAATTAAAGCACTCAGGCAGTTTAATATTGATTGTTCAAATAGCAATCACTCTATAAGATTACTTAGTTTCTATTTGGATTTCGGACACTCAATCAAACTTTGTCACTAACCATGGATTTGCATGATCTTGTAATTTTTTCACTGATTTGCTTGCGTTATTTAGCCAAGTCTAGTCGTCAATGTCAAGACAATGACGTCATTACTAGAGTTGTAGCTGAGCCAATGAATACTAGCAAAAAAACGTCCAAAATTATGCACCTACGAAAATCCAGTCAAATGAGAGTCATTAAAGTACCTATTTAGTAACCTTATAAAGAGTTTTTAAATGAAACTTAAATTTGGAGTCGTATACTAAGCAAGTCGATCTTACAGAAGATTCTCTTACCGTATTCTTGATTTACCAGATCTCTTTTTGAGAGTCCGTTTTGTTACATAACTCATAATCTGCCATTTCAGCTCTTTCATAATTTAACCCTTGTTGGCTATATGGTTACTATCAGGTGACACTATCGTTTATGTATGTTTGCTTCAATAATTAGTTTGAATCCTGTAACCAACAAAAGTTGTAATGGTACTTTAATAGGTACCAGCAAACCACCAAACTGACGTAGTCGTTAAAAGCCGCAGGTCGCTGTTGTATGGGACGTTGCCAACGCTATCTGTATCTCTTGAAACGGAACACATTTGAGCCGACAGACGTCTATTGAAAAAAGTCACTTTAACGTGTTTAAAAATAAAATTAGGTCAAGCATGAATATCGTGTTTTATTTCGTAGTCCACTTTTTAGCAGCTGCATTGTGTGTTTCTTAATTGAGGGCTTTAAATTTAAACGTTTAATGATTATCAGTGTTTTCTTACTGACAATGATTACCATTTAGAATTTCATTTTAAAGTAAAATAAATTCAAAAACTGTAATATAATCCGAGTAGAAAATATCTATTACGTTTATTAGATTCGGGATAGTATCCCGCTGAGTGTTTTTAAAACTTTGCAAGCATCCATTTAGCCCGATTTTATGTAAGTATAATTTCTACGTAGTTAATTATTTATTTATATATTGCTTTAATTCTGAATGTTTATCTGTATGTTTTTCCTAACTAAGTGTTTGTTACTCTCAGTTTTTTTTAACTTTTATATTTCTCCGCCTATTGCTGGTTTCAACGACACTGATGGGCTTGTACATACCAAGTAAGCGTAGTCAGTGATGTGTTGAAATCAACGATGGTATTACGAAGAGCTATTTTGCTGGTATTCTGAAAGGTGACCTTTTGTAAAATAATGTTTATTGTGCTTGTGCCCGACGTATGACGTCAGTGATATAATGAACCATCGGGTCAACATATCTCTCTGTCTTGCATCTAGATTGTTCTTACTTTTTGTCAAACATTTAACTATCATTTCAGTAATGATCTTCTGAAAGTTTGGTATAGCAATACCTATGAGATTAGTGGTTTTATTAGGTTTATCTTGAAAACTATATCCGGTCTATTATTGTTATTGATTTTGTGCAATTCTTTTTTGTTTTTTTTTTGTGTGTTTTAATTAATAATAATAATAATATTTAAACACTCACACCTATTATCTAGCCAAAAGAAAGCATCATTAAGAGCTTGTGATAAGGATACTAGATAACGGATAAATATTGATAATAATATATATATAAATATTAGAAATATACTAAATAAACATTCAAACATCCGTGACTTGTGAACACATGCTCGTATTGATCACACAAACATTTGCCCCTACCGGGATTCGAACCCGGGACCTCTGCCCGAGCAGCCCGCACAGACCACTCGACCAGCCGGTCAACAATTTTGTGATTTAGTCTTGGAAACAAAACAAATATTTATTATGTCGATCAGTTTACCCGCAACAAGCAAAAACAAACAACGGACTCAATATTCCAAATTCAATTTAAATCCTGTTACTATAATGTGAGTTGTAACTGTTTTACTCAAAAGTCGTAATGCACTTTTCTCAGACGTCTCGTCTGTGATGTTCGTGAGATAAACCGGCACAAACATGCGCACCCAATGTCAACAGTCGGCTACGTATTACGCAAACGTTGAAGCTGCGCTCACGCAACTCCGCGTAATTTCTCGCTGCTTGACCTTGATACGGCCGTACTTTCGCTAGCATGGTCAAGTTGATGGCACACAATAAAAATGTAGGTAAGTAGTTCATATACGCTACTTGAGTATATACATGATGATAAAAAAATATTGTAAACAAAATTAATCGTCTTAAAAACTCAAGAAGTACATAAATTACACTATTTGTACTAATTATTTTATTTTAGTGTTTTGAAGTTGATTTTCAGGTTTTTACACTCTTAGTGATAATTTTCCAAGGCTAGATAGGTCACCGACAGTATTATTGACTGGTCTTTCTGTCGGTCGAGTATGGTTTTTTACCGTTTAACTGTTGTTCGTTGAGGAGATCCGTTCTGTCTGTGAATATCTTTATCGGATCGCATAAAACCTCCTTCTTTTTGAAGACGTCTGTATATAATATGAAAACGAAAACCGTAATTGTGTCGACATAGTTCTCATAATCTTTCGTCCTTATTAGACTTTGCAGATAAATACAAATTGTTGCTTTGATACGAAACAACATTTAAGATTGCACTAAAATGTATCTACCTATATCTTAATCGTCAAAAGCAGTCAACCATGGTCACTCCAATCCGGTGGCTTGACCGGTTGGTCGTTCAAAGCAACTCGTCATGCAACTGAACATCTGGCTAATATTACTTATGGCGATACATCGCGTTTTTGTTTCGGCCAAGACAGAGAGGTATACTGGCTGTAAGGGGACGCTCTCTAGTTATGCGAATCGGAAAATTTCAAAAAATATTTTTTATCGGGTTGTTGTATGTATTACCAACTAAAATTTGAGTTGTGTACATTTTTATTGGCATCGGCTGTCTATGTATCAAATAAAAAATAAATAAATAAAATAATATAATAATCAGCTGTTTCATAAAAACAGGTCGAGTTTTTATTACAATTTGCATGAAACAGCTCATTTTTATCTCGATTTTCAAATTTATTTTTGTGAACTCCTGTTGAGGGTCTGGTGACCGAGTTGACAACAATAAATTGCTGGTGCCGGTGCACTGTCATCTTTTCGAGAGCGTCCCCTTTACACCCTGTATAGAGATATGACTTTTCAGCGTGAGGAAAAAGACAACCATATGGTAGAGCACGCGCGCGTTATTCAAGCAATAGGTAAGTAAATAGTAAATATTTGACATATTGAAAATGACTGATTTTGCAAAAAACTCTTTAAAATATATAGATTAGTTTATTGCCTTAAAAAAATATTCCCATTCATATTTTGGGCTTTAGTAAAATACTAAAATGCAGAATATTGGCGACAATACATATCGCCTTAATGATCCTTATAAATTGGATCTATATAATCTTTCTATATATAATAAATAATCAATAATAATAATAAGGTTCCTAGACAGAAGCTTGTAAGGAGTAAATTACTCTCGTACATGAAGGTTAAATAAATATTACTGTTTCAAACAATCGATTTAAACACTCGCTCTGTCAATGTTTTGACACATGTCAAAGTGATTGGTAGATATTTTAAATTTAGTGGTGAACAGATGTTGGATATATTTTTGAATTACGTATTACAGAAATAGAGAAAAACTATTAGCGCTTCGTTTATACTGATAGGTATATAAAGTATGTTAATTGTACGGAAAACTGGCTGTCAACGGATATTACGCTCTCATAGAAATAATTTATTTTTAGCTCACTCTCTTAGGTATTTTAATCTATAGAAGATCTATTTATAGATGAATCGGATCGCCTGCTGATCTTTGTACGAATTCTTGTTGCTAAGATCTTAGGCTATTCATTAAAGACTTTTTAAAGAACTAGATGACAAGCGAAGTGACGGCCATGACCAGGTGGTACGTTGCTACCATCGCCTATCGACACCTGCAATAATAAGGAAACATCACTTTGTATTGCAGGTGCGTTGTCATCCTGAGGCCTGATGAAATGCTTTCCATGCCCAGTAATTACACTGGCTACCTTGTAACAGCGAATTGTTTTACGGCAGAGACAGGAAAGGCGGTATACTCCAGATGACCCTAAAACTACCACCTCACTGTTTCATTCCAGTATTTTCCTGATATAACATTCGCTTACTACGGCCCACGCCAATTAACATTAATGATAACCCGTGGTCCTACTAGTAGAACTAAATGTTATTGTCCTTCAGACCCTAGCATGTATGGTAGCTTTTACTACCCTCTGCTGCGTGGGCCCTCCATATCGTCAACTGAGAGCTGTCAGAATGACAGTTTTATTTTGCCGAACCTCTTTGAGTGGCCATAGAATAAACAGAGGGAATGTCTTAAAATCATCCATGTATGTTTTAGCGAGAAAATTTATATTGACAGGCGGTGTTTCATAATTATAGTTTGGACCATGGGAGGTTATGATTATTACATAGGTATTTCTTGAGAGATTGTGGTCAGAATGACAAAATTTAATTTGTACTTTGGTTAGACACATAGCTTCGAGCTACATTTAAACAAAAATAAAAACCGAGTCCAAAAAACTGAAAAGGATAAAATAATTAAATTTAAGTAAGTAGGTACTCATCCCCTAGAAACATATTTTTGGAGTCGGTTTTAATTTTTGTTTATTTTTTTTTCACAATTTTAGTGATAACTTTCTAAAATCAAAGCTAGATGGCATCAAACCAAATGGCATCGAACAAAAAAAGAATTATCAATATCGGTTCACACAGTCAAAGTTCTGAGAAAGTCGAATTGATAACCTTCTTTTTTTGAAGTTAGTTAAAAATGATAGGCTTCTCTAGAAGTTCCCAAAGAAAAATACCGTCTTATGACTACGATAATACGGATCACAATCAATCCCTAATATCTTTCGGCCGTCGTAAAACCCGAAATATATGCCAGAAACCAAACACGGCTCTTAAGGCTGCCTCTCATAAAACAAAGGGCGGGTTAAGTACATGGTATATACGTAAAACATAATTCCGTCCCATCCAATATCCGCGCCCGATGCTTAAGTACACTGTTAAAGGATTTTTTATATGACAAAGATGGCAAACAAACGTACGTCTGTAAAACAAAAGAAAACGTTATGTTGACAATAGGTGATGATACGAGTATTCTCGTTCCCAACGTACTTAAGGCTTTCTCAATGCACGGACATTGCCTGACGGTAAGCTGTTACCGTAGTCGATAGATGCTTGTAGCATCTTGAGCACCATTCACACGTTGGTTACGCTGTATAAATGGAATCGAGAGAAATCTAAAAAAATATTATTAGTATACAGAGTGGCACATTTAGATCGGTCAGTATGGGAAAGTCTGAAACTATAAGACACACGAAAATCTCTTCTTAGAAACCATGTCATCGATTTTAATAATAGGAAAAACTGCATTCATACATTTAATAAAAACGTGTACTCAGCTCGGGAATCGAACCCGGATGTTTTGAAAAATAAAATTAACACTATTTCTATTTAGATATCGAATGTGTAGGTCTTAAGCAGTAAAAGTTACTATGAAACATGATGTCTAAAATGAATAAAATGCATTGTTTTCATATCCTTTAATTTATTTTAGTGAGTGTTCGAAATTACCACCATTACCACCATATGAGGTTTATCACGTCTCTGTTCAAACCAAGACGTTCCATTTTCAAATGAGGTTTATCACGTCTTTGTGTCTACATACTTATTCTAGGTGGGCTTTTCAATTGATTATTAGTATGAGTATGATTAATACAAGTAAGCAATTACAATCATAGATAGATAATATTATCGCAGATAACAATATGTAAAGCAGTGTATGTAACAAGTTGCCACACCAGCAAAGAGCTACAAACAACCATATAGCCACCCTGTCTATACAGGGTGGCTATATGGTTGTTTGTATACAGGGTGGCTATATGGTTGTTTGTAGCTCTTTGCTTTTACGTAATAAGATCTTTATATAATTGAAGCTTTTATTTTATAGGAAAGTAAAATATTTCATCAATGTCAAAATTGAAAAAATCAAATAAGTTTTTAAAATTGAATGATAACTGTTGTACGTACACACGACAGCACATCAAGTGTAACGGTTGCACTACGAAAGCCACATCTATTACGAGCGCAGTAAGGGCGGTCTCAAGGTCAAACTGTTACGCTTGACGTGCTGTCGACTGTACATTTCAAAGTAAGTACGGTCAGCAGATAAAATTGTAAGCAACTAACACCTTTATATGTTACTAATAAGGGTGATTTCTCACCAACGAAATTGAGCTTAGCTTGTTTTACTAAAGTAGGTGAACTTTTTTCTTACTATATTTAGGTATATTTTTTTCTTACACAAAAAAATACTCATTGTGTTTTAAAGAACAAGAGACAGCGTGGAATGAACCAGTGACTTTTTGATGATGGCCAAGGTCACTTCACATTTATCACGGTAAATTTTATTATTCTAAACGATAGAGTTACCTATTGTTACTTTAATGGTCAACAGCATACTAAGTCTAATGGTTGATATGCAAAAATCGCTTCTATTATGAGTGAGTAAGGTTTGGAGAACCGAAGCGATTGTAAGTTCATGCGTGACTTATTCTAGTATCCAAAGAAACGATTCCAAACGTACACAAATGCGTGAGATAACCTGTTAAGTGTTTTTATAGATGATGTGATTGGGAACTTAATAAAATAGTAAAGTGCACTATAGTACGCTTTAATAAGAATCACTTTTTAAATGCTGCCTGCTCTACGAGTCGCATATTGAACTGTAGTGATTCTTTTTGATTCTCCTTAGTTTATTGTAAAAGCAATAATTTGTGAAATGACTCACGTCAATAAATAAAGCGTTGAACCTATTCTTATGTTTTTATTGATAGAATTAATATAATAAAATATGTATACATACTGTTAAAACACGTGCTCATAGATGCTGTAACTAATAAACAAAATATATATACACGTACTTGAGGGGTAAAGTTTTTTTATCAAATCAAAACAACTCGTCGTGGAAAGAGACAATATTTTATACCAGAAGAATAAAATATAAAACGTACTTACAACGTTTTACCATCAAGGGAATTACAGTAAATTAGAATGTCATCAAATACCGCCTCTAAAAGTGAATCGGCGACCTATCAGTTTTTATTGGCGTAATTCCTGAACAACGTTGTTTTAAATTTAATACCGAGACCAGTCTTTACGAGGTAACATATTGTAACTATTGGATCAAGGAATAATCATCGCCGGAGTTGCCCCACATACCATGCACCTGGTACTGCCATATTTATCTTTGACTTAAGCAGACGGAGCCGTACATAGATATAATACATTTGGACGCGTGCCGTATCGTCAAATGTCGTTTAAGTCTACACGCGGCCGATTTCACAATATGTACGAAATCGCGCGATTTGAAATGCGAACATGAAGAGTCTTTGTACCTTTAAATTATTTTGGCTTTGTGGTTTTTCTAGTTTATTGCTGCTTAAATAATTCTATGTAGTAAATATACAGTTACATAGCCATACCACACCTACATTAATTTAGTTGAATAAGTATGGTGAAATTACAATATAGAGTGTTTTATGTTTTTGTTTAATTATTCCGCTTACTTATATTTTATAACAATAACCAAACAATATAGTTTAGTTTCATTAAATTTTACATACATTTAAGCAGTAAATATCGGATGTAGGGTAACTATGAATAGTAGAAATTAATATAATTCGTGGCTACGTGTTTCATATTGTATCTTTAGCAGCTTTCTCACTCGCTCATCTTTCAGGCTCACATATTGTGGTACAATATATTTAGAAACAAATTCAATTAATAAATTATTTTTTCTAAACAAATAATCTATTAACTGAAAATTAAAGAAATAATTATAATTGAATCTATGTGAATTGTCATTAAAAATAAAAAGTAACTTATGTCGTATCACGAGTCGCATCCGCGTTCGCTTCCGTGCCTGCTTTTATCATGGACCTTAGTCTGTATTTAAAACAAATGTGCGAATCCTTAAACTAAGACTATTTATTAATTAGCCCGCGCTGGAATGCCTTGGTCGCAGATCAATAAGTGTAACGTGAATTTTGAGAATAAAAATTCGGAATAGTATTTTCACGATAAAACAGAAACGGTTACGTATAATTTTCTTTCATACAGGCTTATAACCTACTGGTTATACAACGTCTTGACTAGTAGTAACGCTTATAACTTCTTCGAGTCATAAAGAAATGCAACACACGCTTTATCTCAAATGGCGTGGCCTTGCAGAACCTGTCTTCGTAAACCAACAGTCAATGGGAAAACAAATAACGAGGACTATAGTCAATGTACGAACAGCAGATAAACTTTTCGTCTGGAATCAAAATTATTTTAACTATTTTTTTTCTTTTTATTACAAAATGCTTATGTTTTTCAACGCAACTGCAATTTTTATTAATTGAAGTTTAAAACCAGGTCAAATCAATACATTTCCTGGCTTTTATTCAGCTTTAACTAATATTTCTTTATTGTACCTTGTAAATGTAACGTGTTTTTGCTATTTTTATATTTTTTAAGAGATGTGTATTTTTTGATAAAGTCTAAAGCCTAGGCATTTCGCATTCGCCAGATTGCGATCTTACGTCTCACGATCGCATGACTAAACTCATCGTCTAGTACTGAAGACTGTTTGTGTGGTTCGTAAGCCTACCACACACCTACTAGGTAAATAAATAGCATACATATATATACATTATTTATGACCACTTAAAACTAAGATATCTTCTGTTTCAAGTGTTCACAAAAAAACTTTGTACATACCAATCACAGTCTTCAATATTACATGATCTGGAGATTTAAACTTAAAGACTTCGACATATACAAGGTACCTTTACCTACCTATAGGTTAGCTACCTGTTCGGAGAAAAAATCTCTCGCCATCGTCGGACCTCCCTATCAAGCAACAATACTAGTTAGAAAATCGGACTACAGTACATATGGGATGGAGAAGATAGTAAACTTGATTTTGCTTTAAATGGGTGTTATTTGTGTTTTACTCCTTGTTTAATTATACTTTCATGTGCAAGATATTTTACTGTTAGTTTGTGCACTATGTTGCCACCCACTTGTCATTTTCACGATAACAAGACATGTTTATCATAAAATACAAGCGGATGCTCAAAATTTTGCATTTTAATTTATTTATGTATACGCGAAAGAATTTACGGGCGTATGCTATCAAAATGAAATTTATTACTAAATGTTTTATTATTTTTAAATTATTAATTTTATCGCAGAGAATTGTATAAACTTTAAATCGTTTCAATTTGAAGAACCTGATTGTGATGAGTTTTGGTACAAAAATGCAGTATTAGAAAAAACTTATGATAAAAAATTTCAAAGTGACATTTCTTTAGAAATATACCTAAAAAGTCACGTTCTATGATTAATATATGCCTTATTTACTTAGCAGTAAGAATCACAAACGGACAAAGTGCAGGTAGGTTCCAACAGTTTACTACACGAGACTGATATTTCTCGATAATCCGATTACACTTACTCATTACTTTTGTCTGGTCATCACTCTTCTTCTACACGATTTTAAAACGATAAGGAAGCAATCGATTATTCGAATTATTCGCCTTTTTATTTGACATCGAAACCTTTTCAGCACAAAAACTTGTTCGATTAATACCATCATCACCAATTACTGTTTTTTTTTTATCTACGCCGTCTCGTGTGAAGTGCTTATTAAGTTCATTATATTTGACCTTCGTATAAAGTTTATTGAAAAATAAACAAAAAAAAACTTAAGCGATATTAAATTTCAATTATGGGTGACAATGATACCCACATTATCGTGAGATTTAAAATAACGCTGTATCCGTTGGCTATTTATCGCTTTTCAGTCGATTTCTTTATGCTTAAATATTGAATATAACTTTGTTTACTTACCTATATTCGTACATAATTATGAAAGCTTATAGATAAAAATCAATGAATGTATGTTTGTCCCCTATGCGCTCCGACACCATTCATCAGATTATGACGAAACTTTGGTAGTATGTTCTGGGGACGCTCGCAAAGGTTCCTGGATTTTAAAAACTTAATTTTCATTTTTATTTTAATTTTAATACACAGTTTTCATACCGGGTGCAGCTACTATTATAATAAAAACATCAGTTTTAAAGCAAGCAGATTTAAAGCTTTCGTGTTACCTTATAAGTAAAACTAAAAGGAAGTTTAAATTATGAACTTAACGTATTGTCCTTTACCAGCCTGCTGGCGTCTTCTTAACAGTATAATTTCTATTGTGTCAGGTTGATATATATATTTTTTAAATAATGTGCATGTTTCTTATAGTATTGATTACACTTCACTCCCATGCTTTAGTATCACTAAGATAATCTGTTAATACTTTTTATTTTTTTAAATAATATAATATAGATAATTCAAATATATATTTTTAGTTGAATGAAAAAGACGTATTGAATTTTTGGATTTAAAAGTGCTTCTTTATGGCCCTATAAAAATCTATTTAAAATCGATTGGGTAGTTTGGTGTTTAAATCAAAATGGCTGGAAAAATTATGTCGTCTATGTTTGCGACATTGCGGAATTTTGCTTAATAAGTTTAAACTGACGGTCACCCGTATAGCTTTTTCTTTTTAAATTGAAAGGCTACTAAAGATCAGCACAACCAACTCTAAAATACCTTAATTTTTAATGCATATTGTATGTTGACCAACCAGTTTGAATACAAAGTTTCTGCTGCTGACATTGTATTTTTTTCAACGCCATTCACTGATACAAGATTGGTATTAATCGGGATTGTTTTTTTTTCTTTCTAGGTAAGTTCCAGTCTGACTAGATTCTACGAGCGGTCCCGTTCTGCCAAGTGAGTTTTTTCCTCAGGCCGGCTTTCTGTTTTGGATATAGCGACAAATACAATTTTCACTCTCAAAGGGATGTTGTATTGACATTTTAAGAACCTTAGTACACTTTTAAATGGCTTTAAGAGTGTTGATTCCAATTGCAAACCGGTCGATTAAAGGACGGCTTTGGTGACGGCTTCTCATGCGCAAAGTTATATTTAGTTAAAGGAAGAAAAAGGGTTGTTTGCACAGGTTTTATAAGAGATACAGGAGCAAATTTAGCAAGCTGTTTATATGTCAGAATCGTGTGGCCGTCGACACCAGTGGTATGTTGGCTAAATACGCTCCTTAAAAAATCGGCGGAACAGATGACGTCACATGTTGCTATTACTAAAAATGTATGGGGCATATTGACAACATTCATAATAACTATTTAATGTGTATGTTTTTATTCATAGTTGTCATTATAAAAGTTTCAATAGATGTAAGCAATTATATAATTTTTTTTTTTAAATTTAAGTGAAAAAAATATATCATTTTTATTAATTTCCTAAACAGTTCAATTTCTACAATATTCCATAAATTTTAAGTATGAATGATTTTTATAGGTAACAGTAGCGTTTATTTTCCGAATTTCTGAAAAATAGCGCTATTTTCAAATTGAGGCAACATCCCTATTATGTAGAATAAAATTAGTATATCTAGTACAACTTTTTAATAGTTCTAAGCATGATAGATAACAGTTCAGTATCATCGTTACATATTAAAAATTACTAAATTACGCTTCAAATGACGTCACTCTCGTCTATCTTTTTCGCTATTTTAAGCGTTTGCTGATAAAATAAAATAAGAGTTAAAAAAATCATGAAATCATTTGTTTATTTTGGTTTTCTTTTACATCGACTTGGTTTATGTATTTTTAGAGATACAATTAAATTCCCAGCTAATGATTACGATTACGAAGCCGAGAATAATTTGTCCGTCGAGTTATCGTAATTAAATCAAATAGTTCTTCTATCAGAGATTTCTAAGCTGCGACTTTAATTGCCCATTTAATGGTAGCGTACCATTAATTACAGGCGGCCAGTAAATGTGTTGCCAGTATTATTTGTAAATTGAGCGGAAAATTTCTTTCTTACCAATTGATTTCTTGTGAGATTTTATGCGGCTTCGTTTGAAATTAAAATTGAAATTTCATGAAATGTGAAAAATGTTTGGATGGTAAAAAGAAATAGCTTGGGCTGGATTGCAAAACTACAGACCACTAAGGAACTAAAAACTTTTAAAACAACAATGCAATTCTTCTAGAAGGCTAGAAGAATCGGAAGTCAAGATTATATATTCTTATATCTCCCACGCTTGATAGCGGTAAAGTTATATAGAGTAAAGACGTCTATCATACGTGACGGACAACAATCGAATGAATAGCCTGAGAAGAAAACTGAAATCTAGTTATACTTAATAGTTATTACTATTAAATAACAGTTGAATACATTTTGAATTCAACTGTTATATATTATTTTTGAAAATTTTTATCATATTTAAAATGTTATCATACTTAGCGAACTACTTCACAGCCATAATAATAGAGAAGAGAATAGTACAACAATCCGTGCCTTTCATAATAAGTAATTGGACACTGCAATATCAAGTTTATGGCTTGACCTTAAAGTAACACTTCTAAAAATAAAAGAGTTTACTGCTTCACTTTCACGGCCGAAATAGGAATAGCTATCATTTGGTACAGCTAAATTGTACTGTTTTATTATGCTGAAAGAATTACATATTTGGCGAAGCTCCGGATTTTAAAAGAAATGACAAGTATCCTCTAAACCAAACCGAATAAATGGGCTGGTAAGGGATAAAAGGAAGTCAAAATTGAAGTTGATAAATATTATATGTTGGGTTCTTTCTAAAGGCTTGAAGAAATTCTCAACACGCGCACTGTTACTGTTAGTTCTAGAGGCAGCATCCGTAAAAAGCTAATCAATATAGGAGTTAAAGTTTTTATCACGTCTTATTGTGAAACTATATCCCTTAAGACTTCTCAGGATTTTCTGAAATATTCGTTTCGAGTTATCTAGAATATCTAAAAGGTCGTCATGTATAGAAATAGTTCAATCAGATAGTAGCCAAATCGATTGTGCACTTTGCAGTTGCTACAAGTGGTCCATACCTGCTGCTCGAGCTGAGTAATATCTACCTATTTCTTGTATAAATTCTACGTTATCGACTTCGGAATCGTTTTTCTTTGAGTAAAACTGGTATGAAATAAGCATATTGCTGTCCTGATGTGATAAAAGTAGATTTAGTAGATTCTTGAATTCAGATATCCTTATCAACTCCTCTGGTGGGCGTGAAACATACTGCTTCTGGTTTTCCAGTTTCAAAAGAACCTTTGTGATATGAAGAAGGGAACGCGAAAAAGTGGCAGAACTTTCTATTTTTGCATATATGACAAGAACTGGGAGTCATTAAGTGTAAAAGAAAATTGTATTTTGGTGCTTCCCACTGATCGATCCAGAACAATTTTCTTGTGATAGCTTGCAAAGTACACTGCCTGATAATTTTCCTGACTAGAGAAAATACAGTAGAGCTCCATCAGAAATTATTCTGCCTTCGATTTGGGACAATCTGCTAAGTCATCCCTCCACGTCTGTTGTAGTAACTCTTGAACTATTTACATTTCATCATATGATGTCCGGCCACTGCTGAAAAAAGGCCTCCCTCGATTTCCAAGCGGAACTGTTCTGCGCAGCTTGTATCCTACGACTCCCTATATAACCGTGACTAGGTCGTTTGTCCATCCATGTGGGAGACTGTCCTACTTTGCGCTTTATGGTACGTGGTTGTCATGCTGAACTTTAACACCCCATCGGCCGTCCCTTCCGCGTGCTATGTGCCCTGCCCACTGCCACTTCAACTGGCTAATTCTATGAGCTATGTTAATGACTTTGGTTCTCTTACGGATGCTCTCATTTCTGATTCTATCTCGTAGGTATAAACCTAACAAAGCTTGTCGGGTAACTGTATACTTGCTATGGGGCTATTATTTTTTTAATCAATCTTTCCAAATTGCTTCACCTATCACGCCACACATTCCAGACACGTTTGGTTTTTAATTGTCATATGCTACCAGAAGTTTTCGGAAACTTAACAAATTAAAAGTTTAAGAACATTTCGATCCCATATATTAAAACCCATATATTTTCCTCAGTTCTCACGTCTCCTTTAACTGAAGCCACATTAAGCGTATGTTCATCAGTTAATAGTCTTTATAAATCAACTTACAACCGGTCTGAACCTGGATAATTAACGAGGATATAAATCTGTGATGTTTGTCACGTGATGCCACGGTCAACTTAAAAGTAAAATGTTGCTGCATCAATCAATTTATAGGATGCAAGTTGTGTATGTAATTGCATAAGTTAATAGGAACCTGGCGCCGACAGATGGGTATGTAGTCTGTATATAAGAGCACACTGAACTTTTGATCTGCAGATAGATTGGTAGATTTTCCACGATGAAGCTTAAATTGAGCTGATGTGCGCACTTGCGTCTTTCCTTATGCACATTATGAACCCGCGCACACTACAGGCTTTTGATTGACTCATCGATTGCAAAATTGTGATTGGGGCTGCCCTAAATTATTGTCTTGTAACTGAGAAACTAGGTGTTAAAGATAATCAAAATATCAGGCAGTATCAACACACGATTTTTATTTTTATCCAGAATAGTTATATAGGTAAAAAAAAATATTTATATTGAAAATTTCTTCGAAAGGCACGTTAACTAAGTCTTTTTTAAAAATAAATTTGCCAGTTTGAAGTAGTTTTGCGGCCTTCCTATATATTTTTAAAGAGATAAAGCGATATTTTTAAATGACTCTCTTAGTAAATCTTCTATGCGCAAGAAAAACTTGCTGAATTGCTTAGACTTGTACTTGATATGCGTTGATAGTATCATAAACTTAAACGTATGGAATATATTGAATTAAACAAATCGATAGTTGAAACTATGTACTATAAACGTTAAATGGTCGTAGCGCTATTAACATGAATTTTACGACAAAAATAATACTTGCGCAAATTTCTCTGTAAACCATTTTAAAAGAAATCAAATTTGTTCTCTGCTTGACTGCAAAAATCATCGCAATAACAATGTATAAAGTTAAGATCAAGTTTTAAGCGATTTGTGGAGCACTGCGGCAGATTTACGACGTACCTACGATTTACAAGCATCCTTAAAGTAAATATGAACGGTTCTGTGTTAATGTCTGAATTTATTTTGATAAATGTTAAAACCATCAATTTTAGATGCTTCGTGAACATTAATTGAAGACACTTAAAACTAACCTTGTAAATTTCTTCAATATTACTAACGATCAACATCGTAGCTGATGGAACAATTATGTTTAAGCTCAAAACTTGCCTAAATATTTCACAGTTATACCAATCACCCATTCGTTGTGACTACTACGTTTGACGTCTTTTTCTAAATAAGTCATTGTAAGCGTCACTTTGTCTTTCCTCTCCATCTTAGTTCTTAATACATTGTACTGTTTCGCTAATATCATTCATTTTAAACACAGTTTTAAGCATGGTCGTAAGTCTATCCAGGTTCTTCACTTCTAATACCTTACCAGAGACTGTAATGAGGGTCTTTTTAAAAGCAGCAATTTTGTATAAATCACTACCATCAATTATAAATGTGTACTCCAGCATAGGCAATTATAAATCACTTAAGTTTACCATGAAGTATCGTCGGTTAACAGGGGTCAACTTATCCTTCATACAAAATTACATCTTAAGTACCTACAGGATAACCGAAGACGTAAAAAAAAAATTTTAAACAAAAATTAAAACCGACTTCAAAAAACTGAAAAGGATGAAATAATTAAATTTAAGTAGGTATTCATCCCCTAGAAACATATTTTTGGAGTCGGTGCTTTACTTTCTATTGTTTTTGGAAACCACTTAGCAGGATGACCGTCAACTTATATTGTTTCCTACTATCGTATCGTTTCACTAAAAAGTCATTGGAAAAGCAAAAATTCGCAGTTTCGCTTATGTAGACGATTTCATAATTTCAGTTTTTTTTAATTTAAAACCAAAGTACCCAACTGTTTTTGAAAAAATTTTTATGGGACCAAATGGCAGCTATTCCGCATCGAAGAAAAAAAGAATCACGTAAATCGGATCAGTAATCTCGGCGGAATCGGTATACATACTTAGAAAAAAAAAACATACCGGCCGAATTGAGAACCTCCTCGTTTTTGAAGTCGGTTAAAAACCACAAATAATGTTGATATGGTTTTGCGTTTTATAGAAGACTAGTGGGGGCTCGAGGTTCCACCCGCGTGGCTGTCAGTCATTGCGCCAGAAGGTAGACTTTGTTCTTTTTCAGGTTGTATGTAATCTTTCTTCGTGTCATATTTCATCTAAATCAGTTCAGCGGCTTAGGAGAAAAAACATAGCATACAGACTTACAGAGATACTTTTGCATTTATAATTATAAACTCTAGAGCTGTTCTATTTTATTGAAGAGTATTTATGATTGGTTTGGCTACAATATATAAAGTTTTTTGTCCCTTATACAAACTATCCCACCTCGATTCACTTCATTAAGGGACGATTTTTGGCAAATTCCCGCTTTAGCAAGTCTTTACGTCAAAAGATAACTACTATCCACATTTCGTGTTTTTAGCTTCAGTGCTTTCGGCTGCATGGGCTTCGAACTTGATTCCAAATTTTTCTTTTAAATCGTTGTTTTTTATGTCAAAAAAGTTTAGTTGTGTTTATATTGTGAAAGAAAAATGTAACTAGAGCGTCTTCACAAGTGGACAATTTATGATTATTTTGATACTTTTCATTGTATTTAGTGTTTTTCAAGTTAAGCTAAAAAAAAATTGGATAGAGTTAGTAATATCCTACTCTTGCATTCACTGTGGCATAACGATCTAGTCGTTACTATGTTATGCTCAAAAATTACATTTAATCAGATACTACGTGAGATGATACCGTTGAAAAGGCTATGAGAATTCATGAGAAAAGTTAATTATGAATATTAGACATGCTCACGGGACTTGAGCTCTTAAAACTTTATTCCTTAATTGCTTATAATTATATCATCACCGAAAAGATAATTTTAACAAATTTTAATATTCTTGAGATACTTTCTTATGGAGTAAAATTTTCATACGAGTTGTTGGCGACCAGCATACGTTTTTCGGAGCTGGCAATCTAAATTGTGAATTATGAAATTTTGATATAGTGCTTTTTGATACGTTATGTAAAATAAAAGTAGTTTTGCTTACTAAAATATACGGTTTACACAGGTTCAGTTCTGAGTCTTGTCGTTGTTTCAATAAAATTGACTGTGAAAAGCTTCACCACATGTATAACAATGTACAGTTTGTAAAATAGAACCAGATGTATCAAAAATTATAGCAACTTAAATTCTTCCATTAGGAAATAAAGTAATTTGAAAAAAAAAACAAATTGTTATTGTTGTTTACAAAGTAATTCCGCATAAATTGTTTCCGTCTTTCTAATGGCTTTTCTCGAAAGCATTTTTATTCTTAAAAGGTCATTAAGGTTCTTTGGAACGTGCAAAGTAAAATCCAATTCAGTAATCCGTATTTGTACAATATCTTCGCATATCTTCCGACCTAAGATGTTGCGATCCACACAATTGTGTAAAGTTTTTATACAAACACCCGGTTTTTCTCAGAAAAGGTCATTTCATTTAGAGTACCTTTACCATCTTATTACATCGTTACTAGAAAATTAACTTACACAACGGCGGCAACCTCGCCAAACAATTACGACATAAGCACCCTGCCATTGAATATACAATTCGGTAATGCCATATTGTACTGCCTCCCAATTATTATAAGCACAAATTATTTCGTTAGTTCCTCGCTTCTTATTTAAAAGAACGTAGTAATAAGCACTTGCTTATTACGACGTTCCGTACGACTCCGTCCTGCTTTTGTGCCCCACACAAAGGAAGGGACGCTCGTTAACACGATAGAGTCCGCTTACGGGTCAGGGATATCGACAACTAAATTAGCTGTTATTCTTATCAATTCAAAATCGTTACTTTTAGTTTTTATACTGATACAAGCTCGATATAGTAATTCATATTGTCAATCCAGTTTGAAGAGACCGTTGTATCTGCCATCAATAGCACATATTCGAAAGATAATTAGAAGTGGTATTGATGTTGAAAAGGGTCTACTACTAGTTCATGCAAGCAACTCCTGACAAGGGTTTGTTGTAGATAGACCTTATTGTTCTGAATAAGTCCCCAAATTTACTGACCAGTACAGTGTTTTAACTTGGTAAGTTTAGATGGTTTCAAGTTGTAATTGCTTTTAAGGATATTTACAAGAAGAACTCAAATTAAAACGTCAAGTCGCTTGATAGATTACTTTAGAGGAAGTAATAAAACAATACTTGCTACAGTAAAATAAGAAACATTGCATAAGTAATGTTGAAAGAAATATTTTTTTAGTACCTTCACTCAAATTGACAAGTTTGAAGTTGCTATAGAAAATATTGTTGATCGGAAATTGATTTAACTTTGAATTTAATTAAAACTTAGAGGAGTTCAGCTTATTTTAAGCTGAGACGTACTTAATATAACGGAAGCTTAATCTAATTGACGAAACATACTTTGCAATTAAAAAGCACTTCTCTTAAACTTTTAATTTTGTGTTCGCAACCTCGGGAGATGATTGAAATCGGATTTACTGTTTTTAAGTCCTTAATTAGTATTGGGCTTATTCTAACCAATAACCTTGCAAATTAAAGACCTTTTAGAGCTTTTCCACTTAGCTTGAAATGTGTTTCAAATAAAATATTCACAAAGTTTAACAAGGTCTATTTGTCACTTAAAGTTCTTTTAGGTCAGCAAAGGCATAACTTCTTTGACCTTTCTTTGGTCTTTTATAAAGAGGTTCGTTGTAAATAGGTTTAAAATAAAATTATTGAGACAATTTTGCTTTGAAGTCAATTATTTTTCAATTACGTAATCTTTTATTGTCTGCGGTTACCTTCACTTCGCTATTCGGGATTCAAAGTGATCATAAGTGATTATTATTCGTTTAATCATTATCGACTGAATCTGTTTGACACGAATGGGTCGTGAATAGTCGTGATCATTATTAAGATGCCATCATAATAACTTTGTTTTTTCTATTTTTCCTTGATTTTAAGCTCGCATCGTAACCTATTGAAATATTTTAAAATATAAGTACTACCTATTTAGTAATGACATTTTGACCTACCTACTTTAAGATTTTCAATAAAATTAATAAAAAAATAATAAATGAAATATCTTTTATTTCAGACACAGTTCAGTGAATTAACAAAACATAGACCCATATAATTCAATTAAAAATAGATTATGACAAAATATTTTCATCATGATACAAAACTTACTTTTGAGTTAGACGTCATTATACAGGGTGGCCGACAATACGACAGTAAATTAAAACATGGGCTTTATTAAGTTCATAAAAATGGTTTGTATGAAATAACATTGACTGCATTATTTCATAGAAATGTCATTGAATATCAAATGAATATGATTTTTTGAGAGCTAAACCATTTCTACGAACTAATAAAGCCCATGTTTTAAAATATTGTCGTATTGTCGACACTATCCTGTATACAGTTAACTATACTAAAACTCAACTAAACTAGAATTTATAGAGAAGGTTCGACATAAATATGACAACTTTATTTCCAGTTGTAAATGATGAAGTTGATAGAAAATATGCTGTTAAAATAATAATATGTTTTAAGTCAACTTCAGTCTAAACACATTAAAAGTTTTGAGAAGGTTTGAGGACTTTTGGTCGCATATGGCCTTCAAAGTGTGATTGAAGCTTTTATCCTTAAACTTACGAGAATGGAAGAAAACGTCTGATCTGCCAAATAAGGAACGAGAAATATTTAGTAATGGTAATTCAAATTAGTCGCTTTTAAAACACCAAGCTTACCTTTGATGGTTTTGTTGGGACATAATCTTTTTTACAAAGCCTTATAGCTGCTATATTCACGATCTTCACATAAGATAATGCTCTGACTAAATGCCACACACTATTGCATACAAATTTATGCAAAAAACACTATTAATTTTAAACGTAGCGAATTAACGTTACATTAAACTCTGTATGCTTTGTTAAAAATAGTTCCTACGACAATTGCACGAACCTTATGGAGATCTTGACGAAGAATTTTATTCAAATTAACTGTTCCTTTTCGTTCCTTTGGTAAATGTCTGTTTATAATTTTTAATGAACGGCTTATGGGTGAATTTTATATTTTGTATAATTTATTTAATGCTTTGTTTTTTGCTTCTTTTCAGTATTGCTAATATTATTCGCGCAGAATTCTTGACGGTGTCGGCATTGCTGTTTGATAATTGAGCTACAAATTGATTTTATTTGTAAACACAACAAAGATCAAAATTTAAAAATAACCCACCAAAGACCCATAATTTAGAGATTAAGTAGTCGGCATCAAAGAAACGGATTGGAATCACGGCAGGCCTGTTGTTGAGTATCATCTTGTTCATACGATTGCTCAATTGAGCAATTTGAGCGGGTCCGGACACTTGAGTGGTGCAATCATCTCCAAGTAGCTCGGTATGGAGGTCACGAGTCACGACCAAATTTTATTGTTGAAGCAGTAGCTATAAACAATTGGGAGTCACTTGACTAATGTAAGAAAACAATTTACAAATGTTAGATGACATATTTTTTGTGCTATGTAGTCAATAGTTTCATTAATTTCTCTGTCTTGGAGGGATAATCAAGGATAACAGGATAACAACGCACCCGCAATACCAAGTAATTTTTGTCTTGTTAGTGCAGGTGTCTATAGGCGGCGGATACCACTTACCACCAGGTGGGTCGTCAGCTTGTATGGCATCTAGTTGTATATAAAGATGTCTGTATATTTAATACCAACCGAATACAAACCTAAATGAATTTCTTTCAAGTATTCAACCATTGGATGGACAAAATAAAAATGTTAAAATTTTAAATCCATTACTTAGTGGACAATGGGTAATTTGACACTTAAAAACTAGCGCACATAAAGTTAGTGCAGCTTTTGTTCTAAAATTGAAATATGTATTCAAAATGTAAATTTTCTTAATTAGTTCATTGGTTTTACCGGCGTTTGTTCGTGAAACTGTATTATTTTGTTGGGTATGCCGCGTAAGATTTTCAAGAGCATACGACAATTAAAACCCCATTACATATGGAATATGAGTCGTAACAGGTTAAAATATTATTTCTTTATTTTCACCCTATTTTTTGGTGATATTCTCCAATAAAAATAAAACGCCTCACCTACATACTCCAGCTATTGTTCAATTTCGAAACTAAAGACTAAATCCAATATAATCCACGACGAAAATAACTTTCCGTCCTATCTTAGCACTTACAACTTACATCCTTGTTTCTTTATCTTAAGGTCGTATGTCCCCAAAACTTTGTAACCTATATAGAGGTGTCTCCATAAATGTCTTGTTGTGTGTAGGTAACATAAAACCGCAACCCGGCACATTAAACGGATAATCCAGGATATCTTCACTAACGTTTTACTACGCTGCTTAAATCGTGTGAGGAACTACATTGTACTGTGTGATGTAGGTCTGTCAAAACAAGATAGATGAAGCTAGGTAGAATTTTCCTTTGGCATTTGGAATTTTCTAAATGATGAAGAATCTTCATCATACAATGCTATAGGTATTCTTTGAAACGATGTTTTTCTACAAGACGTCCGTGCTTCTGAAGTATGCTTCTTACTTAAGCTAACACAGTGAACAATCGTTATCTCAATTTTCTAGCATTTTGTGGACAATTAATCAGGCCGTTTGCTTCTAAGTGTTGGTGTGCGGAATGAATAACCTATATTCGACTAATTTATTGTCTAACGCTAATAATAACAATGTCGTTTTGGTTCGAAGCTACGCAAACGTAGGTCACGATTTTCCGCTACTGGCAATCGGCCACAAACTATGTCGATTTTCTAACTCTATGGATCTACGCACATACAGCAATACAACTGTACTGTGGTAAAGTTTGTGCTCTGAATGAGTTGGTATGTGTACTGCGACTAAGACTACCAGCTTTTGTCTAAAAGTAGCAGTAATCTAAGCATAAATATTTTTAATATTTGTGATTTTGTACTAGTGGACGTAAGCGAAGGTACTATTAAAATTCTAAAGTTAAATATATACTTATAGGTCCTGAATTTGATTTGAAACCCTTCAATTTTGAAACTAAATTAATTTACCCAAAATTCAAATCAATATGACGGATATTTGTTTGATTTTGGGAATTTCATTTTGCTACATGTAGGACGAGATCCGGAATAGGAAATATATTCTCGCATCTTCTTTATTAATGACAATAAAAAGTTCGTTGAATCTATGGTTACCTAGGTTTAAGATGTTAAATTATCTCTTCACAGAAAATCTAACGTCTTAAATTTATACTAACATGCAACCAGCAAATTTTTTGACAAGGCTGTCTCAAACGGATGAGTTAGGATTAAGATAGGCTTTCATTTGATATGTGATTCGATAACTTATGAGTGTATATTAGTAACGCTTATTTATTTATACTTTGCAACTCCATAGTACGCAGAGAGGAAAGTAGATAACCTATATTGTTTCAATTCCTTGGGGTATATTCTCTCAGCTGATTCTCGACTTTCATAAATAACTAATCAGGGAAGTTGACCAAAAACATTAATTTTTTTAAATTTATTGTTTAATATCATCGGCACGTAATTTAGCTAAGCAACCTATTTGCAATGTATCAACGAATATATTATCTAGCGTAATATTCTTTTTTATCATTAAAGAACAGATGAGGGTATATATTTCTACTACCGGATCTGAGAACTAAGTACAAAGTAAGTTAATATTACAATATAGTTTTAAAAGTAGAAAATTTCTTTTAAAAATAGGGATTGCTGAGTGCAAGTGATACAAAATGGTCTAGGTGTCAACTGACTTCGGCAACTGCTTACCAAAAGGCGACTCGTTTGTTCCTTTATCTGCTTTAACATAAAAAACCTACACCAATATTCATAGCTAACGCATGCTTAGTAATGTAATACTTGTTTGAAAAAATAATCCAGTTTCAAAGGCGAGCGATCGTTTTTGTTTATGTTTCCACACGTTCGATAACGGATTTACGATTATTATGTAGGCACCGAGTTTTCATTTACTGGGAAGTATAGCAATCCATAAAAATCTGCTGGATCAAAATGGATTTTATTGTATCAACTGAGTGTCGGTTTTGTATATTAATGCAGTATAATAAAAATGACAAAACAGTAAAAAATGTGATTCGTTTTTATTTGCATTCAGACAAAGTTAATACAAAATTATAAAAGTCGATAGTGGGTTTTGAGCTTACTACGTCGTCTTTTCCCTTTGCTTATTATATTCATAAAAAATAATGTAAAGTTAGAAACACTAACCCTTATTACAACTTATTCATTTAAACATATTAACAAAGGGATTGCTTTCATAGTAAAAAAGAATAGTCATAAATCATAATCTCTTCAAAAGATCATTTGTTTCAATTAGTGTACCATCTAAAGGTCAAAACAATCGCTAATAAAAAAAACTGTTTAAATAAACGATTAAATACAAATTAAAAGCAACCTTGAAAACTCGCCATCCTGCAAGACGCGAAGGCAAAAAAATATTGTGGGTAAAAAAATGAAACCTTTATTCCATTGTTAATTACGTTCATTTTGTGTTGTACTATCAAACCAAGACAAAGGGTTACCAACGTTATCTGTACAAATTATAATTTTAAATTTCTTTGTGTTAACCCCGCATTAATTCGCTTTTTTGCGTTTAGCAAACGCATCGCTCCCTCATGAAGATATGCATCTAATAAAGATAGCTTTTATTTATGTAGACGCATTTAAGGAACTATAAATAAAACATTACCTGGTGGTACATTTTTCGTATATGGCAATACAATCTTTGTTTGCGAGCGCACTAAGTCAATATGAAATGCATATTTTCCGTACTATGGTCGGGTATTTGAGATAACATCTCTGGATTACTCCGTCGAACGGTATTCTTGTTTGTTTCAGTTTTGAATGGGCAAGGAAGTGTTTTAATGAGATCCCTAAACATTAATTTTCGTATTTCTTTCGTAGTCTTGTTCTTAGGAGCTCTTATTCTATCATTCTTTTTTGTTTCATTCCTGCAGCCACTTTTTTTGGATACAGCATGAATATTATTGTTTCTCTTGATTTGTATTTGACTTGATCATTGTATGTGTAGTAAAAACTATCAAATATTATTATTTCTGTCTTGCTTTTTGTACTAACTTACTAAACATTCCTAAATCCTGTTTTTGATAATTTCAGATAAGTAACATTCAGAAAAGCCGGTCTAGTTAAATGCAACTATTTTATGTTTTGGGTGGTTGGGTCAGTACTCGGTATCCACTAAGTACAGTAGCACTAACAAAGCTAATGTTTTAATAAACTATAATTGCGTGCACACACTTACACCAAGCTCGTTGTCGCGCCAAGACACGCGATGTTGCACAACAATAGCTGACTCGTGGTTGCGTCCTATGAATAAATAGAACATCATCGAACCATTTAATTGGAATAATGTCTTTCTAATGTAAATGATATCTGATAATCAGCTGGCCAGTTTGATAAGTATACTGACGAGTAAACTTTTAAGGATAGTGATGATTGATCTTCACTGAACATTGTTATGGTTAAAAGAACCCATTTATAGTTTTGTCATGCCTGTCCATCTGTTTGTAATTTACATCCGATTTTCTTTCTTTGCGCGTAATGATCCGAATTTATTCTAAGTTACCTTTTCAAAATATGCTATGTGGGTCTAAATCCCTTTGGCTAGTCTTTCTAATACTCTGACAAGCCCCAGCTCATCATTAGCATCAGCATCTAATACCCTGCTAATCTGTCAAGCGGCGTTATACCTATGGAGGTCTATGACAATTGAAAAATCAATTGTGTCTGGAAACGGATGCCTGACGGGTTAAGTCATTACTATACCTACAATGAATATTTTTCATCCTATTTATTAATAATAATATGTTCAATATTAGAGTCGAAAGATTTGATTATGTTTCTCGCCAGACCATTTGATTTTAATTTAAATCAATCACTTATCTTTTCCCTTACGTAGTTTGATTTGAATAAGATTGGATGTTTCGCTAGCGCCATTTTGGATTCCGCTATTACTCGACTTCTTGGCACGAACAAAGAATGTTTTCTTGTTGCTAGCGAACGGTTTGGGCTTTTCAATCATTTGGACGTGTTAATGACCAAAAGAAACATGGACGACTGCGAAATACTCGTGACGTGCCGACTATGTAAGTCTTTCCTTTGTTTTTTGGTAAAATGAAGAAAAAACAAAATATACTCTAAATTTGTTTCATTGTTATGAATACATCTAAGGGCATTTGCTCATGACACGCCTTGATTTGAGCGATAACGTACAGACAGGCACCGTCAACAACATATCAAACGTAACAAATTACTGAAGTAGCTCTTATTCATTTGATATTACATTTCCCCAACAAAAAGACAACAGCACATGACGTGCTATTTAGGTGCGAATAGCTAAATGGTCACCATTGGAATGAGCTCGGCCTCAAGGTTGAACTATTAAAAGTATGACGATAGAATAAGATGTGTTGTTTCTACGGCTACCTATGATGAAATACTAGTTTTAGAATTTTTTATATGACCTGGTGGAGTAGTCATTGACCCTGTTCACTAAACTAGAGGTCCCGGTAGGTTACAAATACTTGTTGTACAATCAGCAGCACATCTAGCGTAACAGTTTGCCCTTGAGACCGCTCTTACGCCGTTCGTAATAGAGGCGGCTATCGTAGTGTAACTTAATGTGCTGTCGTATGTACAACATTTAATACTTAGGTGTATTTAGGAGTCCTTTGTGATCTGTTTGTGATGTAAAGTTATGATCATTTTTCATAATGTATTTGCGTGACAAACGTGAATATTTGTTCACGAGTCATGGTTGTTGTTTATTTATCTAAGTAAGTTTTCTTATATTGACTTATAATTTATTTGTTTATCTCTGTACATTAACTCGGGCTACATAATGCTGATTTGTGTGTTCTAGATAATTGGTGTGAGTCGACACCGATTATTTAAGTCAGAAGTTTTCACTTTAAAGTCAGAAATTTAATTAGCTTCAGGCCAATGTCTCGATGGAACAACAGTGAATCAATTTTTATAAGAATTATAGTTGAATTCATACAGAAAATTGATAAACATAAAGATTTGCTGAATAAAGAACTCTAATCTACTAAAAATACAAAAGTGAAAGACGGACAATTAGAAACAAGTCCAAACCAATCAAGCTAAGTACAATTAATACATTGGCGTGTCATCGCAATAAAAACCTAAGTAAGCGTAATTAAAACATTTATTTCTTCGCTTTGTTAAATTTGATGGGGTTTAATATACGGCCGTGTTAATTAGACTTGATCTCGGCGGTAATGAGGATGTTACCGCTGACCTCAATTCGTTTGAACAGAATTATTTGCTAATAATTATTGTGATTTGGAAGTTTGTCTTTGCTTAAAAATAAAACAAGATTTTTACATTACTATCGCAGACAAATTTAACAGCAGCTTTCGATACAAAGAGAACACAATCGCCAATATGACCTTATTAAGTAAACACAACTTAATCTGCACTTAATTTTACAATTATAATTATGTATAATCTATTAGCGATCTTTGCTATACATGTAAGATACCCGAATTAATATGACACTTCAGTTTTTGGCCAAGGTCACACCAATAAAAAAGTGGATGAGCCCTTTTTGATTGCATATGGATAACAAAACACCAAATAACTAGAGCCAAATAACTCCAAAGGCACGTTAGTTAATCAATGAAGGCGTACGGGAAAATGCTACAGAATTCCCAGGGGCGTCGTTCGTTGGACTGTGTATCCACCGTGGAAATGTTCATTTTGTTCTGCCTCCTGGGATTTGCGGACTGGTAATGTGCGATTTGGACACCGACCCTCCCACCTTAGTTAGGCTTATTCCGATTAAGAATTGTTTCCGCACATTTTGAGGCAAAGGGACAGGAGTAAGTGTAAGATTAGTAGAAGTAACAAAGGTAAAAGCAAATGAGGATAAGATCATTTGAATTTTGGTCTTCATCGCCAAATTTCATATTTAAATGATTGTGTGCTACTATTGCTATAAGTAGCAACTCAAATCTATATCCCAGATTAGGTTTTATATTTTCTGATACAGTTTAAGGCATCCATTACTGTCATACATTTTTCTCAATATGTATTTTTTTCGTCTGCAATATCCATTCCGAACACATCACCCTCAGCTGATTTCTGTTCAGATTACGTTTTCCTTGTCGCGTTTGTTATTATAATCCCATGTTGCCTATGAATAAAAACACGAGACATTTATTTGAACGACAGCTCATTTTCTTACTAAATAATTACGTATCTAAGTATTTATATATCTACGTGGGAAACCTTTTTGGTTATAAAATAAAGCATCGTATCGTAACTTTGTTGTGTAATCTATTTTACAAGTTTTTCTTTTCAATACCTTTGCTGCACAGCCTTGTGAACATCCAGGATGTATGAAATATACGATGTTAGATGAGTCACTATCAGATAGGTCGTCCTGAGTATTGTATGCAATCCTCGTTGCCATAGTTATCTTCAAATCATCGATGCTACCTCACCATTCTGTTTTGAGGAAATAAACATAACTTTTAACTAGACTGCGAGGCTAGCTGAGGACCAGTTCAAGGTAGTTAAAGTTTGGAGGTTGTTATTTGATATTACTTTATGTTACGATGTTTTTGTTTATGTTATTGCAACTGTATGACTAGACGGCAGATGCAAATATAAAATTGAAGTTCACAAAAGTTTAGAGGTAAAAACCCCAACACATTACCTTAATAAAAAAAACAAAATGTTAATTTTAATATGGGCAGAGACAATTTTTTATTAAACCCAGTTTTAAAAACCTCGTGTTTTGCACATACAGGAATATAACTTTGCACTTGACTGGTTTGACGGCGTGATATTTTTTTAGCTGCCCAGCGATTATTTAGTATCAGCAGTATCGATAATTAAGTGTGCACCTGGCCTAGCTGTTCCTTTATAGGTACATTGCAGTGTATGTGTACTTCGTTATTCATATTCTCATTACAGAATTATACGCATGTTCAATTAGAATAATTTTTTGCTATACATAATATGAAAAGTCTGTTATTACAGTTTTATATAGTGTTACATTAATAGTAAGTTCATTATGACATCAAGTTTTAACTTCAGGTATTAAACTCTTGGTTTCTTCAATAATAGTGTCGCAAGACAACTGGGTTTATCAAACATCTTCTACACGCCGTCAATTCATCTCCGTAATTGTCAATCCGCTTAAGACACCCAGCGGCTTATGACAATTTAAAAACAATTGTGACTGGAATGAGCGGCTTGACGGGTTATTTTATTTAATGGTCAAATAGTAATCACCGTTTTGATATATATCAATCCTTGGGGTACCTTTATCGGTGTTTTGAAATTTGAAATGAGTTTCGTTAAGAAAACCTTATAAATAACTTATAGGCTAATTACACCATGTAGCATTGTGTGAGCTTAGCCTGTTTGCTGTTGAAGTCAAACATTTTCCTGATATTTAAAGGGTTGGCAATTAATCCGATGATACAATCACGTCTTAAAAGACGATTTTTAGACTTGACTTCTAAGGCTTGAAATTATATGTGTGCTAAAACTTATTGCTAATACAATAGTGTCCATGTTTACCTATTTTGAAGTTTTGAGTGTATACATCTTTCCAGACAGGACTGTACCTTCATAGTTGCAAGAATACACAGCAGGAATAAGTAGCGAAATAAAATACTTACCGTTTAAATCACCAAATCCCTTCGATAAGTAAACTAAGTGAAGTTACCTATATTGGCGAAAAGTTATATCTGTGGTTACATTTAGTAATGCTTACCTAATATCACTCAAAGTAATGTCACGTTTAAGTACTCTTGACTAGTAACACCGCCAGTAAAATTTTACGCCACCAATTACATCAAATTGAATAATGTAGCCGAAGGCAATCCAATTATTTATTATTACAATACAAATTACATCAAATTATGAAGAACTTTTTATCTCCACACCTAATGCTTAGGGTCCAACCACACCGAGACGAGACGCGAAGTAACGATGCGTGAAGAGGCCAGTCGCAGCCGCGAGGCGAATCGTGAAATCGCTTGCAGTGCGACTTCTTGCTGTGCAATGAGACACAGCGCGGCGTTGCATGACGCCGCGCTGCGTGCGGAGTGAAACGTCTGCAATAAGTAGGACCTGTCCACGAACTCACCGCACCCGCGTCCTGCGACTCGCGAATCGGCAACCACTGCGCGCTGTCTCAATGTCGGCCTCGCAGCGCGTCGAAATGACCGCGTAGTGGTTGCCGAGTCGCCGCCGCCGCCGCCGCCCGTTCCCGTGGCCACGCAGTTAGAGATAAGTCGCCACAATGGTTTCAGGCTGCTCATCGCGGCGTTGCGCTGCGCCGCGTGAATTCGCGAGCTGCTTCTTCGGGCTGCGCCTACCGAAGCACCGCTGCGCCGCGAGGCTTGTCGAGGCGCAACGCGGCGTTGCAAGACGCCGCGGCGCATTCTCAAATTCTCCCAATGAAATGTGTATCACTATTTTAAAAAATGCGCGCCGCTTCGCGTCTCGGTGTGATTTGACCCTTAGTGTCGAAGCGAAACAGATGTAGCATTATTTAAAAAGCTTTTAAAAGTAACAATAGATGGTCTTGAACTTGTAATTTGATCTATATTTCTCTGAGAATACGGCTTATAATTGAAGTGTGTGATGTTTTTTTTAATATATGAGATGGAGTGCCAGCTAATAAGCTTCTATTTATTTGTGTAATTTGTTTCTTAGAACTGTGTTTGGCTTAGTCTGGGTGCTTGACCTCGTATTTTACATGTGTATTATAAAAGTCTATATAGCTACCTAATAAATTAGATCAGGATAAAGAATTACTAAATTTGATACGATACTTACACCAAGGAATGATTAATCAGTTTCCAATGTCAGTCGTGGTTGGTTGTAAAGTAAAAAATGGCGGTTGGATTTAATCAATCTTTTTTTTCAATCTTATCGGATTTATAGCCGAAGATTTAAGCAAGCTACACCCGGATACCTCAGCCACAAAGGGACTGGCTTTCTTACCTCCAGCTCCTGGAGCACAAACGGTGATGTTATTAGAGCGGTGGTGTGTTATTGTTATAGTGGCAGACTTAGGTAAGATTTCTTACCACACTACCTACCAAACTGAGCAGAAAAAGACTGCCCCCGAGAGGGGGCTATAGACACCTGCAATAACAAGGGAAAATCACTTGATATTGCAGGTGCGTTGTTATCCTGGTGCCTAGAATGAAATGCCGTCCATGCCCAGTAATTACACTGGCTACCTGGCTACCTTTCCCTTCAATCCTAAACACAGCGAACTGTTTCACGGCTGAAATAAGAAAGGCGATTGACTTTGATTTAATTTAACAAGCAAAGAGCACACATGATCATAGGGATTATTGAAATATAAGTTCTATATTGAATATACCTACTGCTGGGCAAGCAGTGGGACGTCTGTAGGCATTATAAGACAAACATTTTTACATCAAAATGCAGATTTTACAAGAAATAAAGCCTAATATGTTTGATCTCAATGTCATGCTTTGTGGAATTAATGATTATTATAGTATGAAAGAACCAAACATTATAAATTTTTACAGAAATTTATAATGTTTGGTTCTTTCATTTCAGTTCTTTCATATATGTTCAAAAATCATAAAATAATTATAGTAATTCAGTAATTCAGCAGTATTAGTGCCTATACATTTTTCTTTTTTTTTATCAATCAAGTAATTCTTTTATTACATTCCATTACTTGGCATGCAATATAATTACGACAAGTCTTTTTTTTCGTACGCAAAGTGCATTAAAGTACGTAAAGGCATTTTTGGTAGAAAAAAGCGATTATCTGCTCAATTTGAGTTAATGTTAATAAATTGGGCATTGATACAGGTCTACATTAAATAAAATATATTAAGATTAATTTGCTTTGTAAATGCTGTGTTAAAACTTATATAGTAAGTACTTAATTTTATATAAATGGCCATATTCATAAACGCTCTAAACCTTTTTTAGTTACACAGCTATAGGTGATACGTTTATCTTTTTTCTTTCTCATACTACTTTAAAACAAAAAAAAACATTAATTGACTTGCACAATATATAACGTATTACGTAATGTAGAACGGTAAGTATAAAAAAATAACAATTAAATCGACATAAAGTCAAGCTAAAAATTATGCAATGTGAATAAACTAAAGAGTGCAAAGCTATGGCTTGAAGAAGATTTTACAGAGTCGGCAACGCGCAAGTGAAAAGTACCCCTGGTGGGCCGTATGCTTGATTGCCACCTAAGTGGTATAAAAAAAACGTACTTTAGTTGTTTTTATAAATATAAAGAGATTAGTGTGTAAATATTTGTCAGAAGGCGAAAATCTAAAATGTATTACTTAAAAGAGTCCTTTTAAGTCAAAGTTCTGAAATGAAATTGTTATCTAAGTTATCGCTATCGCTGCTTGAAGTACATACGACACCACATCAAGTGTAACAGTTGCACTACGAAAGCCGCCTCTATTACGAACGCAGCAAGGTCGGTCTCGAGGTCAAACTGTAACGCTTGATGTGCTGTCGACTGTACAATGGGGTGACCAAGGCCATATTACTTAGAAGGCTTTTAATAATTAATACTTTAACTGACTTTATTGTCAGGCAACATAAACACTTTATTGACACGCTAGGAAGGTCGAGCCTGCTATTGACCTGTTAGGATAATAAATGTTTCTATGCCGGTTTTTGTATACAATAAGAATGGCAAACAAGCATACGGCCCGCCTGATGGTAAGCGGTTACCTATAGCCTATTAACGCTAGAAGTACCAAGAGCACTACTCTACTCACGCATTGCCAACCCCGTAGAAATCAGGAGAAAGTATTATGTGAGCAGTAGGTATATGAGACAAAAACCCTTCTTTATGGCAGGGGAAACGCCCTATGCGCTGTCCTTTCTTCTGGGTCACAAAGAGAGGGACGTGTGTACTCGCACCTCCTAAAACCCCTGCCATACACCTTCTTTTCTGCCAGCTTAGCTGATACTATGAGACACGTACCCTTCTCCCAACATAACGCTTCCTTAATGAGCTCTGGCGACCTGGCAGGAACACATCACTAAAAGGTATTTATCGCCTCTGTGCCTATTGGTAAAAACCACCAGATCTAGATCTGAAGTAGGTGGTTTTTACCAAGTTCCAAAGAACTCTAGAGTTCCGGGGTTCGATTCCTTCGATGCAGAAATTTTCTGCTTCGTTTGGTTGGTAGACGCTTTTTTCGAAGTCCGCCTAGCTAGCTACCACCATCTTTATCTAAGTCTGCTGCCTTAACAATAAAGTTGACAGCATTGTTATGTTCCGGCAGTTGTAGGCTAGGTAGCTGCGCTTTCATCTTCGGTCTTATCTGCACTGACCATCAGTTGAGACAAAGGCCAAGGGCAACCCCGTTGTTACGAATAAAAAAGCTATTTAGCTACGATCTTGTTCAAGTCTTCACATCAGGTGGTGTGAAGTCATTTGACGTGCTATGTAAAAAAAAAAGTGGAGATGCTAGTCCACTATGACCTCCTCAGTAACGTAGTTTACGTTTTTTACTTTTTTACAGAATTCGTACTTTTGTACCTACTACTATAGCGACACAATTTGTCTTGGAGTTAGATATATTACTGTATTATTCCCATATCTCAAAATGTATACCAATGTATTTTTTATTCTCAATGTTATTTTCAACAATAAAATAAATGGTTGGTAGATATCTAAACTAGAAATAAATCATATCCTGGGGTGGTGATCGAACCCGCGAGCTTTTACAATCCAGGTGGCGGCTCTACCCAATGACTTACCATATGATTGTCTTCTAGTGTATCAGTATTTGCATTATTAAAGCTAGTGTGTACCCGATTTTCTTTATGATATGTTTTAGTTCGTTTCTCTCACTTTATATTCAGCCTCATCACAGACTCTCTAAAATTAATTAAACCGTATCTACTTTTATCAAACATCGTTTACACAAAACCGCGTCGTAATCTTGCGAAACGTTTACAATAGCCGCAACTGTAGTAAAAGCGCGTCTCTGTTTACATGACTTCCCATGTTATTGGCAGTTTCAACGACTCGAACTGCTTGAGAAAACAAAAGTGGCCTCATGGATGTTTGTTATGACACATCAGTCGAAGCTGTGTTGTTAAAATCAAACTGGCCTTTTTCTTCCTCGTCTGTTTGTTTACACAGTCGATGTCCAATCTGATCGCCTGTCTATTTGTTTTCTCTATCTAAACATACAGCCTCGTTAAAACTAGAATCTCCAGTTCTTTCAAATTGAATTTCAGGTCCGGTCCCAAAAACGTTTATTTTATTAAGCTCTCTACCGATACTTCGTTATTTTTTTATCTGACAGGGGTGTCAAACGTGCCGTTTAATGGTAGGCGATTACTGTAGTCTCTAGACGCACCTATCACATTGAGTATAACTACTCACGCGTTGCTTCTGCTGTAAAAAAAAGAAATACTAAATCTGAAGTAAAAAATGTTCCGTGCCTCTAAAGGCACGTTAAGACGTTGATCAACCCGCATTGGGTCAGCGTGGTGGTGTTATGGCTCAAACTTCTTATTGTTTCCCCTTGTAGGAAGGCCTGTGCCCAGCAGTTGGACTTATATAGGCTTATGATGATGATGATGATGATGATAAAAATATGTTTTAATCAACTTTTGTACATATTTCTACACATATAAAGCGGAAGCGTTATGTTGTTAGTAAAGGAAATGAGCCCCTGTCACCTGTTCCCAACTTATCATTTTCTCAATTTCATTTCCTTGGTTGAGACCACCTCAGATCTATAGGTCTGGAGTTTAATTCCAGGTGGCAGAAATTTACTGCTTGGTTTCGTAAGTGTTAGTTTCGACAGTTGGAATCAGTTCACTATGGAATCCGGGCGTAGCCCGCGATCACAGGAATACTATAATACCAAGTAACTTGTGACGTATAAACATGTCGACTGTTTTGGTGTTTTCCAACGGTATCCTAAACCTTCTCCATCACAATAACCCTAATATAATGGATCCTATTTCAGTTCCAGATTGATTTATGATCATGCGCCATAAACTACGAATTCTGAATTAAAAAAAGGTGATTTATGTGTTTTACTACTAGTTTTTTATGTAAGCTCGTGCAAGACAAATTATTATGACTTGGCCCTGTCTCAGCTCTGGATATATTATTCTTGTGTCAGATGTCATTCAGAAAGTAATTTACGTCTATATCCGAAATGTTGAGTGAGGAGTCCCAAGGTGCTGCACCAGTCTGTACATGCCCCACTGCTGGGCACAGGCCTTCCTACATGGGACAAACACGAGGAGTTTGGGCCATTACGCCACCACGCTTGCACGTTGCAGTAACAACCGGGACCAGCGGCGAAGCACGGAGGAGCTCGAGATTAGAAATTTTTGTTGACCCATCCCGGAATCGACCATGGCGAAAGTTCTTTTGTTTTCGTAATTGAAACCAGAGCGCTGAAACCACTACGCCACGGAGCTCCTCAGATGATGCTATGGTAACGCCAAATTATGTGCTTGTTTGTTATTGTGTAATATTACGAGGTGGTGTTATTTGGCAAGAACGCTCCTGCGAAGAGTAAGGTCGCCACAGCTTGTTGAGAAAACTTGTGTTGGGAGTTGGGGTTATGTGGGAACGCTTATCATATGCTGTCAATATATCTCTTCTAATTCTTCAGAAGGTAAGCAACCCGTGAGTAGTGATCAAGGTGCTACGAGCATGTACAGGCTACGGTAACTTTTACTATCTGACGGGCCGTTTGATTGCTGCCCCATCCCTGTCGTACAAAAATTGTATTAAGTAGAATGATGATAATGTGTTCGTATGTTATTGACGAAACTTACATTTACTAGAATGACATCATAAACCGTGTAGATAATCTTTATTTAAAACGCTGCTTTGTAGGTAACGAAGATTTCCATCTTAGCTACATAGTACATTGTAGTAAATGAATAATTATTAGATACATAATGTTCATAAATCATTGGGGAATATGCTTCTGCGATTAACTTAAAGCGGTATAAATACTAACGGCCATAAAAATGCAACATCTGTCTGTCCGTTTGTACGCTTATAAGTTGATGCGGCTTTTTACTATAAAGTGGGCTTTAGGCTATGTTTCATCAGTATCTTCACGCTATGATTAAAGGGAGCGGCATGAGCATTGATTGTGAGTGAATGAGTGGGCTAGTAAGTAACTGAGTGAATGAGTGAAGCATGTAGTAGATACGCAGCGTATCTACTACATGCTTCACTGCGCTTCTGTTTTTAAACGCTCATAATATGCCTTATGCTGGCCAAACCTTATAGGATACATAAAACAGCTTACAGAAAAGTCCGGAACAACATGTGGTCCAAAATCCGGTATCTTAAGTGTCATTTTAAAAACTGCTCCACTCGCAAGGAGCAGTTCATTGTTTTACGTTTCAGCTCAAATGTTATTAGAACGAACATGACATAACACTAAAAAGTAAAATTTAAGAGAGGCAATTCATAGTGCTTGATCTTCGACTGCCTGACTAGGTAGTGCCTCTACCTTATCCTACACTACACTACTAATTCTAAAATAATAATTTCGCATTGATAATCTCCTCCGTTTTCAAGTCAGTTAAAAATATTGCACCGAATAGTGTACGCAGTTATTTTCAACAAAGATGACTTCATTATTTCTGTAACTTATTTATTAATCACTTTACTGTAGTAATAGCATGTCTTTTGAAGGCTTGACAGTAAGTATGTTAATTTATTATGACAGGGGTGGTGGATGATTTTATTGCTGTATTCCTATAATACTTATCGCGTATCTTAGATACTGTAAGTTGTGCTATAATTAATACCTTTTATGCGATAAAACACGCAGCCATGTATGGTGTTTGAGGTCTTTAAATATTTATGATGTTATTCTAATAAAGTGTAGAAAATAATGTATGTATTAAGGATTAATACCGTCTTACTTGGATGTAATATTACGTTCTATAAATACGGTAATAATGTATTAAATGTGTATCAGAGTTACAATCATTTGCAAAAAATAAACTTTTTTCAACAATAATAGGTCCAGCGCTCACTTGCAGATTTAGACGCTAAATTATGGAGTTAACTCGAGAATATTTTTTCTAGTTTGTTGGTATTGTTTTCAAATAATAATATGTTGTGTAATCAATAAAGTATTTAACAAAAGCCAAAACATAAGTGAAAAAAAATCTTGGTGGAAAAAAATCTAAAGATACTCCCCATTCCCTTTTTCGTTTCTTGAGCAAACAGGTTCTACCCGCATGGAGCCGTTTCTTAAGAAGTATTATAACGGCCAGGCCACGGGAACGGGCGGCGACGTGGACGGCGGCGGCGGCAGCGCGACTGTCGAAGTCGCCGGTCGCCGCTACGCGTGGCCTGCTTAGTACATTTCCATACATTTGTTTTCATTCGGGCGAATAGAAGCGCGAATATTCGCCGCGACGACTTTACCGTGGCCAGGCCGTAAGATACCTACATGCTGTTCTAGACTTTTTTGTAAGCTTTTATTGGACCTACAATTTTCAAGAACATTGTTTTGATGTATATTATAAATTTTGGCCAGCTTAAGGCATACTATGAGCATTCAAAAATAGAAGCGGAGCGGACATGCTTCACTCGTTCACTCACTCACTCACACTTATTTCTCATGCCGCTTTTGATTCGAAAGTATTGAAAACTTTCTCGAATTTTTCAATATCCCTGTATATTGAAAAATTGACCTTTGTATGAAATAATGCTGCCAACGTTACATGAAATTATCAATTGAATACGATATTTTTGAAAGTGGCAAACCATTTCTATGGACTAATATAGCCCATGTTTAAATTTATTGTCGCATTGACGGCACCACCCTGTCTAATTTTGAATATATTATTATAAGTAAATACATTATCAATATTTCTTCGTTATCTAGTATCAATAACACAAGCTCTTACGAGTAATGATACTTAATTTGGGCTAGATAATAAATAGGTGGGAGCGTATAAATATTATATTATTATTATTAACATATACTTATCATCCGTTTTGTATAAAGCATCATATTTCATAACAGGTCTTAAGTGTCGTGTCTCCGACAATTTTAAACACCGTAATTGCTAGTGTTGCTTCCAGGTTGCAAATCATAATGACCGATCAACGACGGATGCTTTGCAACATGACGGAAGCCTATTACGGCGTCATTCGGGTATTTGACAGCAATTCGCCGAGAAACGTTTTTAGCTAATTTTTGGCACAAACAATTATTTAGTATATCTATGCTTCAGACTTCATTGATTGGCAGATAATCGAAACCATAGAATTATTTTTATTATATTAATATTTTTATAAGGTAGACAAATAATGTGCATTTTCTTTTAGTGGGTATTAAAACACCCCAGCAGTACACCCCAGCATTGGAAGAGTATCCTGTTTTAATCCGGGATTTTTCACCCCGTGCATGGGCCTAGGCGGACTGTAGCGTCTAATACAGACGACCACGCAGTTTCTTGCGCAGACGCGCCGACTTACGAAGTGTAGGGCTAACGGCCACGGGAACGGGCTCGACTGGCAATAGCGTGAAATTAGCGGCGTGCGAATATTTGTACCACCAGTCGCGTCCCCGTCGCCGCCGCCCGTTCCCGTGGCCAGACTGTAACGGAAAGTTTTTAGTCGGTATGCCAGAACTCGAACAGCGCCACTCATCGCTCTGGGGTAGACATAAAATCTGTTCCTGGCCCAAAAAATATGGGGTAGAGATGCTGAGTGTACACACCAACCGAATGATAGCGAACGATAACCAGCGACGGCTTAGAGTGGAGTTGACGCCATTGTGCACTTCGGTGCCATTGAGTATAGAATAGGCATGGCATACATTGCAAACATGTCATCTCCCATTTTGCAACGATAGGATGTAGTTTTTTCGCGACCAAAAGGTAGTAAGCACCGTCATTTTCATTGCGCTTACGCGTTTCGGTCTAGCAACGCTAACGAGCGACTGAGTAAAGTGCAGCGAGATCTAGAACGAAACTGGGCCTCGACCGCGCTAATTTTCGACGTATTACCAAAGCAAAACAAAAAAACGTTACGTTGCGCACAAGTTGTGTTGCGCTAAACATTTTAACGGCCACCAATTAGGTTGTTTTTTAGAACATACGTTGATATCTTGGATTTTATTTATATCACATATTTATTTAGATTATTTACATAAATAAATAAAATAAAAACCTTCTAAAGTGTGTAAATATATCAAACTTTGTATATCAGTCTGTCTGTCTGTAACGATTTACTCTTAACCCGCTGAACGGACTTAGATAAAATTTGGCATGGAGATCGTTTACGTCCTGAGCTTTTGCCACAATAGCTAAAATCTTCGCGGGTGGACATTAATACTTGTACATTTTGTTATGGAACCTCCCCTTTTTATTTTCTTAGTCGTATAATGAGTATTCGCCGAGCCGTTTACACCAAATGCGCTGATTCGCTCTATTTTTCTTTGATGTGACACGCGGTGAAGCCAGCGAAGGTATTAGGAAGTATACGCACGATTTCGCTTGGTTTAGCTGTATCGGTCACAGTTCATACCCTTTCGTTCATGTTTGCTGTTCGTCTTCCCTCGCCATTGTTTAGCTGTCGAGTTTCTTTAAGACCGGTCGTTTACTTGCATGTCATCCTTATTAATTAGCTCCATCGTAAAAACTTGCATATCACGATTGTTTAGCAAAGCTTTACCGATATGTTTAATGGTGATTACATCCATCATTATTCTTAGATTAAGTATTCTTCCATCACGGTCAAGTGTCTTCACTGCTTAACATAATGATTGCACATGATAACACAAAATCGTATTGAAAATTATGACGCAGAAGGCCATCAAAGTCACGAGATACAAATCGTACCTATAAATAGTAAGTATTGTCAAGTAGCCGAATAGGTATATTGTATCATTTGGTTTCATTCATATTATTCATATGTCCATATTATTTGTATACTAACATATCCATGCTAATATTATAAATGCGAAAGTAATTGTCTGTCTGTCACGTTTTCACTGCTGAGCCGCTGACCCGATCTAGATAAAATTTGCCATGGGGATGCCAATTATATCCTGAGAAAGGACATAGGCTACCTTAAGGCGAGAAAACCGACATCCAAGCGGGTGATGCAGTGGCCACAAGTACCTAAAAATAGTACCCTAGTGTTTGTTTCAAATACTAAAATTGATGAGGAGATTATGCGCTCACGGTGACTTTTGTCAGGGTGACTTTGTTACTCTCATCAAGGCCACGTATTTGTATGGAGATGACACAAATGTCAACCAGTTGCCACGTTGTAGGGTGCTTGCATACATATCCATGCACTTGATGAGACTGATGAAAAAGTCACTGTGACTAAATTCCCGCTATCTTCGAGCACATCCTTGAGAAGTGCTCTGCTTGGCGACACGGCAATTGGCGGCGGTGGTCACCTCTCGCTGCCAACCATAGTAAGAGCCATGGTTGGCAGTGAGAGGGTATGGGAGGCTCCGCTCACGCAGAAGAAGGCAGCGGAATGGGAGCGGGAAAAGGATGCTCTAGCTATCCCTCTCCAGCGTAGACGGATAGATGTAAGGAGGCGGGCGGTGATTGCCAGTCTTCCTGCGCACTAGGCGCGGAACCGTAGGCGGTACGTCTGGGATTACCCAAGTGACTTCGGGTAATCTTCATCGGCGCGAAACCTAGCCATAACATCAGGTTGCCTAAGGGTGGGCTGGTAAAATTGCTTCGGCACACCCCATGCTACCCCTGAAAAGGACAGTGCAGTTACCGGAGAGTTTTAGTGGGTATTTCCAGTGCTGCTAGCACTGGATGATCCCCACACATGCTCGTCGTTTAGCCAGCGACGGGTAAACCTCTAATCGGATTTCTCCCCGGAAAGAAAAAGCTCTTACCTAACACTCTCTTAAATTGCAGTAAAACAATGAACAAAGCCACATTTGAATCCATTTGCTACCATGCTCAGCAACTCTTGGACAAAAAACTCGAATATCGGAAACTCGATACAAGTTTTCGAATCGAATTTGTGTTCCATAAGCTGTGAATAATAATGCTAAAATGCCTATTTAAGATCTAATTATAAGTACGGCTCGAGCGTACCACTGTCAACACGACGTTACCAACTAAATCACCTTCGGAAGTTTTTAGCAAAAAAATCAATAATAAATAACTTTGTGGTACCTTTTGTGTTCCATAATAATTTAGAAAGCAAAAATCCGTTAAAGCCTAGTGTATCTGTTTTGAAAAAGATCTTCTAACACGACTTTAATTTAGATCCTTTGTATAAGAACAAAATATATATGAAATCAACAGTATTAGTAACCTTCAACCGTTTGCCCTCACATAATGATGGAAAAGGTAATATCTCCAGTCTCTGAGCCACGACGTATGTTATCTTCGGTGATGTCACCAGGACGTGTTGATTGCCTCTCATTAATGTCCTCGTGTCACGGTAATTGAATATACGTGTACAATTAAGTGTTCGTTAATTCATCACATAGGTAATAATGTTGTTTTCGTAGGTCTTATTAAATATACTTAATAATAATGCTCGTTTTTACTAACAATAAAATTTACTTAGCGGTAAGAGTCTGTTGGCGATTTTTATTTCAGTCTATCTAAAGGAGATAGAAAGAGACAAATGTCGTTAAGAGTCACCTAAGCCTAGGGAATGTTTAGTGAAACCGGACATAAGTATACTTATTTAATAAGACCTACGAAAACAGTATTCTGTCGTTAATTCTTCAGGCTAATACGGCTTGAAATAGTTCTTATATTATTGAAATATGGTATTAGTACCATATTCCAAAGATACAAGGACTGTTGCTTTTTATCTTAGCCTTTGCACATAATTCGCTATTGCGTACTATGATGAATACACTGATACACTGTATTATTATTTACTTCCAAAATTTAGAATTCTTTGCTTATATGTGCTCCCTCCTTTAACATCAAATTCGAATGATATGGTGATAATCATCATACACTCACACCTATTATCTAGCCCAAAGTAAGCATCATTAAGAGCTTGTGTTATGACTACTAGACAAAGTAGAAATATTGATAGTTATATTTATATAAATATTAGAAATATACTAAATGAACATATAAACATCCATAACTCGTGAACAAATGCTCGTACTCATCATACAAACATGTGCTTTTACCGGGATGCGAACTCGGGACCAGTGAGCGAGTAGCCTGTATAGTAAGGGGCACAGACCCAGGCCAGCCGGTCGTCCGGTGATGATACTAAGAGAAACAGAACTACTGTATTTCTATTTAAATTCTGCGACTGTATCAGAATAAGGCCCTTTCTGGACCGAAGTGGGGTGACAAGTGCTCATATCATGAGTTTAATTTTAAATTTAATTGAATTAGAATGTTGATATCTTTACGACACTTCATAGACACTGTTTTGTGTTAATAGTAATCTGATTAGCGTCATGTCATTGAAAGTTATCTATAGCTAAAGATAAACATTTTATTACTGGCTTTAATTACACTATCGTCGCTTTTTTATCGAAACTTCTAAGCAATTTCAGCTCTACACGTAGGTAATAAAGACTTATTAAGCTAGACGCTTAGCCATGTCACTTATGACTTCCTTCAGCACATGCACGAAGCACCAACCAAGACTATTAATTTGTACCCACTTTTGTCAGCTCGTGAGGCTTATTGCAAAGATATAAGAACGCTGAAATGTCAAAATTCTGTACAAATTATTCCTCGTGACTGTACTTATGGTACTGTGAAGCAATACTTTTAACTGACGTTAAAAAAGGAGGTAATAAATATGATATATAATCACATTGGAACTCCTATATTTTCACATAATTATGATAAAATGATAATCTATTAAAGTTTACAAACACATATACAATTTTCATTCCATTTGGACATCGATGGGGAGGTCTTTGTTCAGCAGTGGACATCATAGGCTCCTATGCTGATGATGATGAAATGTATTCCTCAAAATTCGGATCAGTAGTTTTTCTGATAGGGACTTAAACGTGTAACGATCTGGCTTTAGTTTTACTTACTGAATAACACGTTACTTATCAACATTTTATATATTTATTTAAAGAAATATGTACACACAAAACAGAGCAACAATCAAAATATAAACAAGGTCAAAACAGTACAGTCGACCACAGATGTAGCTGAACACTTTAGTACCATGTCACACCGATCTTGTGCATGTACTCTATAGTTGCTACCGTATTATATTGACGCTAGAGTCGTTGTAACATGGTACTAAAGTGTTCAGCTACTTATGTGGTCGACCGTACAAAGGAACTGTTTATTCCTACAAGAAACTTCCAGTAGCCTTACGACGCCAGCACTACTGTAGTACCCTTAGCATGAACATTTTAGTATCGTTTTCGTCTCGTTAGCTTTTGCATGAAATTTTGAGCAGCGCACCCAGTTTTGCAAATGTTCGTATAGGTGTCGTGTCATCATCGAACGTGACGATCGCATTGGGAGACATGACATTATAACGAAATCATTGAAATCATTGTCATTTTTCGTGAAATATGCGATAGTCCTTCGAAAAGCATTATGTGACCATCATTTGTTCTTAAACGTCACCCAATCGAGTGACGATACGTTGATGATTTTATTTTATTACAACTAGATGATACGAATATTTCAAATATTGGTGCGAGGAGACTGGTGCTATTTTACTTGTAGTGTTTGTTTCTGATCCTGCTAAAGTACTCCGGCAAAAGCGCCCTCGACATTTTCATCGTTATAGATAAAACAGTAATTCCAGATGAAATAACAGTAATATTTTTGGAACATAAATTAAAAACCAGCCAAGAGCATGTTGGACTGTGCAACGTACGGTTCCGTAGTTGCCCGTCACAATATACCGACTTAGAAGGGGGCTTATTACTTGATATCGATTCAGTGCTTCCACACACTCCCAATATTTTTGAACGACCTATCCAACGACCTAACGAACGAAAATCCACACAGTAGGATATCTATCCCACATAAATAAAAATATCCCACATAAAAATATGGATAAAAATCCATACTCATATATCTAGAATTTACGTGTAGAGGAAGTACCCTAAAAAATATGTAAGGACTTGTTTTACTACTTTGTCGACATGATTAATATACAAACCCATGCCAAGTTACAGCTTCCCAATAATAAGAGTGTCTGAATGAAGCCGCGGACAGACGGACGAACAATCCGAAACTATAAATGTTGCTTGTTGCATACGGAACTCCAAAAATAGTATAAAACATAATCCTGCACTTTGGAAATCAGACTCAAACGAATCAAACGTCCGCAGACTTTTACATATTCAACGAATTTAAAAATAAAAATCTGCTGATGCTTTGTGGACTCCTCTTTAAAAAAGCTCAACGAGATACAGTCAAAACCCTCCTGGATTTATGTCCATCTAATCAGAATACCATTAATGCGACCGAGTGTTAAGGATTGTGCATACTGTCCGATGAGCTTGCGGCAAAGATAAATAAAATACTGGAGCTACTACAATTTCGAACCTTTTGGATACATTTGATACCTATGATAATTTTCCTTCGTTTTAAAGTCGAGTATTGTTGTGGAATGTAGTAATTAATTTGTAATATCTTAACGCATAGCTTGCAATTTTTCCAGAGAACAAGCTCCACCAACCTATCCGCCTTTCTCCCTAGATTTTGAAGGGAGAGATGTGTGGAGTCTCACCTACTAAACGGCGACGCATCTCTTTGCTTGCTGCCGACCGTGCCGGATTTGCCGGAACCCTTGCTTGTCGACAGGGCAGACCCGTACGGTTCGGTATTTGTGGGGAGGGGCTGTAAAGAGTTCAATTCGACTGTAACGCATAACCTGCGTACCACCACAAAAAATGGAAGCTTTGGAATCCGTTCGAAAGTGCCCCAGCGATTTAAGACTTGCTCTTACGAAGACGAGCTTACAACTATAAATATGATGTTGATATTTGTTATAAAAATGGTTAAAAAATGGTTTCCATTTTCCAAGTACCCATACTTTTTAGACTTAATCAGTATTCGAAAAAGTTGTAAAGTTTATGGAACTTTCGCTTTGGTTTCCTTTCTAAATGTTTATAAAATAAACAATACTTTTGTACTTAATTATTTTGAGAACTTTTTATTTTCCATGTTCGTATACATCTAAAAAATGTTTATTTGAAACGCAAAAGAATTCACCGCAGTCAATTCATTGTGTATTTCGAATGTAGTGTAAACCTGAAGGAACACTACGTACCTACTCATCCTGTTTAGGCCGTGGTCTTACTTTCACTAGTGTTAAAAATGTTTCACGTAACCCAACAGCACTAATAAGCGCTCTTCGTCTTATATATGTTTCTCTTTACAGAACTTCCCTAAAACAAAACGTAAAAGTCAAATCGAAAACTTATTTTGTTCCAGTCAATTCGAGCACCTACCTTATTGTAATTTATTGTATACGAAATAAGTTTGAAGGAAAAAGGGCAGAGGCCCGTTCGCAATTTGCAAGCATTATACTTCTTCCATCTCGTTTCAGATTTACGAGTGGTTTTTTATTTGATCTTTTTTCTGCTGCTAATAAGCAGAGTGAAATATTAAGTGGTCTTATGACTTATGACGTAATTACAGCGGCAACGACGCCGAGTGAATACGGTTCTCAACAATGATCGCGATAGAGTGAATGTGACTGTGATAAAGAAATTCAAATGCTTTGGGTTTAGATATTTTCACACGAATCGTTGAAATTTACATTTGTATACTTTTTTCATAATTTATTTTCCTCTGAATTACTGGTTAGCTTTAGTTTCTTACAGATACTATTTCAATGTCTAATGACATATTTTTAAATTATTTTCCGTGTAATTATTAATTTAGCACAAATTGTTATAATTATTAGTTTCTCTATTACACGTATCTTTATTTGTAAATTTTCCTACATTTCATTTTCCTTTCAATAGTGTTTAACACACGTGCCTTATTAATTAGTTCCTCCATTACTACCATTCATAACCTTTCTCGGAGCCTTAATTAAACTTTAATAGATCGTAAAAGGCTATCACTGTTACGACAAGAACCTCGGACTTCACGATTAGGGCGGCTAAAACGGCCCGAATTCTCACGAATTTCGATTACCTACGCAAGATCATTTAATCGACTAACGGTGTCGCTTGGGAAGCCAGAAGCCACACATTTTACATCCACAAATCGATATGTATACATTTACCCGAATTCAGTAATCAGGTGATGCAATCGAATGGAAACATTCGTTGTTTTAATTGAACTTAATTTTATAGAGCCGGTCGTTTCATTACTTTTGCTTGTTTTTTGCTGTCTATACTTCAATACGAAATTTATTTTCTCTTTCCATTCATTATATATATCACGATCATAATATTATGTAAATAGATCATTCACCAACACTAATAGCATAACGTAAAGAAGGTTCATCGGTAGCAGGTCAATATTAATATAACTAGCAAGTATGGACGGAGGAATCGCAACGCTGCATGCTAATGCGTTGAATAATTTTGGTGAATCGGTCATCTTCGGATCTGCACTCCCACATACAGTCATACACACACCTTCACACACACACACACACACACAAATTAGCAAACACCGTTTTTTTCATCTATTTTATTATAATTATATATTCTTTTATTACTACTATTATTACTCACTTAGTATCTAAGTATCTATCACATTTTAAAATAATATAGATTTAATCTCACTTTGTTAGCAAGAGCCTATTTATTGATCTCATTTAATTAATTTAAGTAGCTCAGCTTCTACTAGAAGGTAAGCTAATGCTTATAGTACAGATACTAACCTAGTTAAAGCTGTACAATGAACGTAGAATGAACGTCCTCCAGCCATTTGAACCTATATTAAGATGACGTTTACTATGTATACTAATTTTAAGGCTTATTGAAATAAAGAATTTATTATTAATATTATTATTGAATGATGAAAATAAACCAACCGATGACAATATCGAGTAACATATTATATTACCGTTATCAGAATGAGTATGTGAGTTTAGCCTATGTTTTAAAGACTTTAATATAAAAATTTATTCTTTATTTGGGACTGTTTTTAATATGAAACACATTTTGATTTTATCATTCTTTTCATCTTTTTTCATTTTTTTTAACGTGAATCTTTATAAAATTTGATGATTCAAAGGACATTGCCGCCACAATAGGGCTGGAACCCGAACAATACACATTATTTGTATATACCTATCGAACTTTCAAACTATCCCTTTGAATTCAGATTGAGTCACAAGGGCTTTGGACAATAGGGTCGATCCCAACTTGTATTAATGATGTGTATGTTGAACTGCTTTGATTTATTTACAGCTTTGTCTTTTATGTAAAGTTTATTATTGAACCCTACATATTTCATCTCCGTCACTGAAGTATTCATTACATAACGAATGATACATTCTTGATGAAATCAACTATTAGAAACATTTTCACCGTACAGCAATGTATCTTTATCGTATGCTTAAGTCAGTGTTTATGTTTTCAAGCTACTAATCAAGTCTCTAATGTAATGTAATTGCTAAGAACTACTATCTTAAGATAGAAGCCTAATGGATAAATAGTTATTATCAATGAAATAGTAGCAATTATGGAACACTTAGTTTTATAATTTCGGAATTAACCTCTGACAACGCTACATGTTCAGTATCGTCCAAACCTACTATTATAATCACCGCAGTACCGTAGTTAATTGTACTTTGAAAAACAGTTTAATCAACATCGATACCAGTAGTTTTGATGTTTAGTTATGCAATGAAATATGTTATCATTTCATTATCATTTACGCCATTTTATTTTAATTTTGCTCTTTAAGTATCTATTTCTTTCATCAGTATATCATTTTACAAGAAACTTTTTGGATTTTACTCAGATAAGTTTTTTGTTTTTTGTAGCTGAAGTTTCTACAAAATGGAACACTCCATTTTGTTTTTTACAGTCGGCAACCCTCGTTAGACCCCGTATCCAATGACCGAATAAATGCCTATTGTCGTGTTAATTGTTGATCGATCCCATCGTTTCATTTGGTGAACTATGACCAACGTTGCGGGATAGTTTTTTGTGTTCGAAATTTATTGGTCCGGTGCTTTTCTTCCATTGTGTCTTTAACAAAACGTTGAATCATTCATTGTGTTTTATCATTTATTAGTACATTTTTGTATTTTAGACAGGTGTGGTGGAGTATATACTAGTCTACTTACTGTCGCGATAGGCAATTATACCCTAATAATAAGTTACCGCAATAATCTAAACATAAACCTACTGTAACTGTGAAGTAAAAATTATCGCTACTAATAATACCTGGCCACAAAACAAAACACAACACAACAGATATCTAAATTCAAAAACGTCCATTTAAAGATAACGTAGTACCAGTAGAGACATTGTTTTTATGTCTTTAACAGATTCATCTCCTCTAAGAGAGTAATTTAAAATTAGTTTACGCCTATCATTACTGTTTTAAGCCACTGGAGTAACGGGAGTAACCACATGACAAAGTGGACATGCTTGTTATGAAATATTTACTCTTGCAATGTCATCGTGTGGTTTTCGTTACTACTGACGTACTATTCTGAAATAGTACTCGCATCACATTCGCTAATCACTTCAATTACTTATTATCAATAACAAAGATTTTACACACATTTTTACAAGTACATTAAAAATGAGTTGCCTTTTTCTTTTATTAGAATGTTTGATGACACAAACGCCTAACGGCTACGGTAATAACATATCATCAGGTGAGCCATCTAATCTTTATTTTTTGTATAAAATGAATACTTAAGATCTGCGCCATCATTCATTATCTTACGTTTATATCACACCTTCACCTTTTTTGCTTTCATACCCTAAACCAGGACAGCGAACCCTCCCATTGTTTAAGGGCTATTACGGTCATGTTATTCAAATCACCCTCCTTATTTAATTTGCTGAAAAACTCCGATCGTTTGGATAAAAAGTGGGTACAAAGGCGCAGGTAAATTGAAGCAATTGTTATGTGACGAGAATTTTAAGAAAGTTTGGGGATAACATTTTCTGAGATATTTAAAATTTTGAATTATTGAAGGTTATGAATGAAAGTAGAAATGAAAAAAAGACTATAGCAATAGGAAAACAAACATTTAAATTATAGAGCAAAATCGGTAGTCCCTAAACCATTTCATAGAAATAGCTGATCTGTTTTCGACATGAAACAATTCATTTTTAGTACAGATTACTTGAATTCAAAGTGACATGCGAAGTAAGGTGCGAGTTTCACTACCGAATAGCACACCAGCCCCCCTATTCTCAATTGTCGGATCACGGATTCGATTCGAAAAGTCACATCCCGTCTCGCTTTGACGCACCGCGATAAAAAGTGACAGGTAGATAGAGTTTCTGATATTCGAATCCGTTCCGATAGTTGAGAATAAAGGGGCTGATCCAAAATGTTCACTCTAAATTGTACAAACACTTTTGATTTTCCTATATAGAGATCAAGAAAAAAATGTTTGTAAAATTTTACAGATGAAGTAAGTAATAGAACCATGAATCAGAAAAGCTAAGGATCTTTTTCTTTATATTTTTTCTAAGGAGCAAAGGTCGACTAACCGTAATCTAATTTTACTGTCACCTTTATCTGTACAAATAAACGTAATTGTATAATATATGACGATAAATGTCCCATGAACTTACTGAAACATAAGGTATCACAGAATAGTGAGGACAAAAGTATTACATATTATTAATCTGTCTAGCGGCGTTATCCCTTCAGAGGGCTATGACGATTGAAAAATCAATTGTGTCTGGAATCTAATGCTAGACGATTTAATGTACTGTTTCGTACACAATCAAAATAAAATTTCTGTCTATAAGCTATTTCATGTATATTGTTATACTTAGTACCATTAAAATATTTGTATTAATTTTCCTGTGTAGAATTTAGGACTGTGTTCAAATGCTATTTTCATTTCTTATTCTTTAAAAAAACCAGGTCGCGCAGTAGTTGTGGCTAGATATTCAATAGTTAATAAATGGGAAGAATAGTTAAATAAGGAATGACGGATATTCATCATCAATACAATAATGGATTTTGTTTATTTGTTGATGCCAATTAGTAATCCTAGGCTATCACCTTATAGCACCAGGGACATCGCCAACATGTAAATGATAAGTAGAATGTATTATTACTACCGATACATTGATGGCTAAATAATCTCTAGTGATATAACTAACCTCAGAAAGAAGACAATGAGATGCAGCAGTAATCATTTTTAATATTATAAGTAATCAGATAGAAACACATAAAATGACAGTTATAATACTCGTAATCAATTTTTATTACCACAAGTATTTTAGAGTCGACCGAATACCACACATTATAGCGATATCTTAATTTAGATGAGCTCTGAATATTAATTTAATATCCATCTGTATAGTGTTCAGGATTTGAAAATCCTACAAAAGATCTAAAAGATAAAAATGATGTAATAAATATTATAGATTTTACAAAACTTTTATACTTAAATACAAACAATGTATTGTTTAAATTAAAATATCCACAAGTTACATGAATTTTAGTTAAAGCTATCCACTCCCATAATAATTTTACCCCAACGTTAATAATATTTACAGCAGGATAAAATAGTTCTTGATATAAATTGGCATCACATTATTTATAAAGAAGCTATCATGATCGGCTTGTAGAATAGGATAATCAATTGTAATTCCAGTGCAGCCTGTGCTAAGACTCGAATGTAATCTTTAATGAATACGAAATAGATATCAAAGTAAAAATACCGATGATATAAATATGCTATCAATTATGAACTCTATGACTTCTACTATTTTTAAACCATGCTTGAACAAGTTCATTGATGATTCTAGAACAGGCTTCGAGGAATTTACCTAACGTATCTTTAATGCCTAGACCGCCAGCAGAGTTCGGGATATATTGCTCATATTGCTGTATAAGTAAGAACTAGGTAAGCTCATAATAATGTATCGAAGGCGCGTATTTTCAAAGTTGATTTGTTTTTGTGTAACTTTGTCTTAGATGGCAGAGATAAGAAATGAATAAATATAAATATTGGATATCTTTTAACAACGACTATAAGTATACCAGTACCCCAAGCACGAAACACTATCGTTATCGTTATGGTAATGGTAATCGTATTATTTTGTATGAAAACCAGAGCAGCGCCGCTACGGTCGTTTACGGAACTAAAATTCGCTAACACGAATAAACTAGTCTCGTAATCGTAATCGTAATGGTATAGTAACCGAAGGTCAAAGTATGGGAATCGGCAGCACGAACTCATTTTTGACGGATCGTATCGTTTTTGTCGACAGCTAGCTATCGTATTACCTCTCACCGAGTATTTTGCAGTGAGAGAACTATCGTAACGATTCTTGCGGAATATAAAATTATAATTTGAATCGAAAAAACGTAATTTTAGTGACTGTAAATTATGTCTACGTTACTAAGGAACCGTCCTTTACGTAGTTATTACTTCCTCTGGCAATTAGTTAATAGTGTTATAGAAGAAGAAGACGAAATCAAAAGGTAGGTTAATTGTGTTAAATTTATTGTATTTCTGGATATCCTTACAAAATAATTATCCTTTTGTAAACTACAATGTGCCTAGTTTTTTTTCTTTGTATCTATTACAGACAAATTCAACACAGGACTTCACTGAGGAGAATGTTGAATCTCCTCTCTATAAATGAAAGAGAGTTTATAAATAGATACCGCCTCAATAAATCGGCCTTTTATTACCTATGTAATAAACTCAAAGAAAAAACCTCTTTGAGGTCTAGCAAAAGAGTCAATTTAGAGCATATGGTAGGTACCTACAGTAATCCACTAATAATAAATTACATACAAGAATAACAGTAACGAGGTGGTACAAAAGTAGTTACAAATTACAAACTAAAACTATTTTAATGGACTGTAGGTACTTGTGTAGGTACTCATGGTCTTAATACCTATTTATGAATAACGTATAATTTATTTTTACAGGTATTGTGTGTTCTGTCTTTATATGCTACGGGTTCGTATCAACGAATTGTTGGTATGGCCAAGCATTTAGGACAAACCACTGTCAGTAAATATGTAAGAGATGTGACTAACGCTCTTAATGATCGAGAAATATTGAGTGAGTTTATAAAATTCCCAACCACCAGAGCTAAAAGAGATCGCATTAGGCAAAAGTGAGATTTTCATTTATTCTATCTATGAATGATGTAAAGTTTATTTTTCAGCCCTTTAATGATTCGGATGTTCTCAACAGGTTTTATACACAATATGGTTTTCCCGGAGTTCTTGGCTGCATAGATGGCTCACATTTTCATATATTTTCACCACCTAAGGACATGGAACATCTTTTTTTCTGTAGGAAACATTATTATTCTTTAAATGTGCAAATGGTAAGACGGTCGAACATATTAATTGAAAAACATGTAAGTACATATAATTTCTGAGTAGGTGACATAGCCTATGTCCTATTAGCTTTGTGTCAAAGACATTCCTAATGAGTGAGACCATTGATGTTAGCCTATATTAGTGATATGGGTTATGTTGTTTTATTATGGCTAGAAGCAATGTTGGCAGGCAACCTGCCACAGGTGCTCTCATATTATACCAGTTTGCCTATTCAAGTACCTATTATAAAAAAGTAAATAACTACCTGATTGAAATAATAACACGTTACGAGATTTAACTCGGTTTATTAAAGTAACTTCAAATTAAACACGAGTTAATTATGGTAATAATCCAAATTTGTCGTGCTTGCGAAAATATTATGAAGCAATACATGATTTAATTAAGAATGTATGTACCTATTCACAGGTGTGTGACAGCGACGGGCGAATTTTAAATATCAACGCAAAATATGGTGGAGCTACTCACGATGCCTTTATTTGGGAGAATAGTGCAGTAAATACATTCATGCAAGGACTAGACCAAAATAATGAATACACATGGTTACTGGGTAGGTTGCACATATAGTTTTAATATAGAAATCTAATAACAGTACTTGAATAAATGTGTATGTTATCAGTCAGATAGAAAATTTTCATTGTAATAAAATCAACAGCACCATAAATAAATAAAATATACGGCTACAACGAAAAATAAGTACCTAAGTAATACATTTTTTTCTTTATTCATAGGAGATTCTGGGTATCCGCAAAGACCTTGGCTGATGACACCTATTCCCGATGCAGTAGAAAATAGTCCCGAGGCTAAATACACCTCCATACATGGAAGGGCTAGGGTGGTAATTGAAAACACCTTTGGACGCTTAAAAAATCGCTGGAGATGTCTCAGCAAAGATAGAACATTGCATTACAAGCCCGAAAAATGTGCTAAAATTATAACTGCATGCAGTGTGTTGCACAACCTGGCTATAAATTTTAATGTTCCTGATCCTGAATATGAGGAAGTCATTGTTCCGGAAGTGATAAGGCCCGTGACACCAGTGGAAAGGGCAGACAGTGGAAGGGACTTATTGATCAGAGGAAGAGCAATTAGAAGTCAATTAGTAGATAGAATCAATAGGTTGCATTAAAGGAAATGAAAACAGTTTATTATATGTATAATTAGAATAAAACATTAAAAATATTATAAAACCTTTATTTTGGGTACACAAAATAGTTCTTTCTATTACTTAATTAGAATATTAATTACCTAATAATAATAAATGAAACAATTAACATACTTCTCTCTCTTTTTCCTTGCATAAATCCCTATTATAAACCTGCTCTTATATAAAATGAATCATACATGTTGTTAATTTTTGATTTTAACATTATTATAAATGTTTGTTGTATGTAATCATACATCTCTACTTTTCTCTTCCAAAAATTTCTTTATTACACTCAAAGCTTCATTCATGAATGCAAGCCATTTCTGTTGCAGTTCAAGTTCATAATCTCTCTGCCTTATTTTCTCTTTCTCTAGTTCAAAATACATTTTATCCCGTTCCTTTTCTGCCTCTAAAAATCCATCCTTCAAATCATTACTCCTTCCGTCGCGAGTCTTCTTGGTTAGAGGGATCCATTTCCTAGTTGGTGTTGGAGTCGGTAATCGAGCTGGTGGTGGAGTTGGTGCTCGAGGGGGTTGGTCTTGGCTGGTGCCAGGATAGTTCCATGCTTCATCCCCTGTAATGTATGAATAAAATATATTTTATTGCATGGTCACCCGCGTGAATGTCAGTTACCGCGCCAAACTACTGTTCCTACAGTCCTTCTTAGGTCTAAATTCCATCTAAATCGGTTCAGCGGTTTAAGCGTGATGAGGTAACAGACAGACAAAAACACTTTCCCATTTATGATATGAGTGTGGACAGGATAGTGCCATAAAAATTAGATCTTTAATTAGTGGGATGCTACAGACAAGCATTTAAATTTTATTATTTATAACTGGGATGGTATGAGATAAGTTCTTTAACTACACTTAACCATATATAAGTTTGAAATAACAGTTTAACACTCATACATTATTTTAATTTCATAATATCAAAAATAATCAAATATAAAGTGTATGACTAAAAAAGCCAAAAAAATAAAAGTTGGTTTAACTAAGTCATGATAACAGATAATAAATAACATATGAGTATATGTGTTCGACTATCACAAAAGCAAAAAATCTACAGCTAAATCATTAAATTGGTACTTATAGATCTGTAAAATATGTAATTTTTTTAAATAAATAACTTTTTATGTATTTTGGTATCCATATAAAATTAAAATATTTATTACTCATAAGTACTTAAATTGAATTAAGATAAACATACCAACGACCATATCATATGTAGGAGTGGGCTCCTTTCCCAAATCTGTCTCTTGTGTTGCTGGGGATTCAATTTGTCTAGAGTCAACATCCCGAGAAACTAGCTCCTCATCTTGTTCTACCTGTGGGAATGAATAAATAAAATATCACATCTATTTATTAAAGTAATCAGACTATTTATTTATAGCATGGATCTACCTTCAATCATAGATTTTACATCCAAACTTATATTCTAAATTCCTAATCATCAATATCAAAATAGTAACATTTGGTTTCATTACATAATACACAATGCCACTCAATTCATAAAATCATTTACTATGGCAAAATCCTTTACAAGAGACTAAACAGTAATATCTTACTTACATGCTCAAAACCAATTTCAGTGACAGAAGTGATCCCTGTTGCCGCCTGCTCTCCCATGATAGCCAGCACTCTGAGCTCCAAATCAGTGAGGGTTAACTTTAAAGCTGGACCCCCACCTGTACCAGTCATGGACCTATTCAGTTTAGCTGCCTTCCTCTTTGTATTATTTTTGAAATCTGTCCAAACCTATAAAAATAATATAATACTTAGAAAACAATGGAAACATTATAGCTACTTGCTACACCTATAAACAACAGAAATATTAAATACTTATTCCCTATCTGTAAATCAAGTACCTATGTTTAAAGAGAAATAAATAAGGTGGTGAAAGATCTAAAACAAAAATTCTTTCTTTACATAATCCATATTTTCATGCTAATATTATAATGCGAAAATATTTATCAGTCAATTTAAACGAAATTTGGCATGAATAAGTTAGATTACATCTCAACAAACGACATAGACCTTTTGGCGCGATTACCGATCGGCATACACGCTCGAGGACACAAAGTCATTAAATGTTTATTAAAATGCTAACCTTTCGCCACCTTTCTTCCGATCGGGACTCCCCTGTGCCATCACTATTCAGTTTCGCTGTGAGCTCCCGCCATTTGGTTGCGGCCCACTGCCGACCTCTTGGACCGCCACTGGGCTTCGCCAAATCTCCATTTCTGTATATATAATTTAATACAAGAATAAGTTTAGATGATCACGTAGACACAAGACTGAAAATATTTATACAGTCAGTAAATATATACATGAAAAGAACTCACCTCTCCATGAAATCCACCATCATAACAAACTGGGTTGAACTAGTCCTCATCGTGAGAAAGTTTAGAAACAAATGTTTCAAATTTCAAAGTTCACATAATAAAAGACCCTTCTTGAAAAACAATAAATTACACTTCACAGAAAAGGTCGAAAGATTCCACTTTTCCACAGATTAAGCTGGCATTGACAACTTGCGTTCGTTCAAAACATACATTCAAAAAATATTTTGTAAGCCGGTACCGAAAGGAACAAGAAACCTTAATATTATGTTGTAATTATAAATTTAAGTGAAAGATTTGCTTCGGAGAAGTAAAAAAATGAACAATTTTTCATTTTTTCAATAAATATCAAAAAGATTGAGTAGGTTTTTCATTGATTTGTAACACACAATGTTGCTGCAGCGATTTTTGAACGCACTTCGTGTCCACTTTGTGAGGTTGTGGACGGCCTAAGTTTACCTATAGTATCGTATTACTATCGTGTTGACGATAGTTTCGGAGCATTGTTTCGTGCTGTCAACTTAGTATCGTGATCGTTATCGAATAGTAAGAAAATACGATTACTATACGATTACGAGAATGTTTCGTGCTTGGGGTACAGTATCCCAAGCACGAAACACTATCGTTCTCGTTATGGTAATGGTAATCGTATTATTTTGTATGAAAACCAGAGCAGCGCCACTACGGTCGTTTACGGAACTAAAATTCACTAGCACGAATAAACTAGTCTCGTAATCGTAATCGTAATGGTATAGTAACCGAAGGTCAAAGTATGGAAATCGGCAGCACGAACTCATTTTTGACGGATCGTATCGTTTTTGTCGACCGCTAGCTATCGTATTTCCTCTCACCGAGTATTTTGCAGTGAGAGAACTATCGTTACGATTGTTGTGAAATAAAAAAATTATGTTTTATCGCTCTAAAGCAATTTTAGTGACTGAAAATTATGTGTATTATGTGTGGGAAGCCATTCTTTACGTAGTTACTACTTACACTGGCGTTTAGTAGATATTCTTAGAGTAGAAGACGATGAAATCAGAAGGTATGGTGATTGTGTTAAATTATTGAATTTATGCATACTCTTGCAAAATAACTAGGTATCTTTTTATGTACAACAATGTATCCAAGTTATCGTTTTATTTTTGTTGTATAAACAGAGAAATTCAACAAAGAATTTTACTGATGAAATAAGGATGAAATGTTGAATATGTGATGTTTCTATTCAAATGAAAGAGAGTTTATAAATAGATACCGCCTCAGTAAATGCTAATTAAATCAACAGCACTAAAATAAATAATAAATATTGAGCTACAATGAAAAATAAGTATATGCTAATATGTATTTAATATTATTATTTTTGTAGGTGATTCTGGATATTCAGAAAGACCATAATTGATGTCGCCTACTTCCCATGCAGTCGATAATTAATAGTCCTATGGCAGACATAAATACATCTCTTATGGAAGGAACATGGAAAGACAAGGATGGTGATTGAAAATTCCTTTGAACGATTAAAAAACTGCTGGAGGTGTATAAGCAAGGATCGAACATAACATAAATTGCATTGCATCATAAGTTATAATTAGAAGAAAAAAAAATTTTTATTTATTGAATTTAATTATTTTAAATTTCATTTAAAATAATTATAGGTTCACAAAATAATTGATTGCCACTATATAACCTATTTTTAAAGTATTAAATATTGAACATTAATCTAGTTTAACAAATTTAATTTTAATTTTCACCTATTTACCTTAAATTATTAATAAATGTAAAAATATATTTTTCTTTTTCATCACTTCTAATCATTTATCTCTACTTTTATTATACATAAATTTCTTGAATAGCTACACTCAAAGTTTCACTAATGAATGCAAACCATTTTCAGTTGCAGTTCTAGTTCAAAATATATTTGCGATATTGTCTCTTTTTTTAGTTTAACATTCATTATATCCTCATCTCATTCAGCTTTTAAAAATCCATCCTTCATATATTCACTCCTTGCGTCGCGAGTCTTTTTAGCTATACATAATATAGTAGGATCCATTTCCTAGCTGGTGCTGGAGTTAGTTCTTGAGGTGGTTGATATTGTCTGGTGCCAGAAAGGTTTGATTCTTCTTGCCCAATCAAGATTAGGAGTGGGTTCCATCCCCAAATCTGTCTCTTCTCCAGGGAATTCAATTTGGCTAGAGTTAACATCTAGATAAACCAACTCCACTTCTTTTTCACCTGTGGATATGAAAAAAAAAAATTAATATCACAACTACCTATGTATTCAGTATTTATTGATCTACAAGAATCTATCTATATCCATAGATTTTACACCTAAACTTGTATTCATATCACAAGTGAAATTATTTATTTATCAACTAGCAACCGCTCACAGCTTCATCAACATGGATATTGGTTATCGCTCCAAAAAGTAAAGTTTTTCCATACCAAGTTTCATCTAAATCAGTTTAGTGGTTTAGGCGTGAAACTGTAACGATTGAAAAAAGAAATTCACTTTCCCATTTATAATAATAGTTAGGATTATAGTCAAATACGGCCAGCTCGTGGGTCCGCTCGCGTGGATGTAGGTTATTGTTCCAAAAATATCCTATGTCCTGTCACTCCATCCATTTCATTTTTTTTTCATTTTAATTAGTTTACCGGTTTCAAGCGTGAAAAGGTAACAGACAGACAGAGTTACTCTCGCATTTATGAATGATATTAGTATGGATTTCAATATGTAACCCAACATTATTGATCCAAATTTTATTAAAATGTTTGGCTTACAGCAATTTGATATAAAACATACTTATCTACAGAATAAATAAGGGGTCATTCAAAGCTAACCTTTCGTCACTTTTCTTGCGTTCACATAATACAAGAATAAGTTTTGATAGTCACACACAATTGGAAGTATTTAGAGAGTAATATACAAATAAAACGAACTCACCTCTTCATGAAATCCATCATATTACCTACAAACTGTTAGACTATTCCATATCGTGACAAGGTTTACAAACAATAAATATTGTGTCTCATAACTTATCTCTGCATGAAAAATTTATATACGCTTCTTTTATCTTCGACCGAAATTGAATTGCTTGCACATGTATGCACATTATAACCAATAAGTAACACTTCTTTTTCAACTATTAAGGTAGAAAGATTCCACTTGACTCGACGAGTTTTTGTTTTGAGAGGTTTTGTTTACATAAAGTTGGCATTGAGGAATTGGTACGTTCAAAAACTGTTTCTAAGTCTGTACCAAATAAAACAAGAAACCTTATTATTATGCCTTAATTATAAATTTAACTGAAAGATTTGCTTTGCATTAGTAGAAAAGTGAATAAGTTGTCATTTTTTCAATAAATATCAAAAAGATTGAGTAGGTTTTTCATTGATTTGTTACACACAATGTTGCTGCAGCGATTTTTGAACGCACTTCGTGTCTACTTTGTACGGTTGTGGACGGCCTAAGTTTACCTATTGTATCGTATTACTATCGTGTTGACGATAGTTACGGAGCATTGTTTCATGCTGTTAACTTAGTATCGTGATCGTTATCGAATAGTAAGAAAATACGATTACTATACGATTACGAGAATGTTTCGTGCTTGGGGTACAGTACCGCTAAAACGAACACTTTTAAATTTTGAATCACCATCGCATCGAGTAGTTACGTTAGTTTTTGTTTGGCTTTTGTTTGAAATTTTAAGCGTGCGTGAACGATACGATTATGATTCGAAATTTAAAATGTTCGTGCTAGGGGTACTGGTCGCATTTTATTATGCATGCTAGTTTGCCTATGTCTAACCTTCCTTCCTACTGATCAGTGACGGGTAGTATTTAAATCAATCTGGTTCAAATACTAACTTTATGTTGGGTACTTAAAAATTAATGGCTGTCTTAAGTTTGAAAGCCAATGCATACATTTTTAAGGCAGTATGGGTTCTAAGGAGCAAAGTTTAGTCGTCGCCTAAAGGATTATGTCTTCATAGTTGCTACAACTTGCTACTATCGTCATTAGCATCCAGATTGTTTGGGTCGGCTAGGGTTCATTGATATACATATTAAACATCCTGATCAATTAAATTAGGAACTTAATAGACTTTTAGCAGCTGAGTATGGGCCGAAATTTTATGGATCTTGAAGGGATGCCAAGGGACGATTTGCGAAAATAAAAGAAGACCAAACAGGAAGTAGGGATGAGCAGTGGAAGGTTCGAAAATATCTTACAAATATTGTCTCTGGAGCTATCTTTCATTTTTATAAGTTATGCAATTTTGTATTCAATATTTTGATTTTTGTAATGATATGCAGTATTCGATATTTGCCAACAGTAAGCATTACGCTTTAGACTTGCTCAGATGAATATCTTAAAATATATTAAAACCATAGCAGCATTTCAGAATTGACTATGGAAGCCGGTGTGTTCGCGCTCAATTTTAATAAACTTCGAATAAGGTTGCATTTTTTTTTATACAAAGCACGACAAATGACTCAACACCACCTGATGTGAAGCGGTAAGAAGAGTCCATATGCGAAGACAGCTAGCTAGCTATTTTGAGCCAATTTCTATTCTTTTTTTTATCATTTTTTACGACATGTGTGATAAATGAATAATTGAAAAATATAATGTTAGGTTCAGTCACGAATATTCAAATTTCCTTATTTACATTAGGGATGGCAATGGTTTGAAATTAGTAACCCATTATTTGATAAAAGATGTTATTTATTTTCTAATGAAATTCAAAACTTAAATAATACACAGATTATCTTTTGCTTCTACGAACAAGCTGTTTAAATAAGGAACTCAGTGTTACAGACTCGTCAAAATTGACACGTTCGCTAGTCCAAAACGTCAATCTCCCCAAATAGAACGTTACAAAATCTGACACGTATCGGATTCCAACAGTCCATCGTGTCTAATTAGACACTAAAGCCACATTCAATTTCACGGCCTTCCTTCGAGTGCTCGTATTTTCTTTCAGTTTCCGCTCCGGTGAGTTGTCCCGCTTTGATCTACGCGGAGTGTCCCGAACACATCCGAAAACAAATGAAGCTCGGCCTGTCGCTAACAAAACGTCCCAAAAAGTATTTGTGCCGTTTCTCCGCGGAAATCGCCCACAGATTTGTTGGCAGGAAGACAATAGATACAGGAAAAGTCTTTAGTAATCATCACAAAATTAAAACGTGGATTGAGGATTGATAGGTATTCACACGAAAATCAACTCTAAGAACATTTCCAGATCCTATGAGAGTTGATAATTATTAAAATACGTTTTCTAAAATGTCTTAATTCAAATACTTAACCGTTTGTCCCTTACCCAGAGTCCCAGCGCTCACTCACAGATTATCTAACTAGAATTATTTTATGTTCAGCAGTTGGCGTGAAGTAAACAATGACTTTTAGTTTGTAAGCAATTAAATTGTCTATGTATACGTAATGCTTGAAATTCAAGGACACAATAATTTGGATTTATGTATGACCAAAAACTGATGTAGGTACATATAATTAAAAGTACGTGTAAACTACTTATATTACACAGGTTTTTAGTGTCATACCATTAAACAATATACACATCATCAGCCCATATCTGTCCCATTGCTGGGCGCAAGCCTTCCTACATAAGGGAAACACATCAGGAGTTTGGGCCATAACACCACGTTAAGGGTTACAACGGGGTCAGACTTAACGTGTCTTCCGAAGCACGGAGGAAATCGTGATTTTTAAATTTGATTGACCCATCCCGGGATCGATCATAGCGAAAGTAGCTTTAATTTTGAAATCTTAACTAGAACGCTCAAACCCCTACGTCGCTGAGCTTCTCGTGTGTAAAATTTTATTTTGAATACTGGCGATTAACCAAAAAATTTCTTTGTCCACAGGTTTGTGAAGTGTTAAAATTCGTGCCAATGTTCGGTTCACGTTCGCGCCGATAAGTGCCAGTGCCACGTTCTGTGGATGCGGATGCGGATGTGGATCTCTAGTTGATCGAGCTGGCGTGGTACGGGGCCGGCGGGGGCGCGATGCAGGCAGGGGGTGGCTGGTTTGTGCCATGGACGATGGGGGTGCAAAAGTTCGCGGTGGCACTACCGATGGGCGGCGTAGTGCCGCTAGTGCCACCGCTGCTAGCCGCGCTGCCGCCGGCACCGCCGCCGCTTCGGCTAATAGCACCGCCGCCACTGCCGCATCAGGGGCAATCGGGACGAAAGGTACGGTAACTTTATTTTAATGGAGCCAGTAAACGATGGTTTGATTACTAATACTATAAATGCGAAAGTAACCACTCCTAAACGCTTAACCAATTTCGATATCAAACAGGATGGAGATCGATTAGCGGATTAGGACGAACCACTGGCAGACCCTAGTTTCATATAAATTCAATTGATTAATTTAATACATTAAGTTAGTAAGGATAAACTTATAACACTATTAATTAAAAAGCAACCAGTGGAAGTACAATCGTCTCCAATCATCAGATTTTGTCATCAAATACGATTACAATACTTATCGATGGGGGAGGCCTTTGTTTATCACTGGGTATTATAGCATGCTATGATGATAACTAAAAAAATATGAGAATTATTCACAACTAATTTCAACATAAATATAAACCATAAGACATTATCATTATTGAAACGGAATTCGTAAAAGTACTTAACCCTTATTAAATTTACAAATCTGAAATAGATTTATAGGTAGGTATATCGATAGTTTCTGAATCTCACGTAGATTTGTGGACATGTTCAATGATGGTTTTCTCAAAGATACGTTCCATTAATTACGTTCAGCGGTTAATTATTAATTAAGAATCTTAGTCGTATTAAAATATATTCTAATTGATGCCATTGTATCTGGGAGTGATTATTTCGGTCTCGGTTTTGTTCTTATTAATTATTGCTTGAAACTAAAACGATTTTATGAATGTAACTGAAAATAATTACAACATTCTAATCTAATTCTCTCAGAAAATTATTTAAATTATGTTGAAAAAGTTAAAAGAAAACTGTACATATGTTGGAAAGGTTAAAACTGTATCCACGAAAAACCCACGCCCCAACTCTCTTAAAGCCTTAGAACTATTTATATATCATGTGGACATGAATACATGTAGAAAGAGTACGGGATGCTTGTAACAATAAGGTTTTCATATTTATCACCACAGCGACGGACGTAGATATCAAAGCATGTATCCACGGGTAACGTTTTCTTACATTTTTCACAAACATTTCTTCATAAAAATAGAGCTGAGTCTGCGTAAAAAGGCTTCACAGCCCTACCAAAAAGGTAGTGAATGCCATAATGAAATAGAAACGGAAAGGCTGACAAGGGTGCTCCTATCTATTACCGAAAACAATTTACCACTGCGTGCCAGCCTCTATCATTCGCTGCAATCATTCTTAATGTTAAAAAGCTCTACATTATCTGCCTCATTACTGTTTCAGGAAAAATCAATACGGATAGTGTAAAAATTTAATAGAGCACAAAACAAAAACACCTTCTAAAAGCGTGACGATTAAAAGAACCTCTAAAAGAAGGGACTCGGGATTTTGAATAGATCAGCAATGATTATATTTTCGCCGACACCCGAAACAAACACCTACTTAACATGGAACAGAAAATAACAATTTTCCTTAAGCGTAAATTTAATTTCACGTGCGCAATATTAAACACGTGCAGCTTTTCTCCGAGGAAATAAATTAATTTCAGGAAGGTATGATCGTGACCCGAAATAAATAAACTAAAGTGATTCTTTCCATATTATCTTTTGGCCGATTGGACTATTTTTCTGTCCCACTTATTCTTGTCGGTCCTTCGGTAATACGATTATGCTGTTTCTGAATTCGGCTCACGATCGCGAGCTTACATTGGTCTTAACAGGCTTGGACATTAATTTTTATCTGAAATAAATATATCAAGTGAGGTAGTGGGCCGCATTTTCTTTTTCTAGATAATTTTCACGGAGATACATTTTTGTACAATGTTAGAGAAGCTAAATTTATCTCTTTAAGAAAATCTCTCGAAAGCAACCCAAAACAAACGTGTCGGCGTAGTCAAGAGTAGGAAGTCGAAGGTCTTGGAAAGTTTTTGAAGCCGCTTAATTTATTAATAGGATAATGCATGCGCCTACTTACATCATTGATTTGAGGTACAAAATGAGACCTTTCGCGGCACCTCATCAGTGTAGACATCAGTAATTAAAGGACCAAGTATTTTTACTGCCACAAATCATTGGATTTGTAACACCTATTTATGTTTTATATACAATAAACCAAGGAGGGCGAGTCCCTTAACCAAATGTCATAACCACTTATATGCAACAGCAACTATTGACCATGCCTATATTATTACTTGATAATGTGAATGTCACACAGAATAAACATTGAGACTTTTACTAATTTGGTTTCACTTTTGGAGATAAAACTGCTCTAGAGAAAGAATTAAAATCTGTAAAGCTTCATTTAAACTTATTATCCTGTCGCTAACTATTAAAATTGAGTCTTGAAAGATTTCCAATACTAGGTACTATTTAGTTTGATTATGCACCGCATAATAGTGCACCACTACTTCAAGTAATGATAAACTACCCAGTTATGTTAAAAGTGAAAGCTTGTTCAACTTATTCGTGAGGTATTGATTAGTTATCATTTTATTACTGTTAATAAATATTCTTTTATATTATTAAGTTACTGTGATGATAAAACGTTACTAATACTGGATTAAACTATGTTCACTGACTTAACTTTTAGTTGTTAATAAAATACCTTTAAATTTAAGGAAAACCGTCTTCATTATAAAATAATAACAAGATTTGCAAGCACTAAAGCTACGCATAAATTATGCCTAGGGTAACATTCAATATTCTGTTACTAAGTGCGAGGTGTTAAGTTACCTAACGTTGTATTGACTATCCATATGTCCACGTCCATATCTGACTGTGGGATCAGTGCGAGAGTTTAAAGAATCACAAGGTATTCATCAGGACGGTTGCAGCTGAATATCAAGTTTCTGCGTAGATTTTATTCGATACCACCTATTTTTAGTATTTTATAGACAACAAAATAACTAAGAGTATGTTGAAGCAAATTTGCAACATCCCTTATTGTTAACACAACATTAAATATATAGTTGGTATTTAAATGATTATTCTTTGAATAATGTCACCCACTATTATTTAGCACTGAATAAATTTCATTTCTTTGTTTCTTCTTTCAATGGGTTTCCTCAAAGTAGATCCTGAAGTAATCATCACCAGCCTATCAATATAGTATCCTCTGATTGGCACAGGCATTCCAACATGGAAGAATCACATGAGGAGTTTAGGCTAGAACAAACATCAAGCTGGCACAATTCGGGTTGGTAAAATCCGGAATTTATAACCCACTCTTTTATAACCCACTCTAGTATCGATAGCCTATTAGCGCCTGTATATAAGCCAGCCCGCCTAGCATGACCACCGAAACGCGATATGATACGATATGATAAAGCTATTTATCGCTTCGAACTGTCAAAAATCATTGGATTTTGAAATTTTATCGAAACTGCGAACATGTATATATACAATACAAGTTCGCAGTTTCGATAAAATTTCAAGATGGCGGTTATATCTAATGATTTTTGACAGTTCGAAGCGATAAATAGCTTTATCATATCGCGTTTCGGTGGTTATGCTAGGCGGGTAGAGGTAATATTATTATTTTAATATTGCATTGAGGAATATTAGGAGTAGGAATATTATTATTTTGAGGAGCTCGGTGGCGTATTGGTTTGAGCGCTCTGGTTTCGATACGAAAAACAAAGCAACTTTCGCCATGGTCGATCCTGGGATGGGTCAATCAAACTTTGTTATCTCGAGCTCCTCCGTGCTTCGGAAGGCACGTTAAGCCGTTGGTCCCGGTTGTTACTGCAACCGCTTTAACCCACCAACCCGCATTGGGCCAGCGTGGTGGTGTTATGGCCCAAACTTCTCATGTGTTTCTCCCATGTAGGAAGGCCTGTGCCCAGCAGTGGGATGTATATAGGCTGGTGATGATGAATATTGCATTTGAACATGTCGATCCAAAAATGCTAATAAAACATCCTCAAGCAAAAGCTTAGTAGCGAATAAACAAATAAGAATAAATTCTAACTGGTAGTAATAAAATGTTGCGAATCGACGAAAAATATTCTCCTCTTCATTAGTGTGGTGCGGAACATTGAATTCAACAAGACTCCTTTAGATATTCGCACTATAGAGCGAACAGCTGGTGATGCGACACTCCTAGTAAAGGTACAACGAACCTTACTACTGTAGTGAGGTTTATTGTACACTTTGCTACAAAACTCTAACTATTCTATTTTAGTTTACACTAGTTCAAGTTCTAACCCCGGTTGTAAAGTTATTTTAGAGGAGCAAGACGATAGATTATATCAACGCACCTGCTAGATTTGAGATAAACATAATTACTGTAGATTGTTTATTTTCATAAACATTTTCTTAGTAACTTTAACTTAATGGCAGGGTTAAAATTGAAACTTTTAATACGGTTCTCCTACTTGTTGTTAACGTAGATAATAAGTAATCAAATAAGGGATACCTCCAATCAGGAGTCTTCAAATTTTATTTGATAGTAGGTTTGTTGTGTGGATAGTACCAAAAAAGACTTCAACAAGTGTAAAGCAATATTAAAAGTAAGTTAGAGTAATGCACAGGTTTTATTTATCTTTTGGTTTTTAAATATTCAAAGTTGACTTGTCTTAGTATTGTCTAACATTTTCGCGAGCACTACACATTTGAAATAAAACCAATTTACCGGATTAAACTCGCGTTTAATTAGATGTAACATTACTATTACCTATACTCGCGAGCCGTGGCCACGATCGCTGTAAAGTAATTGAAACGTCGGGTGTATAATAATAATGTAACATCTAATTAAACGCGACTTAAATCCGGTAAATTGGTTTTATTTCAAATGTTAACTTGTCTCTATACAATTAGTTATAAGTAAGACTTATTAGTTATAAAGGTATTATTTTTCATATATATACGCGTTTTAATAATCTGAAATTTTGTCGTTTAACTAAGATTCTATAAGAAACTTAAGTTCTTCTAACCATTTTCTACCCTCTTAGGACAAAAAAAAAACATTTTTTTTTCCTTCCGGCCGTAAAACAGTTGGCTGTGATTCGGATTGAAGGGAGAGGTAGCCAGTATAATTACTGGGCATAGACGGCATTTCATCTTAGACCTCACTACAGGACGACAACGCACCTGCAGTACCAAGGGAATGTTTCCTTAATATTGCAGGTGTCTATATGCGACGGCAGACGCGACCACAAGGTGGGCTGGCAGCTTGCTTGTCATCCAATTGTATTTAAAAAAATTACGTTACCACGTGGTTTGTAAGCAATGGGATTTGTTTTCATGTCATTGCTTATTCCCATGATGGATTAATTAATTATCTTCAATCAACATTACTATTGTGATTTTAAAAAGAAATTTAATACCCAATTCTACAATAATATCAAAATATATATAAAATAGACTAATTGCAGAGAATAGCAAACTTTGATGATTAATTTATTCTTCATTAGTAAAATTACAAATGAATTTCTAAAACTTACTAATTTTTGTTAGGTATCGAGTATCTGTATCTATAATGAAGAATTACTTTCGTTTTCTTTTGTGAGAATCATGAAAAACTTTTCATAGTTACCTGTTGTTGTTCTAGAAGAAACTAATTAATTTGCCATATATAGTAGGTATAATTTGAAATTTACAACATAACCCTCAATCCCGTACTAGTAAAATGTATAGCTACACAGAAACTAAGTTTTCTTTTACGTAGATGGATACAATAGTTTTCAATACATTTAAGGTTTAATAAATTGTTATCTTTTAGAACGCAACTAGTACCTACCTATATAATAAAATAACTAACTTGCGATTGGTAATAAAAAAGTTATAAAATACCAAATTCATATTTTAAACTACCATTATCATAAATTGGCAACATTCATTACTGTAACATACTGCACTGACGTTTCAAAAGTTAATGAAATATTTTATGACGAAAAAATGAGCACGGATAAATTTATTTGGTCGTTATACAACTTTTAAATTTAAGTGATAGGATTTATTCCTATTGGTTACACTAATCATCCTAGGGGGTATCCCAAGGTTTTGTATATCTTCACAAAAAGAATTAGAGTGAATTTAGGAAATAATATTTTCCCACGTTCATAAACACTTTATAAGTAACTATCATAAAACACCAGGGAGTTTAACGCGGTTTACTAAAAAATAAAAACATATTTCACCATTTTAATCTATATCATTTATGTAAGTAACAAAATCTGTAGTAACAGAATTAAAACTATTAATTTAAAATGGTAAAAATCTATTTGAATCTATAATATTTTTGAATTTCTGTTTTAACTAAAAAACGTGTCGAGTGACAATAATTTATTTTGTATTCTTCATTTAATTGTAGTTCCATTGCGATTAAATTATCACTCAGGTCCGGTATATTGCAATAACATTCCACCTTTCCTTCCCCTGCGGCTGGTTTACCATTTTGGGTCAGGCTCGGGGTGATCACATGTTAAATGATAGTTCATCAATACGTAGTTAATCTGTAAGCTTCAGTTAACATCGTACGTAAGATCTAATCTGTAATACCTTACTATGTAAACTGTAACCTTTCCATTAGACACTATAATCTCATCGCCTTGTCTCTTTCTCTCGACAAGACATTAAGTAATTGGTTTCGCTGCTGGGACATTTAATAGTTTCTCGTAGAATTAACTGTATTGTCTTACATCTGGAACAGCTTAATAAAGCTAAGCTGGTTAGGTATCAGTACGGAACTTTTGTAATCAAACACACTGAATCATTGTTTATATATATATTGTTTATATATATTATTTTGACGACCGCTTGGCCGAGTGGTCTGTACCCCAGGCTACTCGGTCAAAAGGTCCCGGGTTCGAATCCCGGTAGGAACAAATGTTTGTATGATGAGTACGAACATTTGTTTACGAGTCATGGATGTTTATATGTTTATTTAGTATATTTCTAATATTTATATACATATTATTATCATTATTTCTCCGTTATCTAGTATCCATAACACAAGCTCTTAATGATGCTTACTTTGGGCTAGATAATAGGTGTGAGTGTATAAATATTATTATTATTATTATTACTGTTGTAGATAGCGTTTATTGGTTCTATAACTTTCAAGAATGTGCGTAGGTTAATAAATAGTTTCGAATTGTAATTAAGATATAAGTTCAAAGTAGCAGGGAGTTCTGTGATGGCAATGGATCCAAAGCTGAAGTATAAACTCTATTTATAAACTTAAATTAAATACATCAATACCAAAAAATTTGTAATCTCGATCTCCTACGTGCTTCAGAAGGCACGCGGTTGGACTCGTTTGTTTCTGCAACAACTTTAATCCACTAACGCGTATTGGGCCAGTGTGCTGGTGTTACGAGCCAAACTCTTCAAGTGTTTCATCCATGATCGAAGGTATCCAGCAGAAATACGTATATGTTAATATGAGGTGATATTTGGAATTGTGATCGTAACGACAAAGATAGCAAATAAGTAACACGTATCAAGAGAAAGCTTTGTGTTGAGATTGAGACGAGTACCTTTGTTCCCAAAATAACGCTTTCTAAATGAGTTGTGGCGATCTACTCACTGTAGGAACACTACACTACAAAGTGAAGTGAGTGAGTTATTTAGCTGCGATATTTTTTAAGGTTGCGTTACTACCGCAGTCAGGTGTACAAGATTCAAGTGGTAGATACCACTGCGCTCTATCTCTTCTTAATTAACCAGCCTTCTTACTTACATATTTACGACCGGCTGGCCGAGTGGTCTGTACCCCTTGCTATACAGGCTACTTGGTCGGGAGGTCCCGGGTTCTAATCCCGGTAGGAGCAAATGTTTGTATGATGAGTACGAGCATTCGTTCACGAGTCATGGATGTTTACGTGTTTATTTAGTATATTTATAATATCTAAATACATATTATTATCATTATTTATCCGTTATCTAGTATTTATAACACAAGCTCTTAATGACGCTTACTTTGAGCTAGATAATAGGTGTGAGTGTATGATTATTATTATTATTATTTATATTTGAAACAACTTATTCGAGACTACAAACAATAACATGTGTTTAAAGTCCCTTTTTTGGGTTTCATAAGCCCTTGTTGACAACATATTGGCATGATAAAACCCTTTTCAAATTTTTTTTATCAATTTTTTAATTATTTCTGTATACTCTCTCTTAGAAGTATTTCGTAAACAGTCAACGTTTTCTACATAGAATCGAGTCTGAGATAATATATTAAGCAATTGGTACTATCTTCAGACGGAAGGCTCTGAGTGGAATTAACTGGCTTTGTAAAACACAGCTGAGTCCTGGGCACTATAAGCAATAGGCCAGTAGTAGGTATGCTTGATAAAGGTTGCTTTAGAATAATGAGCTTTGTAGCGTTGGGTTAAAGTTTCAAATATCATTTGGATTGGCAACGACGTATGTTTAGTTTTTGAGAACTTAAATTTACGAGGTCTTCTAAATGTAGCCGAATTTTAACAAAGTTATGAAAAAAAATATGACCCATTTTTCAGATAACTGTCCTTGTATATACTTAGGGCCCGACATTATCATTGATTTATTCACGAGGTATCATTTTGTTTTTTTATAACGCCATGGTGGTAAGCAATATTACGACTCTATTGATGGCAAGCAGTTACCGTAGCCTATAGCCACTTGTGCCACCATTTAAAAATTTGGAGGAAGAGTTATGTTAACAGTTGTTGACAACATATTGGCTTGATAAGACCCTTTTCATATATTTTTTACAATTTGCCAATAATTTTTGTATACTCTCTGACTTTGACAAATTTAGTGTGCTTTAAAATCCTTACGCTTACACAGTTCTCTGATTTTGCTGTGCTTTGAAATGTTATTGTGACTTATTGTCCTACCTATTACACCTACAGCCCATTCTACCGATCCATTGTTTAATTTATCGTCTCCACCCCTGCTACCAAAACAACGCTTCTATAACCCCCATGGAACACAACTCTACAAAATAGTTTCATTTGACCGCAATTTTCTGTAAGGTAGGGGTGCTTCCACAGTTGGGCGCTCAGAATTTTACTGAAAAACTGCACTACGCCCTATCTTTCTCAAAAAATTCAATGTTTTTTTATGAAAAAAAAAAGCTCTTTACCGTATATAAGAGTTTAATATCTAATTAAAGACCTTGCCTTAGAAATAAAGACTTGTATTAACTAACAATTTACTATGAATATGCAGGATGATTCTTATCAGAAAAATAATGCCCACAAAAAATATTGGTCTTTATCTCGCTAAGGCAGACAGTAGTCTGTCGGCACAGCTATTTAAATGATTTGTAATTAAGACCACTCACTAAATGTATAATTAAGCCGGCAAAATCACGGATCTGCTAAAATTACTAAATAAAAACTAGGCACAGCAAAAAGGTTAGTGCTGATAATCATAGTGCTAGAATAGATTGGTTTTTGAGTATATTGATTAAAACAAAGATATGGTTAACGATCATTCGTTAAATACAATGAAAATAATAACCCAGCATTGACCGCCCTGAGGCAAACTGAAGACAGAAAAGCTTTATTACAATATTATTTATTATTAAATTATTATTTATTAAAGCGTTTATGATACGTATCACGGTATAGCTACTAGAATTGTAGTTATAATTTTAAACATAATATAGCAACGGCTCGTAGAAATTAAAAAAAGAATATTATGCTAATACACGAAGTTCTAGAATGAACTTTTAAGAACCTTAGTACACCAGGTGATCAGCACACATTCACAATTCAAATTCAAAACCAAAAAGCCGAAAATTCCCGAAACTATAAAATAACGTAAATAAAGAAAATTTATACCAAAATAGCGCCTCTCAATTTTTTGCAGCGCCTACATGTCTTGATAAAAAAGCCGTTGTCCTTTGGTGGCCATGATACGAACCTATATTTCATTCTACATCCCACAGATAACAAATCCTCTCTGTATTTGACCTCCATACGACTGCACAGTGAAAAATATGAACCGTTAATTTTCAAAATTAACATGTAAAACCTTTCGTACGTTACGGCCAGCCCTAATAACAGTGGCTTTTATCATAAATCACTCGGTAATTGTTCCGATCCAAGATTATTTCGCGATCCAACCACATATTAGGGTTTGATTGAGACCTTTTAGAACGTTCCTGATGTTTAGCATCTCACACTGCTCGCCATACGAACTGCCTATTAAAGTCATTAAAGTTTGTAAAGCATTTTGAGAAGATCTTTGATAGTTTTTGCCACACCAAGTTCTGTTCATTGTCTACATGTTTTCAAGGCTTTTAAAATTTGGCAAATCGTATGAAAAAGTGCATCGAAGCTAAGGGAGAATGTATTGAAAACAATTAATTCGGTTTTGACCAGTCATAGTACTTTTTCTTATTCATTCCGGAAATGTTTAGTGAGAAGAAAATTACCTACCATTAATAGAATATGTACATTATCATTAGAAATAAAAATGAATTGCCAAAAGCACCAAATTGGATAATTATAATTGTTGTGTTCGTTTTTGTCAGGACAAGGTTTGTCTAAAAGAAAATTTTAAAAGAATGCGAATTTTTTTATTAAATTCTCTTACAATGAACAGTAAGTGAGTGAGTGATACTGCAGATAGTGGGGAAGTAATTTGACAAAACACTCGCATATTTATTATACTTACTGATAATGGAGACCGTAAGTGGCCCGCCCCGGCTTCAGGTAGCAGCTAGTTTGTCATAGTAATGACCAATAAAGCATATTTGTGTTTTAGTCTTGAGCTCTTGAATGTGAAGGATTTCTAAGTTACATAAAATCTCAACTAAACAACACTGCTTTTTAATGTTCCTTCGGCCGTAACGTTGCCAGATCACGTGAAGATAACATTAAGCGGGAATCCGCGGCATTTGTATCATTCTGTCATCATAACGCTACATCTTGATTCTTAAAGGGTAGGCATTGCGTCAGTTGTTTATACTAGAATTAGTAAGAAAGAAAGAAGGTCTCTTCTTGAAAAGTGACACTCCGACCGTTTCTAATATGGTGATCGAAAATCTATAACTTTATTAAACAATTGTAGTTAAGGTATTTTCCCTAGTCGCAGCCGTGCAGGCTGATATCGTTACAGTTCGTGAGCGCGTATTATCTGTGTGCGTCTGAGTAAAACCGCTGCGAATGCACCAAGATACCTCGAGTGTCCAAGCTGTAACCTTGTTTGCCGCCCTTGTTGCAGAAAAAATGGTGACCATATCGCAGGTCGGTGGCGGGTTCGATGCGCCTCCCTATTAGCTTATTTCGGTGTCGGTAGCTTAAAATTAAACTAAAGACTGATGTCTACTTTCATGCTTAGTCACTGAACTGACTATTATTACAAGGTATTACAATAAAATCTAATGGAATTATTCACAAAAACAGCGCCGCAGATGCACTTAGCACGAAGCGTGCTTGACCGAGTTGGAGAAGACGTTCAAAGCAGTGGTAAATATCACATGTTCTACCGGGGGTTTATTCTGAAATCGCGAGTGTATTCTGCTGTCAATGTGCTTGATTCTTTAAAATAAAGGCAAAGGGAAATAAGCATGTTTATTCCATTAACAAATAACATCAACGAAGCAGTTGCAGGCTACTGGAACATTTGTAACAGCTCACTTAACATTATAGGTATATGAAATACATAACTTCACGATCTGATAAATTAGAAAATATTATGTCGAAACACTATCCATTGGCACGTGTATAAAGTTTCATAAGACTACTTAGTTATCGCGAATTCGTCTATGCAATTACTGAGTAATGTAATTCTTCGGTGTGGAGATATGGGTATGCATTTTTTCACCTATACGTGTTACGTAGCCTATACGTGTTATATTTACAGACTGGTTCTTGTCCTTAAATTAAAGATTATGGTACTCAATATTTTTATTGCTTGCACGTGTATTTGAAAGATATGAGGAGGCATCATTATTACGTGCATACATAGTACCTACAGACGACATAACAACAAATGTATCTGATGATTTGCTAAAAACCGCTTCTAATATGAATGAATAAGATCGATCTTGTAAACAACTTGTAACATTAACCGTACTGACTCTTTTAACCTCTAAAATGTGTTAATATGAACTGAACGCTTAAAGCTTCGAAAATTTTTAATTGAAAAATCTAATAGACCACTTTGGTGGTACTCATTGAAAAAATAAATCAATCAACCCATTACCTGTAACGGATGGATCCACGAAACTAATGGTTAAATTTAATACTAGTCTTATAATGAAAATTTGACCGGTAATAATGATCGATTTAAAATTATGGCTTGCATTCGTCAAGAATTTCTACAACGCCAATCATTATACACTCTCGGAAAGTGTTAAAAGTCTACAATCAGGAATATATGTGATTTTATAATTATAATTATATATTTACATGCCAGAGTCTGTATTTGTTACTGACACTAAATAGGATTCATTTATTTTTCAATGAATCGAAGTATGTGTAAATATTTTTTCAAGGTCTAATGAGATACGTTTATTCACGTGTACCTGGTTAATTGCCTCGCAAGGGACACCCTCGAGATATACGACCGGTTTATCTTTATTTATATTTATTTGATCTTTATTTATGATTTTGTTATGGTAATGTGTTCGTATTTTGGTGAGTCTGTTGTGCTAATTATGTTTGAGAATCAACATGTATAGAATACGTTTTCGGGTAGCAATTGGCGGCGAGAAAGAGAATTGCTTTGAAATAAATATGAAGGTATTCCATTCTTTTTGACGCTTCAGATAAGACGAAAGAGACAAACGCAATTTTTGATGCTATACTTATACCAACTGCATTGCATAAAGGACTTTCAAATAAAAATCACTACATGCCTCGTTTAAAGAAAACTATTATAACTGTTTCGATTTCTAATCTCAAAAACTCAATCGTGTTTCGAGATATTTTTGTATAAATTGAAGATATTCCACAGTCCGCTGCTCCATTAGACAGTTTATCATTCTGAAACATTAGTTATTGTTGATATCTTGAATAAAATTGTGAAAGTAATTTTAGTAATTCTAATGTTATAAGTATTACTTACCGTAGGACGACGACAAAGTCACAGTGCATCTCGACTCGTAGGGATTTCTTGTGCTGCCCTGGTTTATACTATTCCTGTGTCCAGACTATAGATTCCATAGAGGCCTTACTATATTTCTGGGCAGAAAGAACCAGTATTCTTCTGGCTTGGATATGCTACTTCTAGATTCCTTCTGATGGTGACACTAGCGTACCCACGAATACAGTCAACAAGGATTATATTTGTGTGTGGATCAAATAGGTATAGTTGTATGTTTTATAATCTGACAAACATCTGTAACTTTATGTGTCCTATCTTAAGCCTACGCACACCCAAATTTTACCTTTTTTAGGTCGATACGTAAAAGAAATGACCAGTTTAGAATTAAAATACTGTCCTTAAAGGGATGTTTTTCTAAAGAAAGGTTTGTCTTATAATAGAAAAGCGAAGCCTACACACAGCTGTCCATATTAAGAACAACATATGGAAGCAGGTGCGTTGTAAGTATCCTACCACACGCAAATATCCTTACATACTCGTACAAATAACCGAGTCATAAATATAGTGCCTAACATAGTATGAAGCCGCTTAACTATGTTTTATAATCTGACAAACATCTGTAACTTTATGTGTCCTATCCCGTTTATCCCAAACGGGATTCAGTTTTTTTGCAATCTGATATACTTTGTTTTAATTACACTCACTTAATTTGAGTTCAACTCTTTCTCTTATTTCGATTGCTAAAAGGACAGCAATAAAATAATAAAACTTTTTATTGACATAAAGCATGTACAAAAATATTTAGTGAAACCCCACACTCACTCCCTATAGTTTACTCTCTATGTATAGTCTTATTACAATATAAAAAACATTTTTAAAATTTTATTACTATCTATTACATTTATTTTGATTTGCTATAAGTGTGTGTGTGTGTGGGTGAGTAACATATGTGTGAGTGTGTATATGTGTTAAAAAGTAGTCCTAGGTTAAATTTCTGTTTCAACAGCAATAACTATCAATTAACCTTTGACAATTGTAATATTCGCTGTCCTATTTCTATTTATATTGAGACAAAGATATATTTCACAAACAAGATTGAGCGAGGTTCTCCCGATTGTGGTGCACCAATTATAATATTTATAAAAATTTCCATACTATTGTACAACAATCTATTTCAATTTCACTTGGTATTCTCTGAAGAGTAAATGAGAATAAGTTACTCAACGAAGAATCAGTACCAAGTGTTATTGAAATAGATAGCTGTACATACAGCTATATTATAGAGTGAAATACACGGTCACGTATAAGATCGAAATCGTCATAAATACTTTCCCAATTGTGGTTAACCCCACTTAATCGAAAGTTGTATGGATGGAACCAAGTACATCAGAAGAGTTCCTCCTAAAAATCAAATTCCAAAGCATGGACTAATAAATACCAGCCTTAATTATAATAGCGCTCAATAAAACGATTATAATAATTTGTCTTTTCAATTTTAGAAAAGACAAATTATTGAGAAAACACAATTAATGAACCTTAATAACGAAACTTATTGTGTACTAAACTATTTTATTCACTAATTATAAAAATGATGATGAGTTTTGAATGATAAGTTTGGACAATTATACATAGATACAGCGTGGTTTAAAATTCTCCAAAACCCGAAAGCATTATCTGTGTCGGTTAGTTAAAAGCAATTCCTACAAGATTAGATACTTCATTAAAAATTTTAATCAATTCCCAAGGGATTACGATGTTTCGTTCCCGTTGGATTATCTCGTTAAATTATTACGCTGTCGAGTTGCTATAATGCTTTTTCATTCGAACCAGAATAGCTAAGTGTAAAAAAAGATTAATCTAAAACCAGTCCTTCGGAGTAATTTTTCTTTCTAGACTTTTACGGAGATAACTGGAATAGTGCTCATGTCGTATTAATACCGCAACAGTTTCAAGGACATGAAATCTAGCTAGATATGTCAAAGAGTGTACAGGTATGGGTCATCGAGGATTCTCACAGTAGCCGGTCGGTAATCCACTTTTCATTTTTTCCTACAATATACTAGTGCTATTCTGAACCCTATCTCAACGACATTCATATGACATTCCAATATCCCAATCATTTGGAATTCTTTTTAAGATTTTGCTCTGGCTGCTATGCATGTTGATTGCTGGATACTCCAATACATCGCCGATGTATGCCTCTGGCGTTGCGTGCCGATTATTAATTGCTTCATTGATTTTCTCAGTCGCTTTAAGTTGACATGACGCTGATACTCGGACGAAGTTTTTATGCAGCACTGGAAGCGTTATAAATATTCTTCTTTTTCTATACATACTGTGGGAATTCTATTTTTGCAATCACCTAGCAAAAGCAATCGGTAATAATACTTGCCGCGACTTGCGTGTTATAATTATTTAAATATTTTGATCCACTCCGGCAGTGGAAGGGTTAATTTTGAGGCCGTAAATAGAAAGACGCATCTATCACTGTCAAAAGTTGACAAAGGCAATCTCTTTCTGTCTTCGTGTTTTATCAGGCGTGTTATTAAACATAAAAAACTATAAATTTCGCTTCGATCTTATTTGGTTCACTCATATCCTTAGACGTTTGCAGTCTTACTTTAAAATGCTCATGAGACCTTATTTTAGTTGAGTTATTGATAAACATTGTTTGTCTTTTTTATTTCACATAGTTATTATGACAGTAACAAAACCTTATATTAACAGTATTTTGTTTCATAAGCGTTTATGAGTAATGGTTAGCTCACTAATAGCCGCCCGCGTGGATGTCGGTTATCGCTCCAAAAAGTATCGCATTCTTTCCAGGGTCGTCAAATATTACAATATCAAATTTCATTAAAATCAATTTAGCAGATACAGCGTAAAATGGTAACATACAGGCAGAGTTACTTACGCATTAAAAAATACATAAAGTTTGATTTCGCAATTGGTCTTATGTTCTTAAATAAGGTGCATTGTTAATAATAATACTCTTCCATTTGTATTCATTGAAATAATTCACAACTGAAGTCTTGTTACTCTCGTGTATACGCAATGAGGCTCATCAATTTGTGTTGGTAAAGTCTTGCTAAGACGTGAATGTAGCTATAATTATTTTAATTATTCATCGTGGAATCGTTGTGTGGTCATCTTTTATTAAGCTTTGAATAACATTGTTGATTTTATTAATATAATATATAAATGAATATCTACAGCTATCGTGGGCGCTGGTAAGATTTGTGCGAAACCATAATCAAATTTTCATGACCAGGAATCTTCAGCGAAACTATGATTGAATTGCAAAAATATTTGTCAGAAATTGGAGCTTTTTTTCGGAGATAAGTCATACCGGCACTGGGAATGCCCACTCAAACTCCCCGGTAACTTCAGTGTCTTTCGCGGTGGTAGTCTGGGTGTTAACGCCATTAATTGATTTATAATATTTAAAAAGTATTAATTTTGATTACACACGCATACACAAAACGGATCTACACGATCCTTTCCCGCTCTTCTTTGCATCCCCCTTACCGCATCACTGCACCGACGTATTAGCAGTAAACTGCTCCCGCGTGAATATTCGCAAAATATCTATAATAACTATTTACTCACCGCGAGTGAAATACATAAGGTTATACATTCCATTATTGAAGATATTTAAGTTTTCAAGTGTATGCCGGCTAACCACCATTAAGTGGGACAAAAAGTTTTGTGCATCTTGTATTCTCCTTTCCTCTTTTCTACTCTTACACACTGGGCTCTGCTGAAACAATTTCACTCGCCGATGGAGACAACCCAGAGTCACTTGGGAAATTCTAGACATTGTGACCTGTGCAACGTGAGCGTGAAGGCCACTCACGCACGCGGCTGTTAAATAGTAACCACTACATCATTTGGTCCATTATGTTTGTTTAAAATTATTTGACCAGACATACTTCAACGAAAAACTATTTCCACTTTTTTGTGCTATATCGGCCTGTCAACAAGGTATTATGAAGTTCATGTGCAATGAGGCGGATCATAAACTGATGTAAAACCTAAGCTTAACCCACATATTGTCACGCAACAGATCTAATTTACGACACACCGGGCTCAATTCGCTCGACAATGTTGCACGAAAACGTTGTTTAATACAACTTTTCTCTACTCATACTATTTTTCGACCTTATCTAATTAAAAATAGTAGCAGCTTTTGCACAATTCGGAGCAGTTGGTTTTCTGAGCAAAATGTCATTATTAAAAAAATGTCCACAGCGTGAAACAGCATGGGAGCAAAATACATTCAATTTAAAGGCTTCTGAAAATGTTAGGCTTATGTTGTGTGGTATTTAAACGTCTCCGCTGTAAACCAGTAAGCTTCCCAGTCCAATATCAATATGTTTTTTTTTTCTTGCGGTGTGTAAGGTGGCCGGCTCCTTGAGAAAACGCTCAAGTCGATGCCGTTGGAATAACACATCATCTAAATTTTTCAGAGGAGCTAATGGTTTACTTTTAGATATAACGTATTCTACGTTGTAATCCTGCATTGCCATCATGATAAAAATAATACAATAATATTATACTCACACCTTATATCTTGTCCAAGTTTAGCATCATCAAAACCTTATCGTGCTATGGATACTAGATAACGGTTAAATGTTATATAATAACGATTATGCAATAAGGGGAGCAAATGAGCGTCTTTACACTATCTATTAATATCCTACGTCCTTCCCGTAGAGTTCACACTCCCACAAAACGTGGTGTACGTCCTCTACCTCATTCCCCCCGCAGAAGCATGGTCCCACTTCTAAAAGCTTCATGAGGTGCACTCTACCCTTGAAGCTACCGTGACCTGTCATTATCTGGGAGGTTTCATAGTCCGCCCAAGTCGCCTTGAGTCGAGCCACCACATCCGGGAAAAACAAATAGAGCTCCCTCCCCTTGTCATTGTTAATATAAATTAATGTTAATAAAAAACTTCCCCCGTGCTTTGAAAGGCACGTTAAGCCGTAGGTACTGGTTGTAATTGCATTAACCCACCATCAGCCGTAGTGGTATTATGGGCCAAACTACTGATGTGTTTCTTCCATGTCATGACGTATGTAGGTTGGTGATGATGATGATAATGATGATAGGAGAGAAGTCCTCCTGCCCCCAATATAATTATGCTCCATCCGTTTTCCACTTGTGTCCTCTATAGCGTATTGTGTTTTACAACAATAAAATTTCCATCTAACAATAGTATAACAGCTCCTTATTCCATTTGTAATTTAGCTCAAAGTCCTGTGGCGTAATTTTTATCCGCCGCACAATTATCTACGCGGATCGATACAAATCACGGGAAGCATCCAACGGGCTGTGCTTGGAAACCAATTTCCTGTTCCTTTCATATTGAAATGTAAGTGGCGCCCTCTGCAATCGTAACTAGGCGGGTGTGTTACAGCCGAACGAGTGTATCGCTTGTAAATATTGTGACGGAATATACATAAGGTTGATTTGCTTTGATTTCGATGACAAAATGTTCGAGATAGAAATTGTAACTGAAACTCTTGGTGATATTAAAACAATACACTCTGTGATGATCCACGCTAATGGCACTAGTTCCATTGAATTTAAGTTTCCAATTGCAGTCCCAGGGAAAAGAATGCATAAACTAGCAGCAACGCAGACCATAATAAAGCGTATATTACTAATACTTCTGCACACACACCAATCCTGCTCAAATTATGCATCATTAAGAGTTTACCGCTATGGACACTACATTTATAAGGTAATCCTAATAAATTACGATCTGTAACATTAACTAGAAAGTTTACATTAACTAAAACGTTTGACTGACTTAATCAGTTGTATTAATAGCTGTTTTTGTAAAGCAAATATTACAGTAGATGTTATCTACC